>CM060698.1:63317282-64042282 GCA_030686995.1 Artemisia argyi
TAACTTCATAACTTCACTTTTTGTAAGCCCTAAACCCTAAAGTCGATTCCTGGGTTTAGGTGGGTGTTTTTCCAGTAACTTAGAGGGTTTCAATCACTTCATAAACATCATGTATTGGTTTGATGATTCTATCTCAACTATGTCTTTCATTATTCTTGTTGATTGTCCTTCTTTGATTATGTTTTGTTAATTCACCTTGTGTGTACTTATGATTGTGTGAAACTTGTATATAATTGATTAGATCTTATTGATTCCTTGTTGATGTTTGTGTCTATCTTCATCAATTAGGGCGTGACACTTCGATAGATCTAATTGGTTTAGTTTATAATCCTTGTTTCCTATTGATTCTTGTTTTGATTGAATGATTTATATGTTAGGCTTAAGAAAACTGGCAGATCTCCAAATGGTAACATGCTTGAACGTCTTAAGAAACATGAACCGAGGCGTACTAGGTCTTTATTGGTTGTATTTTATGCATGAGCCACTGTTTACAATCCCTATAGTTGTGCTGGGCATGGTGTAGGAGGAGATAAGAGCTCATAGAATTGGGGAGTTATGTATGCCACCCCATGAATGGTATTAAGGAATACAACCCGTCAATTAAAACAAGGTTACAATTTAATAGGTAGGATTAGATAGCTAGCAAGGAGTAACATATCATAGGTAGACATGCTTCACTTATCTTGTAGAACACTAGTTTACTTTTCTTGTTAATTAGCTTAAATAGTAGCTTTTGGGTTAGTTGATTAGCAACTAATTCCGCCCACTCTCCCAATACCCGAGATTTTTACTTGCTTTTCGTAAAATTTAAAAATACAAAAAGAATCATCCTTCACCTTTAGATCTAGTTAGATTAATTTCAATCCTAACGACACTATTCCTAGCTGAACGATCAATCCCCCGGTACTTGTCACTATACTATACTACAACGATCAGGTACACTGCCTGGTGGGGGTTGTAAGCTTCTCGAGATCCCTCGAGAGGTAAAGCAAGGTGCGATTCCCACGCATCAAGTTTTTGGCGCCGCAGCCCGGGGAATAGTTATTGTTTAGGTTGAATTTGATTTTTATTAGGTCTACTCATTAGATTCCATTTTATTGAGATTTTTATTTTCTTTTTATTAGCTTTCTTGTAGTCTATCTTTTCTTTGTGCATTTGTTTGTAGAAACCTTTCCATTAACTCTTCCGTTCACCACTATGGAGAACGCGAATCCACCATACTACCGACCACGAAACCCATTCACTCCTAATGACATCTTGATGTTCAAACAATATCGAGATGAACCTATTTATGATGCATGGACTCGTTTTAAAAATTTACTACGAATAGTCCCTCATCATAGTTTCAATCTATGGTACCTAACTCAAATCTTTTACTATAGTGTCCACCCGTATGACCAAAGGTGCATTGATGATTTTGCCAACGGGGACCTTAGGGAATTAAATGCTGAAGAAGCATGGGATGCCATAGAAGATTGTGCCCAATATTATTATAGAGTAGACAACCCGACAAACAACATCACAAATCAATCAATAACGAGTTTGAAGGAGCAAACAGGAAGTTTGTCTGGGGATGATTACTTAGGGATACCTGCGTGGATGTCACCTAAAATCATAGTACAAAACAAACACATAGGTAATCTAGGTACAATGGAGGATGAGGTGGATAATCCAAGCCCACAAAGTACCCCACAAGTCCTACCATCATTTGAGGCACATACAACGCCCGTGACTTACCCGGAAGAAGTAGAAGAGACTATAGGAACCCCAATTGAGGTAGAACCCTTGGACCAAGCACCACTAGAGGATATAGGTTTGAATACTTGTAGTGATAACCTTACTCCTAGTTCTAGGGAATTTCCTAATGTTGATGAACCGGAACCTCAACCTTTACACAACTTCCCATCCTTAGATTTATTTCTAGGAGACAAAAGAGGAACCGACCCACCCATCAACCTATATTATCCGGGTAGTTTTAGGATGAAGGAAGCCATTCACTCACCCCCTTCACCTCACGTGGCATATTTCCACCCTAAGGGTGTGTATCACTACTTCCACCCACACTTAATCCTAAGTGTAGGGAAAACCTCCCCTATTTCCATTAAATAAGGGTAGAGTCAGGCTCGTGACTCGAACAAAAACAAGCGCTTCTTGGGAGGCAACCCATGTTTTTAATTGTTTGATGTTTTTATTTTATTTGTTTGTTTGCGTCATATATGCTTAATCATAGTTGTTTAATTTTCATGTTTCGAATAATTTGTGAAAATGCTTTATTTTGTTTTTAACCTCGTCTTAATTGCATATAAAGGTATTTTACAAAAAGATAAGTGTAGGGAAATTTATATCTTGTTAAAAAGAACTAAATTCGAACATGAAAACTTCACAATTCATGATTAGCATATATTTTATCTTGTTTGTGTGTCAATAATTGTGGATATGTTTTATGAGTTCCTATTTGTAATTCATTCCACAAGTATCCTATCATTTTGTTGCTTTGTCTTGTTTCTATTTCTAAGTCTGGAATTACATCTAGTTGTGATTTTTGTTCGATTTGATGCTTTGGGTTTTTGTGTTTGTTGATTACAGGACAAGAAGATGATTTATATTTCTGAAGGGAAGCTTTCAACGTTCGTCTTCTTGGAGGTAGATTTAACCATGTTGTCACATTATCCACGGTGAACGAATCAGGGGAGTATTAGTTTCTTTCATTCTTATTTATTTACTTTTACATCTTTTATCTAGAACATTGGGGACAATGTTCGGTTTAAGTGTAGGGAGGGTATATTAGAAACTATTACTCCACTTGGTTTTTGTTTTGTTTAATAGTGAATGTGTAATAAAACTGAGAGAAATATTTGTTAGGGCAATTTTAGCACCAAATTTAAAATTTTTTGCAACATGTAGGAGTGAAACTTTAGTCTTAATAAGCGTCTCATGGATAGGAGTTGTATGACTAGCACAAAAAAACCATACCACTCAAAAATTTCCACCCCAAATATGTGAGGTTCGCCCTTAGATCTTTAGGAAAAAGCATTCATTGTTGGTGCTTATGAGTGTACCGGTAGTATTTAGATTCTAGAACTTGTGATAGCGATGCATCCCGAGACCGCTAGTGAGACTACATTCGTGTAGTTAGGATTTACTACATGATAAGAGGCATTAGGATAACCCTTGTTCTACACCTGTAATATAATTACATTGACTTCATAGGTCAAGTAATTCTCCCACACCTTTGCGTTGTACTCATTTTTAGTACACGATACCCCTAGTACACCCCTCCGAGCCTATCTTTTCGTTTCTAACTTTAAGCATTTTACTTAAAGGAAGAATTTGTTTACAATCCACCCCAAATGTGCAACCAAATCGCCTTAGCCTTCCTTGTATGCGCTCATCTTTAGTGCATTATTGTTAATTGTTTAAACCCTTTGTTAGTTGTCTAATTGATTACATGGTTGCTAAGTCGAGTCATATCTTGTACATATTGTTTTGGGACGATTGGGACTCATGGGTAAAGTACTATTGTAATGGAGTAATGGGGATGATGTCAATTATTACCCCCATATGTGCATTAATATTTAAAAGTACTCCAAGTGTTTTGATTATCTTGATTCGAGTCATTAGAATAGTTGATTGTAAAGTATGTAAAAGCTCAAGTGTAGGGAGGAAACGAGCTCCCTTTGATGTATTGTTTTGGATGGTAGAGTAAGAGTGTATTCTAAAAAAAAAAAAGAAAAAAAATCGAAAAAAAAAAGAAAAAAAAAAAAAAAAAAAAAAGAAAGAAAGAAAAAAAGAAAAATAGAAAAGGAAAAGAGAAAAACATACGGGCTACCATCCGTTTCTTTTATTTATGTTTAAGTCAAATAGTGTCTTGAAAATCCAAAAAAAAAAGTTGTGGTTAGTTTAAGTTGAGTCGAGTCTTGGCTTAGCAACGCCTCATTGTACATGTAGTTAATTAAGACAATTGACTTGCCACCAGTAAAATATTCATTTATCCAACAAAACCGTGTTTTTCATATCCCCTACACCTAACGTTATAACCCTTTAAAAGACCTCTTTGATAGTTTATCCTAGGTGCTTACGCCGAGTGGTGGAGGTTTGATCCTTTCCCAAGCCTATGGTTATCTATTTGCTATGACAGGTAGAGAGTGATATTTCTCCATTTCCAATTATGACATATAAATTTACAACACCCGAGAGATGAGAGTATC
This sequence comes from Artemisia argyi, assembly GCA_030686995.1. Taxonomy (NCBI): domain Eukaryota; kingdom Viridiplantae; phylum Streptophyta; class Magnoliopsida; order Asterales; family Asteraceae; genus Artemisia; species Artemisia argyi. Next base: position 63,321,491 of record CM060698.1, read on the forward strand.
CAAATACTTAATGTGAGGTGCTAGTGTATAATTTCCGTGCTTGTTTTGACTAAGGTGGAATGATCATTTGTTGTAATTACTTTTATATTAGTGTTAAATGACCCCTAACTTGTATTTTGATTGGTGGAAAAGCTCGTTTGCTTGAGGACAAGCAAATCCCAAGTGTAGGGATATATGATGAGGCGAAAAATGATCCGTTTTTAGGGGGTCATTTAAGCCCGAATCCGAATTTATTTGATCAAATATTGCCCTAAATCGTTCCTTTTGTGATTTTAGGTGTTTGGAGAGTGAATTCTGGAAAAGAAGCAATTTTGGACGTTTTTGGAGCATAAAAGTGAAGAAAACGGCAAAGTACCAATTTTCCATGCTGAAGACACAAGGTGACGGCGTCAAGAGTAATTCTTGACGGCGTCAGAGTCCCAAGAATAAAATACCGTGGTTGATGACGGCGTCACACAGGGCGTCAGAAGGCCGTCACGTGTTAAAACTTGCGCGCGGAGTAGCTGATATTGTTTTGGTCATAACTTTTGCATACGAACTCGGATTTAGGTGATTCAAAAGCCCACGCGAAGAGGACGAAGAGATCTACAATTTGGTGAAAAAATGGTCTTGACGGCTTCAAGAGTACGGGCTGACGCCGTCACGAAGGGCCGACAGAAAACATGCCTATAAATATAACTTCATAACTTCACTTTTTGTAAGCCCTAAACCCTAAAGTCGATTCCTGGGTTTAGGTGGGTGTTTTTCCAGTAACTTAGAGGGTTTCAATAACTTCATAAACATCATGTATTGGTTTGATGATTCTATCTCAACTATGTCTTTCATTATTCTTGTTGATTGTCCTTCTTTGATTATGTTTTGTTAATTCACCTTGTGTCTACTTATGATTGTGTGAAACTTGTATATAATTGATTAGATCTTATTGATTCCTTGTTGATGTTTGTGTCTATCTTCATCAATTAGGGCGTGACACTTCGATAGATCTAATTGGTTTAGTTTATAATCCTTGTTTCCTATTGATTCTTGTTTTGATTGAATGATTTATATGTTAGGCTTAAGAAAACTGGCAGATCTCCAAATGGTAACATGCTTGAACGTCTTAAGAAACATGAACCGAGGCGTACTAGGTCTTTATTGGTTGTATTTTATGCATGAGCCACTGTTTACAATCCCTATAGTTGTGCTGGGCATGGTGTAGGAGGAGATAAGAGCTCATAGAATTGGGGAGTTATGTATGCCACCCCATGAATGGTATTAAGGAATACAACCCGTCAATTAAAACAAGGTTACAATTTAATAGGTAGGATTGGATAGCTAGCAAGGAGTAACATATCATAGGTAGACATGCTTCACTTATCTTGTAGAACACTAGTTTACTTTTCTTGTTAATTAGCTTAAATAGTAGCTTTTGGGTTAGTTGATTAGCAACTAATTCCGCCCACTCTCCCAATACCCGAGATTTTTACTTGCTTTTCGTAAAATTTAAAAATACAAAAAGAATCATCCTTCACCTTTAGATCTAGTTAGATTAATTTCAATCCTAACGACACTATTCCTAGCTGAACGATCAATCCCCCGGTACTTGTCACTATACTATACTACAACGATCAGGTACACTGCCTGGTGGGGGTTGTAAGCTTATCGAGATCCCTCGAGAGGTAAAGCAAGGTACGATTCCCACGCATCATGGTTTAGGTGGGAATTTAATGAGGAGGGGGGAAGGCAAGGTGTAGGTGTAGGAATTAATTGAAATGGTGAAGGTTTGGTGAAAAGGAGGAGGGGGAAGGGAGACATGGAAGCTGGTTTTCAGGGATGTGGGGGATGATGAACAGTGGCTGGGGTGTTTGGTTTGACTGTGTTGACCCGGCTTATATTATCAAAGGGTGGGAAGGTTGGGCCTTGTGTTGGGCTTGGGGTGTTTTGTGTTGGACCAGGCCAAGGGTGTGGGCTGTTTAAGGGGTGGTAAGGGTGTTGTTGGGTTAAATAACTTAAAGGGTCCGTTTGGTTAATTTGCAAAACACCACAAGGACCTAAGTTGTAATTTTGCAAAAGTGAGGGGCTGAGCATGTAATTCCCCAAAAGTAATACCAAGGATCAAATTTCCAATCACCAATATTTCAAAAACCATCTTTTGCCATTTTCATTTTTTAAAATTTCTCGGGGATTAAAAATGACATTTTTCAAAGTTAAGGGACCATTCTTGCCATTTTGTGAAAAACTTTTATCCAAGGGTCCATATTGAATATTTTTAAACTTCCAAGGATTAAAAATGGTTTTCCATCCAAAAATATCCCACCAGGGACCAATTCTGTCAATATATGTAACTCCAGGGACTAAATTGTAATTTTCCAAAACTTTTGAGATTTTTCACCAAAGGACTAAATATGACATTTTATGATTTCAAAATGACCTTTGGTGATAATTTTCTATTTTTTGAATGACCAGGGACTAGTTTTGTAATTTTATGAAAGTTGAGGGACTGAAACTGTCAATTTTGCAAACTTTGTACATTTTTCATTTGTTTTTGCTCATTTTGCATCTAAAACATATAAAACACAATTTTGAAATATTTTTAGTAATTTGATGCATTTCTGAGTGTTTTTGTATGTTTTGCAGTTCAGATTAGACCAAAAATGATGAGTGTTTGAGCACTAATCAATGAACTCGAGTCAACGCATTCTATCTTTCTACCCTGCTAGGTAGATTACGTTGTGTACCGCCTAAGACTTGATTCACAATTTCAACAATTGTCTGAAGGTACTTGCAACCTGAGCAAGCAACTCGAGCATTTCTTGCTATGTAGTTACAAAAACGAAAAAAATTAATCTATTGGTCGCGATTTATATTTAACTTCCAAACTTTGACGATTCACATTACTCAGACATTTTACAAAAAAAAAATAAAAAAAAGGACGACGTAATATGATTCAGATTAAGTCATCTCAGCCACCTCAAAATTCAGAAGTGATAATCATATTCACACCAAAACATCTAAATGAAACAAAAAATATCTTATTCTGGAAGCATTTTGCCCTTTTGTTTATATTTTGAGACACACCTTTTAGATAACTAATATAACAAATCAAACAAACAACTTATATCTATAACATTTAATAAAACGTACATGTACTCAACCAAAATCTAAACCTAGTTCAAAAGCAATATTTAAATACTAGCAGGGTACCCACGTGATGCGCGGAGAATACACTCTAATAAAATTTGAGGATATGAATGTCTTTTAATTTTATGTTTTTCATTACAACAACTTTATATATGGCGAGAATTTTATATATGAGTAACTTCAACCATGCTGGTCTTTTAAGTTGTACATGCTTGTCCTTTACGTTGCCCAGGTTATGTTTTTATGCTTCTGTTTTAAGTGCTTGGGTCATTGAATTTTAACAATAGATGATTAGTAGCTTGATTAGATCATACTATTTGATAAAATGATTGCATTTTTGAGTGAGTGAAGTGATTTAAAAATATTAATTGTATGTGTTGAATAAATGCATTTTTGCTTTAAATAGTTCTAAATATTGCTAATTTACTTATAATGCTTAGATAATTTTTTTTAAGTCTTAAAATTAATTAGGAGAAAAGTACTAAAATGTATTATACGATGTATAGATAAGACAAACCACCTATCTTGACCATCCAATTCAAATTCAATGCCCAATAATCACACAAATTCCACATATTTTTACCGTCTTTTTTTCTCTTACAAACAGACACAACAAAGTAACAAATTGTTTGAAAATTTAGTGCACTGGTGGGATTGGTTCACACCTGGTAATGGGCTTGGAGGTACGGAGTGTACACCCATCAGGTCCATGAACATCCTGACTCAAATAGTGGTTGTGTAGGATTCTGCTGCTAGTATTGGTTTCCACTGATAGTGGATCCTGCTGCTAGCATCAGGATTCTGTTGATAGCAATTATGCTGCTAACAGTATGACTCTGCTGCTGAGCAATGATTCTGCTGCTAGTGATAAGTGGATTCTGCTGATGCTTATGTAACTGATTTGACCTATTCAAATGGCAGTTACATCTACACTTATGACCTCGTTTAACTGGTCAAGTAACCACTATTTTAGGCTATAATGGGGATAATTATATGGAGATTAATGGGCCGATTAATTCTCATAATTCCATTTGACTAGCCATGAGTATCTTCCTATAAATAGGAAATCATATTATGCACGAAAAGATTACACGGATCAAGAATATTGATCAAATAGTGATCAATATTGATCCAAGTGAAGGTGTGAATGGAATCAAGAATATTGATCCGTGTAATCGTGATTTGAAAAGTGGTGAAAAAGGCAAATAGTGATCAAATAATTCAAGTATCAACTAACAATTAGGAATTATGCAAAGAGTACAAGCAAGTAATGCACCAAAGTCTAAAAAGCAAAAACGGGAATGCACGCGCGATTATCTAACGTAACGCGCGAAATAAAACGCGAGTTTTGAGCTACGCTAATCCTACGGACTTCAAAATAATTTTAAAAAGTTAAAAATGATTAAAGAAAATTTTAAGAAAAAAAGAAAAATATTTTTTAGACTTTTTAATAATTTTTTATGAATTAAAAACTAATTAAACTATTTAATAATTAAGAGAAAATGTAAATAAAGTGAGAAAAATGCAAATTTAATTTCTAAAATTCTAAAATAAATGAAAACTATTTTCTAAAATATTTTTGGATTTTTCTGGGATTTTTCTGATTTTTTTTTGGATTTTCTATTAATTAAAAAGTATTAAATAATGATTAAAAATGAAACCTAATTAAGAAAAATAGCAAAATAGCTCAGAAAAATATGAAAATTTCTGGGAAAATCTAAAATTATATTCTAAGTTTAGGAAAAATAGAAAAAATGAAAAATAAGCACTGGAAGTGCTTATAGCTTGAAAACAGCTTAAATTAAGTGCTTATTAATAAGCACAGTTGACCAAACTTTGACCAAACTTTTACCAAGTGATTTTTGAACTTATGAAAGCTTAATGAAACAGTGGTGAGGCCAAGAGATGCACAGAAACACAGATAAGCACAAAGGCTGTTGCAATTATGAAACAGAGAATGCAGGCTCAGACCCCCTACTTTGGGCAGTAATTTAAGCACTCTAATAAGCTTATTATTGAAAAGTTAAGGTGGTGACTTAAAGTCCACCCAGCAGAGAGTACAAAAAACACAAAAGCCCTAAAATTAACACACCAATTGAGCTCCAATTAGACTCAAGATCAGATGAGAGAAACTGGATAAGTGCAAATTCTGAGCAGATAGTTGACTTTTATATTACCACCTATTTTTGACTGAAGTGAATTTGAATTGATAAGAGCTTATCCTAGGTGTGTGTTACTAATGTTTAAGCACTGAAAACACATTCACAAATACAAAATCCACCAGATCACAAGTGATCAGATGAACAATATCAGATGTAGCATGTAACATTTAGACTTTAGAGCAATTTTGACTTTTTACTAAACAACCTACTATTTTTATGACTACCCTAAGCTATTAGTACCTAATGTAGACTATATGGACCAATATTAGCAGCCAAAAACAACAAGAACCTAGCAGAATATGTAAATCCAAACACCCCCTTAACAGATGCTTTTCACTAAGAAACTTGTTTTAAGCTTATAGCATACTAATTTTTAACAAAGGTTACATCAAACACAATGAATGAAAACTTTTAAAGCAACTATAACATGAGATAAACAGCTAGAAACAGTAAATGAGCAAGTACCCTAGATTTATGCTACTAAAAAGCTAATCTATGGAACAGTGATAAAGAATGATTAAACTTACAACTCAGCTTCCCCCTCAGCTCAAAATAGAGGGGGATTTACTATGCAAGCCTATCTTTATGATAGGCTGAATTCACAGGTTCTGTCTCAGCATACCCCATACCACCTCAGCATCATTTCTGAATCAACTCTTACCTTACTTGATTAGGACCAACTGACTCAACCACATCCACTAGTAAGCTACAAAGCTCAAGTGGATGTTGAAAAGAAAATAAGCTCTATGGTGAGCTTTTTATAACTAGTATGTATATATATATTTTTTATTTTTTTATATTTTCTGATTTTTTTTCTTTCTTTTTTTTTTTTTTTTTTTTTTTTTTTTTTTTTTTTTTTTTTTTTTTTTGTAAATGGATATAAACTACATAAAAAGTAACAACTTGAAATAAGGTTTGACAGAATGAAACAGAATAAGAAACTTATGAAAGCAGAATTAAGCTATGATAAGGAAAATAATAAGCTGAATTTAAAGAAATTAAGAACTTTTATTGAACTTCAAAAGAAAGATTACATTAACTAAACTAAATTACATAAGCTGAATAAAAATGGACAGAGTAACTTTAATTAAAACCTACTCCTCTAATGGTGAAATGGAGGGGGGTTTTTATAGGGGAGCTCAATGAGGTGAGGTCTAGGATTTGAGAAGGATCCAGAAGAGGTATTGTAGCCACATATCTTCAATTTAATCCATATCTGAGTCATCCCATACTCACTCAATCCAAATGATAACCCTTATCTTCATTCCACGTTATACAGACCAATCAGGGGCCTCAAAATTGCCATGGTGGAAGGATATGACACCATCTGACACGTTGTCAGATGGTTCTAGAAATATGCTTAGTACGAGGTGGGAATTTAGGATAGGTACGAGGTAAATCCATGGGTACGAGGTAAATATTTGGGAAGATAAACAGTAACACGCGCCATGGGATTTTTTTATTATTGTTTGAGTTTAGGGTCGGGTTTGGGGGTTGGACTGGACTGGGTGATAAGGAGGTGGTGGTGGGCTTGGTACTCACTTGGGCTTGGGCTGTTTGTGTAGTATTATTTTGGACTAAAGCTTTGTGGATCCGGTTGTATGAAATAATCAAACCAAGGGACTAAACTTGTAAAACTGAAAGTGTGAGGACCCAATCTGCCAATCTTCAATAAAATACTTCCAAGGGCTCATTGTGATATTTCTTGAATGTTGGAGGGCCTGAGTTGCCAATCTTCCAAAGTTTCTTCATAAGGACCAAATTTGTAAATTCATGAAAGTTGAGGGACTAAATGTGTCATTTCTTCAAACTTCATTCTCGGGTCACTTATGGAATACTTGAACTTTTGAGGACTTCATTTGACCATATAAACTTCACTTAGACCACTAGCTTCCCCGGCTCCGGCTTTATTCACTTTTCCAAATCTCGATTACACGGATCAATATTCTTGATTCCATTCACACCTTCACTTGGAAACGACTCGGGTGATTCGTATTTCTTGCGGATCACTTCGATACTATACTACTATTATATAATTGGTTTGCACGAATCAATTTTTGGCGCCGCTGCCGGGGAAGGCTTGAAGTGAATTTTGAATCATTGTTTTGAAAAATCGTGTTTTGTTAAGCCTTCTTCTATTTTTGTATATATATATAAATATTGAAAAATCAATGATACTTTTCCTAAAGTATTTCCAAAAATACCAAAAAAATAATAAAAGTTACAGCCTCGACTCGATCGAAAGAAAGGGCGTTGTAAACCAAATAAGTCTCCCAATATAACGAAAACGTAATTTAGTTGTTTATCGGACTATTTCAATTACTACAACCGAATAAGCGGGAAATACGGATAGCTTTGACATTAAATTGCAAGCTGAAGAGAGATCCATTCTTCTCTCCCGTCCCGTCGCGCGTGGTTTTGAAAGAAACGGTTTTCGATTAACGTTACGTCTTAAGAAAAGAAAAACAAAAGAAATAATAAGTTTTTGTGAAAAAATATAAAAAACAAAAAGATTTTCTTTTCTCTTTTCTTTTTCATTTTCTTTTTAAATTTTGTTCGTGGTGTATGCACACCCGATCTTCGTTTGAGAGTCTTACGTCTCCGTTCTATAACCCCGAGCGGGTTTTACGACATACGAGTCGTGTTCATTTCCTCGACGACGAGGAGATGAACCATAACGAAGAACACAACGGACCCCCGCCGATGGGTGGTCCGCAGCACAATGTTATCCCGCCGATGGGACAACAACCGGCATTTGATCCGCGTCCGATGGAAGAACAACTCCAATCACCATTTAACGGTGTGAGGAGAGCAATTGTGATTCCGGACATCAATGCCAATTTTGAGATTAATCACGGATTACTTAATTTGATCACGGGTATATCATTCCACGGGTTTGATAACGAAGACCCCTATGCACACATCCGAAATTTCACCGACATCGCTGAGACTATTAGGATGAATCAAGTCCCTCACGATGTGGTGAAATTGAAGTTGTTTCCTTTCTCCTTAAAAGGAGCAGCCCGGACTTGGCTGGAAAAGGAACCGCCGAACTCGATTCACACTTGGAATGATCTTGCTTCCAAGTTTGTGAATTATTTCTATCCTCCTTCTAAAACTTCTAACTTACGATCCCAAATCTTTCGATTCCAACAAGCTTTTGATGAATCGTTTAGTGAAGCTTGGGACCGATTCAAAGATTTGATGGAAAAATGTCCGAACCATGGGTTCACACCCCTTCAGCAGATTGACACTTTCTATAATGGGTTGAGTCACGTTGACCAAGACTCACTCAACTCTGCTGCGGGTGGGAACTTGTTGGCGAGAAACACGAATGATGCCTTTATGATAATCGAGAACAAGGCTCGTGTGAGAATGTCAAGGAACAAAAATCAAGTGTCTAATAATGAGAAAAATAATGATGAAATGAAAAATATGATATTGGCTTTAACAAAGAAAGTTGATGCTATGTCTATTGAGAAACCGAACCATCAAGTCAAAATGGTGAGTCATGGCTGTGAGACTTGTGGTGGTCCACACCCGTATTATGAGTGTCCGTCGACCGGCTCTTATGCTCAAGAGAACGTGTATGCTGCAAACATGGGTGGCACCGGCTACCCACCTCTTCAAGGAGATCGACATCTTCTCAGCTACCGTTCGAGCCATTTTCATGGACCACCCGGGTTTAATCAACCAAATCAAGTGAATCAGAACAATAATGTGCAAAACCGTAATCATCAATTCAATCAAAATCAAAACCGGCAAAATCAAGGTTTTCAAAACAAAGTTGTAAACCAAAATCGGAATTTTCAAGGAAATCAAAACCAAGCCCCGCCTCAAGGGAACAATTTTTAAAATCATGGAAATTTTCAGAATAATCAAGGGAATTTTAACAATACAAATCTGAATCATGGCAACTTTCAAAACCGTGGGCAAAATTTTAATAATCAAAATCAAGCTGTTATTCCAAATCCGTCGCCCACGGAAGATTTGATTAAGCAATTGCTTCAAAACCAACAAGCTTTTATGACAAAACAAGAGGAAACAACAAGGTTGTTAGCTAATCAAATCAATGATATTAACAAGCGTTTAAATGATTGACCCTCGGGCTCTGGAACTTTGCCGAGCAACACGATCGCTAACCCGAGGGGCGATGCTAAAGCGATCACGACAAGGAGTGGTGTTTCTTATGATGGACCAACGGCTCCGACTACCTCTTCTTCTCTACCTCCCAAGGTAGTCGCCCGTGAACCCGAGGCGACAACGGATACGGAAATTCCTATTAATAATGGAAGGACCGAATACATCCAACCTCCGGTGGTCCCGACGTCCAAGGGAAAGGAAAAAGTTGTTTATGAAAAAGATATTCCCGTTAAAACAAAGTTGCCTTATCCGTCACGTTTAAACGAACAAAAGCACCGCGAGAAAGATAAAAACCAAATGGAGAAATTCTATCAAATTTTTCAAGAATTGCATTTTGATATAAGTCTCGCGGATGCTATACTTTTGATGCCTAAATTTGCTTCGATGCTAAAAGGTCTTTTAAATAATAAGGAAAAGCTTTTTGAAATGTCGAGAACCCAAATGAACGAGAATTGCTCAGCGGTTCTTCTTAAAAAGCTACCTGAAAAGCTTGAAGACCCTGGCAAGTTTCTTATACCGTGCAATTTTCCGGGTATGGTTCAATGCTTCGCCTTGGCCAATCTTGGTGCTAGCATTAACCTAATGCCATTTTCGATTTGGAGAAAGTTGTCTCTCCCTAACTTGACACCGACGCTTATGACCCTCGAGCTTGCCGACCGATCTACGTCTCGTCCAATTGGCATAGCCGAGGATATTTTTGTCAATGTTGGGAAATTCCATTTCCCTGCCGATTTTGTGGTTGTTGATTTCGATGCCGATCCACGGGTTCCTCTCATTCTCGGGAGAGGTTTCCTAAGGACCGGTCGTGCTTTAATTGATGTTTATGACGAGGAGATTACTTTACGTGTTGGAAACGAAGCCGTCACTTTTAACCTTGATCAAACCGCGAGATACTCCTCCGATTACGATGTTTCTTCCGTCAACCGAATCGATGTTATTGACGAAGCTACGGAGGAGTATGCTCAAGAAATTCTTGGTTTCACCGATAATGCTTTGAGTGGCAATCCCACTCCTTCTTTTGAACCGATCGTCTCCGATTCTTCCCCTTCCCTCACTCCGTTTGAGGGAAGTGATCTCGCTTGGGAAGAAATTAATGCTTGTCTTTCAAACAAATCATTTTCACCGGAAATCGATAAAAATAATTTTGATCCGGAGGGGGACATTTCATTAATTGAAAAACTTTTAAATGAAAACCCGATTGTTTCTCCCCCTCCGATGGACTTAAAAATGGCAGACGTAAAAGAAGTAAAGCCTTCTATTGAGAATCCTCCGGAGCTCGAGCTCAAGGATTTACCTCCTCATCTCGAATACGCATACTTGGAAAAAAATGAAAAATTACCGGTTATAATATCAAAAGGTTTAAAAGATGAGGAGAAGACACGACTCTTAGATGTGCTTCGGAAGCATAAAAGTGCGATTGCTTGGCAAATCTCCGACATTAAGGGAATCGACCCTCGATTTTGCACTCATAAGATTTTGCTTGACGATAATCACAAAGCTTCCGTCCAACAACAACGACGGGTTAACCCACTAATCCACGAAGTGATCAAAAAGGAAGTTATTAAACTCCTTGACGCTGGAATGATTTATCCGATCTTGGATAGCTCTTGGGTTAGCCCGATTCATTGTGTTCCAAAGAAGGGCGGAATCACTGTTGTGAAAAATGACGATAATGAGCTTATACCGACTCGACTTGTGACCGGATGGAGAGTTTGTATCGACTACCGCAAGTTGAATGATGCGACACGTAAAGACCATTTCCCGCTTCCTTTTATGGACCAAATGCTTGAACGGTTAGCGGGGAATGAGTTCTATTGTTTCTTGGATGGCTTTTCTGGGTACTTTCAAATTCCCATTGATCCCCCGGATCAAGAAAAGACCACTTTTACTTGCCTGTATGGAACGTTTGCCTATCGGAGAATGCCCTTTGGCTTATGTAACGCTCCAGGCACGTTTAAACGGTGTATGATGGCTATTTTCTCGAATATGATCGAAAAAACCATGACGACTTCTCCGTCTACGGAAATTCTTTCGACTCTTGCCTCTCCCATTTAGAGAAAATGCTGATACGGTGTGAAAACACCAATTTAGTTCTAAATTGGGAGAAGAGCCACTTCATGGTTAAAGAGGGAATAGTCCTCGGCCATAAAATATCCAAATCTGGAATTGAGGTGGATCGGGCAAAAGTCGATGTTATTGCTAAATTACCACACCCGACGACCGTCAAAGGAATCCGAAGTTTCCTTGGTCATGCCGGCTTTTATCGACGTTTTATACAAGACTTCTCCAAAATAGCCCAGCCTCTGACCCACCTTTTAGAAAAAGATGCTCCATTTATCTTCTCAAATGAATGCGTCGATGCATTTAATGTTTTAAAAAAAAAGTTAACGGAGGCACCCGTCTTAATTGCCCCCGATTGGGACTTGCCCTTCGAGCTAATGTGCGATGCTAGCGATTATGCCATTGGTGCAGTTCTGGGGCAACGTAAGAACAAGTATTTTCAGCCTATACACTATGCAAGCAAGACCATGAATGACGCCCAACATCATTATACAACTACCGAAAAGGAAATGTTAGCGGTTGTCTATGCTTTTGAGAAATTTAGGTCTTATTTGCTACTTAAAAAATGCATAGTGTATACGGACCATTCAGCCCTAAAGTACTTAATGGCTAAACAAGATGCGAAGCCACGTTTAATGCGGTGGGTTCTCCTCCTTCAAGAATTCAAAGTTGAAATTCGTGACAAAAAAGGAGCTGAGAATCTTGCTGCCGATCACCTTTCTAGACTTGAGAACCCCCATCAAAGTGTTCTCGAGAACAAGGAAATTAACGATGTTTTTCCTCTCGAGACACTTGGGAGTGTGACCGAAATTGACCAAAGTACCCCATGGTTCGCCGATTTTGCGAATTATCATGCGGGGAATTTCATTAGGAAAGGGATGTCGTCCCAACAAAAGAAGAAATTCTTTAAAGATGTCCAACATTATTTTTGGGACGACCCCTATTTGTTCAAAGTCTGTGCGGATCAAGTGATCCGGCGGTGTGTTCACGGTACGGAAGCCGTTGAAATTTTTAAGGCATGCCATAGTGGACCCACGGGGGGACATCATGGTGCCAATTTCACCGCAAAGAAAGTGTTCGATTCCGGCTTCTATTGGCCGACGATTTATCGGGATGCCCATGAATTGGTAAAATCATGTGATTCTTGCCAACGTCAAGGGAAAATCTCTCAAAAAGATGAAATGCCGCAAAATGCGATTCAAGTTTGTGAGATTTTTGACGTTTGGGGCATCGATTTCATGGGCCCATTCCCGTCATCAAGAGGAAATAAGTATATTCTCGTGGCCGTCGATTATTTGTCAAAATGGGTTGAAGCGAAGGCGCTCCCCACTAATGACGCCCGAGTGGTTGTTAAGTTTCTAAAGAGTCTCTTTGCCCGATTTGGTGCACCTCGAGCCATCATAAGTGATCGTGGGACCCATTTTTGCAATGACCAATTCGCTAAAGTTATGCTTAAATATGGTGTCACACATCGTCTTTCCACGGCTTATCATCCACAAACGAGTGGTCAAGTGGAGGTGTCCAATCGTGGCCTCAAAAGGATATTAGAAAGGACCGTAGGTGAACACCGTGCCTCATGGGCCGATAAGCTAGACGATGCTTTATGGGCTTTCCGGACCGCTTACAAAACCCCAATCGGGTGTACTCCATATAAGTTGGTTTACGGGAAAGCTTGTCATTTGCCCATCGAACTTGAGCACAAGGCCTACTGGGCCTTAAAACATGCAAATTTTGACTTAAAAACCGCGGGTGATCACCGAAAAGTTCAATTGAATGAGTTAGTCGAACTCCGTGATCAAGCTTACGAGAATTCTTTGATTTATAAAGAGAAAACAAAAAGACTTCATGATGCCAAGATCAAAGACCGCGTTTTTAACGTTGGTGATCAAGTGCTTCTTTTTAACTCTCGATTAAAGATTTTCTCGGGTAAGCTTAAAACCCGTTGGTCTGGACCATTCACCATAACACAAGTATTCCCTTATGGAACTATTGAGTTGGCTCAACTTGATGGGCCCAACTTTAAGGTGAATGGTCACCGTTTGAAACACTATTTCGGAGGGGACGTACCAACCATGGTAGTCCCGGATCTCCAAACTTTCCCCAAGGACGAATGAATTCGGGGATCGAGTCAAGCTACGTGACTCGGTAATCAAAAACAAAGCGCTTCGTGGGAGGCACCCCATGCTTATCCAAATCATCTTCTTATATTTCTATTTTCTAATAAATAACGTGAAGAGGGGGTACCTCTTCCAATCTCGTGTTTCGTGGTTGTTTGTGATGATTGTCCAGGATTGTCCCCGATTTATGATGACTCTCGTGCTCGTGGTTTTGTCTTTCTCTCCACTCGAGTCTCATTCATCGATGCTTTTGGAAATCCTATATCCGAAAATCTTATCGACTAACGTTTTCTTTGGCATAATTAATAAACGGCCTAGATTTATGTTAGGATTACCTTTGCCCGTAAAACATTGAGGACAATGTTTCATTCTAGTCCGGGGGGGGGGGGGTGAATCTTCGATTCGATTTTGACCTTGCAGTTTTCACCATGTCATGTACTCGCGTAACTCCGTTTTTCCACCAAAAATTTAAAAAAAAAAATAAAAATAAAAAAATAAAAATAAAAATTTGAAAAATTTTGAAGAAAAGTGAATGAAAAAGTCATGAAAAAGCACAAAAAAATGAGAAAAAGTTGAAAAAGTTGTGCAAAAATATAAAAAGTATGAATAAGTGTTTTGACACCTTGTTGACTTTCTTGCTGGCGAGAGTAGGAATAAATATTTTGACTTTACCGGGCGTGTTGAGCCCTAGCTTGTTCCCTTAACCAATGATGATCACATAAGCTTGTGCTAGTTTTGTACACAAGGAGCTACTCTTTTGTTGGCTCCCGTACTTGACTTTATACATGCACAACTTAAAAGCTTTCGCTAGTCTTTTACATCAGGAGCTAGAAAACGCGAATTCTTCTTCTAGAATTTGCAAGTTTCCGTAACTGACTTTATATATGCGTGGCTGATTATCGGCTAAGTATTCGCTAGTTTCATTATTTGGAATCTTAAATTGCGAAGAGCGAGAAATGATAGAGTTTATTTAGAAGTTAGATGCTAAACGTGGAGTAGTGGTTCTCTTTAGAGCTCATGAGAGGTACTTGTGGCTTTTTACTCCCATCAGATACGTCACCCATATTAATAGATGTTCTAGGTTAATTAGTGGTATTTAGGTTTGAATAATATTTAGTTCTTTGTTTTCTTAAGAGAATTTTTGCTTTAGAAGTTGGGTACATATCAAGGAACATCAAAAATAAGAGCGAAAAGTGAAAAAATCAAAAGTCAAAAGTTGATTATCTATGCGGTTTTGGAGCTACCCGATAAGCTTCCATTGATGTATTGAGAAAAGTCAAGAAAGAAAGAAAAAAAATGAAAAATGAAAAAAGTGAAAGTTGTAAGTATTGATGAATAAGAGCTATGTATGTATAAATAAGTTGTTGGCGCGTGAGGTGCATGTGATACGTGATTAGTAATCAGTCACATGAGGTGCACGTGATCGTACTCCGCAACTTATATTTCTGATATTATATGTACCCCAAATTCCTTGATGTGGACCGAATTTCTATTGCAGTGGTTCTTAAGAGAAAATGAATAACTACTTATCGTTTTAACTTAGGTGTCACTATCGGACTAAAAGTTATCGAAACGAGAAAATATGAAGCAATTCATTTCTCAACAAAATAAAATATTGAGATACAAAACCTAGGAATGGGAGTAAGAAGTTTCCACAAGTAACTGTTATGAGTAGTGTTAGCATCTAATTTGTAGATAAGCTGTGATCTCGTTTGTACGCTTAATTTGGGGACTCGTGAAAAATCAAGGATGACGAATTTTAACCGTATGGTCGCTTCTTAAATAGAAGTGTTTCTACTCGTTGACCCTAATAATTATTGCAAGATAATGAAAGTTCAAACAAACCGTCACAAGTATCAAGTATGAAAAGTACAAAAATAGAATAAAGTGGAATAAATGAAAATATTGGAAAACGGAGCGTTTTTCGGGAATAAATGATTTTGTAATCTCTTTTGAACCACCTTGCTACTTTTCAAAGTTAGTAAAAAGAGTATCGAAATTATTTATCCTAAGAGCGTGAATTGATCACATTGCGTGAGGACAGGGCAATACCTTAGTCGGGGGGATTTTGGTGAGTGCTTATTTACTCACCATTTTATGGCCAATTATCTACCCAAAATGACTATTTGAGCTAACAAATGCCAAGAAAACACGTGTTTTTATATTTGTGATGTGCAGGTACGGATATTACGAGAAATGGACAAAACAAAGCAAAAACCGGGCACGAGAGTATGAAAAGGTTTAAGAGCTGAAGCCGGGAAAGCAATTTTCAAATATTCGTCAAAGATATGCTATATTGGTCAAAGTCAACCTTGGAAAATCATCATTTGACAAGTTCAACCCTTGGATCAAGTTTCCTGAATTGGCAGATATAGTCCTTAAAGTTTCAATTATTTCAACATTAGTCCTTGTAATTTTTATGCTAAAAATCTGCCAAAGTTATATTATTACAAGCCCAGTTTTCCTTAAAAAATTACCCACAAGCCCAAACCACAAATAATGTCCAAAGCCCATTCCCTAAAATTTGACCCGAGCCCACTCTTTACCTTTGGTCAAAACCCACCAAAAAGTCAAACAACCAAAATAAATAAATAAAATCCCACCCCGCCTTATTCACCCCCAATTTACCCACTCACCCAGAAAACACTGTTCATTGAACAGTAAACAAGAACCCTAGCCTCCAATTAAATTAATTACCATAATTAAGGGTAATTGGGTCCTTTCAGATGGCTTCTAGAAGCATGTCAGGAGTGTCAGAGCTTGTCAGAGCAAACAAACACACGTTTGGGTAACGTGGCAATTTCTCATTGGCTTGGACGCGTCACAAATTATGATCTGATGGCTTAGAATGATTGGAAATGATTGGGAATTGATCACACGGCTTGGATGATGCTTGAAGAAACACAAGCACACGGATTGCCAAGCTGGCAATCCGTGGATACCTCTCCTCACATTGGCTATAAATAGAGTGCTTATTAGCTTGTTTTAGTGTGGAGTTTGGAGTAGCCAAACTCTGCCAAAATCTCTTTAGAATTGTAACTCTTTTAAATTCAGTTGTAATAATTAGGTTTTAATGAAATTTCAGTTTAATTGTTCAATCATTTTCAGCTTATTTTCATACTGCTTATTAGTTTAGTTTATTTCTTTTCTATTATTCAGCTTATTTTAGTATACTTAATACTTCATTCAAGTTTCTATTTCAAAGTAAATTTCATGTTTCATTCAAGTATTTTTGGTCAGATTCAGATAATAGAAAATTTGTTTTGATAATTCAGGTTTTAAAATTGGTAGTTTAGAATTGTTTGTAACTCATTTTTGAGTTTCAATTTTTATTGTGCTTGTTGATTTAGACCATATCAGCTCCTATTATTTTCATTCAAAAAGTCAAGGAAGTCAACTGATGTGGTAAAATTGGTGATCAAAGGTGTGTTTGATAGGCCTTATCAGACAGAAGTGAATTGAGCCTATCCAAAGATAGGCTAGCACAGTGAACTCCCCTCTTTTATGCTGAGGGGAGACTCATTTGTAAGTTTCTCTTGTATTTTCTTCTTGCCTAATAGTCTAAATATGTGAATCTGAGTTTCTGAATTGCTGGTTGATTTAGTTGTATTTGAATGTTGAGATTGCTTCTGATATTGTTTTAATAGCTTGTCGAATCAGTTTACTTGAGTTTTGTAGCTTAGATAGTTATTTCATAGTGTAACTGTTAGATAAGGGACTGTTTGGCACAGTCAATTGCTTTTAGTTGTTGTTGTTGGATTGTTGTTGAATTGTCACATTTAGTTTACTTAGGTGTAATAAAAGAGGTTTAGATCATAAATACAGTAGGTTACATTAGCTATAGTCATTTTCACTTATTGATTTCAATTTTGCACAACCTGTTAGGATTTTAGCTTGCATAACCCCACATGTAGTTGCATAATAGTGTAAAATAGCTTTATATAGTTTAATTATAGCTTAACTTCACATATTAGAGTAGAAATCAGCATTTGAATTTGGATTCAGTCAAATTTATTTGCATACAAATTAGTCAACTGTTTCTTACACTCAGTTTACGGCGTGTATTTTGTTTGATCTTGTAGGTTTCATTAGTTAGCATAGATAGTTAGTAATTGTGGATTTGTGTTCTCTGGTAGTTGGTAATTCAATTTCAACAAATAGATTCAGGATTCGAGTTCATTTGCTTATCTGAAATTTGTCTTAAAGTTGACTGTGTAGGGGTTTATTTCCCCTGCACCACAGTTGTGGACTCTTGTTCATAGCATCTTTTAGGGTAGCAAATTGTAGTTTTAGCAATAGCTTTTAGTTTTATAGCTTAACTTTTTGGTAGTCATAATATTGCCATTATTAGTTTCTTATTTGCAGCTTATTTAGAATAGCTTATATGCCTTGCTTTTTGGTAGTTTAGTATAACTTTCTGTTTTTGAATCTAGGACTGCTAGTGTTCATTTGAGCTTATTTTTGTGTTTTAATGGCTTCTCTGAGTTCATTAGGAGTTGGTTTAGTGTAGTTTATGGTCTGCTTATTCTATTTGCTTATTCTGCTTTGGTTTCTGCTTATTTAGCTTGTATTAGAGTGCTTATTACTTGCTTATTGGATTTCTGTGCTTACTACTGATCACATCTTGGCTTATTTGAGTTCTCAATAGTATAATACAGTAGTGGTTTCATTTTGGTTCAGTTTTGTGGCAAGTGCTTATAAATAAGCACTTGCCATAAGCTGTTTTGGTCATTTTAAGCACTTCTGCTTATTGTTTTCATTCCAAAATTTTTCTGCAAGCTTCTTTTACTATTTTAGAATTTCTGTAAAATTTTCATAATTTTCTGAGTTCATTTACTATTTTTCTTAATTTCTTTTAGTTTAAAATCATTTTTAAATCAATTTTAAATACCAAAAATCCATAAAAATACAGAAAAAGTCTTGAAAAATACAAAAATAATTTTAGAATTTCTTTTATAATATTTTAGAATTTTTAGAATTTAATTTTCATTTTTCAAATTTGTTTTTCTATTTTTCTTTATTTTTAATTCATTTTTAATTCAATAAATAGGAAATAAATTCTAGAAAATAAATAAAAACTCAAAAAAATATTTTTCTTTTTCTTAAAATTCTTTTTAATAGTTTTAGATTTTTAGAAAATATTTTCATGTTAGTAGGATTACTTTTCATTAAACGTTACGTTTTAAATAACGCGTGTGCGTTTCCGTTTTCACGTTTTTAACATTCGTACATACCTAGATTGTAAATTCTGCTTATTTCATTTTTACTTTTCATTATTTGAATTCCTAAATAATAATTTTCACTTTTCCGCTTTTCACGACTCGATTTCTCGATTCGGTTATTCACGATTCCATTTCACCTTCGCTGGGAGAACGACCCGGGAAATACTTTCACCGGTATTTCTTCGGAATAATTATATACTACGATAAGACTTTATCAATCATTATTACAGTCTAGAAGAGCAGCTTGACGAAATTTAGCACGTGTTATAGCTGCTTGTTCTAAGACAAGTAATTCCTCCATACTCAATTCGTTTCTAGCCTCTCGTTCCTCAGCAAGTAATTCTGCCATAGATTTCTCACGAGAGTCTCGAAACGGTGTAGTAACCAACTCCTCCTTAAGTTCTTTTAAAATATCAAGAGCCTTTAGTAAAAGGTCTTGCTCAGTATCATGAGGAGTTGTGTGAATCATTTGGTGTTGTGGAGGTGGGTCTGAAAACGAATAGTCATAATTGTTACAAGGAAATGGATTCCTTGTTTGACAATCCGAGCTAGAGTGTGGACCTCCACAGTAATCACAACAGTAAAACTGATGTGGCTGTAGGTTGTATGTGCTAGAATTACAATTGCTATCAGGAGACTGCTCATAGACTAGCGTGTTTCCCGATTGACAATCATAATTGTAGTGTGAACCACCACAGTACTCACAACAGTAAAACTGCTGAGACTGATGGTGTGGTAACTGATGGAATGAATCAGTCGTGTCATGGTAGGAATATGGATTCTGGTTATAGACAGACCCGTTTCCCGACTCTACCATGCCACAGCTGGGGCAATTGCCACCATTATAAGGATTACCACACCAATGGCAAACCAGAAAGTGTGGATGAGACATAGAAAGAATCAAAAGTGTATAGAGGGTAAGGAATGGAGAATCAAAGATGTGAGAGGGTAAAGGTGAATATTTTTGGGTTTTTGAAAAGACATTTTATACAAATGAGAAAGAAAATGTTTTTGTGTTTTTTGTGTTCGTTGAAAACTGATTTAAAATGTTTTCGTGAATGGTTTTGTTTTGATAATAAGAAAATATGAATAAAGGATGGATAAATGTACAATGGAACGAATTCCAAGGTCACTAATCAGAAAAACCGTTTAGAAAACGCACACAACCTCCCCGGCAGCGGCGCCAAAATTTGATTGATGCTAAACAGTCAACTTATATTGACCAAGGAGTGGTCAACAAAGTCAAACAGCCTAGAGTCAATGCTCCGCGGAATATAGTGGTTTCCCCGGGTCGTTATGTCCTGACGAGGTGTGGATTGTAATCAAAACGGTTTCGTGATCAGGTGAATTTGGACAGGAAAAGGGTTTGTGTGTGATCAAGCTAAGGAATATACGAAGAAATAGCTTAAACAAGCTATATGAATAAGACTGTGAATTTAGAAAAACCAGAAACGATTAAAACCTAAAAACGCGTACGTTACGTTTAAATAAAACGTAAACGTACGAAATAAAAAGTGAAAACTGAAATCTGAAAACACCCAGGGGGTGAAAATGACTTTTTTACAAACTAAAATGTAAAAGAAAATTTTTAGAAAAAGAAAATAAATTTTAACACTAATTAATTATTTAATATTAATTAATTACTAATTATTACTAATTATTAATATTTAAAACACTTAAATACAATATAATATTATTTAAACACTAGAAAAATAAAATTTCTAAAATTATAAAATAACTAAAAAATAATTTTAAAATTAAAAATAAGTATTTTTGTCTTTTTGTGATTTTTATATTAATTAATTACTAATTAATTATTAATTACCTAATTAAACTATTTTAAATTAAGAAAAATAGCAAATGAACAGTAAAAATTCTAATAAAATTTCTAAAATTATTTTATAACATATAAAAGCTATAAAAAATTTAAAAACTAGGTTTTACTTAATTAAAACTAATTATGCTATTTAAAACTAATATATTAATTAATTATTAATAAAACTAATATTAATTCTAATAAATACTAAATGATAAAATAAAAATCTGAGAAAATTGTTATAAATACTTTAATATATGAGGAATTTAAGAAAAATATAAAATAGCTAAGTACTTAATAAAAATTTAAAAATGAAAATTAAAATTAAATTACATTAAATAGAAACTATCACTTAATATTAAATTGGTTTTTCTTGGTTTTTATTTTACAAACTTATTTTATACCTAAAAATAACAAACTTTTGTGAAAACAAGTAGTATGGAACTTAAAAATAAGCTGAGAAAGCTCAATAAGCTTGGACAGTTGACTAAGTTTGACCAAGGGGCAAAATAAGCTAAAATGGCCTCAAGTGGGACCCACAATGATTAATCCTGGTCTAAATAAGTTAAATGAATATGCTTGAGCAGGAATAAGCACTTGGAATCCACAGAATAAGCAAATAAGCCACAAGATAAGCACTTTGCAAACTCATGGCTGCACAGAATTGGGACAGAAAAGAGGGTCTGATTTAGGTGGGTCCCAGAGGGTCTCAGGTCAAACAAAGAGTCAAATCACCAACCCTGGTAGGAGGGGGTAGAAATGAACCAAGTTGGGGGTTGTAGGACCACTGGATTGGCTAGAAAACCACCACCAAGTGGTGGTGGTGGGTGATGGTTCTGCTGTGCAGGGGAGCAGCTTGCCCTGCAAGCTACTTTGGGGCAATGTGGGGCCCACAGAAAATTTGCTAAAAATATAAAAATGGTGAGACACTAAAGACTAGCTGGGGGACTCTAACTAGTAACAAGTCTCACATCTCCAATCCAAACACAAAATTCAATAAAAATCCCACAAGATTTTGAAAAATCTCAGAACATACATATTGACTTTTTATAGAAACTTGAAAAGTGGACTTATTTGAGTTTTGATTACTTCTATTCTACTGTAATCATGAAAATAAGCTACAATAAGACTTCAATAAGCTAAATTAAACACTTTATCAAAGATTGGATTGGATTTGGGACTCACAACTCCAACAGTGAGCAACTTAATGAGATTAAAAGCTTATTTTGACTTTTTATTAAATGGGACTGAGTTTTATGACTAAACTTAACCTAAATAAACCTAATGAAACATGTGGACACTACAAGTTCTCATTAAAACCCCAAGGAACACAGTGTGGCCTCAAAATCCAAACACCTCCTTGTACACTAACTGTCAATGGATTGGCAAGGTAAATGGTTACATGAGGCAATCCTACTGATGCTAACCTATGAGACAAGATATAATGACAATATATAAGCTATGTTAAACAGGGATTGAACATAGTATCAGGTACAAACTAGAAATGAGAATTTGAAATATATAAACCAAAACAATAATTTATGAAGGAACTTACAACTACAAACCTTAAACCAGAAACATAAAGCTCATGGGAGCTTGATACCAAGCTAAATGAAACAGGAAACAATCCCAAATACCCTGATGAATCAGCTTAATCCATAATCATGATCCCCAGTTGACTTTTTTTGACTTTTCTTAGAAATGAGAAATTGGTACTGAATAAGCTCAAGCAAGCTTACAATAAGCTGAATGAAGCTTATGTAAGCATGAGGGAACAGAGATTTAAAATTTTTGAAGCTTGTGAGACTAATGAAAGGTATAATGAAAATTTAAGCAATTTCATATAAAAATTAAATTCAACCACAAATTTGAAACTGATGATAACAAAGTTCTTAAGTTACATTAAAATGACTGAGTACAAACTTTTGAAACTTAAAAGGACAACTAAGAAGCAAAATTATACTAAATTGACATTACTAAAACTAAGCTAAACTACTCACTACTCTCTCTCTGCCTGCTTCTTCTCTTTTTCTTTTCTTAAATAGGCCCTGGATGAATTCTCTTTCTTTCCCACTCAATCCCAGCCATTGGATGGCTTCCATCAATCACAGCCGTTCAAACAACTTTTTGGCGGGAAACTTGGAGGTGGGTAGTTTTAGTGGTTTAGGTGGGAATTTAATGAGGAGGGGGGAAGGCAAGGTGTAGGTGTAGGAATTAATTGAAAAGGTGAAGGTTTGGTGAAAAGGAGGAGGGGGAAGGGAGACATGGAAGCTGGTTTTCAGGGATGTGGGGGATGATGAACAGTGGCTGGGGTGTTTGGTTTGACTGTGTTGACCCGGCTTATATTATCAAA
Source organism: Artemisia argyi (assembly GCA_030686995.1). Lineage (NCBI taxonomy): Eukaryota > Viridiplantae > Streptophyta > Magnoliopsida > Asterales > Asteraceae > Artemisia > Artemisia argyi. The sequence goes on from CM060698.1 coordinate 63,344,485, forward strand.
GGGTGGGAAGGTTGGGCCTTGTGTTGGGCTTGGGGTGTTTTGTGTTGGACCAGGCCAAGGGTGTGGGCTGTTTAAGGGGTGGTAAGGGTGTTGTTGGGTTAAATAACTTAAAGGGTCCGTTTGGTTAATTTGCAAAACACCACAAGGACCTAAGTTGTAATTTTGCAAAAGTGAGGGGCTGAGCATGTAATTCCCCAAAAGTAATACCAAGGATCAAATTTCCAATCACCAATATTTCAAAAACCATCTTTTGCCATTTTCATTTTTTAAAATTTCTCGGGGATTAAAAATGACATTTTTCAAAGTTAAGGGACCATTCTTGCCATTTTGTGAAAAACTTTTATCCAAGGGTCCATATTGAATATTTTTAAACTTCCAAGGATTAAAAATGGTTTTCCATCCAAAAATATCCCACCAGGGACCAATTCTGTCAATATATGTAACTTCAGGGACTAAATTGTAATTTTCCAAAACTTTTGAGATTTTTCACCAAAGGACTAAATATGACATTTTATGATTTCAAAATGACCTTTGGTGATAATTTTCTATTTTTTGAATGACCAGGGACTAGTTTTGTAATTTTATGAAAGTTGAGGGACTGAAACTGCCAATTTTGCAAACTTTGTACATTTTTCATTTGTTTTTGCTCATTTTGCATCTAAAACATATAAAACACAATTTTGAAATATTTTTAGTAATTTGATGCATTTCTGAGTGTTTTTGTATGTTTTGCAGTTCAGATTAGACCAAAAATGATGAGTGTTTGAGCACTAATCAATGAACTCGAGTCAACGCATTCTATCTTTCTACCCTGCTAGGTAGATTACGTTGTGTACCGCCTAAGACTTGATTCACAATTTCAACAATTGTCTGAAGGTACTTGCAACCTGAGCAAGCAACTCGAGCATTTCTTGCTATGTAGTTACAAAAACGAAAAAAATTAATCTATTGGTCGCGATTTATATTTAACTTCCAAACTTTGACGATTCACATTACTCAGACATTTTACAAAAAAAAATAATAAAAAAAAAATAAAAAAAGGACGACGTAATATGATTCAGATTAAGTCATCTCAGCCACCTCAAAATTCAGAAGTGATAATCATATTCACACCAAAACATCTAAATGAAACAAAAAATATCTTATTCTGGAAGCATTTTGCCCTTTTGTTTATATTTTGAGACACACCTTTTAGATAACTAATATAACAAATCAAACAAACAACTTATATCTATAACATTTAATAAAACGTACATGTACTCAACCAAAATCTAAACCTAGTTCAAAAGCAATATTTAAATACTAGCAGGGTACGCACGTGATGCGCGGAGAATACACTCTAATAAAATTTGAGGATATGAATGTCTTTTAATTTTATGTTTTTCATTACAACAACTTTATATATGGCGAGAATTTTATATATGAGTAACTTCAACCATGCTGGTCTTTTAAGTTGTACATGCTTGTCCTTTACGTTGCCCAGGTTATGTTTTTATGCTTCTGTTTTAAGTGCTTGGGTCATTGAATTTTAACAATAGATGATTAGTAGCTTGATTAGATCATACTATTTGATAAAATGATTGCATTTTTGAGTGAGTGAAGTGATTTAAGAATATTAATTGTATGTGTTGAATAAATGCATTTTTGCTTTAAATAGTTCTAAATATTGCTAATTTACTTATAATGCTTAGATAATTTTTTTTAAGTCTTAAAATTAATTAGGAGAAAAGTACTAAAATGTATTATACGATGTATAGATAAGACAAACCACCTATCTTGACCATCCAATTCAAATTCAATGCCCAATAATCACACAAATTCCACATATTTTTACCGTCTTTTTTTCTCTTACAAACAGACACAACAAAGTAACAAATTGTTTGAAAATTTAGTGCACTGGTGGGATTGGTTCACACCTGGTAATGGGCTTGGAGGTACGGAGTGTACACCCATCAGGTCCATGAACATCCTGACTCAAATAGTGGTTGTGTAGGATTCTGCTGCTAGTATTGGTTTCCACTGATAGTGGATCCTGCTGCTAGCATCAGGATTCTGTTGATAGCAATTCTGCTGCTAACAGTATGACTCTGCTGCTGAGCAGTGATTCTGCTGCTAGTGATAAGTGGATTCTGCTGATGCTTATGTAACTGATTTGACCTATTCAAATGGCAGTTACATCTACACTTATGACCTCGTTTAACTGGTCAAGTAACCACTATTTTAGGCTATAATGGGGATAATTATATGGAGATTAATGGGTCGATTAATTCTCATAATTCCATTTGACTAGCCATGAGTATCTTCCTATAAATAGGAAATCATATTATGCACGAAAAGATACATAGAAAACATATAACACTTATACACGAAGGGTTATTGATTTGTGCCTAAATCACTAACAACATTTGGTCTTATCCCAAGTAGATATTCATGATACCCAGGCATTAGGGTCGCATAGTTTACTTTGGAAAGTGATAACACGATTCCAAGTGATATCCGGTAACCTTAATTGGTACGTAGCTAGGTCTTTGATTATCTTAACCATGTTCTGGGCTTATAACCCCCAACAATCAAAGTAAACTATTTGCTGATAATCAATGGCTGCTGCTATGAGGCATATGGCTGCTAGTTTTTCCAAATTGGAAAAGTTTGAAGGTGTTGACTTTAGAAGGTGGCAAAAGAAGATGCACTTCTTGCTATCAAGCATGAATGTTGTGTATGTTCTTAACACTGCCATTCCTGAAGATCATTGGGATGCTGCTACTATGGAACAGATGAGGGCAAGAAGCAAATGGGAGAATGATGATTATGTTTGCAGAGGTTTAATTCTCAATGGTATGTCTGACTCTCTCTTTGACATTTATCAGAATGTTGAATCTTCCAAAGAAGTTTGGGATTCCTTGGATGCCAAATATATGGCTGAGGATGCTTCAAGTAAAAAGTTTCTTGTAAGTAATTTCACAAATTACAAAATGACTGATTCAAGACCAGTTATGGAACAATACAATGAACTTCTTGGAATACTTGGAAGGTTTACACAACACAAAATGAACATGGATGAGGCTATTTCAGTCTCTTGTATCATTGACAAACTCCCTCCTACTTGGAAAGATTTCAAGCATGCCTTGAAACATAAGAAGGAGGAACTGACACTTGTTCAGTTGGGTAGTCATCTGCGTATTGAGGATTCTCTCAGGGTGCAGGACAATGACAAGCCAAAGAGTAGCAATGCTACTGGTGCATCTATTGTCAATATGGTGGAACATAACAATTCCACCAGGTACAATGACAACAAAGGCAAACGCAAACATCAGGATAACACAAGGGCTGATCCTAACAAGAAGGCTACACCTACTTGTTGGAAATGTGGCAAATCTGGTCACATTAAAAGGGATTGAAAAGGTGTTAAGATTGGAGGTAAATCTAATGGTTCAGGCACTAGTGGTTCAGGAAGTGGTGGTCCAACCAACTCACTGAAAGGTCAGAATATGTTTAATGAATCTCTTCAGGTTTATTATGTTACATATGTATCTGAATCTAACTTTGTGCAGGATGATGATGTTGCATGGTGGGTTGACTCTGGAGCAACTGTTCATGTGTGCAAAGATAGATGCTGGTTCAAGACTTATGAGTCACTGAATGATGGATCTATTCTTCACATGGGAAATGAGTCAACAGCCTTGGTGCATGGTCGTGGTTGTGTAGATCTTAGTTTTAGTTCTGGAAAGATTGTAACTTTGTTTAATGTTATTCATGTTCCTGATATAAGGAAGAACTTGGTTTCAAGTAGTGTTTTGAATAATCATGGATATAAACAAGTTATTGAATCTGATAAATTTATTTTGTCCAAACATGGTGTGTTTATTGGTTTTGGCTACTTGTGTAATCAAATGTTCAGGCTGAATATTGTCACTGACATTGTTAATTCAGCTTTTATGTCAACCTCTAAACTGAATGACTCTACCCTGTGGCATGCTAGACTTCGCCATGTACATTTTAAAAGGATGCAAGATATGTCTAAGGATGGGTTAATCCCAGCATTTGACATGGACACTGAAAAGTGTAAAACTTGCATGTTGACCAAAATTACTAAGAAACCCTTTCAGGGTGTAAAACGTGAGACTGAGCTCTTGGAGCTAATACACAGTGGCCTGTGTGATTTGCATGCCACTCCCTCTTTGGGGAACAAGAAGTACTTTGTGACATTTATTGATGATGCTTCTAGGTTTTGTTATGTCTATCTATTACATACCAAGGATGAAGCATTAGATAAATTCAAGGTATTTAAAACAGAAGTTGAGTTACAACTTGGGTCCCTGATCAAAAGATTCAGGACTGATAGGGGAGGTGAGTACATGGATACTCAGTACTTTCAGTCTGTTGGTATAATCCATGAAACTACTGCTCCATATACTCCTCAACAAAATGGTATCTCTGAAAGAAAGAACAGGGTACTGAAGGAGATGGTTAATTCCATGTTATCCTATTCAGGACTGAGTCAAGGGTTCTGGGGTGAAGCTATGTTAACAGCTTGCTATTTATTAAATAGGGTTCCCAATAAAAGGAACAAAGTCACCCCTTATGAACTATGGAATAAAAAGAAACCCAACCTGAATTATCTCAGGGTTTGGGGCTGTAGGGCTGTTGTAAGACTCCCTGATCCAAAATTAAAAACTTTGGGTGAAAGAGGCATTGATTGCATCTTTGTTGGATATGCTGAGCATTCCAAGGCATACAGGTTCTATGTTATTGAACCTAATGAATATGTTTCAATTAATTCAATAATTGAATCAAGGGATGCACTATTTGATGAGAATAGATTCTCATCAGTCCCTAGACCAAGTCACAGGATTCCAAATGGAACTGAGGACAATGGAGTTTCAGAGGTCCCTGATAATTTATCATCTCAGGCCCCTGATGAGGTTGTGGTTCAACAACCTGAATCTGAGCTCAGGAAGAGCAAAAGGGTCAGGACTCCAAAGTCATTTGGACCTGAGTTTCAATTATACTTAATTAAAGGTACAAGGAATGAGGTCTCTGACCAATACTCCTATTGCTTCATTGTTGAGGATAATCCCAAAACTTTTGAAGAAGCAATGAATTCCCAGGATGTTGCTTTCTGGAAAGAAGCAATAAATGATGAAATTGAATCCATCATGGGGAACAACACTTGGGTGTTGGTTGATCTACCACCAGGTTGCAAACCTCTTGGTTGCAAATGGGTTTTCAAAAGGAAAATGAAGGTAGATGGAACTATTGAAAAGTTCAAGGCTAGACTAGTCATTCAGGGCTTTAAACAAAAGTCAGGGATAGACTACTTTGATACTTATGCCCCTGTGGCACGTATCAGTACCATAAGACTGCTGATTGCTTTAGCATCAATTCACAATCTGATTATTCATCAGATGGATGTGAAGACAGCTTTCTTGAATGGTGAATTAGATGAGGAGGTTTATATGAACCAACCTCAGGGCTTCATCTTGCCTGGCAATGAAAACAAGGTGTGTAAACTGATTAAGTCCTTATATGGACTCAAACAGGCACCTAAGCAATGGCATCAAAAATTTGATGAAGTGGTTTTGTCTAATGGTTATGTTCTTAACCAGGCTGACAAATGTGTATATAGCAAATTTGATGAATCTGGTAAAGGAGTCAGTATTTGTCTATATGTTGATGACATGTTGATCTTTGGTACTGACCAAAATCAGGTTGACCTGACAAAGGAATTTTTGTCATCAAAGTTCTCCATGAAGGACATGGGGGAGGCTGATGTTATCCTTGGTATAAGGATCAAACATGAAAGCAATGGTATATCAATTTCTCAGTCTCATTACATAGAGAAGGTACTGAAGAAATTTAATTGCTTTGATTGTACTCCAGTGAGTACTCCCATGGATACCACTGAGAAGCTTATGCTGAACAATGGCAAAGCTATATCTCAACTTGAGTATTCCAGGGTGATTGGCTGCCTGATGTATGCCATGACTTGTACAAGGCCTGACATTGCTTTTGCTGTGGGTAAACTGAGCAGGTATACTAGTAATCCTAGTGCTCAGCACTGGCAAGCAATTCAGAGGGTACTAAAGTATTTGAAGAGAACTATGGACTATAGTCTCTCATATATTGGTTATCCTTCAATGTTGGAAGGTTACACTGATGCAAGTTGGATCAGTAACACTGAAGACAATTCGTCTACCAGTGGCTGGGTATTCCTACTTGGTGGAGGTGCAATTTCTTGGGCATCCAAGAAACAAACTTGTATCACCAGTTCAACAATGGAATCTGAATTTGTAGCTCTAGCAGCTGCTGGCAAAGAAGCTGAATGGTTGAGAAACTTGCTTCTTGAGATTCCATTGTGGCCTAAACCTATAGCATCTATTTCTATCCGGTGTGATAGTGCTGCTACATTGGCAAAGGCTTATATTCAGATGTACAATGGGAAGTCTAGACACTTAGGTGTCAGGCATAGCATGATTCGTGAACTAATCATGAATGGGGTGATTTCTATAGAGTTTGTTAGATCTCAACAGAACTTAGCTGATCACTTGACGAAGGGTCTTGCTAGAGACTTGGTTATAAAGTCTGCTAAAGGGATGGGTTTAAAGTCCAACTTGGTCACTGAATGATAGGACACCCAACTCCCTCCTGAGGAAACTTGGGAGCTGAGTTCAATGTGGAAAGCTGAACATTCAGTGTACTGAAGCACACGTTTTACAAACATCCCAAGGTTTGTGCTTGGAACCTGCTGGAAAGGAGGATGAAGTCACTTCTTCTTAATGGTTAATTTTCTTTGAAAAAGTGCTTGGCAGGAGCATGAATAAAGAGGAACCACCTATGTAAATGTTGAAGTTTTGCCGCTTCAGGAAACTATGAACTTTTAGCTTTTACAACATTTATGAATTGGATATGGACACATGGCTTGTATAGTGTCAGGAGTGTTTAAGTGTTTGAAAACTTGTGTGTATTTTATCTTCAGGTATTCAAATGGGTTGAATGGTTCAATTCTTAGAACACCCTGATTCTCGAATATTTGAACGTGTAATGTACTAATATGAAAATTCAATCCTCAGGATATTTTCGTTTATGCACTTGTTTTGTATTATGATTATTTCATGAAAAGGTAGTGAACTAAATTTGGGGAGGATTGTTGGAATATTTAGTGCACTGGTGGGATTGGTTCACACCTGGTAATGGGCTTGGAGGTATGGAGTGTACACCCATCAGGTCCATGAACATCCTGACTCAAATAGTGGTTGTGTAGGATTCTGCTGCTAGTATTGGTTTCCACTGATAGTGGATCCTGCTGCTAGCATCAGGATTCTGCTGATAGCAATTCTGCTGCTAACAGTATGACTCTGCTGCTGAGCAGTGATTCTGCTGCTAGTGATAAGTGGATTCTGCTGATGGTTATGTAACTGATTTGACCTATTCAAATGGCAGTTACATATACACTTATGACCTCGTTTAACTGGTCAAGTAACCACTATTTTAGGCTATAATGGGGATAATTATGTGGAGATTAATGGGCCGATTAATTCTCATAATTCCATTTGACTAACCATGAGTATCTTCCTATAAATAGGAAATCATATTATGCATGAAAAGATACATAGAAAACATATAACACTTATACACGAAGGGTTATTGATTTGTGCCTAAATCACTAACAACATTTGGTCTTATCCCAAGTAGATATTCGTGATACCCAGGCATTAGGGTCGAATAGTTTACTTTGTAAAGTGATAACACGATTCCAAGTGATATCCGGTAACCTTAATTGGTACGTAGCTAGGTCTTTGATTATCTTAACCCTGTTCTGGGCTTATAACCCCCAACACAAACAATACCGACCCTAATATTCTCTCATCTCTCAAGCACGCACCAACAAACGAACACACAAATTAACTTAACCAAAATTTGTCAAAAACTATATACCGTTTTCCATAGGCGCAAATACTTAGTTATGTTCAAAAGGACATTCATGCAACATACCTACATTCCCAAACTCCCCATTTAGGCATCTCAGTGAACTTTAGGAAAGATTTGACCATCATCCTAACAAAATTGCAAAGTCGTTAACTATCCATGGAGTTTATTGTGCCCACTCACTAGTCACTACCATGGCAGTTAGGAAATAAAAAACTGTTTTGTAATTTTACTTGTATATTGTACAAAGGAAACAATAAAAATGTGTTTTGTAATTTAATTTGTTAGTTAGGAAATAAATAATTTTGTTTTGCGAAGAATTTTTTGAATTAAAGTGATTTGAACATGATTCTCTTTTCTCTGTTTTGTAAAAAACTTGGGTCTTTTTCTTACAGCTAAACACAATCAATAATTTTTGGGGGCATTATCTAAGTTCACTAAATAAAAAGAAAGTCGAGACTGATAAGTTGTCTGGTATACACAAATTTGTTTGGCTACTTTATCAAAACACATACTTTGACTAATCTCCAAGTTCAATTGCGTACTTTAACCAATCTCTAGCTCTCTCGAGTGTCTATATATATTAGTATTATTGTACGACCTGAGTAATGAAAATATAGAAGATTATTAATAGACGTATATGCCATAGTTAGATGAGCAATCCTGGATCACTCAACTAGCTTTTAGAACCAACTGTCAGTCGCATGGACACTTTTATCACTAGTTCATCCGTCTTCGATATGCAAATTGACATTGACCCTTTCAATAGCTTGATGAACATCATCCATTGATACATGATCAACTCCTGTGAATGTATTTAGAACAATATAACTAAATGACATCATTTTGATGTATCAAACAATTAATATGAATAAGTAGTTCATTTTATTAGGTTTATAACAAACCTCTTGGAGCAACAAGTCTAGTAGATTCATCGCCTATCTCTTGAATATCACCCCAGACTGAGCATGGTGTTGATTTAGCGACAAGGTTGCAAATGGCTTCTTTGTATTCCTCCAAAATAAATTCTTCTAAATATGAACTGAACATCTTTTGCCTACAATCTTCATTTGGTTCAGCCACACGGAATGTCCTATGGAAGTGCCTAAAAATATGCAACTTTTCATCTAGTGACCAAAGCCTATTAGTAGCGCCTATAACTAGCACTAATCTTCCCTCGTTTCTATTTCGGTGGTACCCCTCCTCCATCTCGGTAAAAAGCTATAACATAAAAAATATATATATGGATGGTGGCCATCTTCTTTCTTCATTAAAAAGCCCTAGACGTATGTATGTATGATGCGTGGGAATTGCACCAGGCTTTACTTCTCAAGGGATCTCGAGAAGCTTACAACCCCCACCAGGCAGTGTACCTGATCGTTGTAGTATAGTATAGTGACAAGTACCGGGGATTGATCGTTCAGCTAGGAATAGTGTCGTTAGGATTGAAATTAATCTAACTAGGTCTAAAGGTAAAGGATGATTCTTTTTATGTTTTTATATTTTATGAAAAGCAAGTAAAAATCTCGGGTATTGGGAGAGTGGGCGGAATTAGTTGCTAATCAACTAACCCAAAAGCTACTAATTAATCTAATAAACAAGAAAATAAACTAAGGTTCTACAAGATAAGTGAAGCATGTCTACCTATGATATGTTACTCCTTGCTAGCTATCCAATCCTACCTATTGAATTGTAACCTTGTTTTAATTGACGGGTTGTATTCCTTAATATCATTCATGGGGTGGCGCACTTAACTCCCCAATCCTATGAGTGCCTACTTCACTCCTATGTCGAGCCGGCTAAGAAGCTCCTAACATGGGATCATTAGAATTTACTCATGCATTAAATACAACCAATAAAACCTAGTGCACGTCAGTTCATGTTTCTTAAGACGTTCAAGCATGTTACCCTATGGAAGTCTGCCAGTTTTCTTAAGCCTAACATCGAATTCATTCAATCAAAACAAGAATCAATAGGAAACAAGAATTATAAACTAAACCAACTAGATCTATTGAAGTTGTCACGCCTTAATTGATGGAGATAGACACACACATCAACAAGCCCCTCATTGATGGAGATAGACACAACATCAACAAGAAATCAATGAGATCTAATCAATTATATACAAGTTTCACATAATCATAAGTAGACACAAGGTGAATTAGCAAGTCATCATCAAAGAAGAGCAAACAACAATGATAATGGAAAACATAATTAAGATAGAATCACCAAACCAATACATGATGTTTATGGAGTGATTGAAACCCTCTAAGATGCTGGAAAAACACCCACCTAAACCCAGGAATCGACCTTAGGGTTTAGGGCTTACAAAAAGTGAAGTTATGATGTTATATTTATAGGCATGTTTTCTGTCGGCAAGGCTTGACGGCGTCAGCTCATTTCTCTTGACGCCGTCATGACCATTTTTTCACCAAATTGTAGATCTCTTCGTCCTCTTCGCGTGGGCTTTTGAATCACCTAAATCCGAGTTCGTATGCAAAAGTTATGACCAAAACAATATCAGCTACTCCGCGCGCAAGTTTTGACAAGTTAACACGTGACGGCCTTGGGTGACGCCTTCACGTTTCTTCTGGGCTGTCACCACTTTTACTCTTGACGCCGTCAAGATTTTCTTCTTGACGCCGTCACCTACTGTTCTCAGCAAGGAAAATTAAGACTTTGGCGTTTTCTTCACTTTTATGCTCCAAAAACGTCCGAATAGCTTCCTTTTCCAGATTTCTCTCCCAAAGTACCTAAAATCACAAAAGGAACGATTTAGGGCAATATTTGATCAAATAAATTCAATTCCGGGCTTAAATGACCCCCTAAAAACGGTTCATTTTTCGCCTCATTATATACCCTTACACTTGAGATTTGCTTGTCCTCAAGCAAATGCGCTTTTATTCTACTCAAAATACAAGTTAGGGGTCTTTTAACACTAATATAAAAGTAATTACAACAAATAATCGTTCCACTAAAGACCAATAGACAAGCACGGAGGTCATATACTGGCACCTCACAAATAGTGTTTAGATACTCACATCTCTCGGGTGTAATAAAGTATAAATTACAATATGGAAACGGAAGATATCTCTCACTACCTGTCATAGCAAAATAGATTACCATAGGCTTGGGAAAGGATCAAACCTCCACCACATGGCGTAAGCACCTAGGATAAACTATCAAAGAGGTCTTTTAAAGGGTTGTAACGTTAGGTGTAGGGATATGAAATACACGGTTTTGTTGGATAAAGGAAGTTTTACTGGTGGCGAGTTAACAATCTTGGTTAATTACATGTACAATATGGCGTTGCTAAGCCTAGACTAGACTCGACTTAAGCTAATAAATGAAAAATAACAAAAACATAAAATGAACATCGAATGAAAAGGGATGGTAGTCCGTATGTTTATTTTTTCTTTTTCTTTTTCTATTTTTTTTTCTTTTTCTGGATTTTTCGATTTTTTTTTTTTAATTTTTTTTACATACACTCTTACCCTACCATCCAAAATAATACATCATAGGGATTGAGAATTCCACTTACACTTGAATTTTTACATACTTTACAATAAACTAATCTAATGACTCGAATTAAGAAAATCAAAACACTTGGAGTACTTTTAAGATTAACGTACATATGTGGGTAATAAATGATGTTCTTCCCCATTACTCCATAAAATAAGTACTTTACCCATGAGTCCCAATTGTCCCAAAACAATATGTGCAAGGATATGACTCGACTTAGCAACCATGTAATCAATTAGATAGTTAACTTAGGGTTTAACAAATAACAATAATGCACTAAAGATGAGTGCATACACGGAAGGCTAAGGCGATTTGGGTGTACATTTAAGTGGGGTGTAACAAATTCTTCCTTTAAGTAAGATGCTTAAAGTTAGAAACTAAAAAATAGGCTCGGAGGGGTGTACTAGGGGTTTCGTGTACTAAAAATGAGTACAACGCTAAGGTGTGGGAAAATTAGTTGACTTAACTAGCCAAGTAATATGACTTAAATGGTCAAGTAATTATGATACGGGTTTAACACAAGGGTGATCCTAATGGCTCTTATCATGTAGTAAATCCTACTACATGAATGTAGTCTCACTAGCGGTCTCGGGATGCATCACTAACGCAAGTTCTAGAATTTAAATGCTACCGGTACACTCATAAGCACTAATAGTAAATGCTTTTCCTATCAAATCTAAAGGCGAACCTCACATATTTGGGTGGAAAATTTTTCTGAATGGTACGGTTTTGTGCTAGTCATACAACTCCTATCCATGAGACGCTTGCTAAGGCTAAAGTTTCACTCCTAAATGTTGTAAAAAATTTTAAATTTGGCGCTAAAATTGCACTAACAAGTATTTCTCATAGTTTTATTACACATCTACCATCAAACAAAACAAACTCAAGCAAAAGTGTACATGTAAGGTATCATCATTTTACCCTCCCCTTACACTTAAGATGAACATTGTCCCCAATGTTCAAGTAAAGAATGTAAAAGTCAAAAAAGTAAAAAGAATGAAATCAAATACTCCCCTGATTCGCTCGGTATGGATAATAAGGTGGCCAGGTTAAATCTTCCTCCAAGAAAATGAACAATCAAAGCTTCCCTTCCAGAATATAAATCATCTTCTTGTCATACATAACCTATTAAACCTGAGAAAACAGACAAAAACCCAAAGCATCAACCCGAACAAAGAGAACTCACAACTAGATGTAATTCCAGACTTAGGAATAAAAACAAAACAATTAAAGATATAATGCTTGTGGAATGAATGTTCGCAGATTTCCTGGAGTTTATAAAACTAATGAATCAACCAAAAACTTTAAGACTCCGGTATAAACAAAACTAGCAAAATTTCCAGAATTTTACACATGACGCCGTCAGGAATTAATTCCTGACGCCGTCAGAAGTGACCTGCAGAAATCTTTATGTTAAGTTTCCAGAAAATTTCTGGAAAAACTTATGTCCTACTTCCTGGAAAATCCTGCAAAACATAATTATGACTCAATACAAGCATTTGACTCTAACAAGTACTAATACACATGTCAATTTAATATTGTTGTGGTTCATGCTCAATTTCATTCTTATAAACAAATTTGGATCTCCCTTACACTTATCTTTTGCAAAATACCTTTATATGCAATTAAGACGAAGTTAAAAACAAAATAAAGCATTTTCACAATTTATTTTGAAATATGAGCCACAAACAATAAAAATAAAACATGCATACGGAAACAAATAAAATCAAACAAACAAACAAACAAATAAATAAAGCTTGGGTTGCCTCCCAATAAGCGCTTGTTTTTGTTCGAGTCACGAGCCTGACTCTACCCTTATTTAACGGAAATAGGGGAGGTTTTCCCTACACTTAGGATTAAGTGTGGGTGAAAGTAGTGATACACACCCTTAGGGTGGAAATATGCCACGTGAGGTGAAGGGGGTGAGTGAATGGCTTCCTTCATCCTAAAACTACCCAGATAATATTGGTTGATGGGTGGGTCGGTTCCTCTTTTGTCTCCTAGAAATATATCTGAGGATAGAAAGGTGTGTAAAGATTGAGGTTCCAGTTCATCAACACTAGGAAATTCCATAGAACTAGGAGTAAGGTTATCACTACAAGTATTCAAACCTATATCCTCAAGTGGTGCCTGGTCCAAGGGTTCTACCTCCATCGGAATTCCTAAAGTTTCTTCTACTTCCTCCGGGTAAGTCACGGGCGGTGTGTGTGCCTCAAATGATGGTTGAGTATTTTGTGGGCTTATGTTACTTACCTCATCATTCCACGTGTCACGATCACCTATATCCTTAGGTAGTGATAATAACAAACCTAGTGCTTCATCCAACTTATGGTTTATTGATACGGCTCTATCCATAATTCCTTGGCAAACTAGGTCGCTTTTTCTATTAGCCTCACTAAAACGAGATCCTAAACATGGAGGTTGTTCATAAGAATCTATCCTATGTGAAAGCTCATATGATTCATAGGTGTATCTAAATGAGGTATTTTGCACATCTTGGTGTTCTAGCCACTCAACCATATATTGCAATCTTAGAAGTCTAAGTGAAGTGTCCATTTGAAGCAAATTACATACAAAATCACAAAGAAAAGATAGACTACGAGAAAGCTACAAAGTAAAAAGAAAAAAATCTCATTTGATAGGAATCTAATGAGTAGACCTAATAAAAATCAAATTCAACCTAAACAATAACTATTCCCCGGGCTGCGGCGCCAAAAACTTGATGCGTGGGAATTGCACCAGGCTTTACTTCTCAAGGGATCTCGAGAAGCTTACAACCCCCACCAGGCAGTGTACCTGATCGTTGTAGTATAGTAAAGTGACAAGTACCGGGGGATTGATCGTTCAGCTAGGAATAGTGTCGTTAGGATTGAAATTAATCTAACTAGGTCTAAAGGTGAAGGATGATTCTTTTTATGTTTTTATATTTTATGAAAAGTAAGTAAAAATCTCGGGTATTGGGAGAGTGGGCGGAATTAGTTGCTAATCAACTAACCCAAAAGCTACTAATTAATCTAATAAACAAGAAAATAAACTAAGGTTCTACAAGATAAGCGAAGCATGTCTACCTATGATATGTTACTCCTTGCTAGCTATCCAATCCTACCTATTGAATTGTAACCTTGTTTTAATTGACGGGTTGTATTCCTTAATATCATTCATGGGGTGGCGCACTTAACTCCCCAATCCTATAAGTGCCTACTTCACTCCTATGTCGAGCCGGCTAAGAAGCTCCTAACATGGGATCATTAGAATTTACTCATGCATTAAATACAACCAATAAAACCTAGTGCACGTCAGTTCATGTTTCTTAAGACGTTCAAGCATGTTACCCTATGGAAGTCTGCCAGTTTTCTTAAGCCTAACATCGAATTCATTCAATCAAAACAAGAATCAATAGGAAACAAGAATTATAAACTAAACCAACTAGATCTATTGAAGTTGTCACGCCTTAATTGATGGAGATAGACACACACATCAACAAGCCCCTCATTGATGGAGATAGACACAACATCAACAAGAAATCAATGAGATCTAATCAATTATATACAAGTTTCACATAATCATAAGTAGACACAAGGTGAATTAGCAAGTCATCATCAAAGAAGAGCAAACAACAATGATAATGAAAAACATAATTAAGACAGAATCATCAAACCAATACATGATGTTTATGGAGTGATTGAAACCCTCTAAGTTGCTGGAAAAGCACCCACCTAAACCCAGGAATCGACCTTAGGGTTTAGGGCTTACAAAAAGTGAAGTTATGATGTTATATTTATTGGCATGTTTTCTGTCGGAAAGGCTTGACGGTGTCAACGCGTTTCTCTTGACGCCGTCACGAGCATTTTTTACCAAATTGTAGATCTCTTCGTCCTCTTCGCGTGGGCTTTTGAATCACCTAAATCCGAGTTCGTATGCAAAAGTTATGACCAAAACAATATCAGCTACTCCGCGCGCAAGTTTTGACAAGTTAACACGTGACGGCCTTGGGTGACGCCTTCACGTTTCTTCTGGGCCGTCACCACTTTTACTCTTGACGCTGTCAAGATTTTCTTCTTGACGCCGTCACCTACTGTTCTCAGCAAGGAAAATTAAGACTTTGGCGTTTTCTTCACTTTTATGCTCCATAAACGTCCGAATAGCTTCCTTTTCCAGATTTCTCTCCCAAAGTACCTAAAATCACAAAAGGAACGATTTAGGGCAATATTTGATCAAATAAATTCAATTCCGGGCTTAAATGACCCCCTAAAAACGGTTCATTTTTCGCCTCATCAATGTATGTATGTATGTATGTATGTATGTATGTATGTATTATTATTATTATTATTATTATTATTATTATTATTATTATTATTATTATTATTATTATTATTATTATTATTATTATTATTATTATTATTATTATTATTATTATTATTATTATTATTATGATTCATGTAACCCAAGCATAGGGTCGAATAGTTTCTATTGGAAAGTGATAACACGATTTCAAGTTAATATCCGGTACTCATTGATTATCTTAACCCTAATCTGGGAACACTCAAACAACAATTAACCAAAAATCAATAGAAACTATTAGTGATAATCAATGGCTGCTACTATGAGACAAATGGCTGCTAACTTTTCCAAGTTGGAAAAGTTTGAAGGTGTTGATTTCAGAAGATGGCAAAAGAAGATGCACTTCTTGTTGTCAAGCATGAATGTGGTATATGTTCTGACAATTGAGATTCCAGAAGATTATGGAGAAAATGCTACTATGGAAGAGATAAGGGAAAGAAGCAAATGGGAGAATGATGACTATGTCTGCAGGGGTTTGATTCTCAATGGTATGTCTGATTCTCTATTTGATATTTATCATAATGTTGAAACTTCTCAAGAACTATGGGATTCCTTGGAAGCCAAATATACGACTGAGTATGCATCAAGTACGAAGTTCCTTGTAAGTAATTTTAACAATTACAAAATGGTTGATTCTAGACCTGTCATGGAATAATACAATGAACTTCTTAGTATACTTGGTCGATTCACACAACACAAGATGAACATGGATGAGGCTATTTCAGTATCTTGTATCATTGATAAATTACCTCTTTCTTGGAAAGATTTTAAGCATATGTTGAAACATAAGAAGGAGGAATTAACTCTTGTTGAGTTGGGCAGTCACTTGCGCATTGAGGATTCACTCAAAGCACAAGACATTGACAAGCCAAAGAGTAGCAATGCTACTGGTCCATCAGTTGTCAATATGGTGGAATATAACAACTCCTCCAGGTACAATGACAACAAGGACAAGCGTAAGCATCAAGATAACACCAAATCTGATATTAACAAGAAACCAAAAGTGACTTGTTAGAAGTGTGGTAAAACTGGACACTTCAGGAAAGATTGTAAAGGTGTTAAGATTGGCAATAAAACCAATGGATCAGGCACAAGTGGAGGGAATGGTAACACCAATTCTCTGAAAGGTCAGAATATATTTAATAAGTCTTTTAAGATTTATTATGTTACATATATATCTTAAATATATTTTGTGCAGGATGATGATGTTTCTTGGTGGGTTGACTCTGGTGCAACAATTCATGTGTGTAAAGATAGAAGCTGGTTCAAGACCTATGAGTCAATGAATGATGGTTCTATTCTTCATATGGGAAACGAGTCAACTGCCCTGGTGCATGGAAAAGGATGTGTTGATTTGAAGTTTAGTTCTGGAAAGATTGTTTCTTTGTTTAATGTTTTACATGTTCCTGATATTATAAAGAACTTGGTTTCTAGTAGTGTTTTGAATAATTGTTGTTATAAACAAGTGATTGAATCTGATAAGTTTATTTTATCTAAACATGGTGTGTTTATTGGTTTTGGTTATTTGTGTAATCAAATGTTCAGACTTAATATTGTTTATTATATTGTTAATTCTGCTTTTATATCAACCTCTAAACTTAATGATTCAACCATATGGCATGCAAGACTTGGCCATGTACACTTTAAAAGAATGCGAGATATGTCTAAGGATGGGTTAATTCCAGCCTTTGATATAGACACTGAAATGTGTAAAACTTGCATGATGACCAAAATAACTAAGAAACCATTTCAAAGTGTAAAACGTGAAACTAAAGTTTTGGAGTTGATTCATAAAGACCTATGTGATCTTCATGCTACTCCCTCTTTGGGAAACAAGAAATACTTTGTTACTTTTATTGATGATGCTTCTAGGTTTTGTTATGTTTATTTGTTACATACTAAGGATGAAGCATTATATAAATTTAAAGTATTTAAAACCGAAGTAGAATTGCAACAAGGGTCTCTAATCAAAAGATTTAGGACTGATAGGGGAGGTGAGTACATGGATACTCTGTATTTTCAGGATGTTGGTATAATCCATGAAACGACTGCCCCTTATACTCCTCAGCAAAATGGTATTTTTGAAAGGAAAAACAGGGTGCTGAAGGAGATGGTTAATTCCATGTTGTCCTATTTAGGGCTGAGTCAAGGGTTCTGGGGTGAAGCTATGTTAACAGCTTGCTATTTACTAAATAGGGTTCCTAATAAAAGGAACAAGGTTACCCCTTATGAACTCTGGACTAAAAAGAAACCCAACCTGAATTATCTCAGGGTTTGGGGTTGTAGGACCGTTGTAAGACTCCCTGATCCAAAGCAGAAAACTTTTGGTGAAAGAGGCATTGAATGCATCTTTGTTGGATATGCTGAGCATTCCAAGGCATATAGGTTCTATGTTATTGAACCTAATGAATCTGTTTCAATTAACTCAATAATTGAATCAAGGGATGCACTATTTGATGAGAATAGATTCTCATCAGTCCCTAGACCAAGTCAAAGAATTCCAAATGGAACTGATGACATTGGTGTATCAGAGGTCCCTGATGAATTATCATCTCAGGCCCCTGATGAGATTGTGGAACAACAACCTGAACCTGAGCTCAGAAGGAGCAATAGGGTCAGGACTCCAAAGTAATTTGGACATGAGTTTCAATTATACTTAATTGAAGGTACAAGGAGTGAGGTCTCTGACCAATACTCTTATTGCTTTATTGTTGAGGATGATCCCAAAACATTTGAAGAAGCAATGAAGTCCCAAGATGTTGCTTTCTGGAAGGAAGCAATTAATGATGAGATGGACTCCATCATGGGCAATAACACTTATGTGTTGACTGATCTACCACCTGGTTGCAAACCTCTAGGTAGCAAATGGATTTTCAAAAAGAAAATGAAAGTAGATGGTACTGTTGAAAAGTTCAAGGCTAGACTAGTCATTCAAGGCTTTAAACAAAAGTCAGGAATAGACTATTTTCATACTTATGCTAGTCAGGAATAAACTAATTAGAATGACTTTTGATACTTATGTAAGTAATTTTAACAATTACAAAATGGTTGATTCTAGACCTGTCATGGAACAATACAATGACCTTCTTAGTATACTTGGTCTATTCACACAACACAAGATGAACATGGATGAGGCTATTTCAGTCTCTTGTATCATCGATAAACTACCTCCTTCTTGGAAAGATTTCAAGCATATGCTGAAACATAAGAAGGAGGAGTTAACTTTTGTTGAGTTGGGTAGTCACTTGCGTATTGAGGATTTACTAAAAGCACAAGACATTGACAAGCCAAAGAGTAGCAATGCTACTAGTCCATCAGTTGTCAATATGGTGGAGCATAACAACTCCTCCAGGTACAATGACAACAAGGGCAAGCGTAAGCATCAGGATAACACCAAATCTGCTAAAGGGATGAGTTTAAGTCCAACTTAGTCACTGAATGCAAAGACACCCAACTCCCTCCTGAGGAAACTTGGGAGTTGAGTTCAATGTGTATTTTATCTTCAGGTATTCAAATAGGTTGAAGGGTTCTGTAATCTCCCGTAAATTTTCCCTATGAATAGTAAAAGTTAATCAAAGACTAATATATCATTACGTTAATTTATAACGTTTTTACCAATAACAATTTTTTTTTAAATATGCTATGTTACTCGAAATCACTACGATACTTATAATCCCTTTTTCCTTGGAACGATGCTCACACATGTACCACTATAGTCTAAAAATCGCGAGAATATTAAACTTTTACCACTTACGAACTTACGTAACGTATTTTAACAAAACACGTTCGACAACGTCCGGACTCACATAAACGTCTCACTAAATATTTACTAAACCTTTCACTAATCACACTTAATATTTTTACTAATCTTAATTTCATATAACCGGACCCTTAATTTCACTCTAAGCCCAAAATGATTTTCGGCCTGTTACTATTCATGGCCCACACTCATTTCAAGCCCATTTTTCTTTCTTTTGTTTTTCGTAACACTCGACTAGACCAAGCCAGGAATGAGTCTCGTACGCCCAAATCATACACACGACACACACATATTTTTACACATTCTCGTTCCTCCCCTAGCAAACTTTAAGTGTGTCAATTTTTAGTTTCTCACGTCAAGTTTAACTACATTTTTACTAGTCAAAACGTTTGGTCCAAAAACGATTTCATAAAATTTCAACTAATCCAAAACTCAACCATTTTGAACCACGTTTGTTTCTATAAGGTCCTAAAATCATTTCTAAACACAAACTAATGTTTAAATGTTGCATTTGATCATTTGTCACCAACTCATGCACGATTTGCAAATCGGTTTACAAAACAAAATGGTGGTCGACATGTATTTTAAAACAAAAGAGGTACCTCCTCATTTCATGCACACACAACTATATATTATATGATCTAGGCAAAGTACCACAAGCTTTTTTTAAAACAAATTTCACAAGTACGATTCATTTTTATATTGGATCACCCACACGTTTTCTTTGAATAAGAGTATGTCGATTGCTAGAAACAAATAAAGAGACATGTTGCGTCTTACACTTTCTCAAGACTTTTAGCAACACGTAAACATCACCTCTCATAAATTATGGGCACTAGAACACTTCAAATCTCATATATATATCACCTTGCATGCATGCATTCGTTCCTACATACATACAAACCAACTTCAAAAATAAAACTAAGTCCTAGCTTTAGTTCTACTTCAAAACGTTTTGGCAAAAGCTCTAGTATTTCCAATCGGGTCTAGGAAGAACGAAGCATTGTTTGTAAACCTTGGTAAAGTCGGCTTTCACGCTACACTCTCGTACTCTCTTCTTCTCGACTCTACGTCTCGTTTTATCCCACCATTTTGGTGTAGTAAGTCTCACAAAAACTTTTTCCATTTTTACTAAAAACGTATTCTTTGATTTTTACGTATAAATCACAACACTTGCACTTTATTACTCGTAATCTATATAAACAACATGTACGTATTTTCATCCCACCTATAGATTTACTACCTTAGTAATCAAGTTATATAAAGATTTGAACCTTAAAAGCTACGCATAAACTATTTTTAGATACTTTTCTAATGTGTAACAACTAGTCGTGAAATCCTTAAAAATATTTCTAAGTCTTTTTACTTAAAAATTCGACCCATGCAACCTATGAAATGAACGTATATCTTGAAATCTTACGTAACAAGCCTACTCTTTTATTTCACAATCTATTTGACAACCTAACTAACAATCATTTTCATAAAAAGACCTTGTGTTAAAAATCACGTCTCGACCCTTTAAATGGTACAAAGCATCGCGACATCAAACCTTTTCTGAAAAACTAGTAAACATCGATTGGGCCTTAAGGCCCAATCCTTTGAAAATAAGCTAACGAAATAAGCTGTGGTAATAAGCAGTCTCGAAACATTTTTAACATACAAAAATAAGCCCGAAACCAAGTCCAAAACTTTCGTAAGCCTATTGGATTTAAAAAGCTTAACGGGCCTTGGTTTTTCTCGTTCAAAAGCCCACTAAACTTTAAATAAGCATTTTTCTGAAAAATAAGCAGTTTGAAAAGTTTAATAAGCTGTTTTTAGCTTAATTAAGAAATGAAAATGTTAAGTTTCGAATTTGGTGAATTTTGGACTAAATTTGCAAATTTTATAAATTTCGGGTTAAAAGTGTCAATTTTACAAAGTTGAGGTAAAAACTGCCATTTCACAAACTTAAGGATGAAAAACTAATTTTATAAACTTTTGGATGAAAAGTGTAAAAATTATAAAGTTTTGGACGTAAAACGTAAATATATTTAACTTTGGACTAACGGTGTAACGCTAACGCCGTTAGGGTAAAAAGTGTAAAAACTTGGAAAAGAAAAGGGCCATATACTATAATTAATATTTTATTTTTACTTTTCATTTTACGATTTCACATCACGACGTTACATTTTAATTCAAACTATTATTATTATTAAACTTTACGTTATATATATATATATATATAACTTAACTAAACTTACGATACTTTATCAAACCACAAGTTTTACTATCGTTAAATCAACAACTCACGTATTCAAAACTACTCGCGATTTAACCATTAAGACTATCAAACACTAAAACTTGCCATATATATTATCTAGGTCGTGTGTGGAGCCGTTCCCTTATTGCAAACTGAGTATCGATATTTTTACCACTATACCACTAAGGTGAGTTCATAGTCTCACCTTTACTTATTTAAATGTTTTATAAACCTCGCGAGGGGGATACATGCTAGTTTTTACAAACTGAACATAAGTATTTCTCTTGGTATGCTTTACCTGATATCGTTATTGCTTAAGTCCCTTATTGCCAAAAGTCCCTCATATCATGAGCCTTAGTCACCCGTAGGGTGAACGTAAATAATTGTGGATAGATCTATTAGGGATTGACAATCCCCGTTTGGTCGTTCGAGAAAACTACCAAACGCTCTTTATTTGAAATCTAATAGGTTACTGGCAAGAACCTATCCCGAGGGCCATTGTTACTATAATCCATCATTTATGATGAGATCTGTTAATCGGATGAGTGTCATGAGCTTAATGCAATAACAACTGTTTTTAACTTATAATTGTATGACGGTGCAATTATCACTTATAACTTGTGTTCAACTATCAAACTTAAACCTATGAATATCACTCAACTTTTGTTGATTTTTAGCATGTTTATCTCAGGTCTATAACGAGCAAGGATGGGACGGAGGAGCACGAATTCTTACAAAGGCTATAAATTTTATTATCATTCGAAAACTTATTTTACAAACTTTGAAACCTCTGGGACCTCATTTTGAAAACTCCGATATTTATAAAATTTCGAATGATAAATGTTTTAAAATGACTAAATTGAAAATCATTTTCTACTGAAAAACTGTGAGCTGTGAAGTAACACCCAATCTTTATTCCGCTGCAAATATTTTAAAATTGGGGGTGTTACAGGTTCAATTCTTTGGAACACCCTGATTCTCGAATATTTGAACGTGTAATGTACTAAGATGAGAATTCAATCTTCAAGATATTTTCATTTATGCATATGTTTTGTTTTGTGTTTATTTTTCATGCAAAGGAAGTGAACTAAATTTGGGGAGGATTGTTGGAAAATTTAGTGCACTTGAGGGATTAATTCACACCTGGTAATGGGTTTGGAGGTACGGAGTGTACACAATTTTGGTCACTGAATCCCCTGACTCAATAGTGGTTATACTAGTGTGAATCTGTTTCTACTGACAGTGGATTCTTCTGCTAGTAGGATTCTGTTGCTAGTGGATTCTGCTGATAGTGTGATTCTGCTGTTGGCATCAGTTTATTCTGCTGCTCATTTTTAACTACTGATTCCTACTATTATGGAAAGTATTATGATATAATTAATGGACCGTTAATTATACATAATTCCATGGGCTATGGTTTGAGTATTCTCTATTATAAATAGAGGTCATAATACATCTGCATGGATATACGATACAACACAAACCCTAAACACTTGAATACGATTCTGTTCTTGATTTGTGCCTAAAACAAGAACATCACTTGGTCTTATCCCATAAAGATATTCGTGTAACCAAGGCATATGGTCGAATAGTTTCTATTGGAAAGTGATAACACGATTTCAAGTGAATATCCGGTACTCATTGATTATCTTAACCCTAATCTGGGAACACTCAAACCGCAATTAACCAACAATGATAACGAATGAATCTGCAATGAAACATAAAGGGCTCAAATACATTATATTTTAGACTAGAACGGTACCCGTGCAATGCGGCGGCGGGTACCTGTGACTATATTTTGCATTATTCGGTTACACATTTAGTTGTTTTTATGCTTTATAAGTAGAGATGGTAAAAATGGTTAAGGCAAATAATTTTATTTTGAACAACCAACCTGCTTCATAACAAACTTTCTAACCAACTTGCTTCCTAACCAACTTTTTAACCAATTAATTTTGAAATCTTTCCATAATAAGCAAGTAAAAGTCTTAATTTTAAGTCTTTTTAATTATATAATAGTCTCAAATGCATTATATAGTAGTATAGATATAGATAACAAATCATCAATTTCTTTATATTTTTTAGAAAAAGGTGGGGAAGAATTACCTTAAAATTAATCTGATTATTAGAATGACGCAACAAAGGGACTATTGGAATGCAAATTGAAGGCTTTGTTGTCATTGAAGATCGATGGATTTCACTTAAATCTTAAATTATCGCTAGTTGCCCCAAACTGTTTTGATATATATACTTTTTCTTTGAATTACTGTATTCCCAATATCGTTATCATTTGTTACAGGGGTGGAGAGGGTTCATGGAGCCTGATGGATTTTCTCCGCTTAGTGAAAAATTTGTTAAAATCATAATTAATCTATATACCTTTTTTTTTTTTTTTTTTTTTTTTTTTTTTTTTTTTTGGTACCTGGGCTTTCGACTCAACGTTGCGAGCCTACTAATCTCAGGGCGACTACCTTTTGGATAGTCCAGAGTCGTCGCAGGTGAACCTCCGTGGCCAATGGGGGATTAATTTTCTCTCCAGGGTTCGAACCCAACCCAAGACTGTTACAATCTATTTTTTGCACCTGGTCACACTAAGTTCTAGGTCCGCGTTGATTTGGTACCATGTTAAATATTCATTAACAAAATACACCTAGTTTTAGAATTTGTTTGTTGTAATTTGAAGATAATACTTATTTTGTGTACATGCTCTGATACAGCCTGTTTTAGCCAAAAATCTTGGCCTAACTACGGATTCAAGAAAGTGACAACTTAAACCGCCCAAAGGTGACCCTCAGTGGAACCGCACGGCCAGACCATTGTGAACCGGTGTGGTTTTGCCGCTTTTAATGGATTAGATCATTATTTATTCTTTTTTAGTCAATTTAATTGTCAATCTTGTTTTTCTGTTTCTGCTACAGTTTGCGACCATTTGGTTAACTAAACCACGGGGCCTGGGTTCACGTACCGTCACACATACTCAAACCGGGTAAATCATTCCCGTTCAAGGAGGTTAGCGTGGTCATTTTAGGTGTGTTTGTATTAGACATGACTTGAACTTGAGACCTTTCAGATTTTGGTGATAATAGTCAAAAGTTTTTGCCCACTCGCCACATGTGGTGGTTACTTGTCAATCTAGTTAGTTGGGAAACTGTGGATATTTAGTTTCATTGGAGCGTATTTAGTGGTTGTCGTAGTGGAGTAATTCATATAAGCAAGCTTTGTAGAGTGTTAGCTAGTTGAGGAAAATTGTACAGTATAACCTAATAATTAGTATGGTGATTTGGTGCCTTGTGTTAAGTTTGTTACACCTTTATTCTACGTCATGCAGAAGTACTCTTATGTGGTGCTCAAAGCTTTTTGTATTATTTTGTTGGAAGGATATATATGCAATTCCCACTTCTTTTAAATGAAAAGAAGATACAATTCCTGCACAGTAGCTTAGTCCAATCAATATGCAATTCAATATCTATATTATTGGTACAAAACGCATAGTTCAAAATACAATCATGGAATTGCATAAAGAAGTTTCACATCAATTCATGTAAGTATATACAAACATATAGTGCATGTAATATTAAAATGGCTGACACGGCCTGTGAAAGAAATCAATACCGTCCCTCGAACTGGCAATTGAGGGTTTCACTTATTTACAAACTGGCAGGCTGAAATATGTTACATAACCTGGCCAAACCGGCCAAATTGTTACAGTTTGGACAGTTTTAAGTACACCTCTACTATCGATATTTACTATTTGGTGAAAGATGCATAATAAGAAATATAAACGATATAGGCATGTAAAAGAGAAATTAACGAGGAGTTACTAAAATATAGCATCTTAATATAACAAACTGTTTCATATATTATGTACTTGGATTCATATTCAAGATATACATAGAGAAACAAATAATATACCACTTCTCTTACGAACATGTAAATTTTCTTGATGGATTGTATGCCTAAGTAACGAAAAGACAATTAGTTTCAAAGAGATAAACAGATAAACATGCCATAGTTGAATGAGCTATATATCTTGAACTGATTGCCTTGTTCCAAAGTCAGGTCCCTGATTCATGTGTCACTGGTTCATCTTTCATCAAAACGCAAATTGCCTTTGACCCTTTCAATAGCTTGACGAACATCATCTATTGTCACATGATCACCTCCTAGAAAAATTATTTTTAAATTATATACCAATGACATTAATTTTGGTGTGTATCGATTATAATATGTATAAACCAAAAGTTAGTTTTGTTAGGTTTATAACAAACCTCTTCGAGCAGCGAGTCTAGTAGATTCATCGCCTATCTCTTGAAGATCACCCCAAACTAAGCCTGGTGTTGATTTAGCGACAATGATGCAAATGGCGTCTTTGTCTTCCTCCAAAATAAATTCTTCCAAATATAAACCGAACATCTTTCTCCTACAATCTTCATCTGGTTTAGCCACATGCAATGCCTTAGAGAAGTGGCTATAATCACACAACTCTTCATCCAGTGACTCAATTCTATTAGTAGCAGCTATAACCAGGACCAATCTTCCATCTTTATTGTAGTGCCCCTTGCCCATTTCAGAAAGAAGCTATAACATAAAGAAAAAAATTGAAATAAATCCCATGCAAATTTAGTATAAATTTTGTGTCCTAGAATATTACTAATTTCAAGGGGATAAACAACAAGACAAGAATCAAACTGAACCCGACCTAGATGACATAAGAAACAAATAGGCTGAAACTTCCTATCCTCTCCTATAGTTTTTTTTACCTGGTTTAAAGCTACATCGGATTCAGAATTTCTTTGTTCACCTCCAATCATATCTAAATCTTCAACAAAGACGATGGATGGTGACCATCTTCTTGCCTCATTAAATATTCTTTCAATCCTAACTGCTCCTGCTTGTGTTGCAACTTCCCTAGCAGAAAGGGGGAAAAATGACATTTTGGCTTCATGAGCCATAGCATGAACTAATGTAGTTTTCCCTGTTCCCGGAGGACCAAATAGCAAAACTCCTTTTGGTAACCTCACATTGTATTTCTTGTATGCACTATCTCCTCGTAGTATACGTATAAACTACAAAGTCCAAATGCAAAATTAATCAAATGCACAAGATGATATAACCAAGTCATAAGTGCTCAAAACAAGAGACAAAACTTACACGTCGAAATCGTCGTATGATATTATCAGCACCCACTAATTTATCAAAAGATACATTTCTTGGTTCTCTTTTTAGCCTTAAGAACTCAAGTATTGGAGTAAAAAACACAGCCATCCACTCGGTGTTGAGATTTGAAATGCCATCCTTTATTGGTCCTACGAAAAGCAACATTTAATCAAAAGTGTGAGTCAACAAGTTAGGAACAAATTGCTTCCATGGTCGTAAATCACCCTCTGTCGATAAAAGCAAAAGAAAACAATAACGACTTACAAATCATTAAAGAGGCTTGGATATTTGTAAAAGTGACAAAGAATTAAAATAAACCTGATGTTAAAGAGTATTATGCATATACGGAGTATCATTTATGAGTGAAAAGACCTAAAAACAAATGCATACCAACAGTTTTGATCTCTGCAGAACTCTCCTTGTTTGTGCACCGACATTGGAAGCTGACACGCGTATTTTTCTACAAACCATCCCAATAGAGCAACAAAATCATGTTTACTGAATTGTATACTACTGAACTACATTAAAACATTACTAGTTGGAATATGCGGTAGCAGACATATGGAACTCTGATTAGCTTAAATAGTGCTTATCAAAGAGTTGCATAAGTTTTAGACTATAGTGGTAAATACCTTAAAAGTTACATATGTTTCTTTACCTATGGGGAAAAAAATGCTAAGAGGTTTCATATTTCATATTTTAGCGTATACATTTAAGATGGTTCAAAAAACCTTTCTAGTCAGTTTAAAGTGTTTAAAAACTTAACCACACAAGAGGTGATCTAGCGATAAGAATATCAGCCTTTCAAAGAGGAGGTCAAGGGTTTGAATCCAACAGGGAGAAAATAAATCCCCTTGTGGCCATGGAGGTTCACCTGCGCCGACTCCGGGCTTAGTCGGCTCGCAATGTCAGTGGGAAAGCCATGTTTAAAAAAAAAAAAAAAAAAAAAAAAAAAAAAAAAAAAGTGTTTAAAAACTTACATAAAGAGCACAATACAATAGATACGCACCAAATTAACCCGGGTTGTAAGAAGTACCCTGCTGCCAGCATTGTGATGGAAGCCGGATAATGGAAACGATAGCAACCTTGATTGCTGAATATATTTAGCATAAACACCTACAATTAGATTTTAAAATAACTTTTCGACACTCACATGTGTACTGTGTTATGGTTTCTCCGCCGATTTAAAGCTTTTGAAGATCTTAAAATAACTTTTATTAGTTTGGCTTTACCAAAGGGCTTATAGCTTAGCAGTATACATGAGATTGTGGGTTTGAATATATCATTTAAGACAATTGTTAAGATTTTTTTTTTTTTTTTTAAAGCAATTGTTTAAGATATTTAACATGTATATATTCTAAGGTTGTTAGTCTGACTTTAAAAAAAAGTTAGAGGTACCTTAAAATTAATCTGATTATCAGAATGACGCAACAATGGGGATGGCGTGCAAACGGAAGACTTTGTTGTCATGCTACATTGACCGGCCATTCCACAAATTGATGGATTTCACTTTTTGATATAAAATTCGCTAATACTTCAATTTCCCCTAAACCTGCATTTATATTGTTTAACTAGTCGCATGACCCGTCCGATGGACGGGCTAGCGTCATATAAATTTAATAATATTATTACTTATTAGGTCATATTTAAGTTTAAAGTTACATATTTATTTTGTTAATGATAAACATATCGTTTCAAAATTGTCTAATTGCATATTAGCATTGTAAAATTTTAACCATAGAACTTAAACTGATAAAAACAGTAAATAAAATTAAAAAATGATTAAGACATTAAGTTTTTAATATTGGAAGCATTACTAACATGTAAAACTCAAACAAAACTATTCTAAAGATACTAAAAATGAAATTTTGGAGATGACTTCAGAGACCATCTTAGATGTAGATTGTGATAGTCAAAGTTCTCAATATCGTTGGTCTCAACATCACTCTCTTCATTGTCGGAATGGTCACTAAAATAATCCATAGTTGGCATCGAAGCAATCTGTTTTCCATGGTCTTTAGCGAGTTCATACTTTGTTTTTTTAGCATGTTCTATTTCTTCAACATATTTTTGTTCTTTAGCCTCTTTTTTTTCAACACCAAACCATAACATCTCAGCTTCATAGTAAGACTCATCTGGTTCCCACAAATCTTCTTGTGTAACTTTCTTTTGATTTTCATCTTTAACAACTGTATTGGAAACAAAAAAAATAACAAATAGAAAAAGTGAAATGGAATTGCAGCATGTTTCATTATTTATGAAGGGTAAAAGAGTATCAACACCTTATGCAATCTCAATGCCTTATGCAACACCTATAAGTTCATTTTCTATGACATCACAAGCTTTCCCAGTTTGTAAATAAGCTCTTGACCATGTTTGAGGATTCTGGTTTAAATATTATATGCACCGAACCCTTTTTGACATGTTGCCTGACTCGCTCATTCTACCACCCAAGTCATGCCGGCTCTTCACACTCTCAACCTGCATCACTAAACACAAGTTATCCGTAAATTACAATACAATGATTACCATTCACTCATATCTAATCTTCGTGTTGTCATCCACTTATAAAAAAGTTGCTATTAATTAGGCAATCAATCATTTTAACTTTTCAAATATGGCACTATTGTAAAAGTTTCTGTATAGTTGATTTAGAGACAATGGTTAGCTGGTCTAGGTTATATAGAATAAGCCCAAAATATATAATTTACTACAACTTTAATCATCTACTTAAAACCAAACAAAATTAACAAATTAATAATGTGTATTTGACTCAAACAATGAAGACTGTCATTGTCATTGCATTTTATTTTTCAACAAATAAACAATGCCTGGGTATATAAAAATTTATATCAGAACCCTATGGGTGATTGAAGAAGCTAAAATAAGTTATGTAAATTTCGAGTTTGTAAAGTCAAATTTGGACTCTTTTTGGATGAATTGAGTACTAATATCATGTAACTCTCACGTACTCATTTAAAATAGCATGTATATTATATTTGACTGGTATTCAAAATAAGTCATGCCTCAGTTACTACCTTCTAACATATCACGGTCTGTAAATAGCTATCAAAATTCATATATGCATTTGGAGTAGATAGATATGCTAAAAAAAGAGAAAATTATGCATACATCCATTCAAAACCGTATCATCATACTGATCTTTTAACGATTGGATTAAAATTTCATCCCTTCTGATGTGTTTCCTAAAGCGATAATTGAGATTGGTGACATTTTAACTAATAATATGGATAACGAATAAGCAAGTTTAATATGCTTACTGTAAATGTTTATTATCTATAAGAATACGCCGAAAACATTTTATCCTAACATTCACACAACGTAAAAAAATAAGCAGAAAAGAAACTACATAGGCAATCCTAAGTATATTTTTGTGTTAAAATTGTACTGAAGTACTACTAAGCAATATATGTCAAATGAAAACATTATCATCGAGTAAATAATCAGAACATGATCAACGTAAAATTCTAGTGACCAAAAGTAGATACACCAACCTTGGTTTGCTGATGGGCCGAATACTTCGTTAAAGTTAAATGATCTACATCCTTTTCCTACTTTGCAGGGGTATTAATAGTTATTATTCCTTCTTCAATGTTCTCCACTACACTTTGAAAGTCCAATCGTCCTCCACTACATTTTAAAAGTCCAATCATCCTAGTCACACCCGGCAATAAACTCTGATATTTCCTTTAAGATCTTGGACTTGATTATATACCTTCTGGTTTTCCTCAAGGACTCTGATATCTAGAAGTAGTACTCGCTATACCATGAACATTCATACGCATACCTATAACAATATCCACATCGAGGTTTAAAAATGTAGATGAAAACACATTATTTTTTACATTTAAGTGAAGATCAATAGTCTACCGAGATTCTAAAGCTCATTGTGGAATTTCCTTAGCATGAATTGCATACCGGCTTTTGCGGTTGAGAGTGTTTGTTTAATCTCCTGTGTGACAAGATCAACATAAGATGTTACGAATGAATCAAATTTCCGAAAAACTGCGCAATTTGATTCAAAGTAAATCATACCTTGAAATTTTTTTCTTGCAACTCAAACGCCCGTTTGATATTTCAAATTTGTTCTTTTCTTTCCTTTGTCAGAAATGATGTTCTTATTGAAGTTCTGACCTTTCTCAATAATTGCAATTTTTTGTCTTCCGCTTTGAATTTAATAGGATCTTGGTTAAAAAAGTAAAAAATGATTTCTACATGGCTACACCTTATATAAGAATTTCAGTACCAAAACAAACAGATAGTCACCTTTATATCTTTAATCCTTTTCTATAGTCTCGTGCTTGCTAATTGTTTGCCACCACAATAACTTGAATACTCGTGTTTCTTGAATAGGTCAAGACCATTAGTTTTACTTTGATCCTACTAATTACATTTTAACAATCAATCCCGATAATACTAAAGGGAGTGAATCTGAAATGGAAAGTTTTAGCGGCTTGAAAACTTAAATTATCCATGTAAAGAAACCACAAGCTGTAAAGGAGCACGGTTAACTCAGATGGTATTAAGCTTAGTCTAGCATTAACATAATTTAAAGGAGCACGGTTCTCTGAACCTGGATTACCCGTAACAGAAATTTAGTTGTTAATGCTTTTGTTACTAAATATAGTTAGCTTAAAAGTTACTGGTTAAGGTTTCAAATCTACCTGTATCCAAACTTTTGCATGCTTCAGTGGCTGCTAAGATGACATGCTCGGCTTCATCAATGATCTCCGTATCTTCATCATTATCCTAATCCATGTGAGGTTACATCAATGGATGGTTGAGGCTAAATTTTAAAAGATTCAAGTTTCTGCGAGCATTCAAACCTGTTGAATAGCTCGCACCTGGATGAGTTTGGTTTAGACTTTCCTTCATTCATTGTAGTTCATCCTGTTTTATGGCATTTACAGTCAGTAGCCGTGTCACATAATTACTCAGTAGCCGTGTCACATAATTACTCACTAATTTATCAATCCATGATAAACTAAAAGTCTAGAAGGAAATGGGTCAATAGCTACCCAAAATAAGATAAGAGAATCCTTACGTGTGCTCTAATTGTAGCTTCATAATCATCTAGTGAAGCTCGAAACTTTGCTAGTGCTATAAATTTACCATAGTGGATTCTTATAGAGAGAGCCTGCATGTTGGCATTTTTTACATTTGAACTGATAACCAAAAGCATGTCATCGAGTACATATCGGCTTTGTCCAACCTAAATGAAAAAAGCCAATATTAATATTATAGCCAATATCAGTAGGTTAACTATTTATTTGAATTAGGGTACTGAAATCAAACTTAAGATCATCCCTATTCCATCATCGCCTTCGAATATCCGAATTATGATTTATTTCCATTTGAATAAATAATAAAATCATCCATTTACATCAAAACTCAATAAATTCTACAAACTTCTTTTTGTGAAATCTCATCAAACACTTGGTGCCGACTTTCTTTCCAAACAACTAATTTGTAGTTCTAATGCTAACCGACATTTAAAAGATGGAATTTAGTTGAATAAAATCCTAATTAAATAACAAATAACTTATCAATTATCAAAGTAAATAATTTTTAAGATCAAATTAATTAGATTCAGAAAAAAAAAAAAAAAAAAACAAATTCTATTAAGATTACGGGATTGAATACATACCAACATCATCTTCGGATTAGTTGTTTACATAGTTTCTGAGTTTTTGAAGTGTCGTAATTTTCTTTGTTTTGAATAAAGGAGTATGATTTGATTCGGTGCAGGTTATGAGAAGTGATAAGATCTGTGTTTTGAATAAAGAGTATGATTTTGTTTTATGAATAACTAACAAAAATAACTTGATTCTATGAGAGATTTCAGTTAGTTTTTGAATGTGATTGAGAAAATTTCGGTGGTTTTGAATTATGGGTGAAGACATAAGCATATCGTGTGCAAGGCGTGTGTTTTTATGAGCTGGATTTATTATGTGGCATTCTTTTTGGCCAGGTGGCATTCTTTTATGCCAAGTGGCATATGTGACTTGTCAAGTTCCTCTATTATATATGTGGGGAGATACGAGTACTTATCTAGTCTTTATAATGTTCTTATCTACATCAAAATCTAAACCATATTTTTTTTTTAATCACAATTTTTTTCACACCTTATACCACCTATCTTACAATACATATAAATAAATCTTCTTTTGCTCCACATAAACACTAAAATACAAATTTATAGTAATTAAATACAATATTTCATCAAAGTAGAGCAAAAAGGAGCAATTAACTTGAGAATTTGATAGCAAATACATGTATTACGAGCTATCAATATGTTTTCATGGTATGTCAAGGATGTTGATTGAGATGTCTTTTAGTCTAATTCAAGTGTCACTAAAGCGTACATTTTTCTGTGTTAAAGCATGAGTTAGTCTATGATAAGAGTATTTTTCGGGTTTGTGGTAAGATGGTAATTGTTAATACAAATATCGCGTAAAAACGTTATTTATATTTTACAGTTTCTCACGGTTTTGATAATGGCAATTATAAATTTATATGACGTAAATGCTTACTTAACCAAGTTATTAGTTGTAAGTTTACACTATGATGAATATCACTTCCGGTATGAATAATGTGATTATAACACACGTCGAATGATCAAAGAGCCCAAGTAATAAATATTTGTAAACACGCTCTAAATATTTATTAAACATATTTTTATTTAACAATAACACAAAGTTTACTTAATAAAATTAACCAATGTTTCAAGAATCGGCCGATTAATCGTTAATCGGCCATATACCTTGTAGAATTTTGAAAATCGGTCAAAAATTGGTCTTGAAATTGAAAAAAAAAAAAAAAAAAAAAAAAAAAACGGCCACTAATCAGTCAAAAATCGGCCAAATCGGCCAGCTTTTAAAAAATAAAAATTTAGGCATTCTACATAATTTGGGGATCGTTTATTTCACTTATAATGCACAATGGGCCTCATAATCAGAGTTGAAGCCTTTTATTGAGGTTTGAAAACATATTACGCTTGGAATCAGTTAAGATTTTTAGTTTGGTCTCCAGAAATACCCAAAACATGCAAAAATGCCGATCCGATTAATTACTGATTAATCCCGCCTTGGCCGATTAATCGTTGCAGGGTGGTCGACCTCCCGGCTACCGATTCATGATTTTTGCAACATTGAAATTAACTAGACATTTTTATTAAGTGATTTAATTAAATAAAAACTAAATTAAATCAAAACCTTTTGTGCCCAAGTAATTTTTGAAGAATAGATTTTTACATTAATTTAAGTACAAGTTAGTGACAAATTCACTAGACAAAAGAGATGTCTGAATACGCTCTGTGGATCCATTTTTATAATGGGCGGATCCGTATTTTTTGGATCCGTGAATCCGCCGGATGATGTATTTGAGACAGAATGTCTACTATAAATACACTTAGTTTCATTTGAAACAAATGATTCCCAGCCATTACAAGTTCACTACTACTAATTCTATCATCTTCTAACATCAAATTAACACTCTTTGATCATTCCACTTGACCTATAACACATTTAAAGTGATCGAGCGATTCTTACTTTGAATTCAAGTAAAGAACACAAGAAGTCTTCCAAGCTTCCAAGTGTTGTATTGAGTAGTGTGTCATCATATACTTAGTTGTGTAACTTTGTATATCACTTTTGTGTCTTTGTACTCACCATCATCTACCAACTTGGGTAGTGATCATCATACAACATCCTAGAGAGTTTAGTTAGTATTTTAGGCTTTAAAATACGTTGAGTGATAAGGTATGTCTTGCCTTGGGAAAGACTCGATATCTAGCTTAGTATCAGTAAAGAAGTGAAGCGACGTTGTAAGGTTTTCTCCGTCACAAAGGAGCTTGTTGATATAGTGTTTGTTATGAGTTGGGTACTCGGGCAGTGAAGTATGGCGAGGAAGAGAGTTTCTTGCCGAACCATCATAAATCATCATGTCTATTAGTTTGATCTTTCATTTACATTCCGTATTTACTTATTATTTAGTATTTATCTATATTGTGTGTCGTGTTGATTTCACATCAAGACAGCGAATCAAAGATTTCTTAAAAAGGCATAAAAACGGTAAAACCTATTCACCCCCCCCCCCCCTCCCTCTTCTAGTTTTTCACAGTAACTAATAGCATTTGGTTTCTGTGAACTTAATCAATTTTTTTAATCCCATTTATAAATGTTTCTCACATATTATCCTACATTTAATCATTCTTTATATAATTATTTCTAAATCCTATCCTTTAGCGCTCTTGGTCTAGAAAGTGAGCAATCACTTGTGATCAAGTGTCATTACTAGAAAATGTTGATTTAAAAAGAATTATTCACCCCTTAGCCTTTCATTCTTTAACTCAATTTGCCTTTAGTGGTGGAGATATGTATCTTTGTCAAACTTGTGATATAATACTCGTCACGACTGAGCAATTGAGCGAATTACTAAATGTTACTCGTACCACATAGATTAGATGAGTGATTTGAGTGTTTTCATTTCCTATTCATGAGGTGTTTGGTTGTGCACACTTTTGATTGAGTAAATATTTATGAGATTATTTATGGACTTTTGTTTAGGAGACTTTTCATAAGCTTAAATCGATAGTTTAATTGAGGACAAGTAGAAATCAAGTGGAGGTAAATTTGATGTGATCAATGATACGCGGGATTGCGCCCTCGCAATAGGTTTTACCTCTCAAGAAATCTTGAGAAGCTTCAATCCCCGCCAGGCAGTGTACCTGATCGTTGTAATATAGTATAGTGACAAGTACCGAGGGATTGATCGTTCAACTCAGGAATAGTGTTCGCTAGGATTAGAAAGCCTACTAAACTAGGTCTAGAGGTGAGGGATGATTTTTTTTGTATTTTTATATTTTATAAAAGCAAGTAAAATCTCGAGTTTTGAAGGAGTGGACGAAATTAGTTGCTAGTCAACTAACCCAAATAATTAAAGATGCAATCAAAATAAAATAAAAAGAAATGAAAATAAACTAATGTAATTATGTGGTAGAAACAATAATGAGAAAAGATGTGTTTACGTAGATTTCATTACTCCCTAGATATCTTTTACCGGTTGATTAGCTTGTTACAATTGCATGGATGACGGGTTATATTCCTTAATACCAGTCGTAGGGCCGTGTACAATATTCCCTAGCTCTATAAGCTCCTACTTCACTCCTATGTCGAGCCGACTAAAAGCTCCTAACATGGGATCACTAGAAATCACTTATGCATTAAATACAACCAAAAATCGTAGTACACCTCCGATCATGTTTCTTAAGATGTTCAAGCAAGTTACCAATGGAAGTCTGCCAGTTTTCTTAAGCCTAACATCGAATACAATCATCCATAACAATTATAAACAAACCATCAACCAATAATCAACATCTAGGTTTCACTACATCTAAGCAAACACAATAAAAACCTAGCCTAGCATGTTAAAAGAAAGACAAGCATAAAATAGAATTACACAACACATAGACATATCGTATAATTATTGGAAAACTTATCTTCAATTAAGCATTGATGGAACAAGGGTTGAAACCCTTATTTTTGCATAAAATTCGTCTAGGGTTTAAGCTCTACAAAGTTCTCCTAATGTTCCACCCCTTACAATGAAAAATTGGGAAAATATATATAGATAAAACATCCTGACGGCGTCACGTTGTAGTTTCTGACATCTTCAACTCGCCGCCAAATTAAGGATCGTATTGCCTAGATCCAATCTTGACGTCGTCAAGAAGGAATGAAGCTTTGTGCCGTCACACACATTTTGACCCTGACGGCCTTGGTGACGCCGTCAGGTCAATTGCACTAAAAATGTTCTGGGTCGTCACGTGTATTTTCCACTTCCACCTCTTTTTCCAAGCTTGACGCCATCATCTGTGAAGTCTTGACGTCGTCAGGTACTGTTCCCAGCAAGGATTTTGAGACTTTACCGTTTTCTTCACTTTTATGCTCCAAAAACGTCCAAAATGCTTCTTATTCCAAATTTGTTCTCAAAAGTACCTAAAATGACAAAAGGAACGATTTAGGGTAGTAATTGATCAAATAATCACGAATTCGGGCTTAAATGACCCCTTAAAAGCGGTACACTTTTCGCCTTATCAAATACCCTTACACTTGAGATTTGCTTGTCCTCAAGCAAATGCGCTTTTATTCTAATCAAAATACAAGTTAGGGGTCATTTAACACTAATATATAAGTAATTACAACAGATAATCGTTCCACTAAAAACCAAAAGCAAGCACGGAGGTCATACACTAGCACCTCACAAATAGTGTTTAGATACTCACATCTCTCGGGTGTAATAAAGTATATATCACAATATGGAAATCGAAAACATCTCTCACTACCTGTCATAGAAAATAGATTACCATAGGCTTGGGAAAGGATCAAACCTCCACCACTTGGCGTAAGCACCTAGGATAAACTATCAAAGAGGTATTTTAAAGGGTTATAACGTTAGGAGTAGGGATGTGGAAAACACGGTTTCGTTGGATAAAGGCAATATTTACTGGTGGCGAGTTAATCATCTTGGTTAATTACATGTACAATATGGCATTACTAAGCCAAGACTCGACTCTACTTAAGCTATTCAAAATCTAACAAACTATGAAACAAACATAGAATGAAACGGGATGGTAGTCCATATGTTTTTCTCTTTCTTTTTCTATTTTTTTTCTTTTTCTTGATTTTTTTTTTCATACACTCTTGCCCTACCATCCAAAATAATACATCATAGGGAATTTACATTCCCCTTACACTTGAATTTTTACATACTTTACAATAAAACTACTCTAATGACTCAAATCAAGATATTCAAAACACTCGGAGTACTTTTTAAATATTAACGCACATATGGGGGTAGTAAATTGATGTCTTCCCCATTACTCCATATTACTAGTACTTTACCCATGAGTCTCAATCGTCCCAAAACAATATGTACAAGATATGACTTGACTTAGCAACCATGTAATCAATTAGATAATTAACTAAGGGTTTAAATAAATAATAATAATGCACTAAAGATGAGTGCATACAAGGAAGGTTAAGGCGATTTGGTTGCACATTTGGGTGGATTGTAAACAAATTCTTCCTTTAAGTAAGATGATTAAATTTAGAAACGAAAAGATAGGCTCGGAGGGGTGTACTAGGGGTTTCGTGTACTAAAAATAAGTACAACGCTAAGGTGTGGGAAAATTAATTTACTTCGCTAGTCAAATAATATGACTTAAATGGTCAAGTAATTATGATACGGGTTTAAACACAAGGGTGATCCTAATGCCTCTTATCATGTAGTAAATCCTAACCACACGAATGTAGTCTCACTAGCAGTCTCGGGATGTATCACTAACGCAAGTTCTAAAATCTAAATATTACCGGTACACTCATAAGCACTAATAATGAATGCTTTTCCTATCAAATCTAAAGGCGAACCTCACATATTTGGGTGGAAAATTTTTTAAGTGGTACGGTTTTGTGCTAGTCATACAACTCCGATCCATGAGACGCTTGTTAAGGCTAAAGTTTCACTCCTAAATGTTGTAAAAAAAATTAAATTTGGTGCTAAAATTGCCCTAGCAAGTATTTCTCTTAGTTTTATTACACACCTACTATCGAACAAACAAACTTAAGTGCAATTGTATCCTATAAGGTATCATCATTTACCATCCCCTTACACTTAGGATGAACATTGTCCCCAATGTTCAATTAAAGGATGTAAAAGTAAAGCAGGTAAAAGAATGAAAACAAATACTCCCCTGATTCGTTCGGTGTGGATAGTGTGTCAACAAGGTTAGATCTTCCTCCAAGAAAATGAACTTTGAAAGCTTCCCTCAAAAGATATAAATCATCTTCTTGTCATATATAACCTGTTAAACCTGAGAAAACAATCAAGGCAAACCTCGCGTAAAATCGGCGGCAATTTACATATACTATAAAATCCTAAAAAACAAATTAAGATATAATGCTTGTGGAATGAATGTTTGCAAATTTCCTGGAGTTTATAAAACTAAAGAATCAACAAAAACTTTAAGACTCCGATTTAAACAAAACTCGCAAAATTTTTCAGAATTTTAGTACCTGGCGCCGTCAGGTTGTAACTCCTGACGCCGTCAAAATGTTCCTGGAAAAAATCTTATGTTAAGTTTCCGGAAAATTTCTGGAAAAATTTATGCCTTATTTCTTGGAAAATCCTGCAAAACATCATTATGACTCGATGCAAGCATTTGACTCTAACAAATACTAATATACATGCTCATTTAATATTGTAGTGAATCATGCTTATTTTCATTCTTATAAACAAATTTGGATTTCCCTTACAGTTAGCTTTTGCAAAATACCTTTATATGTAATTAAGACAAAGTTAAAAACAAAATAAAGCATTTTCACAATTCACTTTGAAACATGATTTACCAACAATAAAAATAAAACACGCATACGGAAACAAATAAAAACACACAAAACATGGGTTGCCTCCCAAGAAGCGCTTTTCTTTATTAACGAGTCTTGTAGCTAGACTCAAGGTCACGGTCTACCGTGTGTCGCTTATGCTCACATATCCAAGTGTGAGCCATCTAATAGTTGCCTCATCTTTCTTATAGTTATCACTTAGCTCTAAACATCCGCGATAATACCTTTTATTCTTTTCATGAGGATATTAAGGCCATTTCCTTTTATCATTCTCACTTAGCATATCAAGGGGTGGATACCTATTACATATCTCAATAGAAAAATCCTTGAACCTAGGGTGTGCACGGGGCATTTGGTAAACAAAATCTTCATCCCCATCCGAGAATGTAATTAACCCTTCCATAAGTTTTTCATCTAGGTTGGTTGATGAGGCGAAAAATGAACCACTTTTAGGGTGTCATTTAAGCCCGGAATTGAATTTATTTGATCAAATATTGCCCTAAATCGTTCCTTTTGTGATTTTAGGTACTTTGGGAGAGAAATTTGGAAAAGGAAGCAATTCGGACGTTTTTTGAGCATAAAAGTAAAGAAAACGCCAAAGTCTTAATTTTCCTTGCTGGGAACAGTAGGTGACGGCGTCAAGAAGGAATTTCTGACGGCGTCAAGAGTAATTTCCATGACGACCCAGTACAGAATTGAAGGCGTCACGAAGTAGAGCGTCAAGAGTAAAATGCGTGACGGCCTGGAAAATGCTATAACGTGACGGCGTCAAAAGTAGATTGATTCCTCCCGAACCACCCTTCTTTTTACTTCTCCGTCACGCGAGCCAACCGCTTGTGAACGGCCAACCGTAACAGATGATAAAAGGGCGAGAGCCCGGGAGAGGAATACAATATTACCAAGGATTTTAAATATCCTTGGATCGTTTATGTCCTGGTGAGGCGTGACGTTCTGGTACAATGACTTGTGAATTGTTGAAAATAATATTAGTATAAGAAAACAGGAATCTGATTGACTAACACTAGGAATGTGAATAGTAATAGCTCTGTCACAGCTACGTCAATAAAAACGTACAATCAGAAACCTAAAAATATTAAAGTATTTACAAACGTACGTTTAGGTTTAAATAAACGTAAACGTAACGTATAAAACAAAAACTTTCCCAAAGAGGGAATTTGCATGCCTTAACGGCTTAAATGCAAATTAAGAAGAAATAAAATAAATAACTATATTTACAAAGTTATTATTATATTT
Organism: Artemisia argyi; assembly: GCA_030686995.1. Lineage (NCBI taxonomy): Eukaryota > Viridiplantae > Streptophyta > Magnoliopsida > Asterales > Asteraceae > Artemisia > Artemisia argyi. The sequence continues at coordinate 63,385,109 of CM060698.1, forward strand.
ACAAGTGTTATATTAATTATTATTAATAAAAACTATTTATTAATTTACATAAATAATAAGAAAATCTAAAATAAACCTAAATAAATAAAACAAAAAGTTAGAAAAGTTAAAAGTAATATAAAAGAAATTTTGAAACTAAAAATATATTTATTATACAAGTATTCTATTTACTATTAATTATTTACTATTTATTTAATTACTAATACTATTATTATATTATTATATATACTAAATTATCAAACTAAAATCTAAAACTTTTTACAAAATTCTAATATACTATTAAGAAGCTAAGAAAAATATAAAAATTATATTTTATATACAAAAATAAGCAAACTTAATTAAAAACTATTATATATTAATTAAACTAATTAAACTAAATTAATTATTATACATACTAAACTAATTTATAAAATTATAAAACTTTTTATAAAACTACTTATCCATCATAGGACTCCATAAAAAATATAAAAAGTTTATAAAAATTATAAATAAGTTGTTTTATAAATTACTTACTAATTATCATTTAAAAGAAATAAAAACTATATTAATTATTAAAAATACTATATGAACAGTAAAAAATATGAAAAAATTACAGAAAGTATAAAATGGTATGAAGATGCTAGAAAAAATAAGTTTGGGCCAACAGCTTATTCCAATAAGCTGGAATAAGCTGCACAGTCCAAATAAGCCAAAAGGGTCAAAAGTGGATTAAGTACTAGATTTGATAGAGTCTTTCTGAAAAAAGACCCTAGGGCGCTTGGTATACATGTACTTACTATCACTCTCATAAAGGAGGAGGTCTCAGGTTCGACCCTGCCTCACCCCTTTTTGCTTTTTATTTTATTTTTGAAATTTTCTTTTTGCAAATCTACTTAATAACTTATAATATACAACTTTAACAAAAACAAACTTATTATAATTTACAAATAAGCTCTGAGTAAGCTTATTTGTGGCTCAGATCATCAAAATAGGCAAATAAGCCATAAGCCCTCTAAATAGAGGCTATCACTTAGCCTTAAAGTGGTTCTTTATGTGTTTTCTGTTTTCTAGATCATACTACTACTAATATTAAACATGTTTTAAGAAGATGGAACTTTACATACTAAGGAAATAAGCTGTTTCACAGCTTATGACCACTTCAGCTAAGCATTAAGCTTACAGTTGGGTCATAAGCTTGAAATAAGCTTATAAAAGTGAAAAGAAAGAAAAAGAAATGTGAAAATATGTTTAATGGACAATATGTACAAGGATTGATGCACTGGACTTGACAAATAAGCTCAGATAAGCAAAATAAGCAAATACAGTTAAGCACAAATCCAAACAACCCTGCATGCTATTTGAATGGCAAAATAAGCTCACTGAATAAGCTTGAAAGTACCAAATAGATATTTGAGCAGCTAGCTAGGTTGGAGGGCTTTCCAAAAAGCTCAAGCTCAAGCTGTGGGACCCACAGATGAGCTTTTGAGGAGCTTGTGAAAGTTGTACCATTTCCCTGAGTATGCATATCACTCAGCATACTCAGGAAAGTGGACAAACAATAAGCTAACCCCAAGCTTATCAAATAAGCTTGGACATGGAAACAAAGAGCCGGAACCTTGAGTTTGGTGGATTGGCTTCTCAAAAAGCCAATCCACATAAGATAGGGACCACTCAGTAGCTTATTATTAGCTTATGAAGTAGCACTGAGTTCACTGGATTCCCAGCAAACATATCAAATGGGACAAGTTAAAGCTGAGTTGCAGCCCTAGTGAAAGGGCTTGAGAATGAAAAATAAGCTTTGAACTTTGATAATAGGATGCTTAGCTTCTTAATGAGCCAAATATCACAAGCCAAAACTCAGTGATGAGCTTATGATGGGCTTGTGAAGTTGCTTGTTTACACTGAATGCTCAGTGTAATGTTTGATTTTGAGGCACAATTTTAAGCAAGATAAGCAGTCCATATAAGCAGTTAGGGGCAAATAAGTACTCAGGTCAAGTAACTAGCCACAAGGGCATCACTAAGATCCAAATTACACAAGTTTACAAGCAATAATGAAGCTTAAACAAGCTTCTTAAATTGCTTGCAGACTTGTGCTTCAGGGGAGGTTAGTGAAGAATCACCTAAATATAAGCACCAAATAAGCACTCTAAACTACTTTAATAAAAATTAATAAAAATAGTATCATACAGATTAGCAACAAAACTAAATATTCCTACAAGCTCATGACCTAATATCAAATAATAAGCTCACACCAAAATTCCAAAGTTTATTCAAAAATTAGTGTGACTGAAAATTTGACTTTTCTAATTAACAACTAAGTTGACTATTATGAGCTTGAATCTAAATTATATGACTGATATTGTTATAATAAGCTATAATAAGGAGAAATTAAGCTAGAGTATCAAATTCTAAGCTAATATGATGATTATGGAACTAGTAATCCTAACAGTTAATCAAACTAGATAGGATTACACACTAAGTTGACTTTTACACTAATAAGACCTAATTATTATGACAGAACTGAGCTCAAGTAACCTAAACAAACATGCAGCAACAAATATCAGTACCAATAACATGCATATAACCTAAATAACATGCAGCAAGGGTGTTTTTTAGATTAGTGTTACATAACAATGAATTAGATCATGAAATTGAATCCTAACAGTATATTGTGATGTTGTGAGATCAAATGAACACAAATAACACAGATTTAACAACTAGAACCTAAGAATTACTACTAAGCTAAAATTGACTGAAAATAGTAACAACTAGCAACTATGATATCTAATTAACAACCTACCAATTTTACACTAGATTATCATTAACTACTACCACAGGAACACAAATTAACAAGATCTAAACTATTAGAACAATGGAACAGTAAGATGACAAAGAGGGTTAAGAAGTGACTTACAAGTGTCTCATGCTAAATTCCAAAGAACAAGGGACTAATTACCTTCCTATAGTCTTCCATGAGACTCTACAACCCATTGTACTCCAAGAACCTGAATCATCCTGCAATCTCCTTCTATAACCAGTCTTCTCCATTTTATTTTCCATTTTCTCCTATTTTTTTGATGATTTTCTATTTTAAGTGATTATTGCTGATTAACTGAATCCAAAAGCTTATATAGCTTACTGAGAACTACATAGTGTTTGTTGGAGTCCTTTAAACAACATTCATCAACTGAAATAAAATGGGACAAAGTGAAATGACTGAAAAGTAAAGATAGATTGAAACTGATAGAACCAAGTTAGTTATTACACTTTAGCAAAGGTAAATAACAACTTTGAAACAGAAATTAAAGATTACACTAAGGTAACAACTAGATTAATTATTCTACTGTGATCACAACCTATGTCTACATTGTGATACCCTCTTCTTTCCTCTTTCTTCTGTATTTATCACCAATTTGCATCCCACTTGACCAAAGATCTTTTCCCACTTCATCTAAACCATTGAAAATCTGTAATTGATCCAAACCGTTCAAACTTATTTTTGGCGCCAAATCACTCCACGTGGAATTGAGGCGGTTCTGTTACAATTAAGGCTTCTTGGAAGTGTTAGGAAGTGTAAGGGACAAGTTTGGTGATAGTTTGGACCAAGTTGGGTGGTTTTGCTTCAATACTGTGGGTAGTGGTGGTATTAAGGTGAAAATGGGGTGTGAAGGCATTAATTGTGGCAGGTTATGAAAAGAGAGGTGGTGGAGAGTGGGTAGGAAAGTAGGGTGAGCTGGAAGGGGTGAGGTGGTGGTGAGGAGGTGGCAGTTACAGGTGGCTAGGGGAGAGGTGGAAGAAGGAGAGGGAAAGACAGGGGTGTGGGTTTGTCTGTTTTATTTATAAACAAAGGGGGTGGGCTGGTGTAGGTTGGGCCTTGTGGACTAGTATGTAACTGGGTTTGGATTGTTGGGTTATTTATGAAGTAGTAGTAGTGTGGATCCGTTTGGTTTATAGTAATTTTAGAGCCCAAGGACCAAAGTTGTAGTTTCTGAAATCTTGAGGGACTGAACCTGAAATATTTCAAAAGTATTCACAAGGACCAATATTGTTATGTTAGATAAACCAAAGGATTTATTTTTCATTTTTACAACTTAAAATACCCCGAGGACCATTTATGTAATTTTCCAAAGTTTAGGGGGTTAAAGTGTAATTTCCTCAAAGTTATCAAAATAGTTCCAAATTATAAATTCATGCATAGTACAAGGGTATATTTGATAAATTTCAAGTTTTGAATACCCAGGGACCATTTTTGCCAATTTTGTAACTTGAGGGGTAAAAATTACCATTTTGTGAAAACTTTTATCCAGGGATCATTTTTGAATATTTTTGACTTCCCAAGGACTTAAGTTGACTTTTTACTCATTTAAAACCTTCAGGGACTAGTTTTGACAAATTGTGAAACTTGAGGGACTGAAACTGCCAATTATGCAAACTTTGTACGTTTTTCATCTGTTTTTGCATATTTTGCATTTGGTACATATAAAACACACTTCTAAGATATTGTAAGTATTATGATGCATATTTGAGTGTTTTTGTACGTTTTGGCAGCTCAGATTGGTATAAAATGATGAGTATTTAGACACTCATCATAGATCAAGGCAGTCCGAGAAGTATTTTGGCGGTGAGATGACGGCGTCACCAATTTGGTCTTGACGCCGTCAGCCTCAATTTCCTATATATAGTTTTCTAATTTTCATTCATAAAAAAAAGAGAAGTTTTGGAGAAACCCTAAGGCCGAACTTAGTACGAATTTTACAGGTTTTTCAAGGGTTCTCAGCCCTTGAACCCTTTCATGTGTAATTAAGATAAGTGTTCTTTTAATTCAATCAATATGTCTATGTGTTGGTTGTCTATATCTTGTTCTTGTCTTAATTCCATCATGCTAGGCTAGATCTATCTTGTGTTTGCTTGGATCTAATGAAACCTAGATGTTAATTATGTGTTGATTACTTGTTTATGGTTGTATTGGATGAATGATTTCGATGTTAGGCTTAAGAAAACTGGCATATCTCCAATTGGTAACATGCTTGAACGTCTTAGGAAACATGAACTGACGTGCACTAGGTTTTATTGGTTGTATTTAATGCATGAGTAAATTCTAATGATCCCATGTTAGGAGCTTCTTAGCCGGCTCAACATAGGAGTGAAGTAGACACTCATAGGATTGGGGAATTAAGTGCGCCACCCCATGAATGGTATCTAGGAATACAATCCGTCATCCACGCAACTATAACAAGTAATTAACGTGTAAAAGATATCTAGGGAGTAGTGAAATCTAAGTAAACACAACTTCTCCACTTATTGCTCACAACCTTAGTTTAATTTAGTTTATTTTCATTTCTAGTATTTTATTTTGATTGCATCTTTAGTATTGGGTTAGTTGACTAGCAACTAATTCCGCCCAAATCCTTCAAACCCCGAGATTTTTACTTGCTTTCTAAAAAATATAAAAATACAAAAATAATCATCCCTCATCTTTAGAACTAGTATTTAGGTTTTCTAATCCTAGCGACACTATTCCTAGCTGAACGATCAATCCCCCGGTACTTGTCACTATACTATAGTACAACGATCAGGTACACTGCCTGGTGGGGGTTGTAAGCTTCTTAAGATCCCTTGAGAGGTAAAGCCTGGTGCGATTCCCACGTATTAAGTTTTTGGCGCCGCAGCCCGGGGAATAGTTATTGTCTAGGTTAGAATCTCTTTTTATTAGGTCTACTTGCTAGATTCCTTTCTAGTAAGATTTTATTTTTATTTTTAGGTTTTCTTTAGTCTATCTTATTTCTTTGTGTTTTTGTTCGTAACTCTTCACCACCTGCCATCATGGCAACCGACGAATCCTCTAACCTTAGGATCACTAGGAGTCGTAGTTCCACTAGAAACCTTGTCTTACCTTATGCAGAACCCGAAAAAGAAATGCATAGATTGAGGCAATATCACTCAGCTTCTGAACCATCTAGCGTCGCCATCGATTTTGATGCACCCCTTTCTGAAGAAAATTCAGAAAATCATGTTACAACCCCTAGCTCCCAACCCAACAACGAGATGAGTACCCCCGTAACTCCCATTCCTAAGCGCCTTAAGGACTACTCCTCCCCAACCCATCGTGGCTTCTCAAACGCCATTGTCTACCCAAACGAACACACCAACGAGGTCTTGCATGCAAACGATGTTTGGCTTGTCCAAAGTGTGTGTAAGTTTTGTGTATTAGATGAGGAAGATCCAATTCAACACATTAAAGACTTCTTGAAAATAGTAGACACCCTCCACACGGATGGGGCTACTAGAGACACGTCCCGATTGCGATTCTTTCCTTTCACCCTATATGAAAAAGCCCGAGAATGGTATGATAAACTTCCTTCTGAATCTATTTTCACATGGGAGCAACTCATATCCAAGTTCTATGAGAAGTTCTTTCCACCTGGAAAAACCTCAGCGTGTAGAGATAGGATCCTCCGTTTCCGAAAAGGGAAGGACGAACCCTTCCATAAATCGTGGATTAGATTCAAAGATTTAATAAGACAAGTTCCCCATCATGGCGTTGAGCTTTGGCTCTTGGTCCAAATCTTCTACGATAATGTCTCCTCTAATGATCGAAACGGAATCAACCAATCTAGAAAAGGGAGATTGGCCAATCTTAGTGCCGAAGAAGGATGGGATAGGATTGAAGAATATGCTCAAGACCAGGATGACACTTGGGATGAACTTGAGTCGACTGTCAGCATTTCTGAAATCACTTCAGATCGGTTGAGAAAAATTCACAAAAGAGTGGAATACCTAGCTGGGTCGCAGTTACCTAAACAACTTTCGAATCCTTACTTAATCTGCGATTACTGTGGGGGCCCGCATGAGGTAGAAGAATGAGGAGGAGCAGCCACAACTGAACATGCATGCTTGTCAGGAGGGGACATTTATGCTGATCCCTCCCTTTTGCCTTTTTACCAAAATAACGATTACACCCTCTGGGGAAATTTGGTGAAGAGAAAAGAAGGAGAGGAAGGCCCTGAGTTCGAAATCAGGAGCACTTTTGAAGATGACCTTGGTCACTTCACTCAAGAAAAAGGCTTGCAAATGAAAGGTCTTAAGGAACTTTTCGACGAGCAGCAGGATGACATTGGAGAATTTTTCAACAAGCTTAACTCAGCTCTAGATAATCTTGAAATGCCATCAGTAAGCAAAAAAGACCCCATGCTCGCGATAACCACTCGAGCTGGAACAACAACCAAGGACCCACCTTACCCAAGCTCGTCCCCCATCGCCCCCGATCCAAACAAACCTGGCGAGGAGGAGGAGGATGTAGGCAGCAAGACCCCCGACCAACCTCCCTTGACGACCCCTTCCCCATCAACCCTACCTAACCAACCTGTGAGAATCCCGTTTCCATCCCGATTAAGGAACCAGAAAATTGAGAATGATAACAAAAGATTCTTGTCATACCTAAAAGACTCGGTTGTCACCATACCCCTCCTTGATGCTTGCTATCACATGCCAAAGTATAGCGCATACTTTAAAAAACTACTTGCTAACCGGAAGAAACTCGAGGGTCTTGTGACCCTGGGGGAAGAATGCTCAGTGGTGACCCATCGAGGGCTACCAAAAAAGGTAGACGATCCAGGCAGCTTCACCCTGCCTTGCTCCATAGGATCTCTATCAATCAAGAATGCTCTTGCCGATTTGGGAGCGAGTATCAATCTCATGCCTCACTCTATGTTCCTTAAACTAGGATACTCTGGATTAAAGTCTACCCGTATGAACATCCAACTAGCCGATAGATCAGTCAAGTACCCCGTAGGGATATGCGAGAATGTGCTAGTCAAAGTTGGGAAATTCAAATTCCCGGTCGACTTCGTAATCCTGGATATGGAGGAGGATGACTTGGTACCCATCATCTTAGGGAGACCATTTCTTGCTACCGCTCGTGCAGTCATTGATGTTTATGACGGCAAATTCACTCTACGAGTGGGAACCGATAGCACAACCTTCGACATTAAGGATTCTATGGACCTCTCCCTCGAAGCAGCTAACTGGCTCTATTTCATTGGGGAGGTCGATGAACTCACAGATGTCATTGATAGTTGTGTCGATGAACAGATCGAGGAAGGCTGGCTACGGGACGAGAGTTTTCTGCCTTTGCTAGAGGTAGAAAAGATGGAGGATGTTGGTGTAGTCTCCTTCTACCCCAGACAAGAGGCAACGGAGCATCTCGAGCTCCGAAAGCCCGAAAACAAGCTTAAACCTTCTATTATCGAACCTCTTGAGTTAGATCTTAAAGAGCTTCCTAACCATTTAGAGTATGCCTTCCTTCAGGGAGAGGACCAACTGCCGGTAATCATAAACTCTTCCTTGGAACATGAACAAAAAGGTAAACTCTTAGAGGTCCTAAAGAAATATAAAGGAGTGCTCGCATGGAGTGTAGCCGACATTAAGGGGATTGACTCAACTTTTTGCACACATAATATTCTCATGGAAGAAGATTATAAACCTACCGTGCAACCCCAGAGACGGGTGAACCCTAACATTAAGGAAGTAGTAAAGAAAGAAGTTATCAAACTTCTGGATGCAGGATTGATTTACCCAATCTCGGATAGCCCATGGGTCAGTCCCGTGCAGGTTGTACCTAAGAAGGGTGGAGTGACTGTAGTTGAAAATGACAAAGGTGAGATGGTGCCCCAAAGAACGGTCACTGGATGGCGAGTATGCATTGACTATTGGAAGCTCAATGATGCCACGAGGAAAGATCACTTTCCCTTACCATTCATTGATCAAATGTTAGAGAGATTGTCTGGACACGAGTACTATTGCTTCTTGGATGGATTCTCTGGGTATTTTCAAATTCCCATAGCACCTGAGGACCAAGAAAAAACCACGTTTACTTGCCCTTATGGAACATTTGCCTACAAAAGGATGCCTTTTGGGCTATGTAATGCCCCCGCCACTTTCCAGCGATGCATGACCGCAATCTTTCACGAACTCATGGAAGACAGCATGGAGGTGTTCATGGATGACTTTTCGGTCTTCGGGAACTCCTTCGACCGCTGTCTTGCTAATCTAGAAAAGATGCTTAAACGTTGTGAGGAAACCAACTTGGTGTTAAACTGGGAAAAGTGTCATTTCATGATAAAAGAAGGGATTGTGTTAGGGCATAAGATCTCAGGGAACGGAATAGAGGTGGACCAAGCTAAAGTTGAAGCTATATCTAAGTTACCATACCCCACGACTGTTAAAGCAATACGCAGCTTCTTGGGGCACACCGGGTTTTATCGGAGATTCATCAAAGACTTCTCCAAAATAGCTCGGCCAATGACTCAATTGCTTGTGAAGGATGCTCCGTTCAATTTTTCCCAGGAATGCAAGGATGCATTTGATCTCTTAAAAAAGGAACTCACACAAGCTCCAATCATGATAACACCGAACTAGGAGTTACCGTTTGAAATCATGTGTGACGCTAGCGATTTCGCTGTCAGGGCTGTATTGGGGCAACGGCGTGACAAGCTTTTCCAACCTATTTACTACGCTAGCAAAACCATGAATCCCGCTCAAGAGAATTACTCCACCACCGAAAAAGAATTATTAGACGTAGTGTTTGCATTCGACAAATTCTGACAATATCTTGTCCTTTCAAAGACAGTCGTTTTTACTGATCACTCGGCTCTTCGATATCTTTTTGCGAAGCAGGATGCTAAGCCACGACTAATTCGGTGGATCTTGTTGCTACAAGAATTCGATGTTGAGATTCGCGATAAGAGGGGGCAGAAAATCTGGCCGCAGATCATCTATCTCGTCTTGAAAACCCCTTGGATAAGCACGATAGAAGTGAGATTAGGGATTCATTTCCTAACGAATAACTCATGTTAATGATTGATTCGGAGCCTTGGTACGCCGATTTCGCTAATTATCTCGCGAGTAGACTTGTTCCTGAACACCTGACTAGATACGAAAGAAAAAGATTCTTTTCTTAGTTAAAATACTACTTTTGGGATGAACCATTTTTATTCCGAAGGTGTCCAGAACAAATTATAAGACGCTGTGTTTTGGAAAGTGAGGCAGTAAAGATTATGAGGGAATGTCACTCTGGTCCCTCTGGCGGGCATCATAGGATAAACACCACCGCCCGAAAAATTTTCAATGCGGGATTCTATTGGCCCATAATTTTCCGTGATGTCAAAGAGATGGTGCAGGCATGCGATGCATGTCAACGGGCTGGGAACATATCACATAGGGATGAAGCACCTCAGAATTTTATACAAGTGTGTGAGGTCTTCGATGTTTGGGGAATTGACTTCATGGGACCCTTTCCATCTTCAGGGGGGAACGAATACATTTTAGTTGCCATCGATTATGTTTCAAAATGGGTTGAGGCACAAGCCCTTAGGACCAATGATGCCAGAGTAGTTATTCATTTCCTGAAAAAGCTTTTCGCTAGATTCGGGATTCCTAAAGCTCTCATCAGTGATAGGGGAACCCACTTTTGCAATGCACAAATGGAAAAGGTCATGAAGAGGTATGGAGTATCCCATCGGTTCTCCACCGCCTATCATCCACAAACCAATGGCCAGGTCGAAAACACCAATAGGGCTATTAAAAGAATACTTGAAAAGACGGTTAGTCAAAATAGAAAAGACTGGTCATTTAAACTCGACGAAGCCTTGTGGGCATTCCGAACCGCCTACAAAACACCTATTGGAACGACCCCGTTTCGCATGGTGTATGGTAAGGCATGTCACTTACCAGTGGAATTAGAACATAAGGCTTATTGGGCGCTTAAGACATGTAACTTAGATTACACAATTGCTGGAACTAATAGGTTCTTGCAATTACACGAGCTTGATGAGCTTAGGTTAGAAGCCTACGAATCTTCCATCACATATAAAGAGAGAGCAAAAAGATGGCATGACCAGAGAATTAAAAAACCCAAAGAATTTTCAGAGGGAGACAAAGTCCTATTGTACAATTCTCGGTTGAGATTATTTCCGGGAAAACTTAAGTCTAGATGGTATGGACCGTTTACGGTGAAGAATTCCTCTAAAACTGGAGTCGTGGTGTTATTAGACGATGAAGGTAGGGAATTTACTGTTAACATACAACGTGTAAAACATTATCAAGAAAATAACAATGAAATGATTAGTGAGGAGGATGTGACGTTTGATGATGAGGTCACGTAGTAACCCATGACCTTGAGTCTAGCTACAAGACTCGTAAATAAAGAAAAGCGCTTCTTGGGAGGCAACCCATGTTTTGAGTGATTTTATTTTGTTTGTTTGTTTATTATTTGCTTCCGTATGCATGCTTTATTTTTATTGTTGGTAGATCATGTTTCTCAATTAAATAGTGGAAATACTTTACCTTGTTGTTTTGGCCTAGTCTTAATTCCACCTAAAAGTATTTTTGCAAAAGATAAGTGTAAGGGGAAACCCCAAATATGTTTTCAAGAAACAAACCGATCATGATTCTCCACAATATTAAATGAACATGTATATTCGTATTTGTTAGAGTCAAATGCTTGTATTGAGTCATAATGAAGTTTTGCAGGATTTTCCAGGAAGTGAGACCAAGTTTTTCCAGAAATTTTCCGGAAACTTAACATAAGAATTTCTGCAGGTCACTTCTGACGGCGTCACGAGTTAACTCTTGACGGCGTCACGTGTAAAAATCTGGAAATTTTACCGGTTTTGTTTTTCTAACAGAGTCTTATGGTTTTTGTGAATTATTAAGTTTTATAATCTCCAGGAAATCTGCAAACTTCATTCCACAAGCATTATATCTTATTTTGTTTTCTAGGATTTAGTAACCTATATAGGTTACCGCCGATTTTATGCGAGGTTGTCGTGTCTATTTCTCAGGATTTACAGGTTACGTATGACAAGAAGATGATTTATATTCTGGAAGGGAAGCTTTGATTGTTCATTTTCTTGGAGGAAGATTTAACCTGGCCAACTTATTATCCATACCGAGCGAATCAGGGGAGTATTTGATTTCATTCTTTTTACTTTTTCACTTTTACATTCTTTACTTGAACATTGGGGACAATGTTCATCTTAAGTGTAAGGGGAGGGTAAAATGATGATACCTTACATGTACACTTTCGCTTGAGTTTGTTTTGTTTAATGGTATATGTGTAATAAAACTATGAGAAATACTTGTTAGTGTAATTTTAGCACCAAATTTAAAATTTTTTACAATATTTAGGAGTGAAACTTTAGCCATAGCAAGCGTCTCATGGATAGGAGATTGTATGACTAGCACATAACCGTATATTCAGAAAAATTTTCCACCCAAATATGTGAGGTTCGCCTTTAGATTTGATAGGAAAAGCATTTATTATTAGTGCTTATGAGTGTACCGGTAGCATTTAGATTCTATAACCTGCGTTAGTGATGCATCCCGAGACCGCTAGTGAGACTACATTCGTGTAGTAGGATTTACTACATGATTAGGATCACCCTTGTGTTAAACCCGTATTATAATTACTTGACCATTTAAGTCATATTACTTGGCTAGTTAAGTCAACTAATTTTTCCCAAACCTTAGCGTTGTACTCATTTTTAGTACACGAAACCCCTAGTACACCCCTCCGAGCCTATCTTTTCGTTTCTAACTTTAAGCATCTTACTTAAAGGAAGAATTTGTTACACCCCACTTAAATGTACAACCAAATCGCCTTAGCCTTCCGTGTATGCGCTCATTTTTAGTGCATTATTGTTATTTGTTAAACCCTAAGTTAACTATCTAATTGATTACATGGTTGCTAAGTCGAGTCATATCCTTGTACATATTGTTTTGGGACGATTGGGACTCATGGGTAAAGTACTTATTTTATGGAGTAATGGGGAAGAACATCATATTATTACCCCCGTATGTGCGTTAATCTTAAAAGTACTCCAAGTGTTTTGATTTTCTTAATTCGAGTCATTAGATTAGTTCATTGTAAAGTATGTAAAAATTCAAGTGTAAGGGAAATGTCCATTCCCTATGATGTATTATTTTGGATGGTAGGGTAAGAGTGTATGCAAAAAAAAATAATAATCAATAAAAAAAAAATCGAAAAATCAAGAAAAAGAAAAGAAAAAAATAGAAAAAGAAAAAGAGAAAAACATACGGACTACTATCCCTTTTTATTCTATGTTCATTTTATGTTTTTGTTATTTTTCATTTATTAGCTTAAGTCGAGTCTAGTCTTGGCTTAGCAACGCCATATTGTACATGTAATTAACCAGGATTGTTAACTCGCCACCAGTAAAAACTTCCTTTATCCAACAAAACCGTGTATTTCATATCCCTACACCTAACGTTACAACCCTTTAAAAGACCTATTTGATAGTTTATCCTAGGTGCTTACGCCATGTGGTGGAGGTTTGATCCTTTCCCAAGCCATTGGTAATCTATTTTGCTATGACAAGTAGTGAGAGATGTTTTCCATTTCCATATTGTAATTTACACTTTATTACACCCGAGAGATGTGAGTATCTAAACACTATTTGTGAGGTGCTAGTATATGACCTCCGTGCTTGTCTTTGGTCTTTAGTGGAACGATTATTTGTTGTAATTACTTTTATATTAGTGTTAAATGACCCCTAACTTGTATTTTGAGTAGAATAAAAGCGCATTTGCTTGAGGACAAGCAAATCTCAAGTGTAAGGGTATATGATGAGGCGAAAAATGAACCACTTTTAGGGGGTCATTTAAGCCCGGAATTGAATTTATTTGATCAAATATTGCCCTAAATCGTTCCTTTTGTGATTTTAGGTACTTTGGGAGAGAAATCTGGAAAAGGAAGCAATTCGGACGTTTTTAGAGCATAAAAGTAAAGAAAACGCCTAAGTCTTAATTTTCCTTGCTGGGAACAGTAGGTGACGGCGTTAAGAAGGAATTTCTGACGGCGTCAAAATTAATTTCTATGACGACCCAGTACATAATTGAAGGCGTCACGAAGTAGGGCGTCAAGAGTAAAATGCGTGACGGCCTGGAAAATGCTATAACGTGACGGCGTCAAAAGTAGATCAAGGCAGTCCGAGAAGTATTTTGGCGGCGAGATGACGGCGTCACCAATTTGGTCTTGACGCCGTTAGCCTCAATTTCCTATATATAGTTTTCTAATTTTCATTCATAAAAAAAAAAAAAAAAAAAAAAAAAAAAAAAAAAAAAAAAAAAAGAAGTTTTGGAGAAACCCTAAGGCCGAACTTAGTACGAATTTTATAGGTTTTTCAAGGGTTCTCAGCCCTTGAACCCTTTCATGTGTAATTAAGATAAGTGTTCTTTTAATTCAATCAATATGTCTATGTGTTGGTTGTCTATATCTTGTTCTTGTCTTAATTTCATCATGCTAGGCTAGATCTATATTGTGTTTGCTTGGATCTAATGAAACCTAGATGTTAATTATGTGTTGATTACTTGTTTATGGTTGTATTGGATGAATGATTTCGATGTTAGGCTTAAGAAAACTGGCAGATCTCCAATTGGTAACATGCTTGAACGTCTTAGGAAACATGAACTGACGTGCACTAGGTTTTATTGGTTGTATTTAATGCATGAGTAAATTCTAATTATCCTATGTTAGGAGCTTCTTAGCCGGCTCGACATAGGAGTGAAGTAGGCACTCATAGGATTGGGGAATTAAGTGCGCCACCCCATGAATGGTATCTAGGAATACAATCCGTCATCCACGCAACTATAACAAGTAATTAACGTGTAAAAGATATCTAGGGAGTAGTGAAATCTAAGTAAACACAACTTCTCCACTTATTGCTCACAACCTTAGTTTAATTTAGTTTATTTTCATTTCTAGTATTTTATTTTGATTGCATCTTTAGTATTGGGTTAGTTGACTAGCAACTAATTCCGCCCAAATCCTTCAAACCCCGAAATTTTTACTTGCTTTCTAAAAAATATAAAAATACAAAAATAATCATCCCTCATCTTTAGAACTAGTATTTAGGTTTTCTAATCCTAGCGACACTATTCCTAGCTGAACGATCAATCCCCCGGTACTTGTCACTATACTATACTACAACGATCAGGTACACTGCCTGGTGGGGGCTGTAAGCTTCTCAAGATCCCTTGAGAGGTAAAGCCTGGTGCGATTCCCACGTATCATTGGTTAACCTTTTGAAGGGTTTTCCAAACACAACTTGGGTTAAGTTACTATCGATAAATTCTCCTAGATTCTCCATAACCATAAACTCAACCAGATAAACAAAGCTTCCTACAAACACATGCAATGTCATTGCCCTAGCAACAATATTATCTCCTTTGTATTCTAACTCATCTACCATAATTTTATTGTATTCACTACGCGAGATTATGTTCATTGGTAGAGATGAGTTAAGATAGGCATCAAAGCTCCTAAATCCGATCTTACAAGGAAGTTGCATATTAAATGAGCTGTCATTCTCAATCCTTGTTCTAGGGTCGACATACCTAAGAGGGTCCTCATCGTCATCATCTAGGTCCTCATCGGAGTCCGAATAGAACATAGGACTAGCCCTATGGTCATTCTCATGGTCAGACTCCTCCATCTCATAATTATTGTCAAAGTGATGGTCAGGCGAGAGGTTAGGTGGGTTCTCATTTTCCACTAAAGGGATTGGGGCGGGTAGTTGGAAAATCCTACGACGAAAAACACGAACAACAGGAATCAAACGATCAATGCTATTGTTATCCATCGAGATAGTTTACGAACAAAGGAACAAAGAAATGAGATAGACTAAAGAAACCTAAAAATAAAAATAAAAATCTTACTAGAAAGGAATCTAGCAAGTAGACCTAATAAAAAGAAATTCTAACCTAGACAATAACTATTCCCCGGACTGCGGCGCCAAAAACTTGATACGCGGGATTGCGCCCTCGCAACAGGTTTTACCTCTCAAGGGATCTTGAGAAGCTTGCAATCCCCGCCAAGCAGTGTACCTGATCGTTGTAGTATAGTATAGTGACAAGTACCGGGTGATTGATCGTTCAACTCAGGAATAGTGTTCGCTAGGATTAGAAAGCCTAGTAAACTAGGTCTAGAGGTGAGGGATGATTATTTTTGTATTTTTATATTTTATAAAAGCAAGTAAAATCTCGGGTTTTGAAGGAGTGGGCGGAATTAGTTGCTAGTCAACTAACCCAAATAACTAAAGATGCAATCAAAATAAAATAAAATGAAATGAAAATAAACTAATGTAATTATGTGGTGGAAACAATAATAAGAAAAGATGTGTTTACTTAGATTTCATTACTCCCTAGATATCTTTTACCGGTGGATTAGCTTGTTACAATTGCATGGATGACGGGTTATATTCCTTAATACCAGTCGTAGGGCCGTGTACAGTATTCCATAGCTCTATAAGCTCCTACTCACTCCTATGTCATGCCGACTAAAAGCTCCTAACATGGGATCACTAGAAATCACTTATGCATTAAATACAACCAAAAATCGTAGTACACCTCCTATCATGTTTCTTAAGACGTTCAAGCAAGTTATCAATGGAAGTCTGCCAGTTTTCTTAAGCCTAACATCGAATACAATCATCCACAACAATTATAAACAAACCATCAACCAATAATCAACATCTAGGTTTCATTACATCTAAGCAAACACAATAAAAACCTAGCCTAGCATGTTAAAAGAAAGACAAGCATAAGATATAATCACACAACACATAGACATATCGTATGATTATTGGAAAACTTATCTTCAATTAAGCATGGATGGAACAAGGGTTAAAACCCTTATTTTTGCATAAAATTCGTCTAGGGTTTAAGCTCTCCAAAGTTCTCCGAATGTTCCACCCCTTACAATGAAAAATTGGGAAAATATATATAGATAAAACATCCTGATGGCGTCACGTTGTAGTTTCTGACGCCGTCAACTCGTCGCCAAATTAAGGATCGTATTGCCTAGATCCAATCTTGACGTCGTCAAGAAGGAATGAAGCTCTGGGCCGTCACATACATTTTGACCCTGACGGCCTTGGTGACGCCGTCAGGTCAATTGCATTAAAAATATTCTTGGCCGTCACGTGTATTTTCCACTTCCACCTCTTTTGCCAAGCTTGATGCCATCATGTGTGAAGTCTTGACGTCGTCAGGTACTGTTCCCAGCAAGGATTTTGAGACTTTGCCGTTTTCTTCACTTTTATGCTCCAAAAACGTCCAAAATGCTTTCTATTCCAGATTTCTTCTCAAAAGTACCTAAAATGAGAAAAGGAACAATTTAGGGCAGTAATTGATCAAATAATCACGAATTCGGGCTTAAATGAACCCCTTAAAAGCGGTACACTTTTCACCTTATCAATCAAATTACTATATTTTTTGTGCCATTTATCTCGTATATATTGTTCATTTACTATCATTTTATACAAAAATCATTACTTAATCATTTACTTTTGTGATTCTCGATAATTATGGAGCAAAAATGGAAAAGAAGCATAAAACGACTTTATTTGGAGCTAAAACAAAGAAAATGAAAAAAATAGACTAATCAAACTTTCAATAAAGCATGTCAAAGCCAATTAGTTTACACCGTATCCCCTTACTTAGAAGATTTCAAGACCATTTCCTGACTTTGAAGAATACGGCGTATCCTTCTTTGGGTATACGTTGTATATAAAACTTGGTTGATTTGAAGAATGCAAGACAGATGAAGAATACAGCGTATCCATGCCTGTACATACGCTGTATAGGAGCCCTAGCTGATTAAAGACCCATGAAGGGATTGCGTGCAATATATACGGCATATCCAAACCCATTGATACGCCGTATCCAAAGGCAGTTAGCTATTATTCCAGAATATATTTATGAGTGGAGCCCACATAGAAGACCCCGATACATCGTATTCAACCCCTTCAATTCGCCATATCGGGCTAGTTTCTAGAAACTCTAAATAGAAGCCCTTGTTTCAACTTAGGGCATAACTTTCACCACCCAACTCGGTTCCCAGATGTGTTCCTGATCCAAGAAGGTCCATAAAACATCACTATTACCCAAGAGGACATCTCGGATCATAGTTACATTGTTTAATCATTCGGTTAGCGTATCGTTTTCATTATGAATTTTATTCATGCGACTTTTAATGGCATAGGTAAAAGGGAATGAGGAGGCAAGCCCCGCCCCCCTCAGTCTGCCGCTTATTGATACTGAGATCATGGGCTAACACCCTTTAGTGTTAGCCAAGTTTATGACTATCATGTTATTTTGATTCGTTTACTTGATTTATTGCATTTTCATTGGATATTTTATATGTTTATCGTGCTCGATGCATTTGTTTGCTTACTTGAAGTATATTGGCTATTGTCTAGATTATAGGTAATAGATTTATCTCTGTGGTTTGTGATCCATATCGTAATAGTTGGTATAAGTGATAACATAGCTTTACTATGGTTACCATTAGGACTTTAGGCCGACTAGATCCCTAGGTTAGTTGATATATGATCGAGGGAAGTAAGTTAGCGTGTGAACTCTTATATATGACCATTTGTGGGAGTTTAGTTAGTCTTTAATTCCATTTAGACTACTAAAAAAATTATATTTAACAATTGAAGGACTTAATGCATGCTTGAAGCTTATTAACAATATGAGCATCCTATTAAGGGCGAATATACATAGGCCTAGGTAACCATGACCATCTGGCCTAGTCTCCCATAAATAGGAAATATTCACAAAGCTGAATCCATGCTCCTCGAGTCTTAGTGTATGTTTCCTGACTCACTAATGGAAGTAGTATTTACATCATTGCACTTGTAGACGAATCACTATGACTTGATAAGATGAACTTGGCTAGCACGTTCTTTTACCACTCGACCACAACCTTACCTTTATTTTGTTATTCGCATTTCCTTAGTTTATTATTAGCTTAGTAAAAAAAATCCTTGGTAATCTCTCAGATTGAACCCCCTTGAATAATTAGGATAGATAATTAGAATACTACAAGGTTTAGCTTTAGTTCACTCACTCCTTGCGAACGACCCATACTTACCATCACTAACTATAAATGATTGGGTACACTACTCATAAATGTTAGTCTATAGGTTAGTTCGACATTATATATTTAAGACTAGATTACGACACATAAAATATTCTAAAACAATCAATGGAAACCCTAGGTTTCCAAAAGTGATCATAAGAAACAAGATTCCTTAATTATCAAGAAAAATTAACCGAGCTATCCTAAACCCTAGATGGATCAACATACTAATCTCATACATATGGGATCGTAAAATTTGATCTGGGTTTTTCCTTGTTTGAGAACCGATTTGAACCGGCGGCTTTCGTTAACACGGGCTGATAAAACCAACTAGGTCATGAATTTTCATCAAAAAATCTAACAAAACTTTTTCCCCATTAACCTTTATACGTTTAATTGACAAGTTTAAGTGATGAAATACTAATGTTAGTTAAGATTTTGTAAAACAGTAGAGTTATAAAATATCTTAATAACACGAACTAATATAGTTTTAATATAGATTGTTATAACTTAAAATAATAAATTGATTGTTGTTGCAAATATTTGTTATATTATTATAGATATAAAACTTAAAAACAAAGTTTATTGGTTGAGTCTTAATCTTTTTCATCGATTCAATCGAATGGAAAGAATAAAGTCGGACACATCATGTGATTATGTAATACTAAATATTAAATATAGAAAAAAATACATATGTATATAGAATCGATTCAACCAGTTGAACCGGTGACCTAATAAATCGGCGACTAAACCGAGTTTTTAAACATCGCTTATAACTACGAGTAATTAAAAGTGGTGGTTGGTTAGAGGTAATGCAATCATTCATTACCCCCATAATAGGTAATCCTCCATTGCTCAACAATTTGAGGAATATAAAAAATTATTCTCACTTTTCCCTTAACTGTCATATTATTTTATCCTCAACCGTCATATTTTTTCAAGTTTGTTATGTTTGGCGACAGGTAGCAGTAAGCAGTAGCAATAAGCAGTAAGCATTAGTTGCTTGTTTAAAAAACGTGTTTGGTAGTGTAGCTGTAGTTGTAATTATAAAATGTAGAATTACGAAAAAGGACATATACTTATGAATGAATGTTATTTTTTAAGGGTAAATTGGTAATATTAAAAGTAAAACGCTAGCGGTATATTGGAAAGCTTATTTAGGAAGCATTAAGATTGCAAGCTTTTGAGGTGTTGCTAAACGCTAGCAGCAGTGTTGCCATACAAGCATTAATACTGGAACGCTTGGCGCTTGTCGCTTACCGCTCTTAAACGCTTCCAAAAAGGTGTTGCCAAACATGACCAATATTGTGTTTGGATTCGTTGTTCTCTCAATTGGTTTTCAAAATATTTATTCACACAATAATGTGCTAACTTCATTGTGCTTGTAGTTTATGACATTCTTCAAAAACCGGAGTTTGTTGAGACTTGAGAGGCAACATTGATTTCATTGCTATCTTTGATGTATTTTTTTAGAGTAAATTGCAGAAATCGTCCCTGTGGTTTAACGAAATTGCAGATATCGTCCCTAGAATTCCATAATTGCAGGCGGCCTCCCTAGAATGAAACTTTTTGATCAATTTGGTCCCTGGCAATAACGAAGGTTAGTGTCATTCAGTTAGTTGAGGTCCTTTTTCATTCATACCAAGGGCAGTTTTGTCCTTTCGCGTGTGGTCCCTTTTTTATATCCAAATTCAACCCGACAAATTGCAGAATCCCTTTTTGGTACAAAATCCTACCCGACACAAACAAAAAACCCAATTTAACCCCACACATATTCTTATAATAAAACCCTAATCCATTATCTTTCTACCCTCAATATTTTGATCTCATTTCACTTACAATCCCTAGGGTTAGCAAGAAGAAACATGAGTATGTCATTGCAGCTTTGGCACATAAGAGGTGATGGAGAAGAGTTTGATTATAAATCAGTTTATGGTAAAAGCATTAACACAATTTTTATGCTTATTTATTTGTTTCATACTCTTTAAGTTGTTATGTATTTGGTACTCATTTAGTTGTATTTGTTGATGTAACAGCAACGTATCAGGAATTGTTTACAATGATGATCCATCATGGTGGAAGATTCACTGACATACCCAAGAGAAAGTATGTTGATGGTGAGGTAACATACGTAGACTTAATAGACATTAAACAATGTAAGATTGATATCTTAGACACAGTTATGTACCAGAGTTTAGGTTGTGAAGGTAAATTATTTTATCACTACAAGTTACCAATGAAAAGTTTGGATACTGGATTAAGGGCCTTGACCAGTGATAGTGATATCAATGAAATGTTAAAGTTTGTGCATAAGCATAGGGTTATTTATGTATATGTTGAACATGGTACCTCATACTTGGAGTCTGTAGTGAATGCAATTGAATTTGATACACTAGTTGGGCCATCTAATGTTCTAGTTGATAACACTGAGGTTGAGGATCTGGATAACAATGAGGGTGAGAATAATGATGAAACTGAGAATGATGTTGATGATGAGTCTGAGAATGATGAGTCTGAGGATGGTGATCATGATAGCACTGATGTTGAGGATGATGATAAGAATGTGAATGTGGAGGACATAGTTGATGAGGAGCATATAGTTGAAGAGGTTGATGTAAAAATGAATGGTTTTAGGTTTGAAGTAGAAGATGAGGCTGAAGAAACAATGCACCCTAAGTTGAACTTGACTGAAAATGATTTGGAAGAGATAGACTTTGATTCTTTTGAAAGTGATGTTGATGATGAAAGTGAAAGGAGAAAGGGGTTGAGAAAATTAAAAAAAGAAGCTGCAAAAACAAATTCTAAAAACACTTTCTTTGTTGGCAAGGAGTTTGCAAACAGGGATTTAGCAAAGGAAATGGTTAGAGCTCATGCTGTGGAGACAAGGAGAAACATTATGATTGTTAAGAATGATAAAATCCGGATTAGAGCCAAGTGTTTTGGTGTTGTTCCTGTTGGTAAAGATATTGTCAAAAAGGTTGAAAGTGTACAACAAGTTAGTAAGGGTAACAAGGTAAATGTACATGAAAAGGGTAAGGGCATAACGGTAAATGAAGAAGAGGAAAAAGACAAAGTTGACTGTCCTTGGGTTGTGTATATTAGCAAAAGTGATAAGGGCAAGTGGTTGGTCAAAACATTTATAGATGAGCATAAATGTTTAAAATCTAGGAAAATAAAATCCTGTACTTCCACCTTTCTCTCAAAACACTTACCAGATCTGTTGGTCATGAACCCAAATATGCCTGTCAGAGCAATTCAAGAGCAGATGCAAAGAAAGTTTCATGTTGGTGTCACTAGGACTAAGGCATTCAGGGCCAAAGCAAAGGCAGAGGTACATCTCAAAGGTGATGCTAACCTACAATATTCAAGACTTAGAGATTATTTGAATGATTTGCAGAAGTGTAACCCAAACACAACTGTAAAGATTGATGTGTATGGGGAGGAGAACCCAGATTCACCCACCAGAATATTTAGGAGAGTTTATGTTTGTTTGGGTGCCTTGAAAGATGGTTTTAGAGCATCTGGTAGAGAATTGTTAGGCTTGGATGGAGCATTTATGAAAGGGCAGTATTCAGGGCAATTACTCACAGCTGTGGGTGTGGATGCAAATAATGGCATCTACCCAGTAGCCTATGGGATTGTAGAATCAGAATCAAAGCACTCATGGACATGGTTCTTGACTTGCCTTGGGGATGATTTGGATTTATACAACAATTCTCATTTCACATTTATCACAGATAGGCAAAAGGTTAGTATATTAATTACTGTTTTTTTTAAAAGGAAATTACTTAAATGTTTAAGATCTTGTTTTAATGTCTTGTTTTAGGGGTTGTTACCAGCAATTGCAAAGCTTTTTCCTTCAGCTGAGCATAGATTTTGTGTGAGACATATTTATGAGAATATGAACCTCACTTGGAAAGGAAATGAATACAAGGAAATGCTATGGAAGTGTGCTAAGGCTTTAACAGTTGTTGAGTTTAACAAACACATGGATGAACTGAAAGCATACAACAAGAAGGCATATGCATGGTTAAAGAAAATTGCACCTGAGCACTGGAGCAGATCCCACTTCTCAGGTATATATTGGCTTGTATTTAATATTTATGTTTTTCTTGTTGTATACTAGTATTTAATATTCATATATGTCACAGGGAGGGCAAATTGTGATCTCTTAATCAATAATGTCTGTGAAGTATTCAATAGACAATTGTTGGATGCTAGGGATAGTCCAATTATTTCTGCACGAGAATATGTTAGGGAATACCTCATGAAGAGGATAGTTATTGTCCAGAAGGTTATTGAAAAGTGTGAGGGGCCTTTAACTCCAGCAGCAACAAAACTTTTTAATTTCACCAAAGAAGCTTCAGCAAACTATAAAGTGGACTGGAATGGGGGAGATTTGTTTCAAGTGAAGGGTCCATGGGGTGAGCAGTGTGTTGTCAACTTGAATGCAAGGAAATGCAGTTGTAGGAAGTGGGAGGTATCTGGAATCCCATGCAGGCATGTGGTTGCTTGTATTCATGATATGGCTGACAATGACATGGATGTTGGGTTGCCAGAAAGCTGGGTTCACAAGTCATACACTCTTGAGACATGGAAGGAAGTTTATTCCTTTAAAGTTAACCCAGTGCAGGGTCCACAATTTTGGGAGAAATTTGATTGCCCAACTACATTGCTTCCACCTAAGCAAGTGCCTCAAATTGGTAGGCCACAAAAGAAAAGGAAAAGGAGTGCAGGTGAGATTAACATGGTGAAAGGTGGAAAACTGACAAGACAAGGCAAAACAGTCACTTGTGGTATTTGTAAGGGTACAGGTCACAACAAGAGAAGCTGTCCAAAAAATGGTGGTACTTCAAAAAAACCAAGAACAAGTAAAGTTGAAGCTGCAACTTCAAAAGACCCAACAACAAGTAAAGCTGCAAGTGCATCTGGGACAAGAAATGTTTCTGCAAGTCAGAATGCAAGTCAAGCTGGAACTCAGGATGGAACTCAAGCTGGAACTCAAGCTGGACATGTGACTCCAACAAGGATGACAAAGAAAACTGCCTCAAGATTGACACCAACAAAGTAGTTCAGTCAATGGCTGTTTTAACTTTTAAGACAATTTCTATTTTCAGTAATCTTGTTTGTGGCTGTTTCAACTTTTAAGACAATTTCCATTTTCAGTCAATGTGTGGTCAGTTCTTCTAAGGTTAAAGACTATTGTAATACTTGTTTTAAGTTATGCTATGACTCTATTATGTACTCTATTATGTACACTATGTTTTAAGCTATTGTCAACTGTTAAGTTTTTGTTCATGTCTTATGCATAACAATTAAAACTGCTTTGAATCAGTAATACCATAAATGTAGAATTTCATTAAACTGAACATCACTAAAAACATATCCAAAATTTGTTGACCATTACAAACTAATGAGGTCAACTACTAGTCCAGTTAAATATGAGTAGGACATAATACAACCCAAACAAGATTACTACATGTAGAACTTAACAACCAACAATAACAGACAACAAAACAACATAATCTTTAGACGACGGTTTGCAATTCCCATTGAGTTCAAAGACACTTGTAGTGCATTTCTTGATCTTAGCAATCCAGGGATGATACTCCTTGCCCGAGCACACATAGGAGGATCCAACCATAAGAAAAAACCACAATTCGTACCCTAAAAGGAACAATTAACAAAATACCATAACTAACAACATCACAAAATGGGAAATGTTAATCAAGAAAAAAATCTTACAATTTGTGGACAAGACCAAAACCTACGACCAGGGTTTGTGTCAGTCCAAGAAGTGCGAACAACAGCATGATTACCACAAAAGCAGCTCACCACATCCATTAATTTGATGGATTTAACAAATTAGGGTTTTGTATGTTTTAAGATTTGGGGAAAAATGAATAACCCTTTGATTAATATATACACGGGTATAAAAAACAAGGGACCACAATGCGAAAGGACAAAACTACCCTTGTTATTTTTTCAACTAACTGAATGACACTAACCTTCGTTATTGCCAGGGACCAAATTGATCAAAAAGTTTCATTCTAGGGAGGCCGCCTGCAATTATGGAATTCTAGGGACGATATCTGCAATTTCGTTAAACCACAGGGATGATTTCTGCAATTTACTCTTTTTTTTATTAATCTTTGTTATAATATGTTGTTGTTTGGCATCAAATTTGATTTTGTTTAGTGCTATTTATTTTGTTTAGTGCTATTTAGAAGTGTCACGATAAACAAAAATCATTTTTTATCTTTGTTCCGTCAATATTTTCTAAAAAATATTTACAAGATAGAAGTGTCATAATAAGCAAAAATCACTTTCTACTCCTTGACATTTCAACCAAGCTATCATACGCAATACGATAATCATTGCATTCCTTTGCATTACCATTATATTTGCGTTCCCCATTCCTTCATTCCAACCAAGCACTATTTTGGCCAAACCATTAATAACCGAATTGCCATCCTTAACTTCAATTGCAACCCCCAAATAAGATAGAATTACGAATCCAATCCTCTATATATGACCCCTTTCACAAATTTTGACCTTTATTAATTTGAAAAAAGAAAAATTAACACAACTAACCGTCATATTTTCTTCTCCGATTGCTACACCTGTTCATTTCTTGATAAATCAATTTCAGTCAGTTAGTTCGTTAGCTAGTTGATTTTCTTCAAAAATCATGAAGTCAAAAATGTTCGATTCTAATGCAAGAAGTTTCCCGCCATTTAAGCATGTTAGCAGTGTATCTACTGGTATCAAGTTCAAGGTAGAATCTTTCATCATGCATGTCTTTAGTTATCAGTTATTATTATCTTTATTACAATGATTGCATACTAAACAGTTTGTAAGACTATTGAGATAATAATTTTATGGCTATTTATGTACTTGCATGATGTTCTTGAACTGAAAAAAGCCAAAAAAAGAGAATCTTGATTGAGTTGAACGTAAAGAATGAAACTTTTTATGGATTTACATTCATGGATGCCCTTATCGTGTAGTATAAAACAAAATATTAGTAGTATTATGAAGGCTAAACTCTATATTCTATGTAAATGTACGTGATAACTCATTATTTAATTATGAACGTGAATAGTGTCTTTCTACACCACCTAAATTGTATGTTGAGTGGTCATATTAAACAGTTTCATCTTCTTCATATATTTATTACATTTTTTTTTAATTAAATTTAAAGCTTTAAGGACCAAAATATATTTTAAAGTTTGTTGCTAAATGTGGTGTTGGCGGCGGGTGGAATTGATGGAGGCTGAAAGTGGTGGTGGTGTTGCGGGTGGAATTGATTGTGGCTAAAAGTGGTGGTGGTGGTGGCGGCGGCTAAAACTGGTGTTGGTGGTAGTGTCTAGAAGTGGCGGTGGCCGGTGGCAGCTAAAAGTGTTGTCGCTGGTGGCGGCGGCTGCTAAAAGTGGTGTTGGTTTATTGGTGGTGCTGGTGGCGGCAGTAATTGGAGATGGCAATGGCTTGTGAAGAAGACAAGGGCATTTTAGTCATTTTATATTAGAGGGGTTTATAGAGTTTACTCTATTATGAATCCTTCAATCTTTCGGTTCTTGAAGTTTAAAATTATGCAGTATACATAGATCTCATGTTTATATCTGTTGTTTTCAGCAAAAATTTAATATCAAAGGCAATGCTGGTACGCCCCAATATTACAAGAGGGTAAGATTTTTTATTTATGCAATATTAATTTGTAAATGTACTTTCTCATTCTCACTAGTCTTTCATGTTAGTTTTTTGTAGGATCAACGGTTGTTTGAAAATGCTAATTAAGCAGAAGTCTATTGTGTTGTACTC
Organism: Artemisia argyi; assembly: GCA_030686995.1. Lineage (NCBI taxonomy): Eukaryota > Viridiplantae > Streptophyta > Magnoliopsida > Asterales > Asteraceae > Artemisia > Artemisia argyi. The sequence continues at coordinate 63,411,854 of CM060698.1, forward strand.
TTGCCGAACAAATTTAGAAAAGTTACAATTTGTTAAGCAATTCCATTTACTACTGTATAAGTTTCGAGTCTTAAAGCGGAAATTGACCAGTTTAGATAAATTCTTTAGATATATACATTTTAAGATGTATAGTATGTATGCATGTATGTAATGCCAACAGCCTGCAGTCCCAAACACCCTCAAACAAGTTGTTAGTTATTGATTGTGTTTGCTTATATATGACGTTGCTTCTTAATTTGTAGAAAAAGCTCATCATTGTAAGCCGTGGTTGCATAAACAAGGACCAAATTGCAGAGACACGTAATGGTATGAAACCTCTTACTTAATTGTAACGGCCAACACATATTTACCTTCAATGCACTTGGGTAAAAGACCACACCTTACATATCTAATAAACATTCTTTTGATTACCCTTTAAAACATGTATACTTTGTATTATAGGAGTGAATGTAGGGGAATTTGAGATTTAAATCCAATAGGTGTTTGATAAATGTATGGGAACATACTTTAGTTAGGGGTTAGTTAATAAATATGATGTAATTTAATGTAAAGTTATTGTATTTAATGTATCAGATTGGGATTTGATCCATAAGTTAGATTTACTATAGGATTTTCATTATAAACAGCCGGAGAAAACTTAAGCTACCCACAGGGTAGTTTACCCATTAGGAATTAAAACACAATTAAAATACAATTAATGCTTTGTTGGAGAAAAGAGGAGGATATTCTTCCTTCTCTCTCAATGAATCAATGCTACCTCATCCGGGTAAACTACCCGGTGGGTAGGTGTATCCATGCCCTAAACAGCCTACTCAAATGGCACTAATCATTCCATAACTCCTAATACTTTTGTTTGTTCAGTTGGGTTGAATGAGAAGGAGGAATCGGAGACTAAATCTGAAACGGAGACTCAAACTGGTATTAGTTTAATTAGTCCTCATTTTGATTAAAATTTTGATTTATATGTTACTGATGTTCATTCTTTTGTAGGATTGGTAGGTGTAAATGAACAACCTGCCCTGCTGAAGGAGGTGATTAATTTGTGGCTAGCTGTCGAGGTATATAGAGTCAAGCTCTGGAAAGATATTAAAAATGCCCCTGAACATTACATGACGCGACTGAATAAAGTGTTGGGTCCTCTATCAACCTCAAAAGATGCCCCTAATCAGGTCAAGATCCCAGCCAAGATACTTTTAGTACTTGCAAAACTCTTCTCTTCCTCGAAGAAGATAGAACCTGATGATGTTTCACTTGACCAACTATTTGGTATGGATACTGCAATATCTAAAATGAAAAAGGTAATATATCTTATTTGATTTTGTTAACAAAGTTTTATAAGATTTGATGTATAATTGCATGTTAGAGTTTTTATTCAAAGATTTAAAATGTACTAGCTGCATTTATATGCAGAAACTCCCTAAATATTTGCCTCACAAGTTATATATGCAATCGACAACAACTACGATCCCTTTACTTGCCTATTCAGTATGTGATTATTTACTTAATAGTATATCATATCACAAAGTGTTTGTACATTTCTTGTACCCAGTCATCCATGTGGCGAAAGTCAACAGATTTTAGATAGGATGTTGGTTTAAGATTATTTATGAAGTTTGCTGCATTTTGATGTACAATTTGCAGCTAAAAACATGTAAATATATATATAATTTTGGTGTCTGATTGGAATTCTTGAGATTTAATTTGCATGTTCCTGTATAATATGGATCAATTTAGATTCTTATGGTGGGATAACTTGTCTTAAAGTTCAGGGACTCAATAGTATTTTCTGTAATAGTACAGGGACTGATAGCGTCCAACACCAATTGATTATGACTTATGTTATGTATATCAAAAGGATAAAGGTATAGACAATGGTCTTATTCACTTTTGGAATGATTGTATGAAAATTTTGAGTATGGTTTAATTGATGTACAAAATAAGATTATAGCATTAGATGATGCTATTGATATGGGTTGGAGATCAGATGCTATCATAGTTAGTAGACTGATTAAGAATATAACACTAAACTAGATGTTGTTACAGCTGGAAAAGTCAATAGCTATAATATAATAAAGATGTCAGTTAAGCTAATTGTTGGAGCGGGAAAGCGTGCTACAAAATGTCGAGAAAACACTACCTATGGAAGGGAGAAAGGGCTTAAGTTGAGGGTAAAACTAGTTCGTTCCATACAGTCAGTGAAACACAAATGCAGGAAGCAACCATGAACTAGGACGTGTGGTTTTTAAAGCAATGAAAAAGAGGTAGTGGTACTTGAAGAGGGAGATAAAGTGGTTGTAAAAGTATGAAATGTAGATAAACAAGCAACTAAGAAGTGCAAATGATCCCTATAGTGATAAAGATGTCTTGCAGATGCTGTTAAAAATTATTGGTTGTCTTTTCCATGAAGCCCACATATCACTGTTCTGAGTAGGTTGTCGTTTCCAGAAGTATAGGAGTATTTTTAAGCACCGTCAGGGTCTCTACATTAGTTGGAAAGAGAAGGGAATGGTACTTGATGTGCCACTGATGGCAAGTTTATTACATCATTTTCTTTGATAGATTGGGGATTTGAGATGTTTGGATCTTGTAAAATTGTCACTGTGGGTCTGATATCCTATTATCTGAAAGTGTGCTGTAAAAAAGTCATAGGCTGCTACCATTTGTTCCAGTCGCTAAAAGATGTTTACTATAGTGGTTCAGCAAGAAACATGCACAAATTATTAAGAAACATGCACAAATTATTAAGAAACATGCACAGATTTAAATTAATGGATCAATAGCAATACTAGAGGAAAAAGAGTTTGGAAAACCATTCACTAGTAGCTAGCGAGCAGTAATTGTGGACTAAATATGGAGGGCTGAACCATTTACCCATGAATATTATTGTTAAAACTTAAAACGGATCGAGTACAATATAAGAAAGATGACTGCGACAAAAGTGCTAGTGTATTAGTTCAGTTCAGAATTTGAGGACAACACTTCACATAAAAGGAGTCTCATGATTCTCGAAGGAAGTATTCTGATTTCCATACTTGGGCCAAGATCAATCCTTGAGGTCAAGGACTCAAGGATTGTTTGAAAAGGAGAGTATTGACATTGGTCAATTTAGATTCTTAAGTAGGATTACTTGTCTTTGAGTTCAGGGACTCGGTTGCATTTTCTATAACTGATAGTGTCTTTTATGCTAGTTTTGCTATGTTAGTAGTATCATATAGAGGAAAAAGATCCCAAACTGATGTATCTTTGATATTATCTTCTAACTACAGTAACTGATTGTGCAATCTAGATTGTGGATTACTTACTATATCGTAATTAAAACGTGTTTTCAGAAACCAGCACATTATTGTAGTTTACGCTATTTTTGGTCTGCTCTGTTTGATCAATATGTGTCACAACTGATGTTTCATTTCGATTATTGTAGATTTTGAATCGACTTCAAGGAAGTGTTGAATATACTATAATGAATGTGAAATTACCATCGGGTATCCTGATTCATGGTCCCACAGGAACCGGTAAATCTTCTCTGGTCCATGCTTTCGCCAGAGAAGCTAAATTACCATTTTTTTTGGTCCAAGGTGAGGAACTTGAAAAAAATCCACCGATGATCATAAGCTTATTTTCTGAAGCAAGAGTTAGTTCCCCGTCTATCATCTACATCCAAGGTGTAGAACTTATCACTGCTACGGGAATATCTCAGGTAAAAAAACATAACTTAAAAAAATTTAATACACTCAACATGTTTGTGATTTATATGTCGTTTGTTGGTGCTACAGATTTTTAATCAGATGAAAAGCTGTAAAAAAGACGGAGCAGTGGTTCTTGTTATAGGCACAGCCGACGATGTTGAAAAATTGGTAGACAGGATTGAGATCGGTTTCAGCATGCTAGTTCATCTAGGAAAACCGGATATGGAGTCCAGAATTAAAATGGTTCACTCATTAATCGGAGATTATGTTCTTTTGGAAGATGAAGAGAGGATATGCAAATACATTGCTTCAGAGACATCAGGCATGGTTTGGGAGGACATTGTAATGATATGTAACGAATGTTGTGCGAATGTAATTGAGGAAAGAGGTTTGTTCTATCCGAATTATGCTGTTTTTATTCTAAAAAGAGTTTTTTTTTTTTTTTTTTTTTTTTAATAAACTAAATGACTGATATTATAAAAAAATTTTTTAATAGAAACTGCAACTGGTGTTTGTTCCTGGGTGACTCTTGATGATGTGGCTAAAATTCTTGAAGAGACCAACTATGAATTATCCCTCTTGAAGAAGAAAGATGCTACACGGAAGGAAGATGGCACGATAGTTGGAAAGTAGCAAGCTTGGCAACATATTAGTTTTAGTGTAAATGACAGAGTTCAAACATAACAAAAAAGCTGCAAATTTGAATAGTTAGTCACGAATTAGTTAACAAATCTTTTGTTATTAGTAACATTTGGTAAAATAGTCTATTTCACAACTCTTTTTGATAGTGATTAATGATGTAATCACCTTTTTGGTGATAAAATGAAAAAATACTTGATTTTGTCTTTCAGGTGTGAAAAGGAATGGAATTGGTTTTGTTTTATGTTTACAGGTTTGTGTCACCACCGGATTTCTTTCTTCTTTGGACCCATCGGTTTCTATTTATTTTTTTAGTGTTATTTGGTTTTCTGGATTTGATGGGTTGAAGTTCGGAAAAAGGGCGCTTTAAATTTCTCGTCCATGATTTTTGTAGCTAGTACTAGTTACTTGTTTTGTTGATATTTGAAAAGTAATTGTTGCAATACTTCTATTAGGCAAATATTGTAACTCTTTCCTCATTCTATCTTGTGTAGCTGTTGGGTCTCGGATGGTTTTTTTGAATACATGTGAATGGTGACAATGTTGGGCATTTTATTTGCTCATATGGGATCTAATATTTTTTGCATTGTGTGTTGCTCTCGTGGTTGCTTCCGGTTCCTCATTCGGATACAATCACGATTTTAATTCCACATCAGCTCACTGGGCATCCTTGTTACATTGTGTGAATTTGGATGTACTTGTGTTACTGATTATGCAGTGAACTACAGTAATATACACATGACTATAAATGACAATTTGATAAAAGAAATACAATAAACTGTTGCCAATGGGAGAAAAAGTCAAATAAGGTCCAAGAAGGGATAAATATGTTATCTAACCGGTCATTATTTGTTAGTTTTAGCTTTTGCTGCACGGTATAGTGTTACTGATATAAGTGGTGGAATACATCATTGTCCTCTTGTAATAACCTACAGATCTCAGCTGAATGTATCAATCACTAGATGATGGAGTTTGGTTGTAGAGAGCGGGAATGAGTAAATTAAATATGTATGGATTATGGAATTGGGTTTAGAAGACCCAAAGGGTGGGTCTTTTTTAGCTCTTTCATGTGACAAAGGATGATGTTCGTCAAGCAATTAGAAGGTTCAGTTTCACTCTCTTTCGTAAAGATGGACCAATGACACAAGAACCGATGCCACTGACGGCTGGAACTCAAAACTAATTAGTTGCATCACCAGACGGGTATATAACTTTGCATTTGAAAAGTTATTTTAAAAAATATTCCAATAGGTAAAAATATTATCAAAGAGGGCTGCAATGCACAGCAAATCAATTCCCTTGTATAGAGTGTAAATATAAACCAAAAATTGAAGAAGCAAAATGCTAGTACAACATGACACAGAAAGTATACATGATGGATCGGGAACAATGAAAATTATAACCCATGAAACTAAGAAATACATTGTCAGTGAAAATTATGCACAGCTTGGTTGACGTTGCCAAATATAAGATTGGCGTGCTTGAATAAACTATGTAGATCAAGTTTCTGAGTGAAATTTAGATAAAACCAAACTTTTCCATAACGAGGACCTATTTTAATACCAAAACCACTGCATTGATACAACACCAAATGAAATTGAAACTGTGCAACAATCACTGACACCGTTTAATTAACTTCTATATATTATCTTCTGGTTCAGGCCATGAGATTGTTTGTTCAAACTATTAACAAGTGATAGGATGTTGTGTTCTTGTATAAGCACTTTTTATGAGTATCTTTATTACCTTCAAACTAGTGTGTGACTGCTTCTATCACAATTCGAAAGACTTTGAGTGTATGTGGTACTTTGAACATTAGAAGAAGCCCACAAACTTGAATATCATCCCTCAAGGGAACATTAGACATAGATGCATATCAAAAGTATTTCTCTACGTTGGGATCAAGCAACCCCCCCCCCCCCCCCTTTTTCAGGTTCCTGACAGTTTATATCTTGAAATGTTGTTGGAGCCGGTTGAACACTCTTCTTGACTATTGAGACCTCTCAAAGAATGTAAACCATTGAACTCCGATGTGTGCATGTGCATTCATATTTGTTGCCACTGGTTCTGTTAACGTCAGTTCCTGGTTATCCACTTGCACGATGAACTTGAACAAATCCATATCTCCCAAATGTTGTTGTTTGACCTAATCCATCATGTCGTTCATTTGAACTTGCAGACCTTTTTTTCAAACTTTCTTCCATCTTCTACCCCGACCACCCATGTCGAAATAGAATAATCTTTAAACATATATCTTCCATCTTCTTCCTTTAATAAGTAATGTACAAACGTAACTTCAATTAAACAAAACAATGAATCTGCTTGATTTAGTACATATGAATCCTCATCCACAACTTTTAGCTGTTGAACAAATGTTCTCCTTGGAACAGCTTTCATACGCTCTACCTCTGATTTCTAACAATATAATTCTCCAGTATTTTTTCTATCCTTCCTAACAAAAGTTGAGCCTTTAGGATAGATGACGCAATCTCAAGACAAACAACTAAAACGATATACTTCGAATCATATCAATGGTATTTAATTACTTCATCCTTAAAACTGCTAATCATACCATGAGTCCCCCATTGAAAGCATTTAATTACTTGAATATCTTGTTTTTTTAGTTATATTTTAGAGTTTATCGAGTAAAATACATTTCTTATCAATCACTAAAGCGGATAACTTCATGCTTTCTTGCATCTCATTGTTCAGTTTTACGCTAAATGAAATTTCCTCTGTTGAAATGCCCTACTTGATTTGCAGTTTTTGTAAAGGAATCTAAATTGCTTGTAAGCATTTGAGCAAAAAAATAAACCCTTTAATCAGAGTTAGTGAACTCTATGGCTTTGTTCAATCCGAAAATTGGAGGGTCGGAGTGGGATTGAAGGAGAGACCATGGCAACTCGACCGCTACTTTCTGTCAAAGTCAACTATACTTATTTGATTTCCAATATTTGCACGACGTTCAGGAAAATAAAAGGATGCAATTCTGGATCAATTTAAAAAAATGCTACTATTTCACATTCAATTAATAAAGATTCACAACAAATTTACATGAATATCCTAAACCTATAAAAAAGTAATAGCACACCCTTCAAAACTTGCATATTTTCTTGATTTGTTTCGCCACTTCTGTCATGGAACCTCGTCTACGTGGAACTTGAGAAGCACAGCGAATGCCAAGATGCAACAATTTGATAATCTTTTCCTCATTGTTCGCGTTGTTTACAAGAAACGAATCATACACATCGCCGATCCACCTAGCTTCATCCACACTTTGGACCCAGGTGGGAACATCAATCCCTTCCTCATTCAACAAAACAGTAGGATCCTTACCCGTTAACAATTCAAGAATCAATATCCCAAAACTATACACATCCGCCTCTTTGGATGCTATACGCGTGTCAATCAACTCTGGTGCACGATAGCCAGATAAGTTTGGAGTCGAGGAAGTCACAAGATGGATCAACCCTGATTCCGATACTAATGCTTGGAAGTCGTAGGTGAGAAGAATGTTGTTTGACTTTATATTTCCATGAGACAGATTGTGAGAATGTAAGTGTTCAAGCCCACTAGCAACTTCAAAAGCAATCTTACTTCTAATCTCCCATGTCAATTGAGATCTTTCCTCCATATTTCCTACAATAATTGAAACAAAAATTAAAAATCGTGACTCAATGCAACATAGTGCAACTTCAATGTATCAAATATATGAACTAAATTGGTAACATGAGGAAGATACTTACCATGTAAAAGTGAAGACAAGCTCCCAATAGGCATGTAATCAAACACAAGAAGCTTTTCTTCTTTCCCAAAATAGTAACCTTTGATTGGCAAAATATTCTCATGATACAATTCACCAATGGACACGATCTTCTTTGTAAACTCCCTTTTAGAAACACAAACATTCTTAAGCCTCTTCACAATCACTTCACCTTGTCTCAAATAAGCCTTATAAGTTGTACCTACAACTCCTTTCCCCATCACCTCAGCAGAAGCTCTCAACAAATCATCCAACAAAAAACCACCTTCACCGAAAAACACCAAATCATCACCATTCTCAATCCGACCCGAATACGCTTCATCCGAACCAGTATTCTCACCTGCCATAATATGGTCAGGACTCCTATAATCATACTTAACCGGCGTAGACGGCATCGATGAGGCTACATCTTGTACTACTGCTCGATTCGAACTTCTAGATTTAGTAAACTTCCTAACCATAATAAAAATCACTCCAATGATCAAAATCGACCCGAAAACCGCACCAATTACAATACCAGCAATCGCTCCACCAGAAAGCTTACCATCATCTGACCCATCCTCACATGAACTCAAAGGTGCCCCACATAATTCATTCCCCCCAACGAAAGAACTAGCAGAAAAAACAGCTAAACTATTCGGTATCCTACCACTTAATCTATTCATGGACACATTCAAATACGTCAAATTCCATAAATCACCAAAATTTGGCGGGAAAGAACCCGAAAAACTGTTACCTGAAATATCCAACCGTTCTAAATTTCTAAGCCTAGATAAACTCGCCAGAATATCCCCGGAAAAATTATTATTCTGCAGAAAAACAAACCTTAACTCAGTACACAACTCCAAATCCTGTGGGAGCACACCTGAGAGACGGTTTCCACGTAAGCTCAGTCTTCTCAGCTGAGTCAAGTTTCCGATTGTGTTCACTGGAATCTCTCCGGAAAGTCCATCACTGGGAAGATTAAGCTCAGTGACACGGTTGGTGACGTTATCACAAATCACCCCAGTCCAGTTGCATGGTGATGAGCTTGAAACGTCCCACCGGATCGTGTTGCCACGCACGGCGATGCTGAGTCTTCTTAAGGCGACCATATCTCCGGTTATGTCGGAAAATGAAATTTCTGGCAAAAGAAGGAAACATAGTAATAAGACGAATGAGGTTAAAAGATTTATGGGTTTCATTTAAGATAGGATTTGATTAATGGGTTTGTTATAAAATTTGAATCTTGATAAATAAATATATGAATTTGAGAATGTGAAGGTGTATATGAACTATGAAGACAAGGAAGAGTGTCGGTTGACCGTTGACCACAGAGTTTTGAATGTTTCCACAAGCTTTCATTTTGGGTATTTGTGGTAAGGAATTATTCAAATTAATATTTTATTCACACGCTTCTTTTTAAATTAAAATATTATAAATAGAGTTGAGTTATTTTGGATTATTATTATTATTATTATTATTTACTTATTTTGGGGACTAATCTTAATCATTCAAAATATTTAATTTAAAGGAATAAATTAAACATTAAAAAAAGGGGATAACATCCCTGCTGTAACACAGCAGGGAGTTACCTGTTGTAACACACAAAACCCATCCCCCGATGTTACTAAATGGTCCTTGAATGTTCATTTTGCAGCAAAAATGGTCCCCCCATAAAGCATTGACAGCAGCTAATGATCACTGCTGTCACAGCAGTGATCATTTTCCCTTAAAAAAATTAAGATTACGTTTGGTATACCACTTTAGAATGGGTTTCGGGTTGATTTGACATTAAATATTTGTTTGGTTAGTAATTTTGGGAGGAGTAATGGAATGATGAATCAAAGATTGATAGGTGAGCAATTTGGGTGGTTTTAAGTGGAATTGTGTACTTTGGACAATTTTTATTATTCGATCATTTAAATATTATTTTTTATTTAAAATTTATTATAAAATATATATTTAAATTAATACAATTTCTTTCTCCTAAACTTACTCCAAATCCAAATTGGTAAAACTATAAAATACCATCGTATTTTAAAAAAAGTAACAAGTTGAACCATTTACTTTTTTATTGCTTACTTGATCAATAAACTTACAAATTTTAATTCGGCTTGAAACATTTTTTTATACCGTTAGTCATCATGTGGCAACGTTAGTCCTTTTACTCAGCGAACGTTTGCAAAGTTAGTCCTTTTATACTAACGACTGTTTTTAATTACTAAAAATTTGGTTCTTCTTACGTTTTCATACTTTTTAATACTTATTCGCCCCGTTTTACATGTTTTGATCCGTTTTCATACATTTTCGCCCCGTTTTACACGTATTCGTCCGTTTTTACACGTTTTCGTGCGGTTTTACACGTTTTCATCTATTTTCACACATTTTCTTCTGTTTTTACACGATTTCGTTCAGTTTTGCATTTTTTTGTCTGTTCTTACATGTTTTCATCCGTTTTTACACGTTTTTGTCCGTTTTTACACATTTTCGTCTAGTTTTACACGTTTTAGTCCATTTTTAGACGTTTTCATCCATTTTTTACACGTATTCGCCCGGTTTTACACACTTTGATCCGTTTATACACGTTTTCTCCTGGTTTTGCATGTTTTTGTTCGTTGTTGCACGTTTTCATCTGCTTTTTACGTTTTCATCCATTTTTACATGTTTTTGTCCATTTTTACACGTTTTTGTCCGTTTTTACATGTTTTCGTCTGGGCGAATACATGTAAAAATGGATGAAAGCATGTAAAACCAGGCGAATACGTGTAAAACCGGACGAAAACGTATAAAAACAAACGAAAACTTGTAAAATGGATGAAAACTTGTAAGAACGGACTAAAACGTGTAAAACAGACGAAAACGAGTAAAACTGGATGAAAACGTGTAAAACCGGGTGAAAACGTGTAACAACGGACGAATACGTGTAAAACGGGGTGAAAACATATGAAAACGGATCAAAACGTGTAAAACCGGGCGAATAAGTATTAAAACGTATGAAAAAGTAAGATAAACCAAATTTTTAGTTAATTAAAAATAGTCATTGGTATAAAAGGACTAACTTTGCAAACGTTCGTTGAGTAAAAGGACTAATGTTGCCACATGATGACTAACGGTATAAAGAAATGTTTCAAGTCGAATTAAAATTTGAAAGTTCGTTGGTCAAGTAAGCAATCAAAAAGTAAATGGTTCAACTTGGTACTTTTTTTAAAGTACGATGGTAGTTTATAGCTTTTACCCAATCCAAATCTTAATCCAACCTCACTTATAAACAAAACGGACCCTAACTTATATCCATTCTACTTTCATCTTTTTTTACGTAATAAAACTCACTTTTACCCATTTTTAAAAAAACTACATATCTCAAAAATCGTAAATCGTTAACCTATAATAAATTACACCATCATGACGAGCATTTAATTATTTTCAATATAAACGTGTTAATACAAATATCGCCTAAAAATGTTATTTATATTTTACGATCTTTGCTAAGTTTTGTTAACGACAAAATGTAAACTTTAGTTTCTACGTAAATCATAATCAAAGTTTTAAAGACTTTCATAACTAGACATTTGCTACATTTTACATTTCATAAAACACAACACTTTTTATTTCTTAAAATAGAAATGTCACATCACATTTATGGCAAGTTTTGTCAATATACATTTATGGAAAGAAAGTGTGTTTGACTAACCATATGTTTGCTTGCACAAGTTTTGTGTTTGACTAAGTGTTATGAGATATGACATTGTTTGGTTTGCAAGATTTATTGCAAAACCAACTGCAAGCCTGGCGGAACCCTGGGGGTACACGGGCGGAACCCATCTGAGGGTTCCGCCGTGTCCGCCAGACCTGCAGAAGGTTTTGCTATAAATACCAAGCCACAAGTTTGATTTTTGGCTTATCACTCTACATCATATTTACACACACATTCATTCATTCTTTCATCTAACCCTTTAACATCTCATATGTGAAGTTTCTTTTTGTAGCAAAGAGGTTCACGAGTTCATAAAAAGTTACAAGTATTCAACACAACGTTGCAAGACTTGTTAGCTTAGCATTGTGTAGACTTGTGTAGTTTACACTTCATTTGATTGTGTATTTTCAGTAGTGATCGGTTAGTATTTTAGTCCTCAAAATACAAAGTGTGACAGGAGTTGTTGTACCCTTGTAAAAGAACTAACGGGAGTGGTTGTACCCTTGTAAAAGAACTCGACATCTAGCTTAGTGTCGGTAAACGTGTATAAGCGACGTGTAAGGTTTTCTCCGCCGGTGAAAGGAGCTTGTTGACTAGTGAAAGAAACTCTCGAGTTGGATACTCGGGGCGTGGACGTAGGGCTAGGGGTGTAAATGAGCCAAGCTTTTATCAAGCAACTCGAGCTCGAGTTCAAGCTCGACTCGATCGAGCCGAGCTTTTATCGAGCTCAAACCGAGCTCAAGCCCAGTAAACTGGCTCAAAACATATAATGAGCCGAGCTCGAGCTTTTGATAGCTCGGCTCGAGCGGTTATCGAGCTTTTCGAACCTTAGTTTAGATATATTTTCATATTATTTTTATGTATGTAAATAAGAGTCGATTTGAATGTTAACTAAATTATAAGGACTAACTTCATAAAGGATAAAATATTTTTCTTGCCTTGGTTATGAGAATTTTATTGTTGGTTTTATTATCTTAAAAATTTAGTTTTCAAACGGTTAAATGTTCTCTTCCAGTTTATGATTCGAGATCATGTACAAGTTCTGTATGAAGACTATATTTATTTTGTGGCAACTGCAATTTGCAATTCGTTTTGACACGAAATGGTGTATCTACTATTTTGTTCGAGCTCATTTTAGCGGCAAATACTAGTTGGCATATATTCGAGCTTTTCATGTATATAATTTCGAGCTTTTCAAGCTAAGCTCGAGCTTTGCTTGAATCCTGCTCGAGCCGAGCTCAAACTTGGATGGTTAAAGCTTGACGAACAATTAAGCTGAGCTCGAGCCAACCTTTTATCTTTCGAGCCGAGCTCGAGCCTTGTTGAGCTCGGGCTTGGCTCGGCTCGATTACACCCCTACGTAGGGCAAGGACAAAGAGTCCATGTAGCCGAATCACGATAAATACTCGTGTTGTGGTTTGATCGTTTCTTTATTTATACTTGCATGTTATATATTGTGTTTGTATATATATCTTTGATCAAACGGAAAGTTTCTAAAGATAATTAAACAAGTTAAAAAGATTTTAAACGGTAAACTATTCAACCCCCCTTCTAGTTTTCCACAAAACGCATTTTCATATAATTTCGACAAAACTTTTTCCTTTTTTTTTTTCCTCGTTATATTTTTTTACTTGACATATCACTTGTGATATAACACTGATTTGTAAATTTGAACACTAAACATACTTACGTAAAATGGGTATAAATTTTTTTTCATAGAACTCCAAATGACTCATTGTTTTTGGCATTGAAAAATAAACATCTTTAGCTTTTCAACCATGTATCGCACATAATTTTTGAAACTCTAAATTAATATAGTTTATTTATAGAAGTTGGAGAAAAAATAGAATAATTTCTTTCTTTAATAGTCAAATCCACTTTAGTAATCACATTTGATATAACATCAATATCTAAGTTTGAACAATCTACATGATGTCATGAAAAGAGCATAAGTATTTGTGTAGAACTTAAATTGGATTAATCATTTGACATTAAAATTATACATCCTTAGCTTTTCAATCATATATCAAATATAATTCGTGAACATCCAAATCAATATAGTTTATTCATAGAAGTTGGAGGAAATAAAAGATTTTTTTTTAAGTCACACTTGCTTGATATATCACATGTAGTATAACATTAATTTGTAAGTTTGAACGCTCAATATGCTATCGTAAAATGAGCATAAGTATTAGTATATAACTCCAAAAGATTCACCATTTTTTCTATTGAAACACATATTAAGCCTTACAACCATATATCGCACATAATATTTGAACATCTAAATCAATTCGGTTATTTCATAAAAGTTGCTGAAAGTAGAAAAAAAAATTTGACATTCAAATTCGCTTGATATATCACTTGTGATATAATAGTAATATGTAAGTTCAAATGTTAAAAGAGCATAAGTATTTGTATAGAACTTCAAAAGATTCACCATTTTTTGCGTCTTTGTCAATATTTTCTATCTTCGAATCTAAAACTTAGTGTTATATCACATGTGATACATCAAACACGTTTGAAAATAAAATAAAAAATCATATATTCTTCCAACATCTATGAATAAACCGTAATTATTTGAAAGTCTAAAAATTATGTGTGATATATAGTTGGAAAGCTAAGAATTAAAACTTTTAAATGCAAAAAATGATGAACAATTTGGAATTCTACACAAATAATTATGCTAATTTTAAAACAACATTTTGAGTGTTAGAACTTACAGATTTGTGTTATATTACAAGTGATATGTCAAGCAAAATATTGCACTGAGGAAAAACGAAAAACGCAAAAAGAAAAAAAAAATTGTCAAAAGTATATTAAAGCGTTCCTCAGCAAATGCTCATCAAGATAGTGTAATATATATAAGTTAACGGTTTACGGTGTTTCATATATGTTATTTTTTTTTAAATGTAGTGAAATTGAGTTTTAACTTTAAAAGAGGGGGTAAAAGTGGTAGAAGTGGATTTTTTTTTTTTTTCTTTTTTTTTTTTTTTTTTTTTTTTTTTTTTTTTTTTAATGTATGATCTTATCTATTAGATCAAAAGATTTGGATTATGAAATTAGTTTATCGGTATGCAACAAAATAAGTGTTCATAAATAAACTTTTCTCATTATAAATAAGGTTTTGTTTGAGTTTAGACTTATGTTTTTCAATTATATGTAATCTTACTACCCCAGTCTCAAAATAATTGTCCATATTTCTTTTTAGGGATGTCTCAAATTAATTGTCCACTTTCCTTTTTAAGTAAAAACTAGAGAATAAAGTAAAGGAATATTCTCTTTAAGTGGTTAAAAATTAAATTGGCTCCACTTTTATTAAACTAAGTGATTCTTGTCTCTTTACAATTAATTTTAGACGGATGGAGTAATTGTCAAATTGAATATAAGTGTGTTTGTTAAAAGTAGCTGTGAGCTGTGAGCAGTAGCAACAGCTCATCGCTCATAACTTCTTAAAAAAGTATTTGAAAAATAAGCATTTTTAAAAAATAGCAAAACTTATCGCTCTTTTGACAAACGAACACTAAAAATCAAAAGGAAAATAATTGGGATGACTAATTCATATGACTAATTTTATGCCTAATCTATTTATTTGGTGACACATGTATTCCACTTATTCGCACTCCTTTTATTTACCATTGATTTAGCCATGTGTTCTAAGATCCTTGTTAGGCATAAAATTAGGCACATGAATTAGTCATGCTAATCACCACTCTTTCTATTAATTGTCAAATTGAATATAAGTGTGTTTGTTAAAAGTAGCTGTAAGCTGTGAGCAGTAGCTACAGCTCATCGCTCATAGCTTCTTAAAAAAACATTTGAAAAATGGGCATTTTTAAAAAATAGCAAAGCTTATCGCTCTCTTAACAAACGAACACTACTCTTTCTATTAATTGTCAAATTGAATATAAGTGTGTTTGTTAAAAGTAGCTGTGAGCTGTGAGTACTACACTAAAAGCTCATTGCTCACCGCTCATTACTCTAAAAAGCTCTGTACCAAATATAGCCATAAGCTTTTTAGGGTGCGTTTAGTATAGTGCCATGAATGACAATGGGTATAAGTTTGATAGTAGTGGTGGGTCCCTCACCTATGAAAGATCCATTCCTAGCACTTTTGATGTATATGGAGTATGGATTATATCTATCATTCATTACCATAGTGGCGGGCCCTCTCATCTTAAACAAACACCTTTAATCACTTTCATAGTCATAGTTCCATTCCCATAGTGGGATACCAAACGCACCTTAGTTTATAAATGGTTTGTTAAAAGAAAACTAGAGAAGTCAACATCTGATTTTACCCGTCGATAAGTTTTACAAATGGTAACATAAAAGAGTTAAATTGCGTTGTATGATTAATGGGACGAGGTGAAAGAATTTGAATGCATGAGAGTCACTCTATGTTGTATCATGTAGGGCTGAGCATCGGGCCTCTCCCGACCCGTCCCGACCCGATCCCGAATATCCCAAATCCCGACAAGCCGGAAAACACAAACCGAGTCCCGACCCAATTAAGCTCGGTTCGGTTTTGGGACAGTCGGGACGGGACAGGATCGGTCGGTTTTCTCGGTTTTGTTTGTTGTTTTTCGGTTTTTGGCCCGTCCCGACAAGCCGAAAAACTCAAACCGAGTCCCGACCCGTTTGACGTCAGTTCAGTTTCGGGACAAGAATCGGAACTCGGGATCGGGACGGGATTCGGGATCGGGTCGGTTTTGCTCACCCCTAGTATCATGTATCCCTGTTATCATTGGAGAATCATTGCAAAGGTAGAAATTTAGATCGAGTCTTTTCAATTTTCAACAGTTTACTTGTTACAATCTCAATATCATGATTTGAGTTGCTTTAGGTTTCTAAAGTCAAGGATATCAGCGTTGATGTAAAATTCATAACAAGTTCAATACCGGAAGTCCGGATCTAAGTGTGAAAATAAATCTGTTGCTTAGAATATGCTTATGCAAGTCGGATGTCTAGCATGTTCTTAGACTACCAACAATAATAACTCTCAGCGATCTTTAATTTTTCTGTCACATCAGCTTTCTCTTCCATGCGACCTACAGACAACCTTTTAAGCACAGTAAGACGACATACTCTACAAAAAAAATACCCTATCAATATACATTTTGATTAAATTAAAACACACAGCGACCTACACTACATGAAGGTCGAGACCACAGCATTGTTCTCCAAAATAGTCCATGACGACCCTCAGCAACCTTTACCCTACAACAAGGACCACCCTCATCGACTTGAACGACCGAGTCGGTCGACCTCCTTTTTGTGCCTAGCCTTAAGTTGATAATCGGTAGTTTATTTGACGTGTGTGAGTTGATACCATTGCTCAATAGTCAAATGCATATCAAAATTGATTGAAGTGGAGTAAGCAAATGACCGATATAATTCAAGATGTACATATCAAGGTTTTCAAGATCGGGATCCTACGCAGGATCGTTTTAGTCTTTGCAAGATCGTGATTATGAAATGTTTAAAAAGATTAACATGTTGTTTTTTGAATTCTACAAAAAAACAACCTATAAATTTATAGTTTTTTAGTTTGTAATCCAAGAAAAGTAAGATCAGATCGGATTAGATCTTAAGATCGTATGGTCAAGATCGAGATCTTATAAGATCTTAAGCTTGCAAAGGTCCTATGTAGGATCCGAATCGTTTTTGTTTTGCAGTATCGTAAAATCGTAAGATATAAGATCAGGATCGGGATTCTGACAACTATGTTACATATAGCTTTTGTTGTCTTGTTTTGCTTACAATTTATGTTAGGCCTAATCAATTAATCACATATCATTTTCCTTTTGGGTTACCTAAAAAATAATAAATAAATAAATAAAAATAAATAAATAACATATGGAAAGGTATAATACAACTGTAACGGTTTTTTTTTTATAGTACCCCATTACCTTTTTCTTTTAAAGGTATCTGAAAATAATGTATAGCATGCCAATGTAGAAAAAGAAGTTAAGTAAAACAAAATATTGACCAACTAGCAATGATTTCTACAACTTTTTGGATCGAGTCTTGCCGCGTAAGGCCAAAGGCTGCAGAATAAACTTTTTTTATTTTTTTATTTTTTTATATACAACTAAAAAATATTTGAGGATTTTTTTTTCTTCAAATAAATGAATCTTCTAGTTGAAAATTTTAGCAACCATGTCAAACCATATGAAAGTTTTACACTCGGTAATAGAAAACGTTTCAACCAGACATATAAAAAGACGAGTCAAATATTGAGTTTTCTAGAATATATATTAGTCTCTCTCAACTTTTTCTTTGAGATCATTTTCCAAGGACATCCATCGTTTTAGCGTGAATATTACTATATACACAAAAAATGACAAACGTCAATTGGATATTCCTTTTTGCTTTCAGTTAAAATCATGAAATGTATATATTACGTAGTTGACGGAAGACGAAACTCGACAAGTTTTATTTAATAAGCTAAAACGTAATATATTTGTTTTATGTGGGCCAATTTATATTTTTGTTAACATTGGTATTCATAGTGTCTAACTATAAAATATAAAGGTTAAAAATATACTTATAGTAAAAATTTTGGAGGGCCACAACACCTCCCGATCCTTGCTAAGTTCCGTCTGTGTAGTCGACTTTAGAACATCATGTTGGAATTATTATATCATGACAATCATATTAATAAACCAAGAACATCAAAGTGAGCATAAGCGGAAGCAATTATAAAGGATCAAATAACATGTAATTAATTAATCTTTAATTTAAATAGTAAACATACCGTAGTGATTCTAGCCCGAACAAGAATCAATGCAATCTTCCGGAACCAATGAACCCTAATTAGGGTTTATGAGGATTATATGAATTACCCCTTACCGTTTTGTAATTCAATCCAAGAATCAAACAATAGTGTGTTTGATTCACGTTCTTGTACACACGTACTAATTCAAGAAAACGTTTATGCAAGTAAATACCACAAAACAATTTTGGAAGCAAGAAAAATCGAAACCCTAAGGGTGTTCGGTTTTGGTTCGACCAAGGGAGAAGAAAAGGAGAGAAAACCCAATTTGTGTGTGTACAAGTTATCATAAAACTCTTACCCTTGGGTTTGCTTATATACTAGAGATTACTTGGAGCTCAAGGCACAAAGGAGGTGTGCACCTCCTTGGGCCGATCGGTCATAGCATCCCACAAGGGGATCCGGAACCTTCTTTTGTTTCCAAGTATTGTCTAGCAATTAGTTTCCTAATCTTCGTTTAATAATTAATTAGTCATTAATCAATAATACTAATTATTATTTATTTGTTTTGTATTTAATAATTAATTATAACATTTTATAAATAATTATTACATTTCCTCTTCATACGTATTGTGTGCAATCCCGTGATCTCAAGTTCGATCCTAACACACGACTATTATTATTTTGTCTATAAAACTAACAGCTCCCACTTAGACATATCATAATAGTGTGATCACATCGATTAGCGTCTTGCAACACGTCGATGCCTCTAGTACAACTTGAGTAAGGCTCCTGGAAAACCTTTTAATGATTTCTCATTATTATTATCCCTTTGTTTCTAATACTACGTTAATAAGGATATGGATCTAGGTCATTCCTTTAATTAACCATTCTGTTTCTCGCTCTTTGAAATTGACAAGATTACCAAATCTTTTGAACCTTTCATAAAAGACCTTGGGCGTGGCCACGCAAACACCTTGACAACCCTACGAGGGGCCCAGCAGTATTTAAACTTCAAAAATTAATTTGAAGGAACAAATTCTTTATTGACTACAAGCAAAACACACAAACTTTGTAACACTTCCGAAAACAACCCTTATTACTAACAGTTACGTATAGCGTTAAGTTGTTCCACAAAAATGTACTACATTCATGACCGTTATCTTGCATCTCAAGTCTAAGGATAACTTCTTATGATTTACTTAATGACAAGATCCATAAAGTAACATCATATAGTTGGGATAAGTCCTATATTCAGTATCATCGAATATCATCTGAAATGACATGACTACGCATCAATATATTTGAGTATATTATATCAACTTCAGATTTGTCTTAATTTAATAATATTCCCATATTATTAACTGACAACGGACAATTTAAAATAACTCTTATTCATGGATTTAAACATGCAAAAATAGGACAACAATAATTAACAAATGGAAATAAACATACCAACATACTTTATTTCATTAAAATAATAATTGTTTACAACATCCTTTATCCAAATACTAATCACAGTTATGCATGAAACTACTAGCTAATTTAAGTCCAATTCCATTGGCCAATTCATTAAGCTTTTCTTTCGCCAAAGCCTTAGTGAACGGATCAGCTAAGTTTTCATCTGTGTGAACCTTCAACAGATTTATTTCACCTTCGTCAACCTTTTCACGAACAAAGTGATACTTCCGTAGAAAATGTCTGGTGCCTCTCATGACTCCAGGTTCATTGGCAAATATGATTGCAGCAGAATTGTCGCAATACATATTAATAGGTAATTCAATTGAAGGCATAACACCAAGCCCAGAAACGAATTTCCTAATCCAAACAGCCTCCATAGCAGCTTCCGAAGCAGCAATGTATTCAGCTTCTGTTGCAGACATCGCAATTGTACTCTGCTTCTTGCTCCTCCAATCTACAGCTCCTCCATTGATAACAAAGACATAACCCGTCTGAGACTTCGAATCATCTTTATTACTTTGAAAGGATGCATCACAGAAACCTGTAACACAAAGTTCTGTAGATGGATTTCCACCATATACCAAGAACATATCTTTTGTATTCCTCAAATACTTAAGAATATGTTTAACAGCAATCCAATGTTTTTCACCTGGATTCTGTTGAAATTGACTGGTAATATTTTGAGCAAACGCCACATCTGGCCTTGTGCACTTAACCGCATACATAATAGATCCTACAGCCGAAGCATAAGGAACATTACTCATGCGATCCACCTCTTCAGGTGTTGAAGCACAATGCTCATTACATAAGCCATGTTTTACTTCCATCGGCAAATATCCTTTCTTGGAATTTTGCATATTGAATCTTTTCAATATTTTGTCAATGTAAGCACTTTGACTTAATCCAATTAACCGCCTTGATCTATCTCTATAGATTTTGATTCCCAGAATATATGCAGCTTCTCCTAAATCTTTCATAGAAAAGCACTTTCCAAGATATGCCTTAACAGCTTGTAAACTTGGAATGTCTTTTCCCATGATCAATATGTCATCAACATATAGAATTAGGAACGTTACATTATCACTCCCACTAGCTTTGTGATACACACATGGCTCATCAAGATTTTGAGTGAATCCAAACTTTTTAATTTCAGCATCAAACCTCTTGTTCCATTGTCGTGATGCTTGCTTTAATCCATAAATGGATCTCTTAAGCTTGCAAACACGCTTTGGAAATTTTGGATTTTCAAACCCTTCTGGTTGTTCCATATAGATGTCTTCATCTAGATAACCATTTAAGAAAGCGGTTTTCACATCCATTTGCCAAATCTCATAGTCATAGTACGCTGCTATAGCTATGAGTATTCTTATAGCTCTTATGTCTGCTACAGGAGAAAACGTCTCCTCATAATCTATACCAAAAGTTTGAGTAAAACCTTTAGCAACCAGACGAGCCTTATAAATGTGTGCATATCCATTCATGTCAGTCTTGATTTTGTAAAGCCACTTACTCCCAACTACCTTGGCACCAGGAGGTAAGTCAACTTCTTCCCAGACTTCATTGTCATGCATGGATTGTATTTCCCCATCCATAGCAGCTTTCCATTTAGCTTTTTGAGGGCTTTTAATGGCAGCTCTATAACTAGTAGGTTCATCTAGATCCCCTAGTGTATGCTGATCGACCTCTACATTAAGACATAGACGGTCAGGAGCTTTCACAGATCTCGCAGATCTGCGAATGGGAATTACTTCAACTTCCGGTGGAGGACCCAGACTTTCTGGTTCTATAGGAAGTGTGCTAGTGTTTTCTGAAGGCAATGCATTATTTAGATCATCTTCTAAATCATATACTCTCCCACTGATTTCTTGAACCACAAATTCACTTTCAAGAAAATCACCATATCTTGCAACAAACACTTTGTTCTCAGGTGGGTAGTAAAAGTAGTAACCCATAGTTTCCTTAGGGTATCCTACAAAAATGCATTTAACAGATCTTTGTTGGAGTTTATCTTGTGAGTCACGTTTAACATACGCCTCACAACCCCAGACCTTTAAATAAGACAAGTTCGGAGCTTTTCCAGTCCATATCTCATATGGTGTCTTATCAACCTTCTTGGTGGGAACCATATTCAAAATACGAACAGCTGTTTCAAGAGCATAATCCCAAAAGGACAAAGGAAGGTTAGTAAGATTATACATTGATCGAACCATGTCCAACAATGTACGATTCCTTCTCTCAGATACACCATTTTGTTGTGGAGTATATGGAGATGTGAGATTCTGGACAATTCCATTCTCAGTTAAGAAATCTTTAAAATCTTGACTAAGATATTCACCACCTCGATCAGAACGAAGAGCTTTAATCTTCTTTCCCAATTGCAATTCTACTTCTGCTTTGAAAACTTTAAATGTTTCAAACACCTCATGTTTATGCTTAAGTAAATAAACATAACCATAACGGCTGAAATCATCCGTAAAAGTTAAGAAGTAGACAGCACCTCTCCTTGACACATGTCTAAGTGGTCCACACACATCCGTGTGTATTAAACCAAGTAGATCTGAAGCTCTTTCCATATTACTATGAAAAGGTTTCTTCGTCATCTTCCCAGAAATACAAGATTCGCATTTATCAAATGACTCATCATAGATGTTTTTCAAAAGCCCTTCACGTTGCAGCTTTTGCATGCGAGTCTTGCCTATATGGGCAAGTCTACAGTGCCAAAGGTAAGACGAATTCAAGTCATACTTCATTCTCTTACTTATGCTGTACATCGAATTATTATTATTGTTGGAAGTCACACAATTATTCATATCAATTTCAAACACACCATTCACAGCAACAGCATTAAAATAAAATACACCATTTAAAGAAACAGAAATTTTATTGCCATCAATAGTATGAGAAAAACCAAGATCCAACAAACATGAAAAGGAAACAACACCTCTAATTATAGAAGGTGCATAATGACAATTGTTTAAACAAAGTACTAAACCCGAAGGTAAAACTAAATCAAACATTCCTATGGCTACAACCACTGCTTGTGCTCCATTTCCCACATGCAGAAATTGCTCCCCATAAGCTAGTCTCCTTTCCTCTCTAAACCCCTGCAGTGTATTACAAATATTAATACCACATCCAGTATCATATACCCAGGAATTTATCATACGAGATAAAGTAAATAATTCAATGACAAATAAGTTACCTGAAGTGCTGGCGCCCATGTGCCCAGTCTTCTTGACCTTATTGTTTCGCAAGTCATCGAGATAAAGAGGACAATTCCTCTTCCAATGGCCCATCACCTTGCAGTAATGGCATCCTTGATCCTTCTTCGGATTATTCTTGATAGGAGGGTTCTTCTTAGGTTGAGGTGGTTGATAAGCCATAACCTGCTTATTCTTATCAGCCTTCTTCTTTCCTTTACCCTTCTTCTTGTTCGCATTTGGCTTGTTAATTCTACCCCCTTGTATTGCTAGTACTTGGGGCGTAGGAGCCTTTTGTGGTGTACCTTTCTCATAATCAATGAGCAGTGCGTGTAATTCACTTACAGTCTTCCCCACGCAATGCATATTGAAGTTCCTCACAAAACCACTAAATTCCTTATCAAGGGATCTATTGATTAAGTGCACAGCCATATCATTGTCATAGGGTTTCCCAAGTGTTTGTAGTTGATCCATGTAACTTTTCATTTTCAACACATGAGCACTCACAGGTTCACCAGGACCTTGCTTACAACCATGGAGAGCTTCCATCAAATCGTAAATCTCTACATTTGTTGGTTTCTCATAAAGTTTCTTGAGTTCATCAATCATGTCCTTGGGAAAATACTCCTCAAACTGTCTTTGAAGAGCTGTGGACATTCCCCCTAACATCATTGCGGCCACATCAATATGTTCCTTGGTATCAAGATTCCATTTGGCTTTAGCAGCTTCAGTAGCTGCCTCGCCTTCAGGTTCAGCAGGGCAAGGCGTTTTCAAGATTTCGAGTTGACCAGTCACTCGCAGGACAATCCTTAGTGAACGGTACCAATCATTGAAATTTTCCGAGCCAGTCAATTTTTCTCGTTCAAAATAAGTTTTGAACACAGAACGTAAGTTGGTGTTATCAGTTTGAGCCATTTCTACAGATAAAGAAAGTTCAAAACATTAGTATTTTCGATAATACAATTTTTCAAGAAAATTAAAATACCCAAGGAGAATAAATCCATAGAATAATCTTGAAAAACTAGGATCCTCCATAAACATAGTTTCATCACATTCAGTTGATCTGCTAGTAATGAAAGTATAATATGAGGTAACTTGTCGTACAAGTAATTGGCATAACATTTGTCCAATTCCTAGATTTATGGGATTTACAATCACAAAACATTTGTATTGTAAGCATGTTTAGTCCCCATCTTAATGCCTTGAGTCAAGTCTCACTTCCTACTCAATTTAAGTCGTCTAACTTAAAAACTGTAAATTCACAAATCCATTATATCAGTTGATCTGCTAGCAATGAATTTATGAAGTTTACCTCTCCATTGCAATCTCGCCAAGTCTCACTATGACGTAAATTACAACTTCAAGTGTTCTTAATTAGATGGCATTCAACTTAATTTATAAGGGTATAACTATTTTGATGTGATCAAAATAATGTATGAAGGAGCATGCATACAACTTCATAACATTGGTTTTACAAAACATTTTTATTACCAATTCGCTAAGAGTAAAATAACAAAGTTTTGATTGAGGTATCGGGTTCACCAATTAAAGAATAACCATCAATTATCGTCCACTATATCGTACTTTTGCATACGCCCGAAGGCATAGTGTTTCGGATAATCATTGTGGAATTGTGGATTATTCACCCTTAAGATGACAATGTACATGTAATGGTTGTTCGGTAAGTCTAATTTACACACAAACGAGCGTTAAGACATGAATGTTGTCTATCTAAGGCCACAATTTAATGCGATGCCATCCTTATACCCATCTTATAGTGTGTAAACTTCGGTCGAGCCTATTTAACCATTACGTACAAAAACATCAATCAACCAATTCTTCGAAATTTTAACCAAAACAATTTCGCCATTATTTAGTCCGTATTATTTTTTCTATTCAAAAAATTACCCTTTCGTTTAAATAAACATGTCTAACACAATAAATAAACAAAACAAGTAATAGACAATAAAAAAAAATAAAACAACTAAATAAACACATATACATAATCATAACAATTAAATATGTATAAAACATGTAGCCACATGCAAATCTTATTAAAAAAAGTCCTATTAATAATCAAATCTAGGCGTATAACGTATTAATTCAATTAGGGCTTTCTTTTTCTTAGAAAAAGAGCCACATACATCGATAAATCGATTGCGTAAGCCAAAATTAAATGAATACCACATAGCACATAATTGATTACTTAATATTGGAGTCTTCCCCAATTCGACATCTATAAAATTTACATGTTTTAATATATAACTTAACCATTAATATATATAAGCAATTTAAACCATTTAAATCAACACAATAAAAAAATCCATGCAAACATGCACTTTTCATGGATTTAGCTTAACAATTAACACATTGCACCAAGATCGTTTACTAAAACGCATAAACAATTACATGACATCTTAGGGTTTCTAGTCAATTTTTTTTAAAAAAAATAAAAGCAAAACCCTAAAAACCCTTAGGTCTAAATCGACCCAAATTTTAGGGTTAGGGAAAAAAACACATAAACCCTAAGAAAAACATGTAACTATACGAATCAAAATCCAATTTTTATGCGTTGCGATAATTAATTACACATTATAACGGCTCTAGATGCCACTGTTGGAATTATTATATCATGACAATCATATTAATAAACCAAGAACATCAAAGTGAGCATAAGCGGAAGCAATTATAAAGGATCAAATAACATGTAATTAATTAATCTTTAATTTAAATAGTAAACATACCGTAGTGATTCTAGCCCGAACAAGAATCAATGCAATCTTCCGGAACCAATGAACCCTAATTAGGGTTTATGAGGATTATATGAATTACCCCTTACCGTTTTGTAATTCAATCCAAGAATCAAACAATAGTGTGTTTGATTCACGTTCTTGTACACACGTACTAATTCAAGAAAACGTTTATGCAAGTAAATACCACAAAACAATTTTGGAAGCAAGAAAAATCGAAACCCTAAGGGTGTTCGGTTTTGGTTCGACCAAGGGAGAAGAAAAGGAGAGAAAACCCAATTTGTGTGTGTACAAGTTATCATAAAACTCTTACCCTTGGGTTTGCTTATATACTAGAGATTACTTGGAGCTCAAGGCACAAAGGAGGTGTGCACCTCCTTGGGCCGATCGGTCATAGCATCCCACAAGGGGATCCGGAACCTTCTTTTGTTTCCAAGTATTGTCTAGCAATTAGTTTCCTAATCTTCGTTTAATAATTAATTAGTCATTAATCAATAATACTAATTATTATTTATTTGTTTTGTATTTAATAATTAATTATAACATTTTATAAATAATTATTACATTTCCTCTTCATACGTATTGTGTGCAATCCCGTGATCTCAAGTTCGATCCTAACACACGACTATTATTATTTTGTCTATAAAACTAACACATCAAACATGACGTTGGACACTTATATTTTAAAACTAAACAAAACATCGATTTATTTATTAAACGTATATTTTGTATTCACGTATAAAATAGTTTGGTAAGCTAAATGGTAGTTCACCACCCACACAACTAAAGTTAGATATCTGATATATCTAATTAAACTTATATCGTATTCACGTTTGCATTAAACTTTTATAAGAAGTCAAAATTTGTACATGTTTCACCGCGGCTTGTTAAAAGTCAGACATAAGTATGCATAGTAATTGTATTATGACCTTACAAAACAAATTCATATAGAACTCCTCAACAATCAACATGATGGAATGGTATATTGCTAAATTACCTCAGCCTCTTACTTTAATCATGCCAATTTGCCCAACTAAATCCTGTAAATTATTGTTTACTTTTTGTATAGTGTGAACTGCTATTAAATTTCCCTTCTAAACAACTTTGACTTCTAATGTAGTATGATACAGAATTAAAGATGTATTGACAATCTGCTTGATACCATTTAATAGGTACAGCTAAGTAGATAACAATGACAAAGACATAAGTGCCTTAGCTCATGAGCTCTTCTTTATGATCCTATCTAAACGAGCATTTAAACTTTTTAAATTAACATAAGTCCATTACTATATCGAATACATCACGTATGCTCTGTAGATAATATCATAAATTTTTACAGCTAATTACGAAATATCGATCAGAACTATAGATGGTCGACTTTAAGACTGAAAGTAATCAAATGTATCAATCACAAGAAAAATCTTAAGTTTGTTTAGCATCGTTTTTGAAGAATTGTTTAGTATCATTTCACTGGTCTTTAAAAAGTTAAGATTGCTACATACCAAGTTTATTCAATTGTTTTATTTTGCTCAGGTGACAATTGATCACTGGGCCTTTAACTCTTTAAGTTTGTTTAGTTGGGTCATTTTTGCGAATCTGGAGCAGAGGATCGAGGGCCTTTAAGCCTTGTCTTTCAGCCCACTGGGCCAACTTACTGAAAAATATATTAGTATATCCAACGGTGTGGCTAGCATTACGGATACGGAGTGGTTTTCGTGGGTTGATGCTTGTAAGGTGACAAAGATGGCTAGATATATTCTTGAAGGTGTAGCAGCTACTTTGATGTGGTCTATATGGAACTTTCGTAATGCTTTAATTTTTTCTGATTGTAAGCCTAAAAAGGCGACTTTATGGGATTCTATTGTTTCTCAATCGTTTCTGTGGATTTCATCTAGAAATCCTAAGTTGCGCCTTAGTTGGATAGGTAATCCCATAGATAATGTCTCTTAGTTGTTTTTTGTTCTAGCTTTTGCTAGTTTTATATAAAGCCGCCGTTCTAAAAAAAAAAAAAAAAAAAAAAAAGTGCGACTAGTTGTGACTTGACCTATCATGATTTTGAACAATTTTTCATGTATGTCTGTATAAGTTTGCACATACATATAGATGTGCCATATCATTGCACTTTTTTGGTTTAGGGATATAAAAATTTGTAAATTGACTCACTATTGATCATAAATTGTGAAATAAAGTCTCAATACAACATAATAGAAAAGAACTATTGATAGTCAAAGTGCTAGCAATTGATATTTGGATATGGTATTGAACCAATCATTTTTAGTTATTTAGTTGCCGTCTTAACGGGCCTAAAATTGAAGCCTCATTAGACGAATGTACCAACATGTCATTTTCATTTTTAAATGTTGTCTATTGCTACAGTTTAGCTAATAACTTCACACCAACATTTTACAAATTGGTAGAAGGAGATGGGGGGTCTTAATCATTTCTCAACTATAACTTTATTTAACTAAGCTAGAAACTTTGACTAGTTTTTTAATTGTTACGAGTCGTGATCGATCTATTAAAATCTTAAAATCATTACTAGTTCAGATGATCTCATGGTCATATCTTTTCTCCAATACAAGCATTTTGAAAGTGAAATTTGAAGATAGGAGAGAATCAAACGAAAGGTTGAAAAAGATACAACAAATATGCAGCTAGTAGCAAGTAGTATTCCATTAAACCATAACAAATATTCACAGTAAAGTAAATTACATTTTCATCCACACAAATTAGTTAGAAAATGATGGGTAAAAAAAAAAAAAAAAAAAAAAGAGTTGGGAGTGTTTGGGAATCCTTCTATCCTTAGCTAGGGACTTCCACTTGCTTCGATTTAGAGCACCACGAATCTTTCGCAAAAAGTGGGGAATATATTTGGGCTAGCAATGGTATATGTACACATACAAGTATACAACCTTTGATCTATTTACCACCTGCACAAACAATACACTTGTGAGGTTTATAGGTATCGTTAATCACAACACTAAGCATTGTGGTTAATACGATGATTCTCGCTACAATTTGATGTAAGAAATGAAATCATCCAGAAGAAAGTGTTTGTCGCGGTTAAAACATAGATGGCTATGTAATAAAGTTTATTATTTTTTTTGATAAAAAAGAAACCTCCAACTTTTGGAGGAGAAAGTTTATTATTTTTTTAACCACAGTCTTAAGTACTCTTTTTTGCAAAACTGAAATTTTATTTATACGATTAAGAAGTAAAGAAACTATGGACTTTATTCACTTGATGTATTAAAGAAATGATAATATGACGCACGATTCCATGATAAAAGTAATAACGAGTGTCGATAAAGTTTTAGCTTGTAAAAAATAAAGGTACGAGACATGTTCTAAATCTCGAGTACAACTTTAATACTGAAATATTAATTCTTACGACAAAAAAAGATAAAATCACATATCATAAGTTCATAACCGTCGAATAGACGTTAGGCAAATGGAATAAACCATCATTATAAATTATAGGCTCCAAATGTTGTCCTTTTGTCCAAGACAAAAGTTTATACCGTAGCTAGTTTATTGAAGAGTTAAACAAAATATTTAATTTGATTTATTAGATATTATTTTAAAGTATACTACACAATTGTTAATCAAATACAGTACGTAAGTGTAATGAGCTAAAGTAGAATGATCTAGAAATAACCAAATAACAATAGGAAGCAGTTAAACTTTGACAAATATTAAATATCATTGAATATCATTATTGTATAGGTTTGGTAACACAAAAAGTTCAAAGTAGTTAGATGTTGATTAATTTTATAACGTGCTACTCATTTTGGTTATTAAATAATTCCTATTTTAATTATTGTTATAGTCTAATATAATATATGACCTTGTGGATATAATCAAAAATAGCACCAAACTGATAAGATGAGTATCAATATCACAAACATATATCTGATCAGTAAAAACAAAGTAGTTAAACTTTTTTGCAAAAAAATAATGTGATTAAATCAAATATACTTTCAATAGACAGATAAATTATAGTATTACCTTTCAAATTCTCTATAAGGCTTCTAGAACCTTTACAAAAGTGAATGAAAGATGTACCTTTTTGGTTATAACGTTTCCCTATGGAAGATAAGCAAACTATGAGCAAAATGATCCCAGTTATGACTCCAATAGTGACTGCTAATGTTTTATCAACATCCTCATCATCATCTGCATGCATGTAATTTTAGGATCATAAAATTTCAACAATAATTAAAAGGTTAAACCATGTTACTAGAATAATTATAACTTACCTTTTTTAGAATGATGTTCACGATCAACGTATCGAATATAACATTTTCCTAAGAACATATCACCCCAAGTCGATGTTTCACACTCTGATCTCAATCGCCCGCTAGCCTCAGTAAGACAATCTTGACACTCAGTTACACTTAAATCTTGGACACATTGTGCTACACCTTGCACGCTCCCCGACCCTCCACCGCGAAAATATTGTCCATTTGTAGCTGTTAGATATGCCAAACCAGCATCTCGACGATTCAAAGTATCTAAATCATAGCCAATCGAAGGGCCACATCTTTTCGACACTTCTGTCTTGTCCAAAACACCGAAAAATGATGTATTTTCGTATCTCACATAACATCCTTCTAACTGTATGACTCCACCAGTTGCCTGAGGACAAATTGTCTTGAGTTGACTCAAAGCGCTAGCTACACAATCTTTGCATAGGGAGTTGCTTAAGTCGCCTTCACATTGAAAAAGACCATATACAAGATTGTTTTGTGTGGTTACTTTGAAGTTGTTGTAATTGGATATAGCGGCTGCGTTGGCTAGGGAAGTGAAGAGTGAGTTGACATTTAAGTCGTAGGGTGTACCCGGAGTGTAGTGAACTTGTGAGCATCCTCCATAGATGAAGGAAGTCGCGCCGGATACCGGTTGGTTGTGAAAGATGAGAGAAAGTAAAGGGAATGTAAGAAAAAGAGGTAGTTGAAGCATTTTTAGAGAATCAATTATCTAGTTTTCTTTGTGAGTGAAGAGGTTGTGATTTGTGAAGGATATATATGTGTGTAGACCGGAAATACAAGTTACAATTGCTTAAAACACAGACATTTTCTATTTGTTTGAAGTCTTGCTATTTTAAATGATATCGAAACTTACTTAACAGAAGACTAGAAGTAAGTCTTGCTATTTTAAATGATATCGAAACTCACTTAGCAGAAGACTAGAAGTAGTGGTACAATAAGTCTTGCTATTTTAAGTGGGGGCAAGTTATAAGGACCCATAGGGAGGGTTTCCAATATTGTGCGCATCACCAGTTTGTTCGATATGCATCGTGGGTTGTACGGTTTGACCAAACCTCCTGATGTGACAATATAGTGAGGGTCTGTATAACACAACCCTTTTAAATGATATCGAAACTTACTTAGCACAAGACTAGAAGTACTGGTACATCCTCACTTTACACATCAGCGTCACATCAGTTTTCTCTCTCCTTTCACTTCCCTCACTCTCTGTCACTTTTCAACCGCAATAGTCAGGGTCGGAGCCAGAAAATTTTGCTCGAGGGATTACACTTTAATAATTATTGGAAACTACATTACAAATTGGTTTTTAGGGAGGGCAAATTAAAAAAACATCCACATATTTGAAAAAAATTACACTATAATTTTTTTTGCTAGGAGGGCACGTAACCCTTGTGACCCTCCTTGTCTCCGCCCCTGATAATGGTTACCTTCCCCTCACCTTTCACACCTTTTTTTTATTTAAATACTTTTATTCATAAACTAAAAACGTAAATGTGAATGTGAATGTGAATGTAAACTTAAACGTACGAAATTAAAAATGTAAACATACTAAATTAAAAACGTAAACGTACAAAATTAAAAACTTTATTCATAAATTAAAAACATTAAGGAATTAAAAATATTACATATATTATTAAAAATGTAAACATTTAGAATTAAAAACAATACATAGCTAAATAAAAATTGTAAACTAAAATTGCAAATCCCACTTCGCTTTGATCCTCGCCCTTATCGCTTCCATCTGCTTGCGTGCTACTCCAGTCAAGTGATCATATGACTGCATATAGAACATTAAATCTTGACGCTCTTTATATTCATGAACTTCCAATTCCCTCTTTCTGATTGCCAAAAATTCAGCACGTTCTTCCTTCTTCTTTGCTATGGCACGTTCGTTCTGACTTACATACTCGAAGACCATCAATTTAGCCAATGCTTTCTCATTCAAAGTTGATCCTAATGATCTCGCGCCTTTCTTCTTCAATGCTTTCGCTTTGTCCTTGCCCGTTGGTCATACAACTTCTTGCACCTCATCTTCCTCGTCATCTCCGGCATCCGCATTCAGATTAATACTAGCATCTTTAGACTCTGGGTTGAATGAACTAGACCCGAGTGACTTATATCTCTTGGAATTTTTACTTTGCTTTGCTTCAATGTATGGAAATTCAATATACATCCATTTTTGAAAATTTTTAAAACTACCCAACAATGACGAAGTGTAAACTATACCTTGAATTCAACTTCATAGTTAAGAAGTGCCTTTTCGATGTAATCTTCGTCTCACGCTTCACTTCTCTTGTCCATACACATGACAGTACCGTACACCCCACAAGATCGAGCAACGTTTGAGGCACCGTCTTCCATTTCTCGTTCCCCATATCGTACGTTCGACACCCAGGTTGCTTTGTTTTTTTGTTGACGTAGTCTACAACCTTATTCCAAAATCCACCTTCCCTCATCGCGTTACCTAGGATGCTATTTTCGGATACATAAACCCAACCTTTGAAACAACGAAATTTCTTCGTTAGTGGTCCATGGAATGGTACGGGGTGGGTCATCGGTTCGCACCGTCCACTTTTGGTGTCTTTTAGCCGATGGCTTTGTGACGGCCGATGGCGGTGACGGTGTCATGCCTTCGACGGAAGAGTTCTCATGAGTGGTGTTTTGAAAAAAAGTCTTCAAATTGAGGGCAGTGCATATCTTCTTATGGAAATGAAGGAATGAGAGACATGGGTTGGTGTGTATGTTGTTGTGATGATGAACCATCCATATGGGTTTGTGAGCCGTAGTTGGGGTTATCGAATGGGAACACATTTTGTTGTGACGAGAATTGGCTAAACGCGTTTTGTTGTTGTTGTGAGTATTGATTAAAAGCGTTTTGTTGTGGGCATGGGTTTCGGTATGGTTGGTTTGGGTAAGGTTGGTTAAAATAGTATGATTGTGGTCTTAAGTTTATTTATTGGTTTGATGGTGGAGTATTTTCGAGATTAAACATTCCTTCGGGTGTCGAGGGAGTGCTTCGGGCATTTTTTCGATGGCTGCGTTTGGTTGTTTAAGGAGTATTTTCTTGAGACATTTTTGTATAAAATGGTAAAGTAAAAATGTTGAGAGTATCAAATAGTGAAGTTGTATTTAAAAAATGATGAAGTTAATGGGTATTTATATGTTAAAAAATAGGGTAGTAAGAAATTTTGTTTTGTTTTGTTTTGTTTTTTAAGTTAAATACATATCAATTGTAATATGTAAAGGGGGCCACAAAAATTTTGAATAGCTAAAGGTGATCGCCTCACCTTTCCTGGAAATTTTCCTCACCCTTTGCGCATGAGTTGGGACAAATGTAGTGGTGTTGACCCATGAATTGGGTGCTCACGAGTGAGGGTTCACTCTTGTTACTTTCAGCCTAAAGGTCATTAGTATTTGGTATAGACTATGGCCGGAAGGATGAAGTGTTATAATCTATTGTGAAATTTTATTAAAGAAAAATCCTTTTCTACGCTTTCTCCTTGTACTCGTAGTACATTGCCATTCTCCAAAGGGATACGTACCACCTTTTCATGGCATACTACCTCAGCCTTATGCCTAGCCAACCAATTCATTCCTATTACCACACCAAAACTTCCTTGTCCGAAAGGTATTAAGTCAATCTTGAACGAAACACCCTCCAACACGATGACACACTCACGAATAACCGTATCCACTTCTACCTCTCTACCACTAGATATTTCAATCAAAATACTAGGTCTAAGTTAACTACACTCAACACCCAATATTCTAGCAAATTCAATTGACACAAAACAATAATCCGCACCCGTATCAAATAAACTAGTAGCAAAATGACCATTGAGAGAAAATCTATCAGTGACGACGTTCGGGTCTTGGCATGCCTCATTTGCATTCATAGTGAACGCCTTTCCCTTAGCTGCATTCATGTTAAACCCTTGTCCTTGACCTCCTTTAATGGCCAACTGATTTCCCGACTGTCCAGGCGCCCTATTAAGCTT
Organism: Artemisia argyi; assembly: GCA_030686995.1. Taxonomy (NCBI): domain Eukaryota; kingdom Viridiplantae; phylum Streptophyta; class Magnoliopsida; order Asterales; family Asteraceae; genus Artemisia; species Artemisia argyi. The sequence goes on from CM060698.1 coordinate 63,446,013, forward strand.
GGGACATCAGTTGCGGAGATGATCAGTACTACCACACTCATAGCATGCCCTGCGATTAAACCCTGCGCCCACCGAGTTAATTGGAGTCGCTTGTGTAATTACCGCATGGCATTCTTTAGCAAAGTGTCCAGGTTTGCCACACCTGAAACACACACGGCATGGAACATTCTCGGGATGAATACTAGCACACTTAGCACATCTAGGGGCATTACCAGCATATCCCCTCCTATCATTATTTCCAGCCACAGCCGTAGAAGCTGTTCCCACATAACCTGCTGCCATTACAGGATTCGTTGCTACAAACCCCTTCCCATTTCTCGCTCTTTTATTGTCAACACTAGAACCAGCAGACTTAGCAATTTCAGCCTCCTCTCTCTTCTTCTCGCTTGCCTTTGCGAGTGTTCCACTCCTAACTGCTTCATCTGTCAGTGCCCCAGCCTTATGAATGGCACTTAGTAGTGTCGTCGGCTCCATGGCCCTAACCATGCTCCGAATTTGGGGAACCAACCCATGGATGTATTTATCGATGCACTTCGTTTCAGGATTTACCAGGTGGGGGACCATTCTAGCTAACTCGTGGAACTTGTCTGTATCCCATGTGATTAGCCCCTACCATTGCATGGTTCCAAAATTCCTCCTCTAGTTTCTGCATTTCATTGCTTGGATAAAACTCCTCCACCATTAAGGCTTTGAAGTCCTCCCAAGTCATACCCAAAGCCGCAACTCTACCCCTAGCTTGAAGTTGCGTATTCCACCAAGTCAACGCTTTGTTAACCAAAGAACTAACCGCATACTTAACTCTCTGGCCCTCACTATATCCATTACCGACTCCATTTTCTCTATCCTTCGAGTGAGTGCAATCGCACCACCCTTTCCATCAAATTCTTTGGGCTTACAAGCCATAAACTCTTTGTAGGAACATCCATTGCCACCACTCCCTCCACCTCCATCAGCACTTCAAACTAACGACACTATTCCCCTAGTGAACGATCAATCTCCAGGACATACCTATACTACACTACAACGATCAGGTACACTGCTTGGGGGATTGCAAGCTTCTCAAGATCCCTTGAGAAGTAAAACCTTTGGATAGGTCGCAACCCTCGCATCACTCATATACGGCTATGCTCATCTAATAACATATAACACAAGAGCTCTCGTCTTGAGTTTTCTCTTATTAGGGTACACATACGGCGTAGACTCTCCAATAGTATACGACATAACCTATATACGGCGTATAGACTCATAATTCCATACAGTGTATAAAACTTCTGAAAGGGCACTCACCTTATTAAAAGTGGTAGACAATAGGAATTAAGTTTTAGTAACAATACTGGCATTATTGGACCCGAAACGGCGCTTTCTCTTTTATCAAGAAAACTAAGTGGCTTGACAACCACATAAAACGTAGGTTACATAGATCAATTGATGATGTTTAATGCTTGGATAATTAGCTAGGGTAGCAGTTCCCAACAGGGCATGCCCAACTTTTAGGAGGAAGTTAGGAGCGGAAACGACCGTACTCGACCTCATTTACCTTACATTCTTAGAACTATGCCATCGATGAAATTAAGGGATTTGCAAGGCAAGTATGCCTTTACCAAGAGATCTTCTCTTCACCAATTTGCTTTTCTGTTATTTTATTTTCTATTTTAGTCATTAGCTTAAATACATAATTGACGGATTTAAATCGCAGTGGAACAAATAAAACTACGACTTAGACATTTAGGATCCCTCGCTCCTTGTGAAAAACCTGATCTTGCTGACTCTCTATACTACACGAACGGGTACACTGCCCGTGAATGTTAGTGAAAGTCTAAAGGATTCGATACTATAAATTTAAAGCTAGATATTATCACCATGACCGTGCTAGCAATTGCATGTATAGGTCAGTTCTCGTGCAAGATACTCTCCCTCAAACGCCTGAGATTTGGTTTACTTGAATTGGAAGGCTAGGTTAAGCTTATCAACCCTTGCCTTGATTTGCCCATAAAAAGTCTCTTAATTAACCAAGTCAGGATCACCTTAGTCAAGATAAATAGTTGCCTCTATCCCGATGATTGACATCTCCTTTATCTTACTAAATTTTAATGCATTTTATTTGTGTTGTCATCTCATTTGAGACTTGAGACACCTTACCTTTTGACATTTTAGAATAGTCTATTAAGAAACTATGATTGTTAGTACCTTTTTTCATTTTCCTACAAAAGAAATGGAAGAAAAAGAATAAAAGAGTAGATGGAAATAATTGGAAATAACGTGGACAAGGAATGTTGGGCTGTTGTCAGAGTTTACTTTGCGGAGACAATACTCGCTCAGAGAAGACCGGGCTCACAAAATGATTTGTTTCAAGTAGGGGTGTTCACGGTTCGGTTAATTAACCGAATAAACTGAAAACCGAACCGAACCGAAATAAAACCGAACCGAACATATAACCGAACCGAACTTGTTAAAACCGAACCGAACCAAATTAAAAATTCGGTTTTCGGTTTGGATATGGGTTTACCTATCTGAACCGAAAACCGAATTTATATGAATATATATATTTTTTATATATTTATATTATTTTAAATATAAAAAATATCCATTAAAATTTTATACTAATATAAAAAAACATTTTTTTATGCTTGAAATATTTTTTTTGCCAAAATATATATAATTAAATTCAAAAAAAAAAATATAAATAGTGTAATTTAAGTAAAAAATTCGGTTTTCGGTTTTGACCCATAACCGAACCAAACTTCGGTTCGGTTCTCGGTTCGGTTCGGTTATAGATATTTTCGGTTCGGTTCGATTTTCGGTTATGACCCAAAATTTTTTTTTAACCGAACAACCCGAACCGAATAAACCGATAAACCGATAACCGAACCGATGAACACCCCTTGTTTCAAGGGTTTCGTATCATATATACAACTATTAATAATTTTGTTTTATAAAAAATTTTATTAAACAAATAGCAATATGGTTGTGTTTTTTTAAGATATGTGAGGTCTTCTTTTAAGATTGAACTAATGAATGTTCAAATTCATAACCTACTCTAGATAACAAGAATCTTCTTTCCTGGGTCAATTCTTGTTTATATCATTTTTAATATCACAACTATCAACTTTATGTATTGACATATTCTTATTTTATGACCCATGTTCTACTTAATTGTCTATATTCTGAAAGTTCTGAAGTTTCTGGGAAGTCGATAAAGAATAACGTGTATAGGAATAATAATCGCTTAAATCATTTGATGATAACAATTAATCTAATTAAAACATCAACACTTGGTACTTGCTACCTAATAAATTTTCCTAACCACCGTTTACCACCGTACCCCACCATTAATCATCACAAATACATACGCTATGACTAGAAGTAGCGGTAATAACTCACTCACCGTCACCTCAGCTTTCTCTCTGATATCATTCACACTCAGCATACATCCGTAGTGGTCACTCCCACTCACATTTAAAAAAATATACACAACCAAATACCTACACACACTTACAAATCAAATATTTAATTAAAAAAATCTCACTTTTTATTCATTCCTTTCTTGGTGACTGACTCACCATACAGTAATTTTTTTTTGCCCCACTCACGAGCGACTCATGCATGTGAAAGGGAACTCACCCCGTGAGTTACTCACTCACGCTTACTCACTTGCTCACTCCGTTTAGCCTAACACACAGTTTGCCTCACCGCGATACTTTGATCAAACACAAACTAGCCAATTTGGAAACCATTAGAAAAATCCATTCGAAAACTCGAGAATTTCTTATGGATTCATAACTTAAATAACAATGCAAAAGAAAATCCGTAATGCTTTTCGATTTTTATCTATATTAAATCCTTAATCTTGTGAAATAATTTTGTATAAAGTTGGATTTGATTAGTAACAAACCATACAACAAAGTTAAGATCAGGACACCCCAAAATTGACAAAGCCTCAGCACGCAGGGCCACACACCATATGTCCCATTAAATAACCACCATCACTAGTTTACCAAATATAGCCACCTCTTTCTGACTATTACTTATATTTTATAATTCATGATGTTATCACATTTTATTCGGAAGACAAATGACAAGGCGTCTTTTATCCAATGTTTTGAAACCCGGGTTTAGGATCGACCCGGTCGAGTTACCGGGTCACCGGGTCAACCCGGGTCAACCCGGTTAGACCCGGTTTTACGCACATTTCCAAAAATCGATTTTTACGCACAAATATGAGTGAATAAATACCATTTGAAAGTCATATCAAACAAAAATAGCACCTTAATAATGACAAATAAATAAAAAAGAGTCAAAATTTAAATTTAAAAAAAAAAAAAAAAAAAAAAATAGAGAAAATCCAAACCCGGCCGGGTTTCAAAACCCGGGTCAACCCGGGTCACTCAAAACCCGGCGGGTCACACCGGTTGACCCGGTTTTAGAAACCCGGGTCAAAACAACCCGTTTTTTAACCGGGTTCCGGTCCGACCGGTTCGACCGGCCGGGTCGACCCGGGTTTCAAAACGTTGCTTTTATCTTTATCCTAGATACATGTAAATAAGCGATAGCAAAATTCGCTCCTCATAAATTATGACAACGTTTGAATTGAATATATATATATATATATATATATATATATATATATATATATATATATATATATATATATATATATATATATATATTCACAAAACATAAATATTGATCATGATAAAATGATAGAAATGAAATGTTTTGGAAATAAAAAGACAAGTTAACCTACATATATACTTGATAGTTCAATTTGCAAATATAAAACTTAGAGGAAAAATTATTTGGGGGATGATTTGTGTGAGTTTGTATTTGTTGGTTGATACTGAATTGTCCACATAAGTAGGAATAAATAAAGTTGATAAACTAAGTAAGCAAATAAATATGCCTAAATATACATACATCCATTCACACGCGTGTACACATATAGTTCCAATGAGTTGATGTCATTTGAGACATCTAACATGTTTTTAAGACTTGTCAATCATATTTGATTGCACCTTTTTGATTAGAAACAATAGTTGTTAGGCTTATGCAATGTAACATTATTTTTAATAATAAAGTATTTGCCAATCAATGTATCTTACATATTCAGTTAATCTATTATAAAAGTATAACGTAATGATCAGAAGATGTTATTAGTTAGGTGCTAATACAGGTAAATCTTTAATGATCAAAACAGTATTGATTAGGTGCTAATTTGTCATATATCTGTCAAAAGAGAATGCAAATTTGGTTTAATATTTGAATCTCAGTCATGTTTAGATGGACATATACGAGAATATTGTTATCATTCAAGTAGACTGAGCTAAACAGTTAATTATAAGATTGCTACATAAGTATAATGATTGTATTGTTGGAATTATTATATCATGACAATCATATTAATAAACCAAGAACATCAAAGTGAGCATAAGCGGAAGCAATTATAAAGGATCAAATAACATGTAATTAATTAATCTTTAATTTAAATAGTAAACATACCGTAGTGATTCTAGCCCGAACAAGAATCAATGCAATCTTCCGGAACCAATGAACCCTAATTAGGGTTTATGAGGATTATATGAATTACCCCTTACCGTTTTGTAATTCAATCCAAGAATCAAACAATAGTGTGTTTGATTCACGTTCTTGTACACACGTACTAATTCAAGAAAACGTTTATGCAAGTAAATACCACAAAACAATTTTGGAAGCAAGAAAAATCGAAACCCTAAGGGTGTTCGGTTTTGGTTCGACCAAGGGAGAAGAAAAGGAGAGAAAACCCAATTTGTGTGTGTACAAGTTATCCTAAAACTCTTACCCTTGGGTTTGCTTATATACTAGAGATTACTTGGAGCTCAAGGCACAAAGGAGGTGTGCACCTCCTTGGGCCGATCGGTCATAGCATCCCACAAGGGGATCCGGAACCTTCTTTTGTTTCCAAGTATTGTCTAGCAATTAGTTTCCTAATCTTCGTTTAATAATTAATTAGTCATTAATCAATAATACTAATTATTATTTATTTGTTTTGTATTTAATAATTAATTATAACATTTTATAAATAATTATTACATTTCCTCTTCATACGTATTGTGTGCAATCCCGTGATCTCAAGTTCGATCCTAACACACGACTATTATTATTTTGTCTATAAAACTAACAGCTCCCACTTAGACATATCATAATAGTGTGATCACATCGATTAGCGTCTTGCAACACGTCGATGCCTCTAGTACAACTTGAGTAAGGCTCCTGGAAAACCTTTTAATGATTTCTCATTATTATTATCCCTTTGTTTCTAATACTACGTTAATAAGGATATGGATCTAGGTCATTCCTTTAATTAACCATTCTGTTTCTCGCTCTTTGAAATTGACAAGATTACCAAATCTTTTGAACCTTTCATAAAAGACCTTGGGCGTGGCCACGCAAACACCTTGACAACCCTACGAGGGGCCCAGCAGTATTTAAACTTCAAAAATTAATTTGAAGGAACAAATTCTTTATTGACTACAAGCAAAACACACAAACTTTGTAACACTTCCGAAAACAACCCTTATTACTAACAGTTACGTATAGCGTTAAGTTGTTCCACAAAAATGTACTACATTCATGACCGTTATCTTGCATCTCAAGTCTAAGGATAACTTCTTATGATTTACTTAATGACAAGATCCATAAAGTAACATCATATAGTTGGGATAAGTCCTATATTCAGTATCATCGAATATCATCTGAAATGACATGACTACGCATCAATATATTTGAGTATATTATATCAACTTCAGATTTGTCTTAATTTAATAATATTCCCATATTATTAACTGACAACGGACAATTTAAAATAACTCTTATTCATGGATTTAAACATGCAAAAATAGGACAACAATAATTAACAAATGGAAATAAACATACCAACATACTTTATTTCATTAAAATAATAATTGTTTACAACATCCTTTATCCAAATACTAATCACAGTTATGCATGAAACTACTAGCTAATTTAAGTCCAATTCCATTGGCCAATTCATTAAGCTTTTCTTTCGCCAAAGCCTTAGTGAACGGATCAGCTAAGTTTTCATCTGTGTGAACCTTCAACAGATTTATTTCACCTTCGTCAACCTTTTCACGAACAAAGTGATACTTCCGTAGAAAATGTCTGGTGCCTCTCATGACTCCAGGTTCATTGGCAAATATGATTGCAGCAGAATTGTCGCAATACATATTAATAGGTAATTCAATTGAAGGCATAACACCAAGCCCAGAAACGAATTTCCTAATCCAAACAGCCTCCATAGCAGCTTCCGAAGCAGCAATGTATTCAGCTTCTGTTGCAGACATCGCAATTGTACTCTGCTTCTTGCTCCTCCAATCTACAGCTCCTCCATTGATAACAAAGACATAACCCGTCTGAGACTTCGAATCATCTTTATTACTTTGAAAGGATGCATCACAGAAACCTGTAACACAAAGTTCTGTAGATGGATTTCCACCATATACCAAGAACATATCTTTTGTATTCCTCAAATACTTAAGAATATGTTTAACAGCAATCCAATGTTTTTCACCTGGATTCTGTTGAAATTGACTGGTAATATTTTGAGCAAACGCCACATCTGGCCTTGTGCACTTAACCGCATACATAATAGATCCTACAGCCGAAGCATAAGGAACATTACTCATGCGATCCACCTCTTCAGGTGTTGAAGCACAATGCTCATTACATAAGCCATGTTTTACTTCCATCGGCAAATATCCTTTCTTGGAATTTTGCATATTGAATCTTTTCAATATTTTGTCAATGTAAGCACTTTGACTTAATCCAATTAACCGCCTTGATCTATCTCTATAGATTTTGATTCCCAGAATATATGCAGCTTCTCCTAAATCTTTCATAGAAAAGCACTTTCCAAGATATGCCTTAACAGCTTGTAAACTTGGAATGTCTTTTCCCATGATCAATATGTCATCAACATATAGAATTAGGAACGTTACATTATCACTCCCACTAGCTTTGTGATACACACATGGCTCATCAAGATTTTGAGTGAATCCAAACTTTTTAATTTCAGCATCAAACCTCTTGTTCCATTGTCGTGATGCTTGCTTTAATCCATAAATGGATCTCTTAAGCTTGCAAACACGCTTTGGAAATTTTGGATTTTCAAACCCTTCTGGTTGTTCCATATAGATGTCTTCATCTAGATAACCATTTAAGAAAGCGGTTTTCACATCCATTTGCCAAATCTCATAGTCATAGTACGCTGCTATAGCTATGAGTATTCTTATAGCTCTTATGTCTGCTACAGGAGAAAACGTCTCCTCATAATCTATACCAAAAGTTTGAGTAAAACCTTTAGCAACCAGACGAGCCTTATAAATGTGTGCATATCCATTCATGTCAGTCTTGATTTTGTAAAGCCACTTACTCCCAACTACCTTGGCACCAGGAGGTAAGTCAACTTCTTCCCAGACTTCATTGTCATGCATGGATTGTATTTCCCCATCCATAGCAGCTTTCCATTTAGCTTTTTGAGGGCTTTTAATGGCAGCTCTATAACTAGTAGGTTCATCTAGATCCCCTAGTGTATGCTGATCGACCTCTACATTAAGACATAGACGGTCAGGAGCTTTCACAGATCTCGCAGATCTGCGAATGGGAATTACTTCAACTTCCGGTGGAGGACCCAGACTTTCTGGTTCTATAGGAAGTGTGCTAGTGTTTTCTGAAGGCAATGCATTATTTAGATCATCTTCTAAATCATATACTCTCCCACTGATTTCTTGAACCACAAATTCACTTTCAAGAAAATCACCATATCTTGCAACAAACACTTTGTTCTCAGGTGGGTAGTAAAAGTAGTAACCCATAGTTTCCTTAGGGTATCCTACAAAAATGCATTTAACAGATCTTTGTTGGAGTTTATCTTGTGAGTCACGTTTAACATACGCCTCACAACCCCAGACCTTTAAATAAGACAAGTTCGGAGCTTTTCCAGTCCATATCTCATATGGTGTCTTATCAACCTTCTTGGTGGGAACCATATTCAAAATACGAACAGCTGTTTCAAGAGCATAATCCCAAAAGGACAAAGGAAGGTTAGTAAGATTATACATTGATCGAACCATGTCCAACAATGTACGATTCCTTCTCTCAGATACACCATTTTGTTGTGGAGTATATGGAGATGTGAGATTCTGGACAATTCCATTCTCAGTTAAGAAATCTTTAAAATCTTGACTAAGATATTCACCACCTCGATCAGAACGAAGAGCTTTAATCTTCTTTCCCAATTGCAATTCTACTTCTGCTTTGAAAACTTTAAATGTTTCAAACACCTCATGTTTATGCTTAAGTAAATAAACATAACCATAACGGCTGAAATCATCCGTAAAAGTTAAGAAGTAGACAGCACCTCTCCTTGACACATGTCTAAGTGGTCCACACACATCCGTGTGTATTAAACCAAGTAGATCTGAAGCTCTTTCCATATTACTATGAAAAGGTTTCTTCGTCATCTTCCCAGAAATACAAGATTCGCATTTATCAAATGACTCATCATAGATGTTTTTCAAAAGCCCTTCACGTTGCAGCTTTTGCATGCGAGTCTTGCCTATATGGGCAAGTCTACAGTGCCAAAGGTAAGACGAATTCAAGTCATACTTCATTCTCTTACTTATGCTGTACATCGAATTATTATTATTGTTGGAAGTCACACAATTATTCATATCAATTTCAAACACACCATTCACAGCAACAGCATTAAAATAAAATACACCATTTAAAGAAACAGAAATTTTATTGCCATCAATAGTATGAGAAAAACCAAGATCCAACAAACATGAAAAGGAAACAACACCTCTAATTATAGAAGGTGCATAATGACAATTGTTTAAACAAAGTACTAAACCCGAAGGTAAAACTAAATCAAACATTCCTATGGCTACAACCACTGCTTGTGCTCCATTTCCCACATGCAGAAATTGCTCCCCATAAGCTAGTCTCCTTTCCTCTCTAAACCCCTGCAGTGTATTACAAATATTAATACCACATCCAGTATCATATACCCAGGAATTTATCATACGAGATAAAGTAAATAATTCAATGACAAATAAGTTACCTGAAGTGCTGGCGCCCATGTGCCCAGTCTTCTTGACCTTATTGTTTCGCAAGTCATCGAGATAAAGAGGACAATTCCTCTTCCAATGGCCCATCACCTTGCAGTAATGGCATCCTTGATCCTTCTTCGGATTATTCTTGATAGGAGGGTTCTTCTTAGGTTGAGGTGGTTGATAAGCCATAACCTGCTTATTCTTATCAGCCTTCTTCTTTCCTTTACCCTTCTTCTTGTTCGCATTTGGCTTGTTAATTCTACCCCCTTGTATTGCTAGTACTTGGGGCGTAGGAGCCTTTTGTGGTGTACCTTTCTCATAATCAATGAGCAGTGCGTGCAATTCACTTACAGTCTTCCCCACGCAATGCATATTGAAGTTCCTCACAAAACCACTAAATTCCTTATCAAGGGATCTATTGATTAAGTGCACAGCCATATCATTGTCATAGGGTTTCCCAAGTGTTTGTAGTTGATCCATGTAACTTTTCATTTTCAACACATGAGCACTCACAGGTTCACCAGGACCTTGCTTACAACCATGGAGAGCTTCCATCAAATCGTAAATCTCTACATTTGTTGGTTTCTCATAAAGTTTCTTGAGTTCATCAATCATGTCCTTGGGAAAATACTCCTCAAACTGTCTTTGAAGAGCTGTGGACATTCCCCCTAACATCATTGCGGCCACATCAATATGTTCCTTGGTATCAAGATTCCATTTGGCTTTAGCAGCTTCAGTAGCTGCCTCGCCTTCAGGTTCAGCAGGGCAAGGCGTTTTCAAGATTTCGAGTTGACCAGTCACTCGCAGGACAATCCTTAGTGAACGGTACCAATCATTGAAATTTTCCGAGCCAGTCAATTTTTCTCGTTCAAAATAAGTTTTGAACACAGAACGCAAGTTGGTGTTATCAGTTTGAGCCATTTCTACAGATAAAGAAAGTTCAAAACATTAGTATTTTCGATAATACAATTTTTCAAGAAAATTAAAATACCCAAGGAGAATAAATCCATAGAATAATCTTGAAAAACTAGGATCCTCCATAAACATAGTTTCATCACATTCAGTTGATCTGCTAGTAATGAAAGTATAATATGAGGTAACTTGTCGTACAAGTAATTGGCATAACATTTGTCCAATTCCTAGATTTATGGGATTTACAATCACAAAACATTTGTATTGTAAGCATGTTTAGTCCCCATCTTAATGCCTTGAGTCAAGTCTCACTTCCTACTCAATTTAAGTCGTCTAACTTAAAAACTGTAAATTCACAAATCCATTACATCAGTTGATCTGCTAGCAATGAATTTATGAAGTTTACCTCTCCATTGCAATCTCGCCAAGTCTCACTATGACGTAAATTACAACTTCAAGTGTTCTTAATTAGATGGCATTCAACTTAATTTATAAGGGTATAACTATTTTGATGTGATCAAAATAATGTATGAAGGAGCATGCATACAACTTCATAACATTGGTTTTACAAAACATTTTTATTACCAATTCGCTAAGAGTAAAATAACAAAGTTTTGATTGAGGTATCGGGTTCACCAATTAAAGAATAACCATCAATTATCGTCCACTATATCGTACTTTTGCATACGCCCGAAGGCATAGTGTTTCGGATAATCATTGTGGAATTGTGGATTATTCACCCTTAAGATGACAATGTACATGTAATGGTTGTTCGGTAAGTCTAATTTACACACAAACGAGCGTTAAGACATGAATGTTGTCTATCTAAGGCCACAATTTAATGCGATGCCATCCTTATACCCATCTTATAGTGTGTAAACTTCGGTCGAGCCTATTTAACCATTACGTACAAAAACATCAATCAACCAATTCTTTGAAATTTTAACTCTTAAAAACCAAAACAATTTCGCCATTATTTAGTCCGTATTATTTTTTCTATTCAAAAAATTACCCTTTCGTTTAAATAAACATGTCTAACACAATAAATAAACAAAACAAGTAATAGACAATAAAAAAAATAAAACAACTAAATAAACACATATACATAATCATAACAATTAAATATGTATAAAACATGTAGCCACATGCAAATCTTATTAAAAAAAGTCCTATTAATAATCAAATCTAGGCGTATAACGTATTAATTCAATTAGGGCTTTCTTTTTCTTAGAAAAAGAGCCACATACATCGATAAATCGATTGCGTAAGCCAAAATTAAATGAATACCACATAGCACATAATTGATTACTTAATATTGGAGTCTTCCCCAATTCGACATCTATAAAATTTACATGTTTTAATATATAACTTAACCATTAATATATATAAGCAATTTAAACCATTTAAATCAACACAATAAAAAAATCCATGCAAACATGCACTTTTCATGGATTTAGCTTAACAATTAACACATTGCACCAAGATCGTTTACTAAAACGCATAAACAATTACATGACATCTTAGGGTTTCTAGTCAATTTTTTTAAAAAAAATAAAAGCAAAACCCTAAAAACCCTTAGGTCTAAATCGACCCAAATTTTAGGGTTAGGGAAAAAAACACATAAACCCTAAGAAAAACATGTAACTATACGAATCAAAATCCAATTTTTATGCGTTGCGATAATTAATTACACATTATAACGGCTCTAGATGCCACTGTTGGAATTATTATATCATGACAATCATATTAATAAACCAAGAACATCAAAGTGAGCATAAGCGGAAGCAATTATAAAGGATCAAATAACATGTAATTAATTAATCTTTAATTTAAATAGTAAACATACCGTAGTGATTCTAGCCCGAACAAGAATCAATGCAATCTTCCGGAACCAATGAACCCTAATTAGGGTTTATGAGGATTATATGAATTACCCCTTACCGTTTTGTAATTCAATCCAAGAATCAAACAATAGTGTGTTTGATTCACGTTCTTGTACACACGTACTAATTCAAGAAAACGTTTATGCAAGTAAATACCACAAAACAATTTTGGAAGCAAGAAAAATCGAAACCCTAAGGGTGTTCGGTTTTGGTTCGACCAAGGGAGAAGAAAAGGAGAGAAAACCCAATTTGTGTGTGTACAAGTTATCCTAAAACTCTTACCCTTGGGTTTGCTTATATACTAGAGATTACTTGGAGCTCAAGGCACAAAGGAGGTGTGCACCTCCTTGGGCCGATCGGTCATAGCATCCCACAAGGGGATCCGGAACCTTCTTTTGTTTCCAAGTATTGTCTAGCAATTAGTTTCCTAATCTTCGTTTAATAATTAATTAGTCATTAATCAATAATACTAATTATTATTTATTTGTTTTGTATTTAATAATTAATTATAACATTTTATAAATAATTATTACATTTCCTCTTCATACGTATTGTGTGCAATCCCGTGATCTCAAGTTCGATCCTAACACACGACTATTATTATTTTGTCTATAAAACTAACATGTATGCCATGCTACATTGTTACATGAACCTGCTATTGGGGATACAGATTCAAACCAATCTGCTGAGTACATTATGAAGACGGATAATAATTCCTCGGGGGATCCTTTTGAGTTGGAAGATCTCATTCTCAAGTCATCGAAGAAAAGTACCAAAGTGACTCCAGAGATGAATGATAGCAGTCCAGCATACCCACCGGGCTTTACTCCTCAAAACTCAGATCAACCCGAGAATGAGAATGTAGAGGATATTCATGAGAGTACATCCCCTAAAGCTTCAAAAAAGGCAACGAATGATCAGATGTACCATCAAGATTTAGAGGAATCAGTTAACAAAAGTAGTGGTGTCTCTAAAACAGCTCACGTTGACTCCATGGCTGGTCCTGTTAAGCAATTCAATGGGTTTTCTATTCTGGAACGATTTCAAGAATTCATTGATATAGGACAAGCTATGGGTTATGGAATGAGAGGGTGTGAAAAAGATTACAGGCGCATTATCACTAGCATGGGAGATTTGGATATTTTTAAATGATCTGCCTTTCTGTCAATGTACAGGGGCTTGGGGGAGTGAAGAAAAAGCAGTGGGTGAAGTCTCTTTGTCATTCTAATCAAGTTAATTTTTTGTCTATTCAGGAAACCAAAATGGTATCTTTCGATGTTTTCGTGGTTAAAAATTTATGGGGAAACATGTTATTTGACTTTGCTACTAGTTCGGCACGTGGTAGATCGGGCGGTATTCTCTGTGTATGGGACAAATCGTTGTTCCATAAAAAGAGAACTTACGCTACTGAACATTGTCTTTGTGTAGAAGGTACTTGGATGGCTAACAATTCGGATTTGTTGTTTATTTCGGTGTATTCTCCTCAAGATCTGTCCCTTAAAAGGGTTTTGTGGAGTTACATAACGGGGATCCTTAATCGATGGCATGGAGAAGTCATTGTTATGGGAGATTTTAATGAGGTGCGTTACGCCTCAGAACGGCATGGTTCTTCTTTTCACTCTTTGAATGCGGCCGAATTCAACATGTTTATTGCCAATTCCCAATTGATTGATATCCCTCTAGGTGGTTATTCGTTTACATGGTCGGATAAACACGCGAGTAAGATGAGCAAATTGGATCGGTTCTTAGTATCTCAAGGAACCTTAGAGTTATTTCCAAACTTGTCGGGTTTGATTTTACATCGTCACATCTCTGATCATAGGCCGATTCTTCTTAAAGAAACACATGTTGATTATGGTCCTATTCCTTTTCGTTTATATCACTCCTGGTTCTTGGAAGATGATTTTCATTCGGTTATTGAAGATTCATGGAATAATGATGGTGTTTCTGCTTCAAATCCCATGATTCTTCTTAAAAATAAGCTAAAATATTTGAAGCAAAGATTGAAAGAGTGGAGTAGCGTTAAGCGAAGTAACAAGGTCCACAATAGGAAAGTTATTCAAGATTCCCTTATTGAGATAGACCTTCGTCTTGATAATGGGATTTGCCTTCCTGATGATTTGTCTAAACGTGCAACTTTATTCCGAGAGCTCAAGGATATTGATCATAAAGACTCAATCGACCTGGCTCAAAAAGCAAAAATTAAATGGACCGTCGAGGGGGATGAAAACTCCAAATTCTTCCATGGAATAGTGAACAAGAAAAGAAGACATCTTGCCATTAAAGGTATTTTAGTCGATGGTGAATGGATTGAAAATCCGACCAGAGTAAAATCAGAGTTCTATTCTTACTATTCGAACATTTTCTCGGCTCCGGAATGGAATCGTCCTCAGTTTGAAGGCAATTTTTCAAGGCGTTTGGATTATGATCAAGCTTGTGATCTGGAAGGAGTGGTATCTAATGAAGAGATCAAAAGAGCTGTCTGGGACTGTGGCTCAGATAAGTCGCCTGGGCCAGATGGCTTCACCTTTGATTTCTTTAAAAATTTTTGGCATATTGTTGGTGGCGATGTGACCAACGCCGTTAAAGAGTTCTTTGAATCTAGCTCTTTCCCTAAAGGATGCAATTCTTCATTCATTGCCCTAATTCCTAAAGTGATGGATGCAAAACATCTCAACGATTTCAGGCCTATTAGTTTAATTGGTTGTCAATATAAAATTATTGGCAAAATTCTAGCAAATCGCCTTAGCCTTGTGATTGGTGATATTGTCAGTCAAGAACAATCAGCTTTTATCAAAGGAAGACAAATAATGGATGGTCCTCTCATCCTTAATGAGGCTATATCCTGGTCTAAGGCTAGAAAGGAGCAATTCTTAATGTTTAAGGTGGATTTTCAGAAAGCGTTTGATTTGGTTAGATGGGATCATCTTGATGACATTCTTGGAAAGCTCGGTTTCGGGGACAAATGGCGTGGGTGGATTCATGGCTGCCTTCAATCTTCTAAAGCTTCGGTTTTGGTTAATGGTTCTCCAACAGATGAATTTTCTTTTCATAGAGGGTTAAGGCAAGGAGATCCCCTGTCTCCCTTCCTTTTTATCCTCGTCATGGAGAGTCTTCACGTGTCCTTCCAAAGGCTTATTGATAGAGGCATGTTTGATCCGATTTTTGTTGGAAAAGAAAATATGGTGCCTATCTCTTATTTATTTTATGCCGACGATGCTATGTTTATTGGTAAGTGGTCTCGATCTAATGTTAATGTTCTCATGATGATGTTACATTGCTTTTTTCTTGCTTCGGGGTTGAAAGTGAACATTCATAAAAGCAACATATATGGTGTGGGTGTTTGCCTTGCTGATGTCCAACATATGGCTGAAAGTTTTGGCTGCTTAGGTAACAATCTTCCTTTTACATACCTGGGTGTCAAGGTTGGTGCTAATATGTTGCGTTTGAATTCCTGGAGTGACGTGGTCAAAAAGATTTCGAATAAGCTTTCCACTTGGAAAGCTAAAACCCTTTCTGTCGGCGGCAGGCTCACCCTTTTAAAATCTGTTCTAGGAGCCATTCCGACATATTACATGTCTTTGTTTAAAGCTCCTGATGGTATAATTTCTCAGTTAGAAAAGATGCGTAATAAGTTCTTTTTGGGCGCGGATCAAGATGATCACAAAATCACTTGGGTTTGTTGGAATAAAGTTCTGGCTCATAGAGATCAAGGAGGTCTTGGAGTTAACAGTTTATATGCCCTTAACCTAGCGTTGATTTTCAAATGGATTTGGAGGTTCTTATCTTCTCCTTCAAGTCTATGGATTAGAGTCATCAAGTCGATTCATGGTAACTCTGGTGCTCTCGACAATCTCTCCTCGTCGCGGTTCAGGAACTCGACATGGATAGGGATCCTTAAAGCCATTAACAAGCTTAAGGTTAAGGGAGTAGACTTGATGAGCTTCTGTAAATTAGTGATCGGGAACGGTAGCTCTACGAGATTTTGGCATGACAGGTGGTATGGCGATGTTTGTTTCAAGGAGAAATTTAAACGGTTGTTTAATCTGGAGCTTCAAAAAGACGTTTCTGTAGCATCTAAATTTCAAATGTCTAATGTTGTTTCTTCTTTTAGAAGATCTCCTCGATCAGGTATTGAGAATTCCCAACTCTTAGAACTTGAGCATATTATTTCTTCGGTTTCTCTATCCACGACTAGTGATCGTTGGTCTTGGACTCTTCATGGGCTTGGTGAGTTTTCGGTTAAATCGGCTAGAGAAGAGATTGACAAACATGTCCTTGTGGCTTCCCCCTCTCACTCTAGATGGTCCAAGGTTCTTCCTATTAAGCTTAATATATTTTTTTGGCGCATGTTGCTTGATAGACTCCCTACCAGGACCAACCTTTATAATAGAGGCATTGATATCGACTGTGTTTTGTGTCCGAACTGTGGGGCTGCTATTGAAAACCGTGATCATCTTTTTTTCGACTGCTCGATGTCTGTGGACTTAGCTAGCTTGATTGGTCGTTGGTGGAACATTCACATCCCTAGATTTGGTGACCCCTCTTCATGGGAATTATGGTTCAACGGTCTAAATCTCTCTAGTCCACAAAAAAGAATTTTGGAAGCCACTTTTATCTCCATGTGGTGGCATATTTGGAAGTTCAGGAACTCGTCTCTTTTCTCCTTGAAGAAACCTCGAAAAGACATGATTTTTGATGATATTGTTTCCCATACTTTCTTTTGGGTGAATAATAGGTGTAGAGATTTCAATGTCGGTAAGGTTGCTTGGTTAAATGATCCGCTAAACGCTTTTTGATGTTTTTCTTTTAGTCTAGCTTCTGGCTAGCTTCTTTTTAATATAATCCCGCTGTTCAAAAAAAAAAAAAACATAAGCCTCTTCACTCATACGAATTTTCATACTAATATTTTTTCAAAATCATTTTAGTCTGTATCATTATTGTCAACATCTTGCCTATTCCATACCTTACTCTAGCAAATTGGGTATTGTCGTTATCATGGTTGTTGATTATAGAAAGACAATTAATAAATCAATGGCGTATACTGTCATTGTGCTTCAAAGAACAATTTCTATATTGAGTAAATTACATAGATGGTCCCTGTGGTTTGCTCAAAGTTTCACTCACAGTCCCTCAAACTTTTTTGTTGCACGGATAGTCCCTATCTTTGAAAAGAATAACACTCATAGTCCCTCCACTTAACTGGGGTTAGTGACTTCCGTTATCTTTTGCATCCTTAGTCCTTTTTTTGCATCGTTAGTCCTTTTTTGTTAAATATCATTGCATCGTTAGTCCTTTATAATAACGGTCGTTTATAATTTGAAAAAATCAAAAAAAAAATAGAAAAAAAATTAGAAAAAATTGAAAAAAAAAAATTCGAACAAAAAAATATTAAAAAAATTAAAAAAAAAATTCGAACAAAATATTTTTTTTTTTTTGAAATTTGATTTTTTTTTAGAAATTTCGAACAAAAAAAAATTTTTAGAAATTTTTTTTAGAAAAAAATTTTGAAAAAATTGAAAAAAATAATTTCGAACAAAAAATAAAAAAAAAATAGAAAAAATTTGAAAAAATTGAAAAAAATAATTTCGAACAAAAAAATATTATAAAAAAAAATTGAAAAAAAAAATTTGAAAAAATTGAAAAAAAAATTTCGAACAAAAAAATATTTTTTTTTGAAATTTGATTTTTCTTTAGAAATTTCGAACAAAAAAAATTTTAGAATTTTTTTTTAGAAAAATTTTCGAAAAAAAATATTTTTTTTTTGAAAAAATTGAAAATAAAATCAAAAATATATTTTTTTTTTGATTTTTTTATAAATTTTTTTTGATTTTTTTTCTAATTTTTTTTTATTTTTTAGAAAAAAAAATTTGAAAAAATTGAAAAAAAAATATTCGAACAAAAAAATCTTTTTTTGTTCGAATTTTTTTTTTCAAATTTTTTTTCTAAAAAAAAAAAAAAAAAAAAAAAAAATTCAATTTCTAAAAAATTTTTTCAAAAATTTTTTTTTCTAAAAAATTTTTTTTGTTCGAAATTTCTAAAAAAAAAAAAATCAAATTTCAAAAAAAAAAAATATTTTTTTGTTCGAAATTTTTTTTTCAATTTTTTCAAAATTTTTTTTCAATTTTTTCAAATTTTTTTTCTAAAAAAAATTTCTAAAAATTTTTTTTTGTTCGAAATTTCTAAAAAAAATCAAATTTCAAAAAAAAAAAAAATTTTGTTCGAAATTTTTTTTTCAATTTTTTCAAAATTTTTTTTCAATTTTTTCAAATTTTTTTTCTAAAAAAAATTTCTAAATTTTTTTTTGTTCGAAATTTCTAAAAAAAATCAAATTTCAAAAAAAAAAAAAAAAATTTTGTTCGAATTTTTTTTTTTCAATTTTTTCAATTTTTTTTAATATTTTTTTGTTCGAAATTTTTTTTTTCAATTTTTTCTAATTTTTTTTTCTATTTTTTTTTTATTTTTTCAAATTATAAACGGCCGTTATTATAAAGGACTAACGATGCAATGATATTTAACAAAAAAGGACTAACGATGCAAAAAAAGGACTAACGATGCAAAAGATAACGGAAGTCACTAACCCCAGTTAAGTGGAGGGACTATGAGTGTTATTCTTTTCAAAGATAGGGACTATCCGTGCAACAAAAAAGTTTGAGGGACTGTGAGTGAAACTTTGAGCAAACCACAGGGACCATCTATGTAATTTACTCTTCTATATTTAAAGAGAACGACTCAAAAGGAACTTTGTATCCATAAATTTGACAAAATTTAATACTTGTTAATTTTCTACCAAAAAGTAAACCTCCATTTCTTTATTTGTCCCTCTTAGAGGTTTAATCTACAACAATTTTCAGTTTTTGACAATAAGGCCCGAAGTTACAATTTACCCCAACTTGCTAGATTTGTTTAAATATAAAATTTAGGCGAGTTATGTTTTGTTTACAAAAATTTACATAAAACAGTCTCACACATATATGGCAAGTAAATACGAAGAGTGAGAAATTACATGAAATAAAAAACATAACTCAACATTGAGCTTTAGGGTCCGTTTGGTTACCCGTTTTGTCATGAGTTTATAACTTTGGCATTAAAGAATGATGTTTGATTTATCAAAGTGGGCCTAAAGGTTTGGCATGAATGCAAAAAATAAAGGCATACACAAATGTAAGGGATATCCCCTACATTTGTAAAGTAAAAAGTTACTTTACAAATGTAAGGGATATGTCCGGATTTGCAAAATGTATTGTTGTCTTTTTCTAGTATTGGTGGGCCATGATTTAATCTCTACCTTTAATTTAAATTTAAAAACTTATTTTAGTATAAATAAATTTAATTACTCTCTTTCTATATATATTTAAAATTATTATAATATAACATTTATATTATTTTCTCATTCCTACTCAAAACTAAATCCAAATCCTAATATACAACTTTACATTTAAATCAAAATCCTAATCTAAACCCATCTAGGGGTGTTGATCGGTTCGGTTTTCGGTTATTTGGTTAATTCGGTTCGGTTAATTCGGTTAAAAAAAAATTTAGGGTCAAACCGTGAACCAAACCAAACCGAATTCAAATTCGGTTTTTGGTTCGGTTTGGTTAAATTCTAGTTCGGTTTGGTTCGGTTCGGTTTTCGGTTTAACCAAATTACACACTTTATTTAAAAAAAAAAAGAAAAATATACAAATATATTTTGCCAAAAAAGTTATTTCAAACATAAAAAGTATTTTTTAATATTAGGATAGAATTTTTTTGTTATTTATATAAATATAAATATAAATATATATATAACGTTTTATTGATCTTTATATATATATAAATATATAAAAAATATATAAATTTATATGAATTCGGTTTTCGGTTTTGATTACCAAAACCATATCCAAACCGAGAACCGAATTAAAAGTTTGGTTTGGTTCGGTTTTGGCAAATTCGGTTCGGTTATAAGTTTGATTCGGTTATTTTCGGTTCGGTTCGGTTTTGGTTTTCGGTTTATTCGGATATTTCGGTTTTTCTGCTCACCCCTAAACACATCTACAAACCAAACGGGCCCTTAATTTTTTTAGTCTCATCTTTTGTAGTACAAATGTGGGCTTGATGGCCTTTTACTTTAGCCCATTGAGCCAGGTACCAAGCTACCAATTGCCTCTAGTAATTCTGTGTGCACTAACTACGAGTTTGAGAGTTTCCATACATTGAGCTTGAAATTAGTGATTCAAGATTAATTAGTTAAAGTCTGTAAATTGAGTTTACTTGTAATTGTCAAGTGTTGCGAAATGAATGTGTGATTAATAGAGAATGATACTCAATTTATAATGCATGGCTAGCTAGCGCAAACTGTTCCGGAAGACCGGAAGTAGTTTCATATTTAAATCTTAACCAACCTTTTTATTTGAAATTTCTAGCCTTATTAAGCTAGTGTTCTCTAAGATGCTTTTTATGTTCATTTTCGTTTGGTTTTGATGCTACTTAGTTAATTAGCCTGTAAACTTAAATAGCATACTGTGATTTTTGCAGATCACTCTCGGTCTGTACGTTCTGTTATTCTCCTTTGTTTCCATATATCAAGGATGTTGCAAGTGTACATATGGACCGGGAAGCATTCTTTACTCTCCGAAACAGAAGCAAGTAGATGGTATCCAAGATGTAAATGTACTTTTATTATTGTTACTATTAATAACATGCCCTTGGTAGATATCCAACCTAGTGCAGCTTGAAACAATTTGGTTGGATCGGACAAGGTTGATAAGTTGAGAAAAAATAAAACTGACTGTAATCATCAATCATGTGCGACTTCTCATCAAGCAGCTGACCAATGCTGACACCAAGATATGCTGATTTAAAAATATATTAGCAAAACTTGCGACAATAAGAACAGTTCATTATCCCCAATGTACTACAATGACAAATAATAGCCTTACGCACCTTTGCGCGAAGCTCAAACAACTGAAAATAATATAGAATGGTGTGCAATCAGTTGGAGTTCAATGTGGCCTTATAGTATATCATCCTGAATTATCAGTATACACTAAAATAACCAAACCAAAATTAGAGTTTAGGAAGAATAAAGCACTATACAAGAAAATAATATGGAAAACAAATATCCACACCGATTTGAAGGTGGTCCTTAAATTTGGTGTTAGTAACGACTACCGTATGCATTTTGTCAGCAACCTCCCCGTGCGGTGCTTTGCGCACTTTGCTCTGTTTTGCTCCCTTTGGCTTGTATGCTTTCCTTGGTGCTTCGGCTTTTGTTTGCATTTGGGCTCTGCTTTGTGCTCCTTTGCTTGTGCTTTTGCCTATGCCCTCTTGCTTATGCGATCTCCTTGTTTGTTTCCCCGGTTTATTTGCTTGTTCTGTCTGCTTTCTTTTGCTCGTTTTTGCATGTTGCTTACCGCTTTTTCTGCCCTCTCTGCTCTCTCTCCCTTTCCTCTCACCCGCACACCTGCACTTGCCGGAGGTCTCATTGGAAGCAGTCTCTCTACTCCCGGGTTTATCCTGGGGTAGGAGTAGGACCTGTCTACATTATACCTCCCTCATACCCTGCCTCGGCGGGATTGGGTTTGTTGTTGTTGTTGTTGTTGCTGCTTGAGTTTGTCTGCCCATTCGCATGTTGAGATATATTATTCTACAGCAACCATGGAGGTGCATGTGCTGCATATGTAAATAGAACACATGTTGAAAAGAAGTACGTAATACACCATGTCAGGATCCAATCATACCTAAATGTGATTATTGTTTACTCACCTTGCTCAGATGATCCTGGAGCGATCACATCCTTCAATTCGTGTGATATTTAGCATTATTCATGTAGAAATACATGTCATTTAAAATTAAGTAGCCGTTGTAACCGGTACTATTAGTATTAAGTGTGAGGAAGGACAATTGTGTAAAATATTCCAGAATATTATCCTTTCCGATATACTTATTCGAATCCTTTCCGGTCAAATATCCAATGACTAGAACATTGACTCCACCGTTGAGCGATTCTTGTACATCAACAGATCCCATCTCGCTCCTTAGCTCCACATAGTTAAAAGACCGCATTTTAGCATTGATTACCAACATGCCAACACCAATATTAATTAAGAACAGATTTGGAAATAAGAAATGTTATGAATTATTAAATACAAAACCCTGTCTGAAAGAACTTGTTAAAAAGAACTTATTAAAAAGAACTTATTTGAATTCAAGCTGGCTGGAATGATTACACTTTTTTTTTTTTTTTCCTAGTGGACAACTATTTTGGGACGTGGGAGTAACTGTAAAAGATGGACAGAGATCATACATCCCTGCTAGACCGCTAGAGCCTGCGCTCAAGGAAGCACCCTCCTCGGGGTGAGGAGTAGAGATATCCACGTAGAATTGATGAACCAGCCAAGGTGACATGTTCAGTGCTCGATAATATTGCTTCACAAATGCCTTCACCTTCTGCTAAATGTCATAACATATTTATATAGCATAAATCATCAGACTTACATAACAAAACTTTCATAAATAAATACGGTCTGTATGATCTGTTTCTCATAGCTAGTAGCTTAAGCATATATACATTCCAACCAATAACACAAAAGTAAAAATAAATTATTAATATGAGACTTCTCAAAAACCAAAAACTGCTGATAAAAAACACATCAAAATATAGAGAGCCAAAAAAAAGTGAAGTACGTGCTAAGCATAAAGGTGGTTTTTTAGCCTTTTCACAATACGAAATTAGCATAGCATCTACAAAACTAGCATAGCGTCTTTGCACATGAAATTTCTAACTACGGGAAGAAGACATTATGTAATGTGTGCAAATCTCCTATACGTAAAGTATGCAATCCCATACGTAAAATGTGCAATCCCATAGTCTCGTGTTCGAATATGCTTGTATATAAAACTAATATATTATGGTGATTCATGCATTTGTTTTTAGCTTATGTATAGTCAAGTTACCCATTACAGTATTAAATATTTCAGGTTTTGCTATTTATAGTTTACTTTCATTTTGGATGTTTTGATAGTTTTCTATGGTGTCTTTTGAAATGTAGTTTCATTGTATTATGTTTGAGCTGAAATTTGTTTATATATCCATATCTTCTAATGAGCTAACCCTTATTGATACTAGTATGCTACATTTTTACTAGTTCAAAATTTCAGAATGCAATTCATAATTGTATGTAATTTTAGGCTTCATCCTTTTATTTCATGTCTTCCTTTAATTCAAATAACTATGTGTATATTTTAAATTTTTAATATAAGGAGAAAGGCTAGTAAAAACTTCTAATCATTTCGGCCCTCCCAAGAAAAATTTCTAAGTTCCGTCTATGCACATATTGGTGTCTAAAATTAGAAACAATTTCACTCAAATACTCAATCAATCACCTCTTTTTGAAGTAGGCACATAATATGTCCATAGTCCACGTACATAGGGATAATGAAAAATAAGCCAGAAATCCACTTTGTACACTAATCCATTCAAATAATAGATGAGCTTGAAGAAGGGAAACCTCCTCCATTCCTACATACATTTGTACTATTAATCGACACACTGAAAGATGGAGGCCAATCAATTATACTAGAACGGTACCCGCGCAATGCGGCGGCGGGTACCGTGTGATTATATTTTGCGTTATTTGGTTACACGTTTAGTTATCTTCATGCTTTATAAGTAGAGATATTAGATATGGTTAAGCCAAATAATTTTAGTTTGAACAACCAACCGCTTCCTAACAAACTTCCTAACCAACCTGCTTCCTAACAAATTAATTTTGAAGTCTTTCCATAATAAGCAAGAAAAAAGTTTGAATTTTAAGTCTTTCTAATTATAAAATAGTCTCAAATGCATTATAATATAGTATAGATATTCCACATTTCGTACATACATTTCCAATTTTAGATATATCAGTGGAGCCATGTGTGCTCTGTATGCATATTTTGAGATTTTTCCCCTAGCATGTAAACAGCCATGTGTGCTCTGCATGCATATTTTGAGATTTTTCCCCTAGCATGTAAACAACTGCGCCAATGGCACTGAAATGGTACTAAAGTTAACAACTTAAGTTCTTAGCTAGAAGCTTGGAACATCTATGATATATAGAATTTAATGATCAGCGCAGTGGTAACTAATGCTCTGTTTCAGAAGACTGGTTGACAGAATTTAGTTGTGTCAGATATACTTGATAGTGTTGTCTAATATAAGAGAATGTTAGAGTTGTATTGTTTCTGTTTCTAGTATTAGATTTGGGATTTGTCCAAATCTTGCTATATACTTAAGATGTACTATATGTTTGAAGATTAATATATTTCACCTTTGCACAAAAAAAAAAAAAAAAAAAAAAAAAAAAAAAACTATGATATATAGAAGATGCTTAATATATTACTACCTCCGTCCCAAAATTATAGTCCCCTATTGACTTTTTCGGTCTTTACCTTTCAACTTTGACCTTAAGTATTTTTGTTTATATTACATAATACTTGATACAAAATATATGAACGAATTGAGTTTTAAATGTATTTTCATTTGGTATAATTTTTATCAAAAATTGTATTAACACAAACAAAAATATTTATAGTCAAAGTTGAGGAAAAAATACCGAAAAAGTCAATAGGGGACTATAATTTTGGGACGAATTGAGCTTACAATATCTAGTTTGCTGTATATTAAGGCTACATGCCTTGCATGTAAGTATATGATAAGAATTCTACTAAAAGAGAAGAAATAATCCTACCCTATCTAAGTTGGTCAAAAAAGTGGAAAGTTACATACTCCGTAATCGAAATCTGAAATATGTCCAACCATGCTGCTTGACTGCATGACTCTTATGCTAAGTTCCTTGCCGATCACATCGCTTCAGTTAATATTTCCAAAGCTTAACCCCAATTACGTAATTCAGATTACTTGAAAATCAATATAACACCTCAGAAAATATATAGATTAAGGAAATAAACTAGACTAACTTCTATCGACTTTTCTATGATTTAGTTGTTGAATTCTGTTAACTAGCTATGCAAGGACTTCCATGTGCAACTGAATTTAATATATACTTTTAAGTAATTGTTAAGAAATACAGCTTCACTCGAATTAAGTTTTAAAATATACTAGAAAAGGCTCAAAGAAGACAAAAAAGAAAAAAGTAACATACTACTGTCGCGTTGTTGCACAAACACATCGCGTATTAAGTATTGACACAATAGGTAAACAATTAGTCAACTAAATGGGTGGGTTGCATAATGGATCAAAACTGGTGATGTTAATGTGTGAGTCAGAATGTCCATGGCATGTTTCGTCATGCCTCAAATACTTTACTGGATCTTGTAGACAGCTAATGTGTTAGATGTGATTAAAAATAATAAAAATAAATTTTGAATGTTTTACCCATTCCATCTTTAGCTGCATTTCTTATTCGACCCATTTGACTAGTTATCAACTAAACTAAGCATGAATCCACCCATTATCATATAAATGAATTGAAACTGCTACATGTAGTGTGAAGAGTTCACGAGATTTAATACACACCTTACTAATCGGAGAAAAGAGAGGCTTATTTGAAGTTCTGTTCATGGAAAATATAGACCGCACCAAACAAAACATGATTTCATATTGTACAAACCAATATTGTCTACAAGTCTCAATTTTATCCACAACAATTTATTTAAAAGGACTATTTAGGCCTAAGCTCAATTCCCTCCACAATAAGACCTCTTTTCAAGGAATCATGCTCTTGAAACTTCATCTCAACTTCACCTTCATCTCCATCAACGTGGTAGAATTCACCCAACTCGATCTCCATCCAACCATTCTTCCTTGTAGTAGGAGCTGCATGTGTCCGTGCCTCAGCATGTGTCCATGCCCGCGGTTGTTTAAGATAAACGTTAGATTTCTCGTTTCTTATCCCACCAAAACCGAGAGTTGTTTTTGCAGGCACATCAAGTCCCATTAAATTCCTAGTAATTTGAAACACAAGATACGCCACATAGATACTCTTTGGTGATAGCATCACACTTGGTATTATGCCGCAGATGTCAAGCCACTATACCCCTCTAAGTATTGCCACCTCGTCAAACCTAAAGCAATGGTAACATATGTAAATAAGCTTTGCTTATATCATTTTTAGACAAAAAGGTAAGGGTCATACGTAAAGTGTACAATCCCATAGTCTCGTATTCGAATCCGGTCATACGTATATTAAATATATCCACAAAGTAACAATTGTTAGTTATACTTGACAACGGTTAATTTAACAAGAAGTTACCCGTGTGATGCAGCCTAGCAACATCTGAGCAAGGTTACTTACTGAATAATATACATATTTTAAATATGTATATTTAGCAGCATATCACGCATTAGCAAATTATATTAGTTGTTTTATTTCTTTTCTTTTTTTGAGAAATTTATTGATATGCAATAGCAGATAACAATATTGAAAAATGAGTTGCGTCAAAAAATCTCAAGCACCAAATGTTGCTCCTGAGATTGCTGACCAAGTGCAGTATTTGTTACAGGTAGTTGTTTACTTGTTTAATCTAACTTGACTCTTAAACTAAAGACAATAATATTGCAACTATAATATGGTTAACTGTACTGTTTTTGAAGAGGATTATACCAACTCTGCATAATGTCTTCTTTTTGTCACTGGAACTTTCATGTGAAAAGACACTATGCTAATATCATGAAATTTGGTAGTGAGAAAGCATGGCATATCAACTTATAATGTTATGAACACGTCATGTAATTGTGAGATGTTTCATATTAGATTTTTTTTTTATTTGCTATTGGTTGGAACGTGCATACTTAAGCTACTAACATCTTATAGAATGTCCTTCACTTTCAATAATGGTATGTAATTCTAATGTATTTTTTGCTATTTGAAATGTTATAACATGAAGTAGAAAGTGATGGCTTGGTTATGTAGGATTACCTTATACTGAATAAGTATCCGTGGTTGATTCATCAATTCTACAAGAATATCCCTACATTTGGTCACCATATGGAGGGTGCCTCTTTAAGCAGCATGGACGTATGGTCTCTGTTAAAAAAACCCTAAACGACCAACTCTCTTTGGCGACCATCTACCCTAACTTTCTCTAATCGTTAACATTAAATCAACCTTATTCGTTTTGTTTCTTATATCGAACTATTTAATTTACTGATCAAACATTGTGCTTTATCATTATCTTACTCAATTTGTTGTTCGAATTAAGAGTGGTTAAGGTTTTTAGTGAATCACATAGTTAGGGTTTTTTTGGATCGCTGTTTGGTTTGTAAGTCGATTACCCTTCTATTTAGTGTTTCTTCTTCTGATTCATTGGTTCGACTTATGCTATGGGTTGACTACTGCACTTCAATTGCTTATAAACCCTAGTTTTTAACTAGGGTTTAAACCGATTGGTACTGGAGATCTGCCGTGAACTTCTTCTTGTTTTTCTATTTGTTTACATTGTTTTTACTGTTCGTGGGTTTGAGAGAGATGAATAAAGGTTTTCTTAACAATTTGAGTGGATCCAAATCTGTTAATGTTGCTGTTGATGAGCTTAGTCTAGGGGAGTTGAATTCAGACTCAATGATGAACCCGAGTAGTCCTCATGATTGTGATATGGTGGATAATGCATGGGCTGTTAAGGATGTTGGTGGTGTAAACTACCCTAGTCCTAATGAGGCCAATATTACTGATCCGAAGCAGGTGAAGCCGGTTTCAATAGATCATGCTATGGCAGCTCCTAAAGTGGACGTATATCCTGAGAACCTTAGTGTTAATGTGACTAACAACTTGAGTGTTGTGGAGCAACCCTCTTATCAGGCTGCTACTAATTCACATGGGGATGTTAGCCAATCGTATGGTATTGATAAGATTGTAGTCGATGCTTGTAAGGAGTTTGATAATGCAAAGCGAAAGGTCCAATTGAAGAATGTAGAGAATGCTTTGAAACAACCTTCTACATCATATGCGGGTGCTACTTCAAATGAACATAAGAAACACACATCTAACTTTCGTAGGCTGGAGTGTAGCAAGAAAACGAATGGTGTGGATCTTACTGTCCCTATAGAAGTTGTTGAAAAGGTGAATACTAGGTATGAGAATACTATTTATGGTTATTTCATTGGTAAACGCATTGCTTTTCCTGTCGTTGATTATTATGTACGCAATTTGTGGGCTAAGTATGGTATACATAAGGTTATGATGAATGCCAAGGGCTTCTTTTTCTTTAAGTTTAACTCGAAGAAAGGTGTTGGTGATGTCCTTGAAAACGGTCCGTGGTTGATTAGCAATGTCCCTATTATTCTTAAACCATGGACCTTGAACACCAACTTACTTAAAGAGGATTTGACCAACACCCCGTTGTGATACTTGTAAGATCTTTGGTCATATTCTGGTTGATTGTCCAAAATCTGTCTTACCCCCTATTCAGCCTACTAAGAATGTTAATGATGGTTTCCAAACTGTGAACAACAAGAAGAAGGGTAAGCAAGGTGGTCCAACTACTCCGGGTCAAGGAGGGTTTACGAAACCTGTTGTGGGTAAGAAGTTCCAATATCAACCCAAAAAGCCTTCTTCTGAACCTAAGAAAGTGGATGTCGCTAATAAAAGGCTGCTGCTGTGCATAGTACGAGTGGAACGCAGGTTACTACATCCAATCAGTTTGATGCCCTTAATATGGATGATACTGATGACTTTGGTATTCCTACTAAAGAAGTGAATATGGATGTGGATATTGGTGGTACAATGGGAGAAATGAGTGGTAATTCATCACAAGAACCGCTTGTTAGTGATTCAATGGAAGCTTATGAGGTTGGTCCTACCCCTATTGATGCGAAAATTGGGGAGCTTGAAAATCTACTTATTGATGGGAAAGCTACTCTTGTGGATGATGATGATAATCCTATTAAAAAGGTTGTTTATCCGGGTAATAAAAAGAATTTTCCGTCTACTTCTTCTGCTAAGAGGGCTAACCCATTCTCTAAGGTGGGAGAGATTATTGATTCCGACAGTGATGAAGAGGAGGTTGTGAATACTTTTGACGAGTCTATGAACCTATTTGGTGGTGGTCATGATCGTGAAGAAGATTATGATGGTTATGATTATGATGACTATGCGGATCAGGTTTACAATCTTTCAGGGAATTTGGATGCTTTTTATGACACGTATGGTATCCAGCTCCAAGGCCTTGGTAGGAAGTAACTTTGTTTTCATAGGAGTCTAATGTTATCTTTTGAGTAGTGGTTTATTTTCTTGTTTAGAGAATAGGAAGTATCTTGTTATGTAAGCTTTTCCGCCTATGTAATAGGCTGAGATATGGGACTCACCCATATCCTTTGTACTTAAACGTTTTTTCGAGTAATATATTTACCGGGTCTTTGACCTTTTACCAAAAAAAATGTATGGTCTCTGTTACTATACTCCTGTCCCAAAATAGTTTAAGAATAGTGTGATCATTTGAGCTTAAGTTATCATAAATTCATAATTGTTTTCATTTGGTTTTGTGATAGTGGTTTTTAGCATAGAGAATGAAAGACTAAACAAATTATAATATGGTTTTTAGTAGGTGATCAATGCTAATATTCGGTCTTTTTACTATGACGAAATGACGTCTGTCATCGGATAAGTAGATGTGCAAAGAATCGCTAAATGGCGGAGTCAGTGTTCTAGCCATTGGATATTTGACCAGAAAGGATGCCAAAAAGGATACCGGAAAGGATAATATTCTAGAATATTTTACTTTACACATTCGTTATTCCTCGATCGATCACATCCGATAACAATAGTTACTCAATTTTAAATGACATGCACTTCTACACAAATAATGCTAATCATCTTACTAAGAATGCAAAAGCTCCTGGATCAACAAAAGCACGGTGAGTGAAAACTATGCATAGTTAGCTAAGTTGTAACACCCCGATTTTTATAAGTTTCGGAAATAGAATTGTTTATGCTATTAGAAAAGTAGGAAAGTCTTCATGTTAGTATTTTATAGACATAAGGATTTAGAATGCAAAATAGTTAGCAAAAAAAAAAAAGGACTTACGGTGTAAAGGACTTAACAATAGGGACTAACCTTGCCAAATTTTGAAACTTACATGATAAGGTCAAGTATCTTTCTTTTAGATGAAGAAAACACAGATTTTTACAAAATTATACACGTATGTATGTGTGGAGATGGAACGTGGCTCTCATAGAACAAAAAGGTGGGAAAACTAGTTTAGTTCTTTGATTATCAAGAAATTATACAAGGATTTACAAGGGTTTCAAGAATCAAGGAGAGTTTAAGGAAGATATTATAAAGAAGCTTCAACATGTTTATATGGTTTTTCCTTCAATTCAAAGTATGATGATAAACTAGTGTATAAGCATGAATTCATGTTATAAGGTTATGTTCAATTAAGACTTATGAAACCTAGTTTTAAATTATGATCAATTATGATGAAATTGATGTTAGAAGTATTATTGTTATGATGTAAATATGTTGAGAATCATGTACCCAAGTTATGGTTAATGATATAGAAAGATTCATGATACAAGTTGTTGATGATTAAGTATGTCAAGATAAGGAGTGTTTGGTACAAGCTTATTAAGTGCTTAAATTAGCAAGATAGCTTATGGACCTGATGAAAAATGATCTTGACATGTTATATAAGCTGTAAAATAAGTTTGGTAATAAGGGGAATAGCTTATTATGAGTTTTGGGTCGTTTTGGACATGTTACAAGTTTAGATCAGCTTGCTGAATTGAAGTTTATGCAGACTTTAAAGGGGCGTATAAAATAGACCGTTTATCGTATTGACATGCCGTAAAAGCCTACTTTTAGCCCTATTAATATACTTTCCAGCCCAAGTGGTCTCATGGTCTAATTTTGAGTTGAAGTGGGTATAAAGTGCAAAATACAGCAGCAACTCAGAAAATCTGCACAAAATGTAATTTTGTGTAAGTGTCTTAAATGATGAAATAGCACCTTAAGCGATCATGTTTAAGTTGTTTAGACTCAATACATGTTAAATAAATGTGTTATCAAGTTATAATAGCATTAGAATGGTTATCGTATGAGTAGGTACTCGTGGAAAGCTTACGGAAGGCTAAACAAGACCTAGAGGTGAGTAACGGTTCATTAGCTTCATATTACTAGATTGAATATGATGATGGAACTTGTGCAATGGTTCGGACATAGCCGAAACAAACCATGAATAGTATGCTCACAAGGAGCATGATTTGACAAGTTTAGAGTGCCCAAGAAATGCACGAAAAGTTAAGTAACGTGCCTAAGAAGTGCACAATGTAGAACTCCCTTAGTAGCATCCTTTGTGGATGACCCGTGCTTATATTAGTATTCACATCCTTTGTGGATGACCCAAATATAGTATTGGCATGTCAAGTAGATACGAACAAGCATCCTTAGTGGATGACCCTAGTTCAGAAAAGCATGATGACAAGTTAGAACCCCAAGAAGAGTACTCGTTGGTTAGGGAAGTTCTTACTCATAACAGGACGACTAAGCATCGTCTAGTCAGAATGCACGTGCTCAGATATCATGCCATGATTAAGAATTCAGAACAAGTCTCAGACTCATGTACAAGTAGTAAGACGACTATAAGTCGTACCACTTATAGCATTTGAAATATGTTTATGTTCAGAATTGCAAGTGTTAATTTAGATATAGCTAGAACTATCATGTTTTAGATTCAGATATAGACTCGCACCCGTGCACTCACTAAGTCATCAGGACTTACCGTTCTCAGTTTCCATGTTTTGCAGGTTAAGTCTTAAGGACGCTGGGACATGTAGATTAAGAAGACGAGTTAGGAGATCGGCAATGCTCGTGTATATAGGTGACGAGCATCTCAACCATACTTTGTTATTCAGCTTGTTAACGCCCCAAAACTTTATGATTAAGTGTCAGAATCATATAAGTCATGTTTTGATATTAATGTGTAAATATATATAACATGCATTTGAAAATGGGTCAAAATAGGGGTGTTTGGGTTAACACCCACACTCGTAGTTTTACGCTTCCGGTATCATAATTTAAGTACCATGTTTATGTATTATATTCAGATTTTTAGTTTAGTAATTTTCACAAGTACAGATTGATACGGCGTATAGGACAGAACCTATACGGCGTATTCAATGTTAAAATATAAATTTAGAGTTGGGCGTAACATAAATCATGATACTTTGATGTAATACTTCTTTCTCACATATGTTCTCTTCATATTTTTAACCAGTGCAACTCCATGGTTGATGTAGTACAATTTTCTCGGCAAGCTTCCTAATAAGGCAGATGAATCCCAAGCAAAATTGGTTACTCGCAAGATTGCTGGCGAAAGGCAGATGGTTGTTGTATCTAACTTCAAATTTCAGGACTATAGTTAAACCGTAATTCCGGTATGGAATTGTGTGTTTTATCATTTTTCGTGCAAAAGTTTTGGTTTTCAAAAATATCTACTATTGTTTTAGTAAGTATTTTAGTTGAAACTGATAGTCTGATACTTTAGCATGACATTATCTTGAGAATTGTCCTCTGATACTTTAGCATGACATTATCTTGAGAATTGTCCTCACATTAAACTCCAACCGTTGGCACACCATTCTCTAAAAACCTTTCTCTCAACCATATTTTATTTACAATTAGAAAACATTTAATTGACTAGTAAGTTGAATATAATTTTATGTGATATACATCTTGCATGGTATGAGATAGTAGCTGATTTGACACTACAAACAGTCAACCAAAACGGATAACTCTGATATCATATTTTCCAAACTGCCCAGTTATTTTTGCGATTGTCAGTATTTCTTTGATTTGATCTCTTTATACTAGTGGCAAAATGAACGGGTCATAACGGTCTGGGTTAAAATGTAAGATATGTTATGCTAGAAGAAAATAAACTGAAGGGTTGAGAATGGTACCAATACAAATCATCACAATTTTTCGCACTCATACAAAGTAAAGTTACATTTTTGTCTTATTAGTGAAAATACGGAAGAGTACGGAAATGCACATGGAGATGGATAGGGAGTAGTCATTTGTGGTTGTTTGCAAGTACTCTCCTTCTTTGCTTCGGCTTTTTTCCTTTCTCTTTTTTCTTCCTTAATTTGTTTTTCTTTTTTTACTTCCTTTTCGACTTCTTCGACTTTAAATTTGACTTCCTTTACTTTTTTCTCGACTGAGGATCCATCAAGTACGTGAAACATAAGAAAGATAGTACAAACAAATGAGTTAGATATGTAATAACAACAAATAGCTCCTAGCCCAATCTTGTTAAACTGAGATAACATACCTTTTTTGGTGGACATTTTTTATATCAAATAACTCACGCCTGCACTCACAATTGGATTTATAGCACTTAATAGCCGCTGTACTACTTTTGATTCGATCCCTTTGCCACCTTTCTGATTGCAACAATTATTACAATTGTTTTTGTTGTTTCCTGAATCCATGATTTTTTTTTCCTGTCAATGCTACTTTACTATATGGTATGATAATAAAAATGAATAGCACCATCGTACCACCATCACACGGTGATGGGGATGGTGTTCGAACAAACACTTACCATTGTCTGTTGCGTATTTAATATAACATTTTCCTAGGTACATATTACCCCAAGTCGAGGCCTCACATTCTGATCTCAACCTCCCGCTCGCCTCTGAAAGACAATCTTGACAATCACTTGCACTCAAATCTTGTACACACTGCGCCACACCTTTTATGCTACCAAAATCTCCCGTACGAAAGTATTGGTTGTTCTCAGAAATTAGATTTGCCAACACATTATCTATGCTGCTCAATACATCTGAACTAGAGCCACCGGATGGGCCACACTTCCTGGAAGACTGCATCTTGTCCTCAACACCAAAAAATGATGTATTGTCGTATTTCACCGAACATCCTTCTAATTGTATGGTTCCACCAGTCGAAACTGGACACGTTGTCTTGAGTTGACTTACAGAGTCAGCCACACAATCTTTGCATTCGGCTGAGTTAAGGTCGCCTCGACACTGGAAGAGGCCATAAACATCATCGCCTTGTGAGTTTCCTAGAGGGGAGATTTTAAATTGATTGAAATTACTTAAAGAGGCTGAGTCAACTAAGGAGGAGAATAGTGAGTTGACATTCAAATCGTAGGGAGTCATCAAGGCAAAAGAAATTGGTGAACAAACAATATAGATGTTAGAGTTTGCAGTAGAAACTGTTATGAGGGATACTATGAGAAAAAATATAGGGAAAAGGAGGGAAATAGTTTGTTGTGGCATTTTTAGAGTATCTAATTCAAACCTCTAGTGACTTTTTGTAATATGTGTAAGTCAAGACTCATACACTTATATAACATATATAAACACACAATTTTCGAGTTCACCCAAGTGTTTGAATATTCTATATGTACGGCTGCTGAGTTATCCAGTGTGACATAAGCTATCCACCCGGGGCCGTCTTCACCTTGGAAAATACCATAAGCGATAGGTAATGTCTGGTTGTTACCATCCATACCTACAGCTAGAAGATTGACTCCATTGTAGAAGTCACTTTTTAAGTGAGCACCATCAATTATGATCATCGGTCTTAAATGATTCCTAAAAGTACGTATCTGTGACAACATGAAACATATGACTTTAGTTAGGTAAAACAACATAAGTATTAAATGATTCTAAAAGTACGTGAAAACATGAAAAATATGACTTTAATTATATAAAACAACATAAGTGAAGTTTCAAAAATTTATTGAACTAATAACTTACCACAACACCGATGGAAATAAACAGCATTTCAAATCTTCCTTCTTTGTCAACTTTTATATTTGTCACAGTGCTAGGGTTTTTCTTTTCCAAATTGTGACAGTAATAAGGCAATTTCTCAAAAGATTCAACAAGGCTACCCCTAAGCATCTCTAACCCCTTATGCAACCCCCTATATGCTTGTTGGTAGGAAATATTGACTCCAAAACGTACAACCATATCCTTTATTATATCTTTGGGTTTATATTCCCGATTGGGATCCTCTAATTGCTCTTTAACAAGGTAACCTATTAGTGATTTGTTAGCATTTCTATGATGCTTACGGGTTATGGTTTTTGGACAAGTGTGGTTGTCATCAAATTGTTTTGTAACAAACATTGTACTACCCATATAAGTTCTACAATGTATTTTCCATAAACATTTTCCACTACACAACAGACATTAAATGTTTTAGGATTTGTTCTTTTAACTTTGTATTCATAACCATCTAAAAAGCATTTTTCACTGATTTTCAATACACATTCATCTTTTGATTTAAACCAACACCCTAAAAAAACAAGTTTTGAAGAATCGTTATTTTTTGGGTTTGTTGGTTTTGATTCAAAAATTGGCGTTGCTAAAAAATCTCCTGGCATGTTCTTAAAAGTATCTTTTTGCCAGTCACTAAAACATTTGTGTCTCTTCTCACATTCAACTTCACCAACATCCTCTTCCCCCTCATCATCATCAATATCAATGTCTGGATTGTATCCAATTTCAGCTCCATGGTCTTCTTCATCTTCTTTGTCCTCTTCTACAACCGTATCACCTTCATATCTAAAATGGCTTTCATGGTGTGGAGTGTCATATTGTTGATTTTGGGGGATGAAATTTTGGTATTGAGTGTCATTTTGGTATTGAGGGTAGTGATGTTGATTTTCAGAATACGGGATATATTCATTATATTTAATATGATGAGAATATTGAATATTTTGAATATATTGTATATTATGAAAATTTGAATGTTGCTGAAGATTTTGTGAAAACTGAAAATCTTGAGAAGGTTGAATGTTTTGAGAATATGGAAAATTATTACAAGGTTGATGATAGTTTTGAGATGGAAATGTTTGGGAAGATTGACCAGTTTGACTATGGTAAGGATCTAAATGTGGTGTTTGATAAAACTGATTAACATTCAATATCATTTGATTTGTATTTGTAGATAAAATAAAATTTATGAAATACCTCAACTCTTCATCATCGTTGATATCGTAAACTTGATCACCAGAAGGAAGACGGTAAGATAAGCGTATAACCCCGCTAGTATCTAGACCAAATTTATTCCCGACGTATTGCCTAAAACTAATATAAGTGATTTTTTTTTATAAAAGAACGTTAGAGTGACGATCACCATTAACAATGCACAATCTAAATTTTCCTTTTGTTAAACTGGTATCCATTTTGTGAATAATATGGAAAATGTGTAAAGATGTGAATAATGTTAATTTTGTGGACATGTCTAGTGTCTTAAATAATTTGAATGATGTCTTAATTTTGAACCCGAAGTGGACATGTGCAGTATCTTAAATTTGCAGGTAAATAAATATTCAATGCATCAAAAATAGTGAATATTCATTATAGAGATGATGTCGTAAAAGAGATAGCGCATGACATTTTTATGAAAATGTGTATGTTTTACATTGAATACTCAATGACTATCTAAAATTTAAAACATGGTTCTGCAAAATTTAAGACATGTTCAACTCCGGTAGGTAGCAAAATAAAGATATAAAATCATGTCAATTCTGATGTCCTGAGAAAAACCAGTAATGACATTTTTATCAAATTTGGTGTATCAAATTCATTGCTAAAATACGCCCTGACATTTTTATCAAATTTAAGATGTTAAAAATAGTAACATTGATGGCTTGGGATAACACGAGTTGACATTTTTATCAAGTTTGGTGTATCAAATTTATTGTTAAAATTTACTGTTAAAATGTAGATTCATTTATGTAGCCTATTCAAATTGACATCATTTATTAGGTAGCAAAAATAACATATAAAGCAAGCAAAAAATAGTGAAAAATGATGTCTTGGAATGATGTTGCATTACATTTGTATCAAATTTAGTGTATAAAATTCATTGTTTGTTTTGTAGATAGGTGGCAAACTTAAAAGTTATAAATGTGGCATGTATTCCTATTCTATGACTTATTAACTGAAGTACTTTATATCTTTTTCTTGCATGACACTATAGGATTAGGAATGAAGCATAAAGCTAAATAAAGCTAGCTAATTAAATTTGAGAACAAGAAATAATGCATTTGTCTAAAATTACAAAAACTACCAAATACCTATTAAAGATGTCCGAAATTAGATAAATGTTACATAACCAAAGAAATAAATTAGAGTATCTAGATAAATATTACATAACCAAAGATAGAACTTAGAGTAACTTCATAATGGAATAGGGAATGGCACCAAAGAAATTGGAGTTTCTTCATCATCCACAAGAGATGGGTCAAAAGGAACTACAGTATCATATAACTCCTCCAACATGGTTTCACGTGCTCTACGTCCAAGCTCAATAGTGTCAGCAACCAAGTTAATTGTATGGTTCCACCAGTCGAAACTGGACACGTTGTCTTGAGTTGACTTACAGAGTCAGCCACACAATCTTTGCATTCGGCTGAGTTAAGGTCGCCTCGACACTGGAAGAGGCCATAAACATCATCGCCTTGTGAGTTTCCTAGAGGGGAGATTTTAAATTGATTGAAATTACTTAAAGAGGCTGAGTCAACTAAGGAGGAGAATAGTGAGTTGACATTCAAATCGTAGGGAGTCATCAAGGCAAAAGAAATTGGTGAACAAACAATATAGATGTTAGAGTTTGCAGTAGAAACTGTTATGAGGGATACTATGAGAAAAAATATAGGGAAAAGGAGGGAAATAGTTTGTTGTGGCATTTTTAGAGTATCTAATTCAAACCTCTAGTGACTTTTTGTAATATGTGTAAGTCAAGACTCATACACTTATATAACATATATAAACACACAATTTTCGAGTTCACCCAAGTGTTTGAATATTCTATATGTACGGCTGCTGAGTTATCCAGTGTGACATAAGCTATCCACCCGGGGCCGTCTTCACCTTGGAAAATACCATAAGCGATAGGTAATGTCTGGTTGTTACCATCCATACCTACAGCTAGAAGATTGACTCCATTGTAGAAGTCACTTTTTAAGTGAGCACCATCAATTATGATCATCGGTCTTAAATGATTCCTAAAAGTACGTATCTGTGACAACATGAAACATATGACTTTAGTTAGGTAAAACAACATAAGTATTAAATGATTCTAAAAGTACGTGAAAACATGAAAAATATGACTTTAATTATATAAAACAACATAAGTGAAGTTTCAAAAATTTATTGAACTAATAACTTACCACAACACCGATGGAAATAAACAGCATTTCAAATCTTCCTTCTTTGTCAACTTTTATATTTGTCACAGTGCTAGGGTTTTTCTTTTCCAAATTGTGACAGTAATAAGGCAATTTCTCAAAAGATTCAACAAGGCTACCCCTAAGCATCTCTAACCCCTTATGCAACCCCCTATATGCTTGTTGGTAGGAAATATTGACTCCAAAACGTACAACCATATCCTTTATTATATCTTTGGGTTTATATTCCCGATTGGGATCCTCTAATTGCTCTTTAACAAGGTAACCTATTAGTGATTTGTTAGCATTTCTATGATGCTTACGGGTTATGGTTTTTGGACAAGTGTGGTTGTCATCAAATTGTTTTGTAACAAACATTGTACTACCCATATAAGTTCTACAATGTATTTTCCATAAACATTTTCCACTACACAACAGACATTAAATGTTTTAGGATTTGTTCTTTTAACTTTGTATTCATAACCATCTAAAAAGCATTTTTCACTGATTTTCAATACACATTCATCTTTTGATTTAAACCAACACCCTAAAAAAACAAGTTTTGAAGAATCGTTATTTTTTGGGTTTGTTGGTTTTGATTCAAAAATTGGCGTTGCTAAAAAATCTCCTGGCATGTTCTTAAAAGTATCTTTTTGCCAGTCACTAAAACATTTGTGTCTCTTCTCACATTCAACTTCACCAACATCCTCTTCCCCCTCATCATCATCAATATCAATGTCTGGATTGTATCCAATTTCAGCTCCATGGTCTTCTTCATCTTCTTTGTCCTCTTCTACAACCGTATCACCTTCATATCTAAAATGGCTTTCATGGTGTGGAGTGTCATATTGTTGATTTTGGGGGATGAAATTTTGGTATTGAGTGTCATTTTGGTATTGAGGGTAGTGATGTTGATTTTCAGAATACGGGATATATTCATTATATTTAATATGATGAGAATATTGAATATTTTGAATATATTGTATATTATGAAAATTTGAATGTTGCTGAAGATTTTGTGAAAACTGAAAATCTTGAGAAGGTTGAATGTTTTGAGAATATGGAAAATTATTACAAGGTTGATGATAGTTTTGAGATGGAAATGTTTGGGAAGATTGACCAGTTTGACTATGGTAAGGATCTAAATGTGGTGTTTGATAAAACTGATTAACATTCAATATCATTTGATTTGTATTTGTAGATAAAATAAAATTTATGAAATACCTCAACTCTTCATCATCGGTGATATCGTAAACTTGATCACCAGAAGGAAGACGGTAAGATAAGCGTATAACCCCGCTAGTATCTAGACCAAATTTATTCCCGACGTATTGCCTAAAACTAATATAAGTGATTTTTTTTTATAAAAGAACGTTAGAGTGACGATCACCATTAACAATGCACAATCTAAATTTTCCTTTTGTTAAACTGGTATCCATTTTGTGAATAATATGGAAAATGTGTAAAGATGTGAATAATGTTAATTTTGTGGACATGTCTAGTGTCTTAAATAATTTGAATGATGTCTTAATTTTGAACCCGAAGTGGACATGTGCAGTATCTTAAATTTGCAGGTAAATAAATATTCAATGCATCAAAAATAGTGAATATTCATTATAGAGATGATGTCGTAAAAGAGATAGCGCATGACATTTTTATGAAAATGTGTATGTTTTACATTGAATACTCAATGACTATCTAAAATTTAAAACATGGTTCTGCAAAATTTAAGACATGTTCAACTCCGGTAGGTAGCAAAATAAAGATATAAAATCATGTCAATTCTGATGTCCTGAGAAAAACCAGTAATGACATTTTTATCAAATTTGGTGTATCAAATTCATTGCTAAAATACGCCCTGACATTTTTATCAAATTTAAGATGTTAAAAATAGTAACATTGATGGCTTGGGATAACACGAGTTGACATTTTTATCAAGTTTGGTGTATCAAATTTATTGTTAAAATTTACTGTTAAAATGTAGATTCATTTATGTAGCCTATTCAAATTGACATCATTTATTAGGTAGCAAAAATAACATATAAAGCAAGCAAAAAATAGTGAAAAATGATGTCTTGGAATGATGTTGCATTACATTTGTATCAAATTTAGTGTATAAAATTCATTGTTTGTTTTGTAGATAGGTGGCAAACTTAAAAGTTATAAATGTGGCATGTATTCCTATTCTATGACTTATTAACTGAAGTACTTTATATCTTTTTCTTGCATGACACTATAGGATTAGGAATGAAGCATAAAGCTAAATAAAGCTAGCTAATTAAATTTGAGAACAAGAAATAATGCATTTGTCTAAAATTACAAAAACTACCAAATACCTATTAAAGATGTCCGAAATTAGATAAATGTTACATAACCAAAGAAATAAATTAGAGTATCTAGATAAATATTACATAACCAAAGATAGAACTTAGAGTAACTTCATAATGGAATAGGGAATGGCACCAAAGAAATTGGAGTTTCTTCATCATCCACAAGAGATGGGTCAAAAGGAACTACAGTATCATATAACTCCTCCAACATGGTTTCACGTGCTCTACGTCCAAGCTCAATAGTGTCAGCAACCAAGTTAATTGTATGGTTCCACCAGTCGAAACTGGACACGTTGTCTTGAGTTGACTTACAGAGTCAGCCACACAATCTTTGCATTCGGCTGAGTTAAGGTCGCCTCGACACTGGAAGAGGCCATAAACATCATCGCCTTGTGAGTTTCCTAGAGGGGAGATTTTAAATTGATTGAAATTACTTAAAGAGGCTGAGTCAACTAAGGAGGAGAATAGTGAGTTGACATTCAAATCGTAGGGAGTCATCAAGGCAAAAGAAATTGGTGAACAAACAATATAGATGTTAGAGTTTGCAGTAGAAACTGTTATGAGGGATACTATGAGAAAAAATATAGGGAAAAGGAGGCAAATAGTTTGTTGTGGCATTTTTAGAGTATCTAATTCAAACCTCTAGTGACTTTTTGTAATATGTGTAAGTCAAGACTCATACACTTATATAACATATATAAACACACAATTTTCGAGTTCACCCAAGTGTTTGAATATTCTATATGTACGGCTGCTGAGTTATCCAGTGTGACATAAGCTATCCACCCGGGGCTGTCTTCACCTTGGAAAATACCATAAGCGATAGGTAATGTCTGGTTGTTACCATCCATACCTACAGCTAGAAGATTGACTCCATTGTAGAAGTCACTTTTTAAGTGAGCACCATCAATTATGATCATCGGTCTTAAATGATTCCTAAAAGTACGTATCTGTGACAACATGAAACATATGACTTTAGTTAGGTAAAACAACATAAGTATTAAATGATTCTAAAAGTACGTGAAAACATGAAAAATATGACTTTAATTATATAAAACAACATAAGTGAAGTTTCAAAAATTTATTGAACTAATAACTTACCACAACACCGATGGAAATAAACAGCATTTCAAATCTTCCTTCTTTGTCAACTTTTATATTTGTCACAGTGCTAGGGTTTTTCTTTTCCAAATTGTGACAGTAATAAGGCAATTTCTCAAAAGATTCAACAAGGCTACCCCTAAGCATCTCTAACCCCTTATGCAACCCCCTATATGCTTGTTGGTAGGAAATATTGACTCCAAAACGTACAACCATATCCTTTATTATATCTTTGGGTTTATATTCCCGATTGGGATCCTCTAATTGCTCTTTAACAAGGTAACCTATTAGTGATTTGTTAGCATTTCTATGATGCTTACGGGTTATGGTTTTTGGACAAGTGTGGTTGTCATCAAATTGTTTTGTAACAAACATTGTACTACCCATATAAGTTCTACAATGTATTTTCCATAAACATTTTCCACTACACAACAGACATTAAATGTTTTAGGATTTGTTCTTTTAACTTTGTATTCATAACCATCTAAAAAGCATTTTTCACTGATTTTCAATACACATTCATCTTTTGATTTAAACCAACACCCTAAAAAAACAAGTTTTGAAGAATCGTTATTTTTTGGGTTTGTTGGTTTTGATTCAAAAATTGGCGTTGCTAAAAAATCTCCTGGCATGTTCTTAAAAGTATCTTTTTGCCAGTCACTAAAACATTTGTGTCTCTTCTCACATTCAACTTCACCAACATCCTCTTCCCCCTCATCATCATCAATATCAATGTCTGGATTGTATCCAATTTCAGCTCCATGGTCTTCTTCATCTTCTTTGTCCTCTTCTACAACCGTATCACCTTCATATCTAAAATGGCTTTCATGGTGTGGAGTGTCATATTGTTGATTTTGGGGGATGAAATTTTGGTATTGAGTGTCATTTTGGTATTGAGGGTAGTGATGTTGATTTTCAGAATACGGGACATATTCATTATATTTAATATGATGAGAATATTGAATATTTTGAATATATTGTATATTATGAAAATTTGAATGTTGCTGAAGATTTTGTGAAAACTGAAAATCTTGAGAAGGTTGAATGTTTTGAGAATATGGAAAATTATTACAAGGTTGATGATAGTTTTGAGATGGAAATGTTTGGGAAGATTGACCAGTTTGACTATGGTAAGGATCTAAATGTGGTGTTTGATAAAACTGATTAACATTCAATATCATTTGATTTGTATTTGTAGATAAAATAAAATTTATGAAATACCTCAACTCTTCATCATCGTTGATATCGTAAACTTGATCACCAGAAGGAAGACGGTAAGATAAGCGTATAACCCCGCTAGTATCTAGACCAAATTTATTCCCGACGTATTGCCTAAAACTAATATAAGTGATTTTTTTTTATAAAAGAACGTTAGAGTGACGATCACCATTAACAATGCACAATCTAAATTTTCCTTTTGTTAAACTGGTATCCATTTTGTGAATAAT
Source organism: Artemisia argyi (assembly GCA_030686995.1). Taxonomy (NCBI): domain Eukaryota; kingdom Viridiplantae; phylum Streptophyta; class Magnoliopsida; order Asterales; family Asteraceae; genus Artemisia; species Artemisia argyi. Next base: position 63,489,930 of record CM060698.1, read on the forward strand.
ATGGAAAATGTGTAAAGATGTGAATAATGTTAATTTTGTGGACATGTCTAGTGTCTTAAATAATTTGAATGATGTCTTAATTTTGAACCCGAAGTGGACATGTGCAGTATCTTAAATTTGCAGGTAAATAAATATTCAATGCATCAAAAATAGTGAATATTCATTATAGAGATGATGTCGTAAAAGAGATAGCGCATGACATTTTTATGAAAATGTGTATGTTTTACATTGAATACTCAATGACTATCTAAAATTTAAAACATGGTTCTGCAAAATTTAAGACATGTTCAACTCCGGTAGGTAGCAAAATAAAGATATAAAATCATGTCAATTCTGATGTCCTGAGAAAAACCAGTAATGACATTTTTATCAAATTTGGTGTATCAAATTCATTGCTAAAATACGCCCTGACATTTTTATCAAATTTAAGATGTTAAAAATAGTAACATTGATGGCTTGGGATAACACGAGTTGACATTTTTATCAAGTTTGGTGTATCAAATTTATTGTTAAAATTTACTGTTAAAATGTAGATTCATTTATGTAGCCTATTCAAATTGACATCATTTATTAGGTAGCAAAAATAACATATAAAGCAAGCAAAAAATAGTGAAAAATGATGTCTTGGAATGATGTTGCATTACATTTGTATCAAATTTAGTGTATAAAATTCATTGTTTGTTTTGTAGATAGGTGGCAAACTTAAAAGTTATAAATGTGGCATGTATTCCTATTCTATGACTTATTAACTGAAGTACTTTATATCTTTTTCTTGCATGACACTATAGGATTAGGAATGAAGCATAAAGCTAAATAAAGCTAGCTAATTAAATTTGAGAACAAGAAATAATGCATTTGTCTAAAATTACAAAAACTACCAAATACCTATTAAAGATGTCCGAAATTAGATAAATGTTACATAACCAAAGAAATAAATTAGAGTATCTAGATAAATATTACATAACCAAAGATAGAACTTAGAGTAACTTCATAATGGAATAGGGAATGGCACCAAAGAAATTGGAGTTTCTTCATCATCCACAAGAGATGGGTCAAAAGGAACTACAGTATCATATAACTCCTCCAACATGGTTTCACGTGCTCTACGTCCAAGCTCAATAGTGTCAGCAACCAAGTTAACTGTAGAACCACGTAAAAGTGTCTTCATAAACATCAACATTAGTGGTCCACAATCGCCAAAACACCCAGCCTGCTGAGGGACATTAGGAGGATGATGGAAAGTAATCTTATAGGTAGTCTCATCAACATTATTAGCTTTAAACCATCCTATGCATTTCAAGAGAAGTGGAAACCTTACAGCAATAATTTCTTTCAAATGTGTAAAGTACTCTGATGTGATGTCAATTATAAGTATATTTATATTCCGAGGAAATACTTGTGAAAGTAATTCCCGGGTCGTTCTCCCAACGAAGGCTCGAATGGAAAATTCGAATTATCGGTTTGGGATTCGTGTAGTGTAAGTGAATGGTGAAAGAGTGATAGAGTGAAAATAGCAATCAAGGAATTAAATTATTCACAAACAATGATAAAGCATGCAAAGATTACAAGCTAATTATGCACCGAAATGAAAAACGTAAAAACGGAAACGCAACCGTAAAATTTAAAACGTAACGTATATCGAAAAATTATCCTACGAACTTGGAAATAATTTCTAAAAATTTAAAACTAATAAAAAGAATTTTAAGAAAAAGAAAATTATTTTTTAGACTTTTCTTTTATTTTCTAGAATTAATTTCCTATTTTTGGAATTAAAAATGAATTAAAAAATAAGGAAAAATAGAAAATTAACTTGGAAAAAATGAAAATTTAATTCTAAAAATTCTAAAATATTATAAAAGAAATTAGAAAAAATATTTTTGTATTTTTCAGAACCTTTTTAATATTTTTATTGATTTTTGGTAATTAAAAACTATTTAAAAATTGAAAATAATCAAAAGAAAATAAGAAAAATAGTAAAAAGCCTTGAAAAAATCTGGAAAAATTCCAGAAAATCAAAAATAATAAAAGAAACTCAGAATAAAAATTTGAAATAAAAATCAGCTATGGAACTGCTTATTTAGAGAAAACTGCTTATCTCAAGTGCTTATTAATAAGCACTTGAGATCCAATCACTATGAAACTTAAAACTAAAGATTACAATTATGTAATGAACTCAGATAATGCAAGATATGATCATTTAGAAACTCAGATATACCACAGATGCCTAAACTATAGTAATAAGCTTAATTATAAGCTCACAGATTAAGCAAACTCAAATCCAAAATAAGAAAAATGAGACAGAAACCTCAATCAAATTAAATGAAGATGCAATACAAAAATGCAGTCACAAATCTCAAATTACAAGTAATAAATCACAAAGGCAGCCCTAGAAATAGAAAACAGATATATGCTCCAACTACACCTCTTGATAAGCCAAAAAGTCTGATAAAATAAGCTGATAAGGGTACGAAAGTGGGGACAATTGCTAGTCTAATTAACTAAGAACTCAGAAACACCACTAATTCTTATTCTAAGGATATATATCTAACCTAAATGATTTCTTGAAGCTCTAATGAAACTGAAGGTGCAGAGCATACTTGTCTCAAACAGGCAACTTACAACCAGTTGTACAATAAGCAAATAAAGTCCAAACAGAAATTTTCTTGTTGATTATGATTCTCAAACTGCCAAAGTTTTCAAAACAACTTTCCAAATGAAATTCCAATAAGTATTGAATCCTTCAATCTATCTCAAAGATGTGACCAAAACTGAGTTCATGCCATTTTTTTGACTTTTTGATATTTATGAGAAATTGACTAAAATGAATTTAAGTTGATCCTAAATAATTACTGATGAAGTAACAAGCTTAAACTAATCTAAAATAAGCTATCTAAACTATTTCTTCAATTTAACTAAAATTTATATAACCTATTACTATTATCTAGTATGAATAATGAACAGCAGTATGACTTTTAGCTATGACCACTGCTTAAGATGCTCAACTAATCCTAATATTACCCAAGTAATTAAACTACAACAGTCAAAACCTCGAAATCAAGCCAAAACTAAGCATACTAGATTATGCCAAACACCCTTGTTGGACGCTGATAAGCACTAGCTATGAAACTGTATGAATCTAAGTGCTACTAATAAACCTCACTCTAATTCCAAACAATAACTCAGCAATAATAAAGATCAAGTACTGCAAGTTTGGAATCAATACTGAGAACTAACATCCCACAGAATCTCAACAAACAGATCCAAGCATTCATGTCAGAAGATAGAAATACTAATTCTAATGAAACAGTGTTCAGATTCAATTCAAATCCAACTCAGATCCACACACTGATATGAAATAAAACAAATCAAACTCAATCTCGGCTATTAATCACAATGAAACAGTACTCTATCATAAGCCACAACCAAAACTCAGTTACAAAATATAACAGATTATCAGTTACAATTAGCCTAAACAGATTTATAAGCTAAATCTCCACACAACTATACTACTCAAATCTAAATGATGACAGATGATTAAATTGTACCAAACCCAAATGAATCAGAAATTAATGAAACAGTAACTAAAATACTTAACACAGAAAATGAGCAGAAAATAATACCAACTAGCAGACTCTAAACTACTTCTTAACTACTGTTGCAGAGATGAATTTTAAATGAATAACTCTTACAAACTAATACCCCCTCAGCCAAACAGAGGGGGTTTCACTTTGCTTGCCTGTCTCTTAGACAGGCCAAAAGCTCCAATTAGCTGTCTCTTAATCTCCAAATAAGCTCAGCAACACAAGATCAATCAAACTTGAGAATTATTGACTTTGTTCTACTCTAACTTTATAAATCAGTTTAGGTATACAAAAAAAAAACTTATGAAACTTTGATTTAATTGAATTAAAACTAATAGCTTATTTGAGAATTTATCAAACAAAATGGAAAACTTATTTTTATATTTTTATAATTGTTTTTATTTTTTTTATTTATTTTCTGAAAATGATTAATGCTAAATTGAAAATTATGATGAATAAGCTGACTTGTAAAATAGAAATAGCTAGATAAAGAGATGTAAAAAGCTGTAAACTAAGTGTAATAAGCAATAAGCTAACAGGAATTTAAAAAGAGAACTGAAAATTTTATTAAATCTAATAAGAAATCATTACAAAAACTAAGCTAGATACATTCTGAACTAATTTTGACAGAGTAACTCTACACCAAAACTAACTCCCCTCTAAGCTACTGAGCACCTCTTTATATAGGAAAGGAGAGGAGTGAGGGTTACGGATTGCCAAGCTGGCAATCCGTGTGCCTGTGCTTGTTTGAGTCAATTTAGAACCCTTGGATTGCTTCTAATCATTGCCCATTTGATATCAACCCTTCGATCACGTTTGGTGACACGTTTCCTCCAATCTTTGGCTGCCAAGTGTCCCCCGTGTGCTTCTTTAAGTCTCTGACACATGCTGACATACTCCTGGTCTTCTAGAAGCAATATGAATTGACTATTATGCCATTAATTGCTGTCAATTTTTAGATTGGGGATTTAGGGTTCTTACATGAATAGTGAAAACTGGGATTGGGGTTAAATTTGGGTGGAGGGAAAATAGGTACGGGGTAAGTTTTATTGTGGTGTTTGTTGACCGATTGACTTTGACCCTCTTTGTGTAAAATTTGACCGGTAATTGGGTGGGCTCGGGTCAAGGTTTAGGATTGGGCCTTGGGTAGTTATTGTTGGTTTGGGCTTATAATGTCATTGAAATTTCAGAATTTTTGTTGTAATAAGATTTCAAAGACCAATTATGTAATCTTTCAAAATCCAAGGGCTTAGTGTGTAATTTCTTCAAAGTAAATCACAGGGACTAATCTTGTCAAGTAATTAATCTTCAAGGTATATTCTGAAAGTCTAAGCATAAAAGTGATCCAAACTTGAAAATTCTTTTCCGGCTTCGGCTTTTTGACCAGCTTCTACTCTCGTGCCCGATTTTCCGGTTTTCTTGTGATTTCTCAGCTTTTTGTGATTTATCCGTACCTGCATATCACCAACACAAAAACACACGTTTTCTTGGCATTTATTAGCTCAGATAGTCGTTTTTGGGTCGGTTTTTGGCCATAAAATGGTGAGTAAATAAGCACTCACCATACTCATTGCTAGAAATATTGATATTCTCTAAGCTGTCATAAAAAGAGAACCTTCCAGAGGGGATATTTAATACCTAGAGATACCAATGACCATGGGTGGAATCATGAATAGGCATGTAAATCTAAAGTAAAAAAATTATAACTAGTTAGTAGACCAAGGTATATAAAAGAAAAAAGATGTAAATATTAAGGTGAATAAAAATACGTACATCTTCACAATCATTCCAATGTTTAGGATACCACGTTCCATCAGCATATTTAAGAACCGTATTATCACCTCTAATCAAATATATCATAAAAAAAGAATTGCATCCCACCCATTTGCTTTCATGTCCAAACTTGTGGAGACAATATCTTACGTAAGCCTCAACATGCTATAAAAAAATGACAAAGATATACAAATAAATAACAAACAACTTGTACATTTCTTTAAACATTTTAGGAAATACACATACCGTATCATCGAGGTAACCATCACCAGTCGAGAGATTGAGACATAATATGCTATCCCAAAAACCTTTACGAACCCTAAAATTCTTAAGGTACGGGAAAGAACCAGAATTACAATTACTTGATTTATAATACTCTAGAAAACGAGAAGTAACAAGAGGTCTTTGTTGATTCAACCCAACAACTACGTGAGAGGGTAAAGGATAAACATTGAGGAGGTGTGGGGCTATAGGCACTGATTCTTGTTTTTTTTTTCTTCCTCTGCGGGGTTTAGGAATTTGAGTAGTGGGAGGTTGTTGGGTAAAAGGATCTTGTAGATTTGAGGCCTTCTTCTTAACCCGTATTTCTTTTTCTTTTTGTACATCTACATTAACCTGCTAATAAAAAGAAAATAATATGGAAGTTAAAAAAATAGCGCATAATATTAGCAAAGTAAATATATATATATATATATATATATATATATATATATATATATATATATATATATATATATATATATATATATATATATATATATATATATATATATATATATATATATATATATATATACCATATCAATAGAAGATGCAACTTTTTGAAAAGCAGAATATTGCACAGATGGTGATTGATACGGGTCACAAAAAGTGGCGGATGTCTCATGATTGACATGTAGTGAAGATGACTGATAAAGAACATAATCAAAATTAACATATATGAAAAAAAAAAATACTATGTAAATAAAAAAAGAAAAAAAAAAGAAAAAAAAAAAAAGAAAAAAAAAAGAAGAAGCAATATATAGTCCTTACTACGTGTGAGGCAAGTGAGCTAAATACACGAAATTGGTCCGAGGGGGTCTGAGCAAAATTCAACCATCCGGCATGCTCAAAATCAACAGCCCCCACATCTTGAGTCGCATCGATCCTAAAACCAGAATCATTCCCAACATCAAATGCTCCTTCACCTGAAACCTCTGTATCGATCACATCTTCTACATCGACCTTATAATCTGTCTCCGTGCGAGCCTCTCTATTCTGCTTAAGTAGAGACTCAAGATGCATCACACATTGCACCAATGCAGGAAAATGCTAAATTATAAATTGAATAAGTATACATTAGTCAACAGTGAATTAATGTTGTATTATATATTCAAACATAATATATTATCAACATGTACTTGTTATTCACCACATTTAAAGTAATTAACTGCTCATTGAAAAAATTAAAAGGTCTTTAGCATACCTGCAACTCCATTAAATGTAATGGTTGTATGATTTCCTTCAACTCCATAAGCTCCTTAAAATTTTTTTGTAAACTAATACCATCATGATTTGAAGAAGATGGACCTCGTGGTCTGTTTGTATTAGATGGAGCTTGTGGCACATTTGTTGCAGCTCGCAATTGTGTTGGCTTCCATTTATGCGGTCTCTTTTTAAAGATCATTTGTGGTAAAACATCGGTGGGTTTTGCATTAGCAAAAAATTGTTTACTAGCTATCCAAAACGCAGCACCCTTTTCTGTATTTGTCACACCACTTACCGATAGTTCCTGTTGTTGGAACTATGTGCAAAACAAAAAAAAAAATGATTATAAGTTTTAATAAATAGTATAATAACGAAAACATATATAAAAAAATAGAATTTTAGTGTGTTATAACTTACATCATTGTCGTTATGGCCGAAAAAACTATCCCAATGGTCTGTAACAAACCTGACGCGCCTACGCCAAGAGATGCCCCTCGGTACAACATCTTGATCCTTTATCCAAAATCTATTACTTTGGGGCATCACCTCTTGAATCCATGTCTAAAAAAAACATATTAAAGTTGTTAGGCTAAAAAATATTAAACATATATATATATGTTGAAATAGTAAAAAATAATAATAATAATAATAATAATAATAATAATAATAATAATAATAATAAAAACATACCTTAAACCCCCAGATAAAACCATACAAGGTATACTTATTCAACTTCTCACCATCAGTTTTTTCATCCCCGTTCCCTTCGTCGGTCTCTTCATCTGCCCTAAGTACCTTCTTTTTAGATTTTCTTAATTTATTAACTTTACTATCATTAATCTTAAGATGTTCAGGAATATGTTCCCATGCTGCGTTTCTCAAACTGTAATACGTTGGAACCCAACAATAAGATCCCCATGGGAAATCATCAAATGCATCAAGATCCTCAACCAACGCAAACAAAAAGGTTTGAACCTCATGTCTAGGTTCCCGACCGCACAATATAAACTCAACAAAGATAACTAAACACAACCTAATAGCATCTTGTTCCTCTAACTTTAAAAAATCAGGACCTTCAAATAACTTTAAAAGATCCAAAAGTGTTACTGCACTTTGCAAATGAGGGAATATACATTGTACTAAAGGTGTAGGCGCATTTTCAAAGTCTTCAAGATTGAAGTAACCAAATTTTAAACCAGTCATGAGACAAAATTCTACACGGCCAAAATTGCAATAATAATCACCTACATTAAACCTTAACATATGAGACTGATTATGAATATCTTCGTTAACTTCTTCTTGTCTAAGAAGCATACCGTGAACTAAATTAGGTTCTTGGTCAATATAAGGTACATCTAACCAATCACCAAAACAATGATTCCTAAACATACGAACAATTACATCTTTACCATACATAACTCTAAATTTTTTCAACAAACTAAAACGGCTACAAATGGTCACTTGTGCTTCATAAGTCTACAAAAGAAAAAAAAAAAAACAAACAAAAAAAATATTAAAAAAAAAAACTATAATCTACCGTAACAATATGTTGACTTTTATATGTAAAAACATACCGGACAAGCCGCCATTCTGAATAAGATATGCAATTCACACAAATTGTTCCTAACCCCACAAAACACAATTACCCCACAAAAACATGTACCACTAGATAACAAACAACATGGTACCACCACAGATAACAAACAAGCTGGGTACCAACACACTCCTATATACCCAACAAAAAAAAACCGATTACATAAGATTGTGGGCGATGAAAGCACAAGTGAATTGTGTTGAATGATATGTGGTTTAAAGAATAAAGGAGTGGAGGAAGATAAGGAATTGAATGTGAATTGAATGTGGGAGTGTTGAATTGAATTGTGTTGAATTAAATTGTTTTACTGGTGTTACCATTGTATTACTGAATCATATTGAATGCGAGGGGAGGTCTAGGCGATGTCCTAGGCGATGTGACAAGCGAGGTTACTGAATCATGCTTGGCAGCGAGGGGACACGCGAGGGGAGGTCTAGGCGATGTGGATTAATCTTAGCATTAATCCTAGGCGATGTGACACGCGAGGGGAGGTCTAGGCGATGTGGATTAATGGATAAATGCTTGAATGCAAGGGGAGGTTTTGGCGATGTCCTAGGCGATGGGACAGGCGAGGACACAGGCGGTGGAGGATAAGGTCTAGGCGATGTGGATTTGCCCTAGGCGAGGTGGAAGCGTGAAGGTCTTAGGCGATGTGGATTTCCCAGGCGATGTGAAGGTCTTAGGCGATGTAAAGTTCTAGGTCTTAGGCGATGTGGATTTCCCAGGCGATATGAAGGTCTTAGGCGATGTGGATTTCCCCAGGCGATGTCATATGCGTGGATTTGCGCTAGGCGAGGTCATAGGCGTGTAATTATAGTTGATTATACGCGAGGTTCTAGAATTAAGCCTAGGTTGAAAGTGCTAGGCGAGGATGTGAGGAGCTAGGCGAGGAGGTAAGCGAGCTTGAAGAACTTTATGGTGGCTTTGGTTTCAAAGGAAAGCTTTGGTGAAAATGAAAATGTAGGTGGTTGACTTCAATTAATACTTAGTGAAAGTAATATACCAAATGTAGGTGGTTGACTTCAATTAATATATACTCTTGTGATAATTATGAGTAAATGACTGTGAAATGGTGGGAGTTGATACTTTCTCTTGGTACCTTAGTATGACCAAACAACAACAAAAGGATGTTTACAAACGAGAGAGTTTCAATAAAACCTTGTCGGATATGAGTAAATGAGTGTGAAATGGTGGGGTTGGTTTGATAATGCAAACACCCATAGATAAATAGATTAAAAATGAATCAATATTGGTTGACTGTAACGTTGGTTGAGAGTGACATAACCTCACAAGCTTGAGAGTGACATATATTGGTCATTCTCGTAAAACATGTGAAAACCGTTCATTCTGGTAAAACATAGTGTAAAAGAGTTCATTTTGGTAATTGGGTTTAGTTATTATCTTTTATCAGCTGTTGGGTCATTTTTTTATTGCTATGCAACCAAGCCACTTTAAGTTATCACATTATATTTTTTAGCTAAGTTGTGCAACAAATACCTTTTGAGTTCCATGTGCTTGAAGAAAATTCATGTGCCATTCACTGATTAAGTTTTGTTCGTTAAATATTATGGGTTATTGCAATATCAATGTTTAATACACTTACAAATTAAGAGCCATATCCAACATGTGGGTAAACAGAGTACACAGGCAAATTGTTTTTTTGCTTTCTTTGTAAAAGACTAAATGACGAAAAAGGTATAGTATGTTATGTTTTTTTATTGCAAAAAAATTTATAACATGCATTTGAATTTTAATTGTGGTGAATGGATCGTGTACTTCTAGCATAATGTGATATTGTTTGTTCTTTTAATTTGCTAGACTAAAGTGGAATTGACTTATTAAGGGGCATTTACTTATAGATGAGCCAGGGGCTTATATTTAACAGTGCATCTACGTAAGTAATTGGACCTATTAGAGGGGGCCAAGCACCCTTGATCCTCCTCTCCACTACTACTTTTAATTTTATCCACTTAATTTAATAGAATGTCATGGCATTATGACTTACTTCAAGGTGTAAGTGCATTGTACCTAGAACATGTAGCTTAACAATGTTTAATAAAATATACTAACATCTGCACCTTTCTAGGTTTAAAGGATGAACTCAAGAACATGAGGAGTCGAGGAGTAAATAACTATGTATGAATGCCAATAAAAGACCAACTGCAAATCCACTATTAAAGCTACCATAGAGAGGTATGTGCATTAATGCTCTAGTGAAGTTAACTGATTATGTGTACACGTGTGTCTTATAGAACAAGAACACTTTATGACTGAAACTTGTTCAATGCTATGTTGTAATGACTCAAAAAAAAAAAAAAAAAAAAAAAAAAAAAAAAAAACTTCAAAATGTTGTAACAACTCAAACTTGATCAACGATATGTTGTAATGTCTCAAAGCTGTTGAGTGATAAGGGGCTTATGTGTACATGTTTGTATTTGTGATTGTTATAATGATATGTTTTAACGACTCTTTAAACAAGTTCTGTTTCTTGAATGGTCAGGTACTGGTGCAATATTTTCTTAGGGTTAAACTCAGTTGCAATTGGTATTTAAGAGGCAGAGGGAGCGTGTGGTGCCACCTTTAGCCCTTGATCTTCCAATGGGAGCTAACTTCATGCTCCTACAGTTTGTGTCAAGTTACTTTTTATTTTCCTTCAGTTATAGTGGTTGTTTGTGATTGTTGTGTTGGAATTATTATATCATGACCTTCATATAAATAAACCAAGTATATTAAAGTGAGCATAGCGGAAGCAATTATAACAAGATCAAATAACATGTAATTAATTAATCAATAATTAAATAGTAAACATACCTTTGTGATTCTAGCCCGAACAAGAATCAATGCAATCTTCCGGAACAAGAACCCTAATTAGGGTTTATAAGGATTACAAGAATTACCCCTTACCTCTTTTGTAATTCAATCCAAGAATCAAACAATAGTGTGTTTGATTCACATTCTTGTACACACGTACTAATTCAAGAAAAAGTTTATGCAAGTAATTAAATACAAAACCTTGTTTTGATCTAAGAAAATCGAAACCCTTAGGGTTTGTTTTGATGGATCGACCAAAGGAAAAGAGAGGAGAGAAAAACACCAAGATGTGTGTGTACAAGTTATAAGAAAAACATGCATCTTGGGTTTGCTTATATACTATTCAAAACTTGGAGCTCGAGGCACATAAGGAGGTGGGAACCTCCCTATGCCGATCGGCCGTGGACTCCCCTAGGGGTTTCCGGAACCTTCTCTTGTTTCCAAATTTTGCCTAGTATTACTTTCCTAATCTTCGTTTAATAGATAATTAGTCATTAATCATTAAATACTAATTACTATTATTTATTTTGTGTTTAATAATTAATTATAACATTTTATAAATAATTATTACTTTTTCTCTTCATACGTATTGTGTGCAATCCCGTGATCTCAAGTTCGATCCTAACACACGACTATTATTATTGTCTATAAAACCAACAACTCCCACTTAGACATATCATAATAGTGTGATCACATCGGTTAGCGTTTTGCAACACGCCGATGCATCTAGTACAACTTGAGTAAGGCTCCTGGAAAACCTTTTAATGATTTCTCATTATTATTATCCCTTTGTTTCTAATACCGTGTTAAATAAGGATATGGATCTAGGTCATTCCTTAATTAACCATTCTGTTTCTCATTGTTAGAAATTGACAAGATTACCAAATCTTTTGAACCTTTCAAGAAAGACCTTGGGCGTGGCCACACAAACACCTTGACAACCCTACGAGGGGCCCAACAGTATTAAACTCCAAAAATTAATTTGAAGGAATAAATTCTTTATTGATTACAAGCAAAACACACAAACTTTGTAACACTTCCGAAAACAACCCTTATGACTACCAGTTACGTATAGCGTTAAGTTGTTCCACAAAAATGTACTACATTCATGACCGTTATCTTGTATCTCAAGTCTAAGGATAACTTCTTATGATTTACTTAATGACAAGATCCATAAAGTAACATCATATAGTTGGGATAAGTCCTATATTCAGTATCATCGAATATCGTCTGAAATGGCATGACTACGCATCAATATACTTAAGTATATTATACCAACTTCAGATTTGTCTTAATTTAATAATATTCCCATATTATTAACTGACAACGGATAATTTAAAATAACTCTTATTCATGGATTTAAACATGCAAAAATAGGACAACAATAATTAACAATAGAAATAAACATACCAACATACTTTATTTCATTAAAATAAAAATTGTTTACAATATCCTTTATCCAAATACTAATCACAGTTATGCATGAAACTACTAGCTAATTTAAGCCCAATTCCATTGGCTAATTCATTAAGCTTATCTTTTGCCAAAGCCTTAGTGAACGGATCAGCTAAGTTATCATCTGTGTGAACTTTCAGCAGATTTATTTCACCTTCGTTAACCTTTTCACGAACAAAGTGATACTTTCGTAGAAAATGTCTGGTGCCTCTCATGATTCCAGGTTCATTGGCAAATATGATTGCAGAAGAATTGTCACAATACATATTAATAGGTAATTCAATTGAAGGCATAACACCAAGCCCTGAAACGAATTTCCTAATCCAAACAGCCTCCATAGCAGTTTCTGAAGCAGCAATGTATTCAGCTTCTATTGCAGACATCGCAATTGTACTCTGCTTCTTGCTCCTCCAGTCTACAGCTCCTCCATTAATAACAAAGACATAACCCGTCTGAGACTTCGAATCATCTTTATTACTTTGAAAGGATGCATCGCAGAAACCTGTAACACAAAGTTCTGCAGCTGGATCTCCACCATATACCAAAAACATATCTTTTGTATTCCTCAAATACTTAAGAATATGCTTAACAGCAATCCAATGTTTTTCACCTGTATTCTGTTGAAATTGACTGGTAATATTTTGAGCAAACGCCACATCTGGCCTTGTGCACTTAACCGCATACATAATAGATCCTACAGCCGAAGCATAAGGAACTTTACTCATGCGAGCCACCTCAGCAGGTGTTGAAGCACAAAACTCATTACATAAGCCATGTTTTACTTCCATCGGCAAATATCCTTTCTTGGAATTTGCATATTGAATCTTTTCAATATTTTGTCAATGTAAGCACTTTGACTTAATCCAATTAACCGCCTTGATCTATCTCTATAGATTTTGATTCCCAGAATGTATGCAGCTTCTCCTAAATCTTTCATAGAAAAGCACTTTCCAAGATATGCCTTAACCTTTTGCAAACTTGGAATGTCTTTTCCCATGATCAATATGTCATCAACATATAAAATTAGGAAAATTACATTATCACTCCCACTAGCTTTGTGATACACACATGGCTCATCAAGATTTTGAGTGAATCCAAACTTTTTGATCTCAGCATCAAACCTCTTGTTCCATTGTCGTGATGCTTGCTTTAATCCATAAATGGACCTTTTAAGCTTGCATACACGATTTGGAAATTCTGGATTTTCAAACCCTTCTGGTTGTGCCATATAGATGTCTTCATCTAGATGACCATTTAGGAAAGCGGTTTTCACATCCATTTGCCAAATCTCATAGTCATAGTACGCTGCTATAGCTATGAGAATTCTTATAGCTCTTATGTCTGCTACAGGAGAAAATGTCTCCTCGTAATCAATTCCAAAAGTTTGAGTAAAACCTTTAGCAACTAGACGAGCCTTATAAATGTATGCATATCCATCCATGTCAGTCTTAATTTTGTAGAGCAACTTACTCCCAACTACCTTGGCACCAGGAGGTAAGTCAACTTCTTCCCAGACTTCATTATCATGCATGGATTGTATTTCCCCATCCATAGCAGCTTTCCACTTAACCTTTTCAGGGCTATTAATGGCAGCTCTATAACTAGTAGGTTCATTAAGATCCCCTAGTGTATGCTCATCGACCTCTACATTAAGACATAGACGGTCAGGAGCTTTCACAGATCTTGAAGATCTGCGAATGGGAACTACTTCAACTTTCGGTGGAGGACCCAGACTTTCCGGTTCTACAGGAAGTGTGCTAGTGTTTTCTGAAGGTAATGCATTATTTAGATCGTCTTCTAGATCATATACTCTCCCACTGATTTCTTGAGTCACAAAATCACTTTCAAGAAAATCACCATATCTTGCAACAAACACTTTGTTCTCAGGTGGATAGTAAAAGTAGTAACCCATTGTTTCCTTTGGGTATCCTATAAAAATGCATTTGACAGATCTTTGTTAGAGTTTATCTTGTGAGTCACGTTTAACATACGCCTCACAACCCCAGACCTTTAAATAAGACAAGTTCGGAGCTTTTCCAGTCCATATCTCATATGGTGTCTTATCAACCTTCTTGGTGGGAACCATATTCAAAATACGAACAGCTGATTCAAGAGCATAATCCCAAAAAAACAAAGGAAGATTAGTAAGATTATACATTGATCGAACCATGTCCAACAATGTACGATTCCTTCTCTCAGATACACCATTTTGTTGTGGAGTATATGGAGATGTGAGATTCTGGACAATTCCATTCTTAGTTAAGAAATCTTTAAAATCTTGACTAAGGTATTCACCACCTCGATCAGAACGAAGAGCTTTAATCTTCTTTCCCAATTGCAATTCTACTTCTGCTTTGAAAACTTTAAATGTTTCAAACACCTCATGTTTATGCTTAAGTAAATAAACATAACCATAACGGCTGAAATCATCTGTAAAAGTTAAGAAGTAAACAGCACCTCTCCTTGACACATGTCTAAGTGGTCCACATACATC
This sequence comes from Artemisia argyi, assembly GCA_030686995.1. NCBI lineage: Eukaryota > Viridiplantae > Streptophyta > Magnoliopsida > Asterales > Asteraceae > Artemisia > Artemisia argyi. The sequence goes on from CM060698.1 coordinate 63,505,105, forward strand.
CGTATGTATCAAACCAAGTAGATCTGAAGCTCTTTCCATATTATTATGAAAAGGTTTCTTCGTCATCTTCCCAGAAATACAAGACTCACACTTATCAAATGACTCATCATTGATATTATTCAAAAGCCCTTCACGTTGCAGCTTTTGCATGCGAGTCTTGCCTATATGGGCAAGTCTACAGTGCCAAAGGTAAGACGAATTCAAGTCATACTTCATTCTCTTACTTATGTTGTACATCGAATTATTATTATTGTTGGAAGTCACACAATTATCAATTTCAAACACACCATTCACAGCAACAACATCAAAATAAAATACACCATTTAAAGAAACAGAAATTTTATTGCCATCAATAGTATGAGTAAAACCAAGATCCAACAAACATGAAAAGGAAACAACACCTCTAATTATAGAAGGTGCATAATGACAATTGTTTAAACAAAGTACTAAACCCGAAGGTAAAACTAAATCAAACATTCCTATGGCTTCAACTGCTGCTTGTGCTCCATTTCCCACATGCAGAAATTGCTCCCCATAAGCTAGTCTCCTTTCCTCTCTAAACCTATGCAGTGTATTACAAATATTAATACCACATCCAGTATCATATACCCAGGAATTTAATTTATGAGATAAAGTAAATAATTCAATGACAAATAAGTTACCTGAAGTGCTGGCGCCCATGTGCCCAGTCTTCTTAACCTTATTGTTTCGCAAGTCATCGAGATAAAGAGGACAATTCCTCTTCCAGTGGCCCATCACCTTGCAGTAATGGCATCCTTGATCCTTCTTTGGATTATTCTTCACAGGAGGGTTCTTCTTAGATTGAGGTGGTTGATAAGCCATAACCTGCTTATTCTTATCAGCCTTCTTCTTTCCTTTACCCTTCTTCTTGTTTTCATTTGGCTTGTTAATTCTACCCCCTTGTATAGCAAGAACTTGGGGCGTAGGAGCCTTTGGTGTCAACCCTTTCTCATAATCAATGAGCAGTGCGTGCAATTCACTTACTGTCTTCCCCACGCAATGCATATTGAAGTTCCTCACAAAACCATTAAAATCCTTGTTAAGGGATCTATTGATTAAGTTCACAGCCATATCATTATCATAGGGTTTCTTAAGTGTTTGTAGTTGATCCATGAAACTTTTCATCTTCAACACATGAGCACTCACAGGTTCACCATCACCCTGCTTACAACCATGTAGAGCCTCCATCAAATCGTAAATCTCTACATTTGATGGTTTCTCATATAGTTTCTTGAGTTCATCAATCATGTTCATGGGGAAATACTCTTCAAACTACCTTTGAAGAGGTGTGGACATTGCCCCTAACATCATTCCAGCCACATCAATATGTTCCTTACAATCAAGATTCCATTTGGCCTTAGCAGCTTCAGTAGCTGCCTCGCCTACAGGTTCTTCAGGACAAGGCTTTTTCAAGATTTCAAGTTGACCAGTCACTCGCAGGACAATCCTTAGTGAACGATACCAATCATTGAAATTTTCTGAGCCAGTCAATTTTTCTCGTTCAAAATAAGTTTTGAACACATAACCAAAGTTGGTGTTATCAGTTTGAGCCATTTCTACAGATAAAGAAAGTTCAAAACATTAGTATTTTTGATAATACAATTTTTCAAGAAAATTAAAATACCCAAGGAAATAATATCTATAGAATAATCTTGAAAACTAGGATCCTCCATAAACATAGTTTCATCACATCAGTTGATCTGCTAGTAATGAAAGTATAATATGAGGTAACTTGTCGTACAAGTAATTGGCATAACATTTGTCCACTTCCTAGATATATGGGATTTACAATCACAAAACATTTGTATTATAAGCATGTTTAGTCCCCATCTTAATGCCTTGAGTCCAAGATCTTACTTACTACTCAATTTAAGTCTTCTAACTTAAAAACTACAAACTCACAAATCCATCACATCAGTTGATCTGCTAGCAATGAATTTATGAAATTTACCTCTCCATTGTAATCTCGCCAAGTTCTCACATGACGTAAATTACAACTTCAAATGTTCTTAATTAGATGGCATTTGACTTAATTTTATAAGGGTATTAATATTTTGATGTGATCAAAATAATGTATGAAGAAGCATGCATACAACTTCATAACATTGGTTTTACAAAACATTTTTATTACCAATTAGCTAAGAGTAAAATAACAAAGTTTTGATTGAGGTATTGGGTTCACCAATTAAAGAATTACCATCAATTATCGTCCACTATATCGTACTTTTGCTTAAGCCCGAAAACTTAGTGTTTCGGATAATCATTGTGGAATTGTGGATAATTCACCCTTAAGATGACAGTGTACATGTAATGGTTGTACGGTAAGTCTAATTTACACACAAACGAGCGTTAAGACAGAATGTTGTCTCTCTAAGGCCACAATTTATTGCGTTGCCATCCTTATAGCCATCTTATAGTGTGTAAACTTCGGTCGAGCCTATTTAACCATTACGTACAAAAACATCAATCAACCAATCATTTGAAATTTAAACTCTTAAAAACCAAAACAATTTCGCCATTATTTAGTCCGTAGTATTTTTCTATTCAAAAAATTACCCTTTTCGTTTATAAACATGTCTAACACAATTAAGAAACAAGAACAAGTAATGTACAATAAAAAATAAAACAACTAAATAAACAAATATACATAATCATAACCATTAAATATGTCTAAAACATGTAGCCACATGCAAATCTTATTCAATAGTCCTATTAATAATCAAGTCTTGGTGTATAATGTATTAATTCAATTGAGACTTTCTTCTTCTAGGAAAAAGAGCCACATAATCGATAAATCGATTGCGTAAGCCAAAATTAAATAAATACCACATAGCACATAATTGATTACTTAATATTGGAGTCTTCCCCAATTCGACATCTATTAATAAATTTACATGTTTTGATATAACTTAACCATTAATTCATATAAACAATTTAAACCATTTAAATTATAACACAATATAAAAATCCATGCAAATATGCACTTTTTCATGGATTTAGCTTAACAATTAACATATTGCACCAAGATCGTTTACTAAAACGCATAACAATTACGTGACTTCCTAGGGTTTCTAATCATATTAAAAAAAAATTAAAAACCATAAACCCTAAAACCCTAATAAGGTCAATCGACCCATAAAATATTTTAGGGTTAGGAATCTAACAAATAAACCCTAAAAACATGTAACTAAACGAATCAAGATCCAATCTTTATGCGTTTCGATAATTAATTACACATTATAACCTGGCTCTAGATGCCACTGTTGGAATTATTATATCATGACCTTCATATAAATAAACCAAGTACATCAAAGTGAGCATAGCGGAAGCAATATAACAAGATCAAATAACATGTAATTAATTAATCAATAATTAAATAGTAAACATACCTTTGTGATTCTAGCCCGAACAAGAATCAATGCAATCTTCCGGAACAAGAACCCTAATTAGGGTTTATAAGGATTACAAGAATTACCCCTTACCTCTTTTGTAATTCAATCCAGGAATCAAACAATAGTGTGTTTGATTCACGTTCTTGTACACACGTACTAATTCAAGAAAAAGTTTATGCAAGTAATTAAACACAAAACCTTGTTTCGATCTAAGAAAATCGAAACCCTTAGGGTTTGTTTTGATGGATCGACCAAAGGAAAAGAGAGGAGAGAAAAACACCAAGATGTGTGTGTACAAGTTATGAGAAAAACATGCATCTTGGGTTTGCTTATATACTATTCAAAACTTGGGGCTCAAGGCACATAAGGAGGTGGGAACCTCCCTATGACGATCGGCCATGGACTCCCCTAGGGGTTTCCGGAACCTTCTCTTGTTTCCAAATTTTGCCTAGTATTACTTTCCTAATCTTCGTTTAATAGATAATTAGTCATTAATCATTAAATACTAATTACTATTATTTATTTTGTGTTTAATAATTAATTATAACGTTTTATAAATAATTATTACTTTTTCTCTTCATACGTATTGTGTGATATCCCGTGATCTCAAGTTCGATCCTAACACACGACTATTATTATTTTGTCTATAAAACCAACATGTTGTACAGGATTTTCAAGGACATTGTTGATCTTCGTTTATAATTGATGAATATGAAATGGTTTACTTATTACTAGTATATTCATAGGGTTGTCTAGAATTGATTATTGAAGTAAGTGCTTATAGGGCTGTTTACGATTGCTTTTTGATTAATTGATTACAAGGGCTATTTAAGATTGATTATTGACGTAACTGCTTATATGTTTTTTTGGGATTTCTAGGCAACCACTTGTAGTGGCTGTTTGGTATTGTTTATCGAAACTGCTTATGTAATATTGGGGTCATTTGGGATTTCTTTTTGAGACTGCTTACAAACAAGTGTTTGCGATTGCTTAGAGCTTCTTATAGGGGCTGTTTGGTATTGCTTATCGAAACTGCTTATTAACATAAACAGTTTCGATAAGCAATACCAAACAACCCATATAAAAAAACTCTAAGCAATTTCCAACACTTGATTGTAAGCAGCCTCAATAAGCAATCCCAAACGACCTCAATAAACCGCAGTTTGAATAAGCAATCCCAAACGGCCCCAATTTAAAAAAAAAAATAAATATTAATGGAATCGGTTTTATCATAGAAACCGGTCTTTGTTTTCTTTTCTCACATACATAAACATGTGTGTTTACTTAATTTTAGAGATTGGTTCTTAGCATAAAACAAGTCCTAATGCTTCTAATAAAGACTGGTTGTAGAACCGGTTTCTTTGTGTTTTGGTTATAGAGATACCCCCTCACAGAGAGTGGTTCTAAAACCAGTTTCCATGAGCCATTCTAACCGGTCCCCATAGCAATTTTTGTAGTAGTGATGCACTCAACGAAAATCTGGTATGACGATTCACGATATTCTTCACAAAAGGAACATAAAAATTGTGAAAGTCAATACCTTTTTCAACCAGGTTTGTTTTGGTTGGCAAGCGATTACGAATCAATCTCCAGAAGAAAATATTCACCTTTTTTTTTAATTAACTCGTTTCATAAAGTGGTGTGGGAAACTAGAAGGGGTTGAATAGTTTACCGATTTATTTTGTTTAGTTATAAAAATTTCTCTTTGAGAAACTTAGATTCAATTGTAGATGAAATCAATTGACACCAATATGAACACAACACTATACTAACACAAATATGTAATATGTAAGTAAAGAGAAGAGATAGAAAGATCAAACAAAGACAACGAGATTTATAGTGGTTCGGTCACGAAGCTCTTCTTCGCCCTACTCCACTCCTCGAGTATCTGACTCGAGAGTTCTAGCACTATATCAACAAGACTCCCTTCAGGCGTAGAAAACCGTACAATGTCGCTTACGTTATTTTCCGACACTGAGCTAGATGTCAAGTACTAATCTTAGCTAGTACCAATCTACCATGATCCACACGATCAACACAATCCTCACACAATCTACACGATCAACACGATCCTCACACAATCTATACGATCCTCACACAATCTACACGATCTTCACAAGATCCACACAATCCTCACAATCTACTCTTGATCCACTTGATCAATACTATATCACTCAACACTCAAGAGACCCACAATATCTCAATAAGATCACAATGATTAACGCAATGACCATGAAACACTAATACACTTGATGTATATCAAGATACAATCAAGTAGACAACTTGTAATGCAAGTGCACCACTCTATGACACCAACACCTTGTATCTTCTTAATACTTTGTGTTCTTCTCTTGACTAGTAGAGGTATGTAGATGATTCTTGGTTGGATGGAAGAATAACTCTTTAAACAAAAGAAAACTTTTTAAACAAAAGAAAACTAACTAATGATCTAAGTGTAGAAAGAAAAAGAGGATGGAAACCAGAAAGTTATGCGTGTGAAAGGATGGCCAAAATCTGGGAAATGAAGTGGTATTTATAGAATCTGGAAATTTGACCGTTTTAAAGAGGACGACACCACTAATTGTCACACGGTACCACTAAATTTAGTAGTACCATGCCAGACTAGGACATTCGTGTAGTAGGATTTACTACATGATAAGAGGAATTAAGATCACCCTTTTGTTAAACCCGTATCATAATTACTTAACCATTTAAGTCATATTACTAGACTAGTAAAGTCAATTAATTTTTCCACACCTTAGCGTTGTACTCATTTTTTAGTACACGAAACCCCTAGTACACCCCTCCGAGCCTATCTTTTCGTTTCTAACTTTAAGCATCTTATTTAAAGGAAGAATTTGTTACAACCCACCCAAATGTGCAACCAAATCGCCTTTGCCTTCCGTGTATGCACTAATCTTTTGTGCATTATTGTTACATGTTTAAACCTTTAGTTAATTATCTAATTGATTACATGGTTGCTAAGTCGAGTCATATCTTGTACATATTGTTTTGGGACGATTGAGACTCATGGGTAAAGTACTTGTGTTGTGGAGTAACGGGGAAGAACATCATATATTACCCCCATATGTGCATTAATCTTAAAAAGTACTCGAAGTGTTTTGATTATCTTGATTCGAGTCATTAAAGTAGTTTATTGTAAAGTAAGTAAAAATTCAAGTGTAAGGGGAATGTACATTCCCTATGATGTATTATTTTGGATGGTAGGGTAAGAGCGTATTAAAAAATAATAATAAATAAATAAAAAATCAAAAAATCAAGAAAAAGAAAAAAAATATAAAAAGAAAAGAAAAAAACATACGGACTACCATCCCGTTTCATTCTATGTTTATTTTATATTTTTGTCATTTTTATTTATTAGCTTAAGTCGAGTCGAGTCTTGGCTTAGCAACGCCATATTGTACATGTAATTAACCAAGATGATTAACTCGCCACCAGTAAATATTGCCTTTATCCAACAAAACCGTGTTTTCCATATCCCTACACCTAACGTTATAACCCTTTAAAATACCTCTTTGATAGTTTATCATAGGTGCTTATGCCAAGTGGTGGAGGTTTGATCCTTTCCAAAGGCTATGGTAATCTATTTGCTATGACAGGTAGTGAGAGATGTTTTCCATTTTCATATTGTGATATATACTTTATTACACCCGAGAAATGTGAGTATCTAAACACTATTTCTGAGGTGCTAGTATATGACCTCCGTGCTTGCTTTTGGTTTTTAGTGGAACGATTATTTGTTGTAATTATTTTTATATTAGTGTTAAATGACCCCTAACTTGTATTTTGATTAGAATAAAAGCGCATTTGCTTGAGAACAAGCAAATCTCAAGTGTAAGGGTATTTGATGAGGCGAAAAGTGTACCACTTTTAATGGGTCATTTAAACCCGAATTCAAGATTATTTGATCAAATATTGCCCTAAATAATTCCTTTTGTCATTTTAGGTACTTTTGGAGAGAAATCTAGAAAAGGAAGCACTTTTGACGTTTTTGGAGCATAAAAGAGAAGAAAACGGCAAAGTCTCAAATTTCCTTGCTGGGAACAGTACCTGACGGCGTCAAGAGTTACAAAAGAGGTGGAAGTGGAAAATACACGTGACGATCTAGAGTATTTTTAAGCCTAGGACCTGACGGCGTCACCAAGGCCGTCAGGCTCCAACTACACGTGACGGCCCAGAGCAATTCTCCACATGACGGCGTCACAAACAGATCTAGGCAATATGATTTTATCAACGCGGCGAGTTGACGGCGTCACAATCCAACACATGACGCCGTCAAGATGTATAATCTATATATAGTTTTCCAAATTTCATTCATTAGTGTGCAACTTTGAGGGAATAAACCTTAGTCCGAATTTTATCAGTTTTTCAAGGGTTCCAACCCCTTGATTCTTCCATGTTCAATTGAAGATAAGTATCCATTCAAATCATTCAATATGTCTATATGTTGTGTGATTATATCTTACGCTTTTCTTCTCTTTAACATGCTAGGCTAGATTTCTCTTGTGTTTGCTTAGATGTAGTGAAACCTAGATGTTAATTATGGGTTGATGGTTTGTTTATAATTATTACGGATGATTTTATTCGATGTTAGGCTTAAGAAAACTGGCAGACTTCCATTGGTAACTTGCTTGAACGTCTTAAGAAACATGATCGGAGGTGTACTAAGATTTTTGGTTGTATTTAATGTGTAGGAGAATTCTAATGATCCTATGTTAGGAGCTTCTAACGGCTCGAAATAGGAGTGAAGTAGGATCCTATAAAGTTAGGGAATATTGTACACGGCCCTACGACTAGTATTAAGGAATATGACCAGTCATCCATGCAATTGTAACAAATTAATCAACTGTAAAAGATATCTAGGGAGTAATGAAATCTAAGTTAACACATCTCTCCTCATTATTGTTTCCACCACATTAGTTTAATAGTTTCATTTTTATTTTTGTTATATTATTTTGATTGCATCTTTATATAAATTGGGTTAGTTGGCTAGCAACTATTTCCGCCCACTCCTTCAAAACCCGAGATTTTACATGCTTTCATAAAAATATAAAAATACAAAAAGAATCATCCCTCGCCTCTAGACCTAGTTTAGGAGGCTTTCTAATCCTAGAGACACTATTCCTGAGTTGAACGATCAATCCCCCGGTACTTGTCACAATACTATACTACAACGATCAGGTACACTGCCTAGTGGGGGTTGTAAGCTTCTCGAGATCCCTTGAGAGGTAAAACCTGTTGCGAGGGTGCATTCCCCACGTATCAACAAGCAAATCTCAAGTATAAGAGTATTTAATGAGACGAAAAGTGTACCACTTTTAGGGGGTCATTTAAGCCCAAAGTCGAGATTATTTGATCAAATATTGCCCTAAATCGTTCCTTTTGTCATTTTAGATTCTTTTAAGAAGAAATCTGGAAAAGGAAGTATTTTGGACATTTTTGGAGCGATAAAGTGAGAAAAACGACAAAGTCTCCAAATCATGCTGAAAACAGTACTCGATGGCGTCAGGATTTGCATGTGACGCCGTTACTCATTGACAAAGAGGTGGATAATCAAGTTACACGTGACACGCCATAATGTTTTTGAAAGATTTACACGTGACGGCGTCACCAAGGCCGTCACGTACAAAATACAAGAGACGGCCAAGAGAAAGTTTACACATGACGATGTCAGAATTGGATCTAGGCAATACGAGTATTCTTATGGCGGCGAGTTGATGGCGTCAAAATTTACTCTTGACGCCGTCAGACTCAAAAACTCTATATATAGTTTTTGATTTTTCATTCATTAGTAGGTAACTTTGGGAGGATAACTTTGGAGAAACCCTAGCACGAATTTCACCTTATTTTTAAGGGTTTCAAACCCTTGTTTCATCCATGTTTAGTTGAAGATAAGTTTTCCAATAATCATTCAATATGTCTATGTCTTATTTGATTCCATCTTATGCTTATCTTTACTTTAACATGCTAGGCTAGGTTTTCTTTGTGTTTGCTTAGATGTAATGAAACTTAGTTATTGATTATTGGTTGTTTGTTTGTTTATAATTGTTGTGGATGAATGATTTCGATGTTAGGCTTAAGAAAATTGGCAGACTTCCAATTGGTAACATGCTTGAACGTCTTAAGAAACATGATCGGATGTGTACTACGATTAATTGGTTATATTTAATGCATAAGTAACTACTAAGGATGCCATGTTAGGAGCTAGTAGTCGGCTTGACATAGGAAGAGGTAGAACCTTATAGAGTTAGGGACGATCGTACACGGTCCTACGAATTGTATTAAGGAATATAACCAGTTATCCATGCAATTGTAACAAACTAATCAACCAGTAAAAGATAGCTAGGGAGTAGTGGAATCTAAGTAAACACATGTTCTCTTATTATTGTTTTTTCTCCACATTTACTTAGTGTCACTTTATTTTATTTTATTTTATTTGCATTTGTAGTTATTTGGGTTAGTTGACTAGCAACTAATTCTGCCCCTTCTTCCAAAACCTGAGATTTTTACTTGCTTTCCATAAAATATAAAAATACAAAAAGAATCATCCCTCACCTCTAGACCTAGTTTAATTGAGTTTTAACCCTAGCGAACACTATTCTTTGAGTTGAACGATCAATCCCCCAGTACTTGCCACTATACTATACTACAACGGTCAGGTACACTGCCTGGTGGGGATTGCAAGCTTCTCAAGATCCCTTTAGAGGTAAAACCTTTTGCAAGGTTGCAAAACCACGCATCACAGACGCTCCTCTTTTGTCCTGACGTAGTGAAAGTTTATCTAGTGTAGATTTATCTGTTTTAGGGGGAAATATAGCAGTTATAACATTTGAATTTGAATTTATTTTCTTAATAAAATATTTCTTTAAAAACACAAAAATACATTTTGTGAAAAATGTTTTGTCATACATAAAAATGGAAGTTTTGAAGAAAATAAAATCTTTGATCACTTTACTAATGTCGGTATGAAGTTTGTTCATACATGAAGTGACGTTGTAGTAGATACATAGAAGAAACAAGTTTCCTCGATTAAAAACTTATTAACCGTAACTTTACGTAACATGTTTTTATATTTTGTGATTATCAAAACGTATGAAGACCGAATAATGCAAATAACGTTTTTGACATTATTTGTATTAACATGTTGGATAGACATTTCAAGATTAAGACTGACCATTTCAGTCTCAAATATGTGCTAGACCAGAGAATAACAATTCCCGTTCAGTCCAAATGCCTTCCAAAATTGTTAGGCTTTAATTATGAAATTGAATTAAAAAAAAGGAAAATGTGGTGGCAGATGCTTTATCAAGAGTACAATAGTAGAGTCAACTGTTCCAACTTATGTTGTCTGTAAGTACTAATGAGTTAGTGGAAGAGGTCAAAGCAACTTGGGAGACTGATTCTAAACTGAAGGCCATCATTGATGATTTCCAACAAGGGAGGGGTCAAACTCAAAATACACATGGTCTGCTAATGAATTAAGGAGTAAGGGTATGCTAGTGGTGGGCAATAATGATGCTATGAGATTGAAGTTGATTGCTCATTTCCATAGCTCTACTATAGGAGGTCACTCAGGGGTGCAGGCTACTATGAAAAGGCTCAGTTCTTATTTTTATTGGAAGGGTCTTAGAAGAATGGTGAAACAACAAATATTTCTTTATAATGTTTGTCAGGGGAACAAATAAGACCTAGCTGCTTACCCTGGTTTATTTCAGCCCTTATCCATTCCAACCAGGGTGTGGCAAAACATCTCAATGAATTTCATAGAAGCTCTACCTGGATCTCAAGGGAAAACAATCATAATGGTGGTGGTTGACAGATTAACCAAGTATGCACACTTTATTTCCCTGAGCCATCCTTTCAATGCTGCATTGGTAGCTCAAGCTTTCCTTGACAATGTTTATAAGCTTCATGGCTTGGCCTCTTCTATTGCCAGTGATAGAGATAAGGTATTCCTGAGTTTGTTTTGGCAATCACTGTTCAAAGTTCTTAAATTTCAACTATGTATGTCAACATCTTATCATCCTCAAAGTGATGGGGAAACTGAGGCTGTGAATAAGTTTGGAGACCTACTTAAGGTGTATGACTGGTGAGAAACCTAAGGAATGGTCAAAATAATTGTCACTTTCTGAATATTGGTACAATACCAATTTTCATAACTAAATCAACAAGACCCCATTTAAGGCTTTATATGGGCAATCACCTCCCCTGCATTTTCCTTTTGTGCCAAATGATAGTTTTGTAGAGTCAGTTGACAGAACACTATAGGCTAGGGAACATATTATTGCAATGCTCAAGTTTCACTTGAAAAAGGCTCAGGATAGGATGAAAGTGTATGCTGATCAAAAGAGGAGTGATAGGGAGTTCTCAGTGGGTGATTGGGTGTATCTGAAGCTCCACCTTACAGACAATCCACTGTGAGGATGACAAAGCAACACAAGTTGTCTGCAAAGTTTTATGGCCCCTATAAGATATTAGCCAATATTGGTACAGTGGCATATAGGCTGGAATTGCCAAGCTCAACCCAAGTGCACCCAATTTTCCATGTTTCACAGCTTAAGAAATGCCATTCCCAACAAATGGTGATGGGTGACTTTCCAATGTGTGATTCAGAAGGTGTTTTAGCTGATACTCCCTACAAGCTCTTTGATAGGAAGTTGGCCAAACGAGATAATAGAGCTGGGGTGTATGGATTGGTACAATGGAGCAATGGCAACACTGATGATGCAACATGGGAGCTTCACACAAATTTATAGAAGAGGTTTCCTGATTTTGACATTGACTCTTGACGTCAAGGGTCTTTTGAAAGAAGGGCCAAATGTTAGGAGAGGGAATGTTTGACACGTTAGGTGCGTGTGCACAGTTATAAATTGGTCACATGAGGTGCATGTGACATCATCCAACCAATTCTCAAACTAACTTTGGTGCCCATTTGGTAGTCTAAATACTCAGTTAGTTGTATGAAAGTTTTTAGCTTTGATTGTATCTTATTTCCTTCATCTTGTAATCCTCTCAATCATACAACTAATAAAACTACGCACTTTTGATTCTATTCTTCTTTATTGAATCAATAGCTAGTTTTAGTAATTCTTCCAATTTGCTACAAACTCAAGAATAACCCATTTCACAAGAATAACAACATTATACAAATTTTCCGCCCAGAAAAATTACACAAGATTTGTAGAAATTATATGTGATTTGTAAAAATCACATGTGATTTGATTTTCACAAATCACATGTGATCTTTCTGTGCAGAAATTTTGAAAAAAGAAAGTACATCGAAAGTATAGAGAATTGCATATCTATGGATAGAAAATTTAATTCTCGTCACGATAGTGTATTTTTTGTATGCTTGGAGATTTAACGTTTACAAGATATGTTGTATAAAAAAAAGGTGAAATTGCTTTTTTTTTTTTTTTTTTTTTTTTTTTTTTGAATTTAGATGAAAAATAGATAGCTAAAATTGATTATTTGGATCTTTGACAAATATAAGATGATATATGATCATTTGAGTACCAAACTTTTTTTACATATCAATGTACTAATCTCTACCATCCATCTTCCCTCCATCTTTATTTGATCTAATGGATGAGATTAATCCCAACAATTAAAAAAACCCACTTTCATCCTTTTTTTTCAAACATTAATATCTTTCAAACCGTTAATCGTTAAACGAAAAAAATACACCGTTACGACGAGCATTTAATTATCTTTCTATAGATAGACATTTTGATATATTTTCGACAATTTTTTTTCCTTTTTTTTCGTGGCCGAAAAAATCATATATGGTATATCATATATGATATTACATATCATATATGATATGTAATATCATATATGATTTTTCGGCCACGAAAAAAAACGTGAAAAAAAAAATTGTTGAAAATATATATCAAAATGCCCGTCTATAGGAAGATAATTAAATGCTCTTCGCAATAGTGTAATTATTTTCGCTTAACGATTAACGGTTTAAGAGATATTTAAATTATAAACAATTGATAGAATATTAAATGCTTTTAATTTCAACCATTGAATTTTTTTTAAATAAATGGTGGAAATAAGTCCATTGGTATGTGAAGAATGTTTGGTTTTTTAAATAACTCGACTCATATAAGATCTATATTGATCTCAACTCTATTTTCCTAAGTCCAGTTATTTTTGAGATTGTCAGTATTTCTTTGATTCGATTGCTTTATAGTTTATACTAGAGGTGGTAAAATGAACGGGTTATAGTGGTTCGGGTTAATATGTATGATATTTTATGCTAGAAGAGAATAGACTAAAGGGTTTAGAATGGTATAGTAGCAACTAGCAACACAACTCATGACAATTTTTCACACCGATACAAAGTAAAATTACATATTACATGCAACGTAATGCCGTGGACATTGATACGGATATGGACAGGGAGGCATTTGTTCCATTATTATTTTTTTCTTTTGTCTTCTTTCTTCCTTATCTCTTTTTACTGCTTCTACTGCCTTTTTGGCATCATTGGCTTTAGAATCGGCTTTCTGTGATATCTTTTTCGCATCATCTGCTTTTTCCTCGACTGAGGATCCATCAAGTGAAACGTAAGAAAGATAGTATAAACAAATGAGTTAGATACGTAATAACAACAAATAGCTCCTAGCTAGCACAATCTTGTTAAACTGAGATAACATACCTTTTTTGGTTAACATGTTTGACAAAATTGCACTCACGATTGCACCCACGATTGCACTCACGATTGCACTCAGGAGTGCACTCACAATTGTAGTTACACTTGATATCCCTTCATCACTTTTCTGATTGCAACAATTATTACAATTGTTTTTGTTGTTTCCTGAATTTTTTTTTCTGTCAATGCTACTTTACTATATGTAGTATATATGAGAATAAAGATGAATAGCACCATCGTACCACCATCACACGGTGATGGAGATGGTGTTGGAAAAACACTTACCATTGTCTGTTGCGTATTTAATATAACATTTTCCTAGGTACATATTACCCCAAGTCGAGGCCTCACATTCTGATCTCAACCTCCCGCTCGCCTCTGAAAGACAATCTTGACAATCACTTGCACTCAAATCTTGTACACACTGAGCCACACCTTTTATGCTACCAAAATCTCCCTTACGAAAGTATTGGTTGTTCTCAGAAATTAGATTTGCCAACACATTATCTATGCTGCTCAATACATCTGAACTAGAGCCACCGGATGGGCCACACTTCCTGGAAGTCTGCATCTTGTCCTCAACACCAAAAAATGATGTATTGTCGTATTTCACCGAACATCCTTCTAATTGTATGGTTCCACAAGTCGAAACTGGACACGTTGTCTTGAGTTGACTTACAGAGTCAGCCACACAATCTTTGCATTCGGCTGAGTTAAGGTCGCCTCGACACTGGAAGAGGCCATAAACATCATCGCCTTGTGAGTTTCCTAGAGGGGAGATTTTAAATTGATTGAAATTACTTAAAGAGGCTGAGTCAACTAAGGAGGAGAATAGTGAGTTGACATTCAAATCGTAGGGAGTCATCAAGGCAAAAGAAATTGGTGAACAAACAATATAGATGTTAGAGTTTGCATTAGAAACTGTTATGAGGGATACTATGAGAAAAAAATATAGGGAAAAGGAGGGAAATAGTTTGTTGTGGCATTTTTAGAGTATCTAATTCAAACCTCTAGTGACTTTTTGTAATATGTGTAAGTCAAGACTCATACACTTATATAACATATATAAACACACAATTTTCGAGTTCACCCAAGTGTTTGAATATTCTATATGTACGGCTGCTGAGTTATCCAGAAGGTAATAACATAGTTATTACTATCTTTTATCAGCTGTTGGGTCATTTTTTTATTGCTATTAAGTTATCACATTATATTTTTTAGCTAAGTTGTGCAACAAATACCTTTTGAGTTCTATGTGCTTGAAGAAAATTCATGTGCCATTCACTGATTAAGTTTTGTTCGTTAAATATTATGGGTTATTGCAATATCAATGTTTAATACACTTACAAATTAAGAGCCATATCCAACATGTGGGTAAACAGAGTACACAGGCAAATTGTTTTTTTGCTTTCTTTGTAAAAGACTAAATGACGAAAAAGGTATAGTATGTTATGTTTTTTTATTGCAAAAAAATTTATAACATGCATTTGAATTTTAATTGTGGTGAATGGATCGTGTACTTCTAGCATAATGTGATATTGTTTGTTCTTTTAATTTGCTAGACTAAAGAGGAATTGACTAATTAAGGGGCATTTACTTATAGATGAGCCAGGGGCTTATATTTAACAGTGCATCTACGTAAGTAATTGGACCTATTAGAGGGGGCCAAGCACCCTTGAGCCTCCTCTCCACTACTACTTTTAATTTTACCCACTTAATAGAATGTCATGGCATTATGACTTACTTCAAGGTGTAAGTGCATAGTACCTAGGACATGTAGCTTAACAATATTTAATAAAATATACTAACATCTGCACCTTTCTAGGTTTAAAGGATGAACTCAAGAACATGAGGAGTCGAGGAGTAAATAACTATGTATGAATGCCAATAAAAGACCAACTGCAAATCCACTATTAAAGCTACCATAGAGAGGTATGTGCATTAATGCTCTAGTGAAGTTAACTGATTATGTGTACACGTGTGTCTTATAGAACAAGAACACGTAATGACTGAAACTTGTTCAATGCTATGTTGTAATGACTAAAAAAAAGAAAAAAAAAAAAAAAAAAAACTTCAGAATGTTGTAACAACTCAAACTTGATCAACGATATGTTGTAATGTCTCAAAGCTGTTGAGTGATAAGGGGCTTATGTGTACATGTTTGTATTTGTGATTGTTATAATGATATGTTTTAACGACTCTTTAAACAAGTTCTGTTTCTTGAATGATCAGGTACTGGTGCAATATTTTCTTAGGGTTAAACTCAGTTGCAATTGGTATTTAAGAGGCAGAGGGAGCGTGTGGTGCCACCTTTAGCCCTTGATCTTCCAATGGGAGCTAACTTCATGCTCCTACAGTTTGTGTCAAGTTACTTTTGATTTTCCTTAAGTTATAGTGGTTGTTTGTGATTGTTGTACAGGATTTTCAAGGACATTGTTGATCTTCATTTATAATTGATGAATCTGGAATGTTTTACTTATTACTAGTATATTCATAGGGTTGTCTAGAATTGATTATTGAAGTAAGTGCTTATAGGGCTGTTTACGATTGCTTTTTGATTAATTGATTACAAGGGCTATTTAAGATTGATTATTGACGTAACTGCTTATATGGTTTTTTGGGATTTCTATGCAACCACTTGTAGTGGCTGTTTGGTATTGTTTATCGAAACTGCTTATGTAATATTGGGGTCATTTGGAATTTCTTTTTGAGACTGCTTACAAACAAGTGTTTGCGATTGCTTAGAGCTTCTTATAGGGGCTGTTTAGTATTGCTTATCGTAACTGTTTATTAACATAAACAGTTTCGATAAGCAATACCAAACAACCCCTATAAAAAACTCTAAGCAATTTCCAACACTTGATTGTAAGCAGCCTAAATAAGCAATCCCAAACGACCTCAATAAACGGCAGTTTGAATAAGCAATCCCAAACGGGCCCCAATTTTTTAAAAAAAATAAATATTAATGGAATCGGTTTTATCATAGAAGCCGGTCTTTGTTTTCTTTTCTCACATACATAAACATGTGTGTTTACTTAATTTTAGAGATTGGTTCTTAGCATAAAACAAGTCCTAATGCTTCTAATAAAGACCGGTTGTAGAACCGGTTTCTTTGTGTTTTGGTTATAGAGATACCCCCTCACAGAGAGTGGTTCAAAAACCACTTTCCATGAGCCATTCTAACCGGTCCCCATAGCAATTTTTGTAGTAGTGATGCACTCAACGAAAATTTGGTATGACGATTCACGATATTCTTCACAAAAGGAACATAAAAATTGTGAAAGTCAATACCTTTGTCAACCAGGTTTGTTTTGGTTGGCAAGTGATTACGAATCAATCTCCAGAAGAAAATATTCACCTTTTTTTTTTAATCAACTCGTTTCATAAAGTGGTGCGGGAAACTAGAAGGGGGTTGAATAGTTTACCGATTTATTTTGTTTAGTTATAAAAATTTCTCTTTGAAAAACTTAGATTCAATTGTAGATGAAATCAATTGACACCAATATGAACACAACACTATACTAACACAAATATGTAATAAGTAAGTAAAGAGAAGAGATAGAAAGATCAAACAAAGACAACAAGATTTATAGTGGTTCGGTCACGAAACTCTTCTTCACCCTACTCCACTCCTCGAGTATCCGACTCGAGAGTTCTAGCACTATATCAACAAGACTCCATTCAGGCGGAGAAAACCGTACAACGTCGCTTACGTTATTTTCCGACACTGAGCTATATGTCAAGTACTAATCTTAACTAGTACCAATCTACCACGATCCACACGATCCTAACTTATCACACGATCAACACGATCCTCACACAATCTACACGATCAACACGATCCTCACACAATCTATACGATCCTCACACAATCTACACGATCTACTCTTGATCCACTTGATCGATACTATATCACTCAACACTCAAGAGACCCCTAATATCTCAATAAGATCACAATGATCAACACAATGACCATGAAACACTAATACACTTGATGTATATCAAGATACAATCAAGTAGACAATTTGTAATGCAAGTGCACTACTCTATGTTATACACTAGTTCGAGTGGAGTTTGCCCTAGTGGAGTTGGTTTTGGATGGAGCTAATGGTGTGGAAATAGATGAGGTTGAGTTGTTGGAAGGTGGTGTTTGGATATCCTTATCATCACCAAGAGTAAGATCAATAAAGATCCTTTCATTTGTGGGCTTAAGGTTAAGCCTTGGTTTCTTGGCTTTGTGGGAGATGGTTGCGATGGTGGAAGAAATGGTAGTGCTTGATTTAGTAAAGGGTGATTGAGGAATGGTTGTGAAAAATGTGTGTGCATGAGAAGTGCTTAAATAGCCATCTTTCAAGCATGCGTGGTGTAGGATGATGAGTCTAGAGAGTTGTGATCATTGGAATCAACTTATGTTTCTAGATTCTAGGGAAAGAAAGTCAAAAAGTGAAAGCAAATAGTGAGAAACGTCTACCAAGGGGACGATACCACTAAATCACCCACGGTACCACTAAATTTAGTGGTGTCGTGCCCTATTTAATGGTACCATGGCCTGCTGGAGATTTTTTTCTCTGTTTTGCAGGTTTAGGCTACCCAAATGGGTAATCCTAGGTGCACTATTTGCAGCAAATCATGTTACCTCCAGTCACTAAAGAACAATAACATAGATTTCATGATCTAAGTCACAACTAGCAACTAATATGATCATGTGATTAGTCTACTAAATAGGTTACTAATAAGCATGCAAATTATCATCTAGATACTTGCACATAAAATAATCCAAACAAATATCACAATCATCTAGAAGCATGATGTGAACAAATAATGATCATATGATAAAATTAACCAAGAGTAAGAATTGATAAAATACGTTTGGGTGGTAAAAATGAAAGACACACCCAAAAGATTTTTCAATGCCAAAGATCATTCGAAGTTAGTGTTACTAAATATTAGTTAGTTTAATAATACAACTATATATTAATACTTAAATATTGTCTCAATATTTTGACTTACCCAACTTCTTCAACTTATTTCCAATTCCTTTGATTGCCTTCCCGATTGACTTGAAACCCCCAATGGTTTGCTCGTGCATTGATACTTGATGATTCATCATCACGGTTTGCCTTCTCATGACGGCAGTAAGATTTGTCATGCTAGGTGGAAGATCGGTTGTAGGAGTGAAATCTCTTGTGTCGAGCTCACGAATATAGGTGTTGGGTGAAGGAGTTTGAGCACGAGAAGTCCCTTATTCATTTGGTTCAACATTATCCTCATCAAAGGGTTGTGATGATGATCCATAGTGGAGCGAGGATGTGGAGAGAGTAGCATCAGAAGTGGACTTACGAGCACGTTTTGCTCCTTTGTCACTACGTTGCTTAGTGCGATGTTGTTGACCTCCTAGTAGTTTCATGACAGGATTGACAAGAGGGTATTCGACATTTTGAAAGTGTGGAAAGTTTGTCATGACCCAACGGAAGGCATGAGCTTATCGGAGCGACTACGAATGTTGCCTATTGTTTTGGCCATATAGTAAGCGAGATTATAGGGTTTCTCGTCACTAAGGCAATAGAGCATATGAGCGAGACTCGCCAGAACATGATCCCGGTTACCCCCAAGAGAAAGGACATTTTCCCGAAGAAGAAGTTCCCAATTTTTAAGATCGGGGAGGATTTCTTTGAGATAGAGACGGTTGGGGTCAAGGTGGACAATTGTACCTTCACTCTTTTGATACGTGTGGATGACTCGACGAGTACATACATGCTGTTTGATGGTTTCGGGATTGGGAAGTTCGGTGAGATAAGGCCCTTCCTTTTCTAGGTTATAGAATAAGGAGTCCAAGGAATGGTCTTCAGTGTAGGCACATTGACCATATGACGGAATACCAATAATGTCACCAAATTCGGTGATGGATAAAGAGATGTTTAGGTTTTGAATCCAAAAATCTAGGAAGACATTCCCCTCAGTGTCACTGAAGGCACGAACACGACTATAGAATTCGAGAATAAAACGAGGACAAACTTGATCGATTATCTTATATAAACAATCGAACTCGATAGTTGGAAAACACACATGAATGTTGTCCAACGGGACAAAGTAGGCATCGACCACACGTCCTTCGTGTATTGATCAATGTTGGACTTTTCGGAGATGAGCTTTTTGCTCATCGGGAATGTTTGGGTCATCAAGAAGTGGAGGAATGTAGTGTTTGGTATCTTGATAATCATTACAAGGCATTCTTACCTATAAAAGAAAATAATGTCACATAAGTATATAAGTTTATCTAACTTACATTATGAATTATGACTTTTCTAGTGTGTGCCTATATGCAAACCATGTGGAGGTGTAGTAATTTCGACTCTACTATAATACTAATGAAATTACCAAAACGCTCCTAGCCTTGCTCAATCAAATATGTCGAGTAATACGTATTGGTTATGTATTTCGACTCATATTTGTGAAATCATGTATGCATGTAAAAACCTATTTAGTTTGTATCAACAATGCAAGAAAAAATATTTTATGAGCCTAGTCATGTGAGCTTTTTCGAAAAATAATGGAATTGGGGTGTTTGGCAAATGCGTCAACTTGGCGCCAAAACAATTATAAAGTTGAAAAGCTTAAGTGCTAATCACTTCTAGTCCTCTTTCAAGTATCCTAGACATGATTCCACTAAAGATACATAATCTAATTCGAATTTTGATAACAAAATTCAGACCTAGAGTGAATGATATAAGTGGGTTAATACAAATCCTATGTTTAGGGAATCATATTTGTTCTACATTGTCTAATCCTAGTCCTAATTGTATAATAAATTAATCAATTTTGAAAAGCTCCAATTCAGTTTTATGATTATGAACAAACCCTAGAATCAAAATAGACAGAAATTAAAGGAAATTGACTTAAAATGATGTTAAGTAAGATGTAGTGGTTGAGAATTTTTAATTACAATGCCTCAATCTTGATTAACAATGGTGTAATTGAATTTTTGGGTTGGTTTTTAGATATGGCAGCTAGAGGGGTTTTTGGTTTGTGTTTTGAATGAGTGAATAGAAGAAAGGAGAGAAGAAAACGTGCTTCAACAGATGTACGGTACCACGATACCACTAAATTTAGTGGTGTCGTGCATTGCTGAGACTGTTTTTTGTCACATTTTGATTTTTGATGAATGTGTCTTACTTATTTAGCAAGATTTTTTGACACAAAGAGAGAATTTATACCTAATAAATTCTCATTACAAGAGAAACTAGGCTAGACTATGAATAATGATTCAAGAGGTTTCCGAGGAAACGAGTAAATAGCCATTGGAAAGATATACGGAATGACTTCAATATTTCCAGTGAAATAATTAGACAGTCATGAGTGATTCTCGGGGAATGCACAACGAGAATGTACGAGATGAGTTGACTTTTAATATTTCCAGTGAAATATATAAATAGTCATTAGAGGGATATGACGAATGACTTAATATTTCTAGTGAAATATTTGAATAGTCATTTCAGGAATGAAACGAATGGATTTGAATGAAGAGAACGAATTGTGATGTGATGACCTAAATATTTCCAAAGAAATATAGAAATAGTCATGAGTGGGTTAAGAAAGGAATGTCAATGATGTTGTTAAATGAGTATTCCATTTCGAAAGAGATGTTTCCTCATTAAACATCATAGTGACATAAATGATGACGTATCATGAAGTGGTTAATGCACAAGCTAATCATGGAGTTTATGTTTAAGTCAATCTCTTCTTGTTGTAGCGCGTCATGGGAATATAGTCATAGAAGTATCATCGTGAGATTAGAGCTTGTCTCATCTATAGTGCTTCAGTTCATGCCTTTCCAGCGCTTGTGTAATCGGCTTCGGTTGTGGAGATAGTAAAAGTTGTTTGTTTCTTGATGAATCAAGAAGTTTAGACACAACCTATGAAGGTATAAACATAACTTGTACATTATCAATCCACATAATCTCCCACACTATCAGAGTTGGTGTTAGACAATAATCTTTACACTAAACTCCTTGGGATCGCGCATTTCCAAAATGTATAATGCCTTGAATACATAGGATGACGTATTCAATCGTTTTCAATATAAGAAGTTTTGAGATCTTCTTACAAAAGAACCTAAAGGCGGACATTAATCATGATTTTGGGCCTACTTGCCCGAGTGATAGAATAACCTATCATATCCTAGTAACTAGGTATTATCCGTACTCTCACTATCAACGTCTTTAGTGAGCTTTCAACTCCACGGATAATATTTGTTAGTAAAGATAGTTTTAGGTTAGCTTTACTTTTATATAAATACTATATATTTATATATTAGTATACTAGCAAACAAGGAAATACAATTAGCAATTACTCTTATATGAGTATTAAAGAAATAATAGTAATTCACTCTTCATGTTCTTCTCAATCTCGTCACGCATGATTAGGGATGAGCACGGTACCGGTACCGTACCGATCCTGTACCGAATTAGTGGTACCGAATTTTTCCCGAGCATAAATTAGTGGTACCAGTACCGTACCGAACGGGATTCGGATACCGGTACCGGTATCAGTATCGGTACCGGTACCGGGAAATCGGGTTTTTCTCGTTTTTTTCGGGAATTTCCCGATTTGGTACCGGTCCCGTACCGAATTAGTGGTCCTAATTTTTTTCCTCCTTATATCGTAGTACCGGTACCGTACCGTATATCGGGAACAGTACCGTTTCGGTACGGTACCGGTACAGTTCCGGTTCGGTTCCGGGATTCGGTTCAAAATACTCATCCCTACGCATGATCTTAAGGTGATCATCGTACATTTCAAGACGAGATGAGTTTAATATAGTGTTATCCACATATAGTTTAAACAATGAGGTAATGTGAATTTTATTTCTTCATGAAAAGTATGTTATCCACCATTCTCATGGTATACTCATGTTTAAAACATGATATGGTTTTAGAAATCAACAAGTCTTGGAGATTGTACTACGTATCTCCTTGTTGATTGAAACCATTTTAGACAAGCACTTTTCATGTCCTTTATACTAATACTAGCAAAGAGAGATCTCAAGAAAACTATATGCACAACTAATCATGTAGAGAGGGGGTTTAGAAAACTTACCTTAGCCTATGATGTTATCCTCGTTGTTATGCTTAGAGAGATGAGATAAAGCTTGAGTTATCCGTTACCATTTGTGCTTCCATAGAATAGATCCTTTTTCGGATTTCAAGTTGATTCTCAAGCATAACTATCTAGTAAGATAAGACTCAAACATTTGGTCCCCAATATCTCATGGGTCCAAGGTTGTTAGTGTTGAAAATCTCATGCATATCATGCATTTGGCTAGGATGTCGAAATGGAGGACAAACTTCCCATGGTAGATAACTTTGTTGTTGATGGTTGTTCCAAGTTACGGGATAGTTAGTTGGATAACTTCGTCTCATAAAGTTACCTCTCGGTAGAGGAGTTCTATCTCGAGGTTTAGGAGTATTAGTTCTTTTAGGAGGAGGAGGAGTGTTTGATCTACGATCAACTTTACTAGGACCAACTTTAGGTGACAACACAGGTTTGTAGAATCTTTTTACTTATTTTATACTAGCCATAGGTATTTCAACATTGTTAACTACTATGTGACTTGGTTTGGGACTTAGAGAATTTTTTACGATTGACCCTGTTTTGACTCTAGCAGATGACGGCTCCACGGTACCACTAAACTTAGTGGTGCCGTTACCACCTTTAGTGGTGTTGTCATTCCCTGAACTAATCTCCTATAATTTTACAAATTTCACATGTTTAGTTTCACTAGTAGATGCCGTATTTGGGTCAAATCCAAGACCCGCTCCAGCATGTTCACTATACCTAATGTTTTCAAGCATGTCGTTAAGTGCTTGTGTTCCTTTTTCAAACTTAACAATTTTAACGACATTTTCTTTAAGTTTTTCATTTTCTATTTTAAGATCTATACATGACTTGCAACTAACATCTATTTGCTTATTTTTCTCAATTCTTTTAAGTTGATCTCTTAGTTCTAAGACTTGTGATTCTAGTTCATGTAGTGTTGCTTTTAGTGTTTTGTTCCTAGTTATGATTTTAGTACTTACCTCATATAAGTTATTATATTCATCATATAGCATATTATCATCTATTGACGAATTATTATCACTATAGTAAGAAGAGTCGGAGTGTACCTCGTTAGAAGCTTGAGCCATGAGACATGTTACGTCATTAGGCTTCTCCTCTTCTTCTTAACCACTATCACTCCAAGAACCTCCTACAAAGTCTCTTTGGTTTTTTGATCTTGGTGGCTTAGGACATTCAATAATAAGTTGATTTGGGTCTCCGCATCTAAAAAACTTCCTATCGCTTTTTCCACTCTTGTCTACTCAGTTCTTTGAGAAAGATTTCTTATCATCACGAGGTTGTCTCACGAATCTACCTCTTGTTCTAAAGAACTTCTTAAAATCTCTAACCGCTAAAGCATACTCTTCGTCTTCACTATTGGAATCCGAATTTTCATCATCACTCGACTCTTTCTTGGCTTTCAATGCTAGAGACCTAACTTTCTCACTTACACCCTTGACTATGTCCGAGTCCTTCTTGATTATCATTTCATGAACTTTCAAGTTACCTTTTAGTTCATCAATTGATAGTGTCGCTAAGTTCTTTGATTCTTCAATGGCGGTGACCTTTGCTCTCCATTTGGGATGTAAGGCTCTAAGAAATTTCCTAACATAGTTTTGCTAGAGTAACCTTCATCAAGAGCTTTAAGACTAGTAATAATAGTATTAAATCTAGCAAAAGCACTATCTATGGTTTCATCTTCCGGAATGAAAAATTGTTCATATTGTTGAACAAGAAGATCAATCTTGTTCTCTTTGACTTGATTATTACCTTAATGAGTGACCAATAAAGTTTTCCAAATTTCTTTTGTCGTATTACACATAAAAATTCTTTCAGACTCCTTTTTCGGCAAAGCGTTATAAATTACCATTTTAGCCTCATCATTTTTGGCTAGTTTTCTTTTAAGATCATTACTTTGTTTTTCATAAGGAACAATTTGTTCTTTTTTGGCAATTGGATCTATTTTAATAGGTTTAAAGTCACCATCGGTAATAACATGCCAAAGATCAATGTCATTTGATTTCACATACGTATCGAATCTTGTTATCTAATAAATAAAACAATCGGTTTCAAAAAGTAGTGGTCTTTGCATAGATTGCCCTTCTTGATATTTGTCGAAATCCATTGAACGATTCAAGTTTTAAAATACAGTTTTCTTTAAAAACTTGCCTGACGTAGCTCTAGTACCAATTGTGGAAAACTAGAAGGGGGTTAATAGTTTACCGACTTATTTTGTTTAGTTATAAAAATTTCTCTTTGAAAAACTTAGATTCAATTGTAGATGAAATCAATTGATACCAATATGAACACAACACTATACTAACACAAATATGTAATAAGTAAGTAAAGAGAAGAGATGGAAAGATCAAACCAAGAAAACAAGATTTATAGTGGTTTGGTCACGAAGGTCTTCTTCGCCTTACTCCACTCCTTGAATATCCGACTCGAGAGTTATATCACTATATCAACAAGACTCCCTTCATGCGGAGAAAACCGTATAATGTCGCTTACGTTATTTTCTGACACTAAGCTAGATGTCGATTACTAATCTTAGCTAGTACCAATCTACCATGATCCACATGATCCTAACTTATCACACGATCAACACGATCCTCACACAATCTACACAATCCTCACACAATCTTCACAAGATCCACATAATCCACACAATCTACTCTTGATCGACTTGATCAATAATATATCACTCAACACTCAAGAGACCCCCCCCCCCCAAGATCTCAAAAAGATCACAATGATCAACACAATGACTAAGAAACACTAATACACTTGATGTATATCAAGATACAATCAAGTAGAAAACTTTTAATGCAAGTGCACTACTCTATGACACCAACACCTTGTATCTTCTTGATACTTTGTGTCTTCTCTTGACTTGTAGAGGTATTTAGATGATTCTTGGTTGGATGGAAGAATCACTCTTTAAACAAAAGAAAACTAACTAATGATCTAAGAAGTGTAGAAAGAAAAAGAGGATGGAAACCAGAAAGTTATGAGTTTGAAAGGATGGCCAAAATCTGGAAAATGAAGTGGTATTTATAGAATCTGGAAATTTGACCGTTTTAAAGAGGACGGCACCACTAATTGTCACACGGTACCACTAAATTTAGTAGTACCGTGCCAGACAAGGACGCTCCATATTTTGTCTTTAGTGGTGAAATTTTATTTGGGGGAGTTTGGAGCTGGTTTAGGTAAAATATAGCTGTTAGGACAATTTTTGAAATGATTTTCCTAAATAAAACATTTCTTTAATAGGAAAAATTGCATATATATCCCTCCCAAAGTGAATAATTGCATATATATCCTTTGTAAAAGTTTTTTATGCACATAATACAATGGTTTTTATGCATGCTTTGGATATATATGCAATTATATATTTTCAAAAAGATATATATGCAAAAACCCCTTCTTAATAATTCAAAAATAATTTATAAAATGTATTTTTGAAAAGAAAGTTTTGTCAAGCTAAAAATGTAAAGTTCAAAACACAAATTCACTTCTTTAATCATTTGTTAAGTTGTAAATTTGTTTGTTGATACCTAGAGTGATTGATGTAGAAATCAGATATTTCGACTAAAAACGTGTTTACGTTAATTTTGATGTAAGATGTTTTCACATTTTGTTATCATCAAAACTTAGAGATATCAAAAGATAATAATAATGTTTTTAAACATAATTTGCATCAACAAGTGGCACAATCAAATTATGGCAATGCTAATGGGTCAATACAAGATCGTGAGATTTGAAATTTATGCATATATGTTTTGAATGACGAAACTTGTATTACTTGAGAAATTGGTATTGTTAGACCTAAGACCTTGATAGATCTTTGAGCACTCATGGGTCGTTAGTTATGTTAATGTAATCACTAACACACTAAACGACAATCTCTGTAACTTGTATTCTAAAGCGGAAACAGACACAAGTATGAACAACTGAATACTAAGAACAATTGATCCTCTATGGATCTTTTAATAATATTGAAAGTGTTTTACTAAACACGTGTGTTCCATACATAATCATGTGTTCCTTTTATACACAAGGAACTCTAAACCGTTTCACAAGAAACGTATATTCTAAAACCTTTAAAAGATATGCATTATCACTTCCTAAATAAACTCATGCATATCCTAACTATATTACATAAAATACAGAATATCTATATCCGCAGAAACTAATAATACTGAAACTAGTCTACAGCAGATACACTACTTTAGCAGGAACCAACTCTTCAGCAGTATCCTTCAGCAGTAACCGTCAGCAGAATTCTTACTTAGCAGAATTCCCAACAATCCTCCCCTATTCTTTAATTTGACATGGTTAAGTTCAAGATTCTTGATAGATCTTTAAAGTGACAAACCAAGAGGATTGAAGTCGAACACCAGCAGCAAAGAATCATCAGCAGCAGGATCTCTATGATCAGCACATACTTGAAAACTCCATTCTTTGCCGCAACAAATGACCAAATGTACATCAAAATAGATTAGTTTCATACTATTCTCATCACATCCATGTGTATTAACTCCTGTGAGAGGTGAATCATTGAAAATAATGGATTTGATGTCTTTTTACCAATAGCCATCACTACTGGAGTAGCCAAATGTTTAAGTTCGAAAACTATGGTACACTGATGACCATATGATTTTTAGCAAATCATCAGCTATAAACGGATTTGAGTTGTCTTTACCTGTAGCCGTTTGCTCAGAACTTGTCAATTATTTGGTTGATTTAATCACCTTGGTAAATTGAATACCAAATATGGTTTTCCACTGCCTTTACCACATACCATACACTTGTGGGCTAGCCAATTATTGGGAATCCATAAAGGAAAAATCCATGGTCAATTGACAACCATCCAACTCTCAGCTGTTAAGCATGGGTGAGTTGAGTACCCAATAGTTTTTAGCAAACTATTACAGCTATCAACAGATTTGACATGTCTTTACCAAAGCTGTACCCTTTGGACTAGCCAACTTTTGGATGGAATAGTCAAAATCAGGTAAGTTGATAACCAGAGAAGGTGTGGAAAGAACCAACACCAAACCTGTAAACAACATACACAAAACTATACAAAGCTGTTAGTTTTATTATTATTATTATTATTATTATTATTATTATTATTATTATTATTATTATTATTATTATTATTATTATTATTATTATTATTATTATTATTAAGAAAGAAAAGAAGAAAGAAAATAACGAAATATACAACAAGATACCATACCAATACCCAATCATTCCAGATAAGTTTCAATACGAACACCATGCTGAGTTTCCAGTTCCATCTTAACCAAAATACTCCTTTTGATAGCCCTAATCAACTGTTCAGCCATATGCATATCATTCCCAATCATATCCAAAGGAACAGTGAGTTTCACTTCCAGGAATTGGTTCATAACACCTATTGTGATTGGATCTGCCCAACAATACAAGGTTTTGCCAGTGGTAGTGATGATCATATGAACATCAGGCAGAGGAAAGTATTTCCAAGTATCAACTACCCAATTCTTCTGACCTTTCCACACATGAAATCCAATACCAGTAAAAAGATGAGAATCACAGAGAATTTGTAAATCTCCCAGCAAAAACATACCAATCCCTTCAGGTTGATGAGATTTATAATAAGTTACAACCCATCCATATAGAGAAAGAATGTCTTGCCTATCCACCTTATGTAAAATTTGACTTAGAAAAGTAAACTCTTTGGTGGAACCATCTTGTTTGTGAAGTACATTGACTTGTCCTTGACCAGTTGGAGAGTCAACAAGTTCCCATTTAACTATTCTCTCCCAAACAACAGGATTGTCATCATCAGAATCAAAGTCAATAAAAGTACTATCCTTAGGTGATTCACCCTTAGAAGCCTTTCTCTTCTTAGCAACAGTCTTCTTCCTAGTACCAGGGGTAGAAGCAGAAACAAGTAGAGGATCATCAGAGGTCTCATCAGTGGGAACTGGTTCAGAAGTTTCACTCTTTGGATCTTCAGAAGGAATAGGTTCTGAATCTTTAGGAACATTTGCTGAAGCAACAAGAGAATCATCCTTTTGGTCTACAGTAGAAATAGGTTCAGTGGTAGGAGCTTCAGTTGAAACAGACTCTGGAACTACAGGAACATCTGATGAAGCATCAATAGTAGGAGTAGAAGATCTACCAACATCTGAAGGTGCAGAAGGCTCCACACTAGTATCAGCTGCAATATAAGTAGATGGTGAAGGAACAACATCAGTAGAATCATCAACCTGAGTTAACACTGAAGGAGAATGAATATGCTCTTGAGCACCAAATGAAGACTTAGTGGATTGTGTGGGCTGATCAGCAGAATCATCAAGCCTGATCCTCTTAGCAACAGGCCTATCCATAAGTCTGCCACCCTTCTCTAACACATCTGGAACATTGATACCTGAGGAACGAAGATTAGAGATGATCTTGTCATAGTAGGAAGTGAGCTGAGTGTCTGAAAAGCCCCAAACTTTCTTTTGAGTCCATCCTGATCCAAACATAGAACACCCTTGACTCTTGACAAAATTCCTCATATACTTTCTAATCTCTCCTTTTGTCCATGGTCTGTCCCTTAGCTCTTTAGCTTTTCTCTCTTCCTCTGCTTGCCTCTATAGCTTAGCTCTTTCAACCATCCTTTTAGCAAAATCAGTCTCATGATAATCAACTCCAAGTACAGATTTTGCCAAATCAGGCTTAGCAGATACTTGAGAAGCCAAATGTTCCCATTGCTCAGCTGATAACCTCTTAGCAATTTCATCTAACTCCTTTTTCCTTTCAGCAGGTAGTGTATGAGTAAGTGGAGGACCCATTTGATCCAAATCAGCCTGTATCTTCCTAGCAAGGTCCTCAGATGCCTTCATATCCAAATCCTTCTTAGTCTTTGCAGCCTCCTCTTTTGCTTCCTCTTTAGCTTGCAATTGTGCTACAAGCATTTCACTAAGCTTCTCATTAGCTAGTTCTTGCTTAGTTTTCTCTCTAGAAGGAATTGCTGAAGCTACCATAACAGATTTTCCTTTATCTTTCGGAGTGGAAGTAGCTTCAGGAGGAACAGAAGGCTGACTAGTAGTATCTTGTGCTGGAGAATCATCAGGACAATCAACATGTAAATCTACTGATTCATCAACAGGAACTTCCTCTGGCATTGGATCAGTCGATGTTGTCTTGTCAGATGATACCACATTTTCCTTTCCAAAAACAAAGAATGTATTTGCTGATTGAGAAGCATCAGCAGTGGTCTTTTCAGCAGGAACATTACTGGTTGGTTCATTCCCTTAAAGATTAACATCTGTCATAAGAATCTCATCCCCACTAGACACTTTAGAAGATTCAGCATCTTTCTTTGCCAAATATTTTGTCTTTTGCTTCTTTTGCTGAAATGAATTGTCTGCTTGGGTTGTGACACTTCAGCAACTTTGGGAGAAGAAGCATGAGTTTGTCTAGCAACTTCAGCCAAAATCTCAAGGGAATCTAAATTACCCTCCTTAGGCACTTCAGCAGTACCTGTCACAATCTTTCTTTTCTTCTGCTGATTAAGTTGTGCCTCCAATTCCTGAACCTTGCTTTTCAGCATTTCAATTTCACCACCAAGAGTAGATTTGATATCTGCAAGCTCCTTTTGAAGAGCATCAGTCTTTTGAATATACCTACAAAGCAAATCATGTACAGAGGTGAGAGTAACAGGGTCCTCTGCTCCACTAACAGATTCCTCAGTGGTAAAAGGAGCTTCATTGAACCTAGTAGGAGAAACAGACATATGTACAACATTGGGAGAGCCTTCATGAAATGGCTCTCTAACAGGACAAGGTGTAGGTAATCTAGCAATTTAGGCTCAAGAGGTGTAGGTACCTGTGTACCAAGAGACTAAATTGTCTCTTCAACCTCAGGAGTTGGCTCAACAGGAGCAACTTGAGATGGTGAAGGAACAAGACTAGGTAACAGAGGTAAAGGGGAAGGTGGAGGTTGGTTAGAAGAAACAGGTAATGGTTCAGCAGTTGTAGATGGCTCTCCCTCATTTACCACTGAAGGATTACCATCAGCAGCAACACCACAAGATGATGGATTACCATCATCATCAGCATTTGTAGAGGGCATATGACCAGTAGCATCACCCTCAACTGCTTCATCATTGCCAAGTGGCAACATAGCAGCCAACAGAGGGCGATGTTCCTCATTATAGTTAGTTTGCATATAGGCAAATAACTTAGAACCAAGACTCTTAATGGGTACATGATTTCTGTCTTCAGTAGTTATGTCTAAAATAATTTGTAGAAACCTATGGTATATTAAAAACTTATGACTTTGTTTCTCAATATTTTATAGCATATTAGTAAAAATAAACTTCGAGAAATTATAAGTAACCCCTTAGAAAGACAGACAATACCATAACCCAATTGGGCAGAGAACTGATCCCAGCCACCACACTTATTGCTGATACATTGGAGCAGCAAATGCACCAAATACCTCCACTTGGGACAGAACTGATTCTTCAGCCACTTAGTTGTGTCAGTGCTTTGATAACCAGCTTCCCTCAACCCAGCAAGTATCTCTTTAGTGTTGCAGTGAAAAACACCATTCTTATCATCCAAATGAAGCTTTGTACTCATTACCATCAATGTCAGCCACGATCTCTGTGTCAGATCTTTTCCTAGCAGATGCCCAAAATTGCTTCACCATAGATTCATATATCACATTTTGAGAATGCGTTAAAGCATAACGAATCTTTGAATGCTGTAGAATGTAACAATTCACATTTTCAGGTTAACTTCTATTCCCGAAAATTTCACTATTCACTTTTACTATTCACTTTTACTATTCATTTTTTCCCCCAAAATTTGATTTTTGTTTCTTGGCCTCGAGTGATAAATCATTTCCATAGCAAATTAAAAGTTTGACACTCATCAGATCATTTTCGTGAAAGTTATTAAGGAATTACACGTTTTAGGGTAAAGCGCCATTCAAAAATTCTACGCACAACGAAACTCGACCGCGTTAATTTTCCCCGTATCAGAAAAATGTTTGATACACTCATGATTTATTTGAGAATAAATCATGACTGAGAAAAACATGACCAAATAAACCTCGGTCGTGAAAAAAAAAACTGGAATTTTCATTTTTAAGCGTTTTTACTCAGCCGTAACCTTAGCCTATACCTGCATCACGTTTCTAAGACGATTTGAGTTTTCACATTTTTGGAAAAAGTCAACATATTTTTCCTACCTCCTTTGACCAAAAATCATTCATTGATTTTATAAGTCATTCCTTGATTTTTAGGCTTACAGTTTTATGTCTAAAAGACATTTAATACCAACCGACACTAGACTGAGCCCAATCTAAACATTATAAGTCATTTTAAATCATTTTTATCCTATTAGAAAAGTAACATTTTACATTTCTCAATTTTACACAATATTCGTACGTTTTACGTATTACGCGTTTTAGACCCGTGTTTCCAGTTTTAGCAGGGTTTTAGCACCCCAATGGAACCTACCATTCATTATATATTTTATTATGGAGTATTTGGACAAGTTTAATCATTCTTCCAAGTTTCGTATTTTTACGATACCCGGTTTTACGTATTATGGCTTAACCGTTTACGGTTAGCACTTTACGGAGTCAAAACTAACTTCATAAGCTTGGATAATATCATCAAAAGCCAACACTTCCTCCCCAAGTTTTCCAAACCGCCATAGGGGGGGGAGTCATCACCATGTGGCTTGATCTCAGGCTATGTACTCTAGGATGTGTACATGTGTTAACCTTGGTCTCCAAGGTTTGAAAAGTCATGAGTTCTAACCTCCTCAAAGGCATATAAATACCCCTCCTCCCCCTCCTTTGTACGCCAACATCACACACATCATCACCTCACACTTAGCTAATTCTCTTCCAACTTTATGCAAGATTCAAGTGCTTCATCTACATAGAAACCCTAGCTTGGTTTTAGGTAATCAAAACACTTCCAAACCTCATAAACTTTGGTGATTTCTCTTGAGTTTGAATCCAATCAAGTCACCTCAACTTTCATCATCTCTCTTTCAAGAATACAAGAGTAGAAATATTGCATGAAGAGAAGTAAGTTGAAGCTAAAGTCTATCAAAGTCCTTACCTTACATGTTAACTTCCTTTCTTTGTTGAAAGCCAAAAGTTGTAAGCAAAACCCTAACATACTTCTTGTTAAATATCATAATCATGTTATTTGCATATCATTCATGCTATATTATGTCTTGTGATCATGTCCATGATGTATAAAAATGGGTAACACAAGTTATTGTAAATGATTGTAAAGTTAAGTTATTTAAACAAGTAAACTAGTGACTTTCTTGGAGAACCATGACCAAAATAGTACAACTATGATATTGGACACTTACTTACTGTTAAAAAGGACCTAACAAGGAAACCATAGAAATTTGAACCACCTAAAACGAGTACACGAGTCAAAAGTTATGACCATTTGAAGTTACCAAAACTTTACGGCAAAACTGCCAAAATAGTTTCTGTGACAGAACATAAAACACGCAAAAAGAGGCCTTTCTGCTCCGTTTCATGAAAAAGTTAAAACATGAAAGTTGTCCGGAATCACGTTTTCTTCAAAAACACAAGCGCACGTCTCCAGAAAACCAATAACGAATGAGATTTTTCTCAGTTTATTAACAGATATTTTACATATGTATGTCACTATATAATGGTTATGGTTTAAAAAGACCAAAGAGGTTTTATGACCAAGAATCAAGACCACAACCATGGCTAGAGCCAAGGTTGAGTCTCAAAACCATGGAACAATAACCAAAGGTCATGGCAAGGCCATGACTAAATGACCATATAAACTTACTTAGGCGAAAACATGAACCAAAGAGTTGGCGATAACTTAAACATACAATTTGGATCTACTTCATCTAAAAGAACCATGAGATACTACAAGAAATTGTCATACAAGTTATAAGAAACTCACCCTAATAACAATCTTTATGTAATCATAAACTTTCCTAAGTTTATTCAAATATTGGACATGGATCAAAACTTATATATATATATATATATATATATAAATATATATATATATATATATATATATATATATATATATATATATATATATATATATATATATATATATATATATATATATATATATACTTTATCAACTACTACAATAGTAGGGAGCCTCATGTGAGGAGTTCATTATATAAGCCGTCGAGATGAGTTGTGGATTTACGAATTAAAGTGTCCTGGCTCCTCGAACGTTTACTACATGACTTCTGAATTATGTCGGCCCGAACGGTAGTAAACGATATATAAACTATACATGTTTCATGAACCATTTCTTTTCATATACTTACACTATACAAAGTACCACATCATGGACTAAATGCAAGACATATATAGGCAATTCTTCATATTCTTAGACATTATTCCAAACCTAAGTTGCAACAATTATTCTAGGTTGCTCGTAGAAGTTCTCACGGCATATCCATCATTCTCATTAAACATCATCCAACTCAAGGTGAGTTCGTAGCCCCACTTTCTATTGTTTAAATATTTTACAAACCCATGGGGGGATACATGCTATTATTTTTCTACTCGAACACAATGCTTTCTACTGTATGCTACCCGACTATGTTTTATTGTCACTAAGTAACGATTGCCATGTTCGAAGTCCCTATATCATGAACCATTAGTCACTAGCTATAGTGAGCGCGAATATTGTGAATAAATCTATTGGGATTGACGAATCCCATTTGTGTTGAACAACTACGAGTTCAAACAAATGCACTATATTTGATAGTTTGAGGTATAATGGCAATATTACCTTGGTAGGGCTTCTACAATGCCAATTTATGGTTCAATGTTAATGCTTTGGTTGCATGAGCTTAGTGAAATAATAACGACTTTTGTTTTCTAACTATGAATGTGTGATTAATTAACTCACACTACCAACATATTGTGTTCAAACATTAAACAAACTCTATGAATATCACTCAACCTTTGTGTTGACCTCTTAAGCATGTATTTCAGGTTCATGATGATCAAGGATGGCACGGAACGGCACGGATATTCAAGAGGGCTATAAATTTTATTATCATTCGAAAACTCATTTAATGTAAATTGTAAACATGGAACCATCTGGGACCTCATTTTGTAATCTCTGATATTTATATAATTTGAATGATAAATCTTTTAAAACGACTCAATTGGAGTTCGTTTTCTATTATTGTGACTATTGTGCCGTCGAGTAACACCCAGTTTGAATTCCGCTGCATCCATGAATTGGGGGTATTACAGATTGGTACCAGAGCCATGGTTATAGAGAAACGGGTCTAATTGAGACCTAAACTATAACCACACATACAAGCAAAAACATTTTTATAGCCTTCCGCTCTCCGTATCTTCCATCCTCCAGACGATTATGAAATTATTAAGCATTTTATACTACATAAACATGTTAGCACATGGATATATGTACCCTTAACATAATTGAGCATTTCCACGTAAGCATTTTATACTACATGAACATACTAGTATATTGATATATAAAGTTGATTTATTTTCAATCATTTATCTAAACAATGGACTAAACATATCTGCGTATGCCTATTCTAGGGCATTTCGACACAACCACATTCTTCCAATCATGTTCCTACTCCAACATTTTATGTCCAAGATATTGTAATGAATTACAATGGTCTTTCCTATTTCCCGGACATTGTATGATACAATGGTCTTAATCATTTCTCAAATGTTTTGAGTCACACAATGGTCTAACCTACTTTCCAGACATTGTGAATTGCACAATGGTCTAATCTACTTCCGAGACATTGTGATTTGCGCAATGGTCTCTGGAATTATTCCATCACATCATCAATATCATTTCATATGATATCAAAAACCTATCACAATCTATCGATTTCTAAATAGAAATATGAAATTTCTAAAGGACAAACAAATCCATCATCTACAAAAGCTGAAGTTTTTCTACATTCATCAAAGTTTTCTTCTGAAACCTTCATTATTAAAAGCTCGTGATCCTGGCCAAGAATGGACTGTTTTAGAATTACTTAAAACTTCCTTTCCACACACATATCTACCCGTACTATCTTCTATGCAATGGAATGTGAAAACATAGGTTACAAGTCTTGTATGGGCGGGACTTGCAACTGAATGGTTTGACATCGTCTTTGTTTAGTGGACAGTTTCTCAAAAGCAACGGACATATCACAAGTATACCTAATTTAGGTATTTGAAAATTTTATCGAACCTCGGCTAAATATAGACTAGTCACCTATATTTAACCTAGGGACAGTGGAACATAGTCTTACTAACTATGTTCGACTTAAAATTTTCAAATACTGAGAATAGTTGTACTAGGGTTATGTTTAGATTGATTTCCTGCTTGAACTCGATAAACCACCAGAATTCTTTAAAACGATCTAGAGACACGATAGTGTCTTACCACTCAGCGAAATTTTAACACCTTATCTGTACTACCTAATTTCATTCTTAAAAGTTTTCATTTATGAGATAATCCCAACTACTATCTTGGGATAGTTATCAATTCTTCACTCTTATCCCTTAGAAGTACTATCCTGTTTAGGTCCTAAGGATACCATTCTGTCATAAACCTTTAAAATCTCTTAAGATTTTCAAAGCAAACTTGACATCTCTACCAATATTAACGTTAAGCATACACTACACACTTTTGTTCATCAACATATCACATCATTATCTTCACAACCGTTGAAACCACAAGCTCATTAACAGATCTTGATGCACTTTTAAAGCTCAAATCATCCTTAGTTACACCACAAGCACCCTCATCAGCTTTACAAGATTGAATATTCATCTTGAACTTTTGGAACACTAGTATCATCTCGTAATACACTACCTTGTAACTCACCGACTAAGTATGAATGTTGTGTTGGGAATTCTTAAGTAGGATGATTTATAATTATTTGAATGGATTGGGATGCCTTTTCATTTAAATAAAGAAATTGTAAATCACCAAACCATAAGTTTATATTCCTCTATTTACATTGTTTGGGATGCCTCTCTATGTAGATAAAGAATTATAAACAACTGGGCTTATTAGTATCTGAAATAACATAAGTATGAAGTCAATAAACACTACGTACACCAACAGATTACCTACTAGGCTATGATTGCAACTACTATCCCAATTTTTGTTTAATATTCAACTACTATATCAATTTCCATTGATATTCGACTACTATAACAATTTCCATTTATTGGATTCCTATGTCAATTGCTATTGTTGTTCAACTACTATATCAAATGCTATTGATACTTGACAACTATATCAATTTCCATTTTGATATTCAACAATATCAATTTCTGTACAACTACTATATCAATTTCTATTAATAATCGACTGCTATATCAATTTCCTTTGATATTCGACTATTATATGGATCTCTACTGATATTCAACTATGTTATCAATCTCTATTGACACACCATATTCTGAGACAAACCAAACTACATCACTAGTAATCCCAAACTCTAGTCCTCATAAATAACCACACCTCTTCATCGACACCACTCCAACATATAACACACATAGAACTTCGGGACGAAGTTCCCCGTAAGGGGTAGAGACTGTAACAATTCACATTTTCAGGTTAACTTCTATTCCCGAAAATTTCACTATTCACTTTTACTATTCACTTTTACTATTCATTTTTTTCCCGAAATTTGATTTTTGTTTCTTGGCCTCGAGTGATAAATCATTTCCATAGCAAATTAAAAGTTTGACACTCATCTGATCATTTTCGTGAAAGTTATTAAGGAATTACACGTTTTAGGGTAAAACGTCATTCAAAAATTCTACGCACAACGAAACTCGACCGTGTTAATTTTCTCCGTATCAGAAAAATGTTTGATACACTCATGATTTATTTGAGAATAAATGATGACTGAGAAAAACATGACCAAATAAACCTCGGCCGTGAAAAAAAACTGGAATTTTCATTTTTAAGCGTTTTTACTCAGTCGTAACCTTAGCCTATACCTGCACCACGTTTCTAAGACGATTTGAGTTTTCACATTTATAGAAAAAGTCAACAAATTTTTCCCTCCTCCTTTGACCAAAAACCATTCCTTGATTTTATAAGTCATTCCTTGATTTTTAGGCTTACGATTTTATGTCTAAAAGACATTTAATACCAAACGACACTAGATTGAGCCCAGTCTAGACATTATAAGTCATTTTAAATTATTTTTATCCTATTAGAAAAGTAACATTTTATTTTTCTCAATTTTACACAATATTCGTACGTTTTACGTATTACGCGTTTTAGACCCGTGTTTCCAGTTTTAGCAGGGTTTTAGCACCCCAATGGAACCTACCACTCATTATATATTTTATTATGGAGTATTTGGACAAGTTTAATCATTCTTCCAAGTTTCGTATTTTTACGATACCCGGTTTTACGTATTATGGCTTAATCGTTTACGGTTAGCACTTTACGGAGTCAAAACTAACTTCATAAGCTTGGATAATATCATCAAAAGCCAACACTTCCTCCCCAAGTTTTCCAAACCGCCATAGAGGGGGAGGGAGTCATCACCATGTGGCTTGATCTCAGGCTATGTACTCTAGGATGTGTACATGTGTTAACCTTGGTCTCGAAGGTTTGAAAAGTCATGAGTTCTAACCTCCTCAAAGGCATATAAATACCCCTCCTCCCCCTCCTTTGTACGCCAACATCACACACATCATCACCTCACACTTAGCTAATTCTCTTCCAATTTTATGCAAGATTCAAGTGCTTCATCTACATAGAAACCCTAGCTTGGTTTCAGGTAATCAAAACACTTCCAAACCTCATAAACTTTGGTGATTTCTCTTGAGTTTGAATCCAATCAAGTCACCTCAACTTTCATCATCTCTCTTTCAAGAATACAAGAGTAGAAAGATTGCATGAAGAGAAGTAAGTTGAAGCTAAAGTCTATCAAAGTCCTTACCTTACATGTTAACTTCCTTTCTTTGTTGAAAGCCAAAAGTTGTAAGCAAAACCCTAACATACTTCTTGTTAAATATCATAATCATGTTATTTACATATAAATCATGCTATATTATGTCTTGTGATCATGCATGATGTATAAAAATGGGTAAAACAAGTTATTGTAAATGATTGTTAAGTTAAGTTATTTAAACAAGTAAACTAGTGACTTTCTTGGAGAACCACGACCAAAATAGTACAACTATGATATTGGAAACTTATTTACTATTAAAGAGGACCTAACAAGGAAACCATAGCAATTTGAACCACCTAAAACGAGTACACGAGTCAAAAGTTATGACCATTTGAAGTTACCAAAACTTTACGGCAAAACTGGCAAAATAGTTTCTGTGACAGAACATAAAACACGCAAAAAGAGGCCTTTCTGCTCCGTTTCATGAAAAAGTTAAAGCACGAAAGTTGTCCGGAATCACGTTTTCTTCAAAAACTCAAGTGCACGTCTCCAGAAAACCAATAACGAATGAGATTTTTCTCAGTTTATTAACAGCTATTTTACATATATATGTCACTATATAATGGTTATGGTTTAAAAAGACCAAAGAGGTCTTATGACCTAGAATCAAGACCACAACCATGGCTAGAGCCAAGGTTGAGTCTAAAGACCATGGAACAATGACCAAAGGTTATGGCAAGGCCATGACTAAATGACCATATAAACTTACTTAGGCGAAAACATGAACCAAAGAGTTGGCGATAACTTAAACATACAATTTGGATCTACTTCATCTAAAAGAACCATGAGATATTACAAGAAATTGGCATACAAGTTATAAGAAACTCACCCTAATAACAATCTTCATGTAATCATAAACTTTCCTAAGTTTATTCAAATATTGGACATGTAACTTTTCGGATCAAAACTTGTATATATATACTTTATCAACTACTACAATAGTAGGGAGCCTCATGTGAGGAGTTCATTATGTAAGCCGTCGAGATGAGTTGTGGATTTACGAATTAAAGTGTCTTGGCTCCTCGAACGTTTACTACATGACTTCTGAATTATGTCGGCCCGAACGGTAGTAAACGCTATATAAACTATACATGTTTCATGAACCATTTCTTTTCATATACTTACACTATACAAAGTACCACATCATGGACTAAATGCAAGACATATATAGGCAATTCTTCATATTCTTAGACATTATTCCAAACCTAAGTTGCAACAATTATTCTAGGTTGCTCGTAGAAGTTCTCACGGCATATCCATCATTCTCATTAAACATCATCCAACTCAAGGTGAGTTCGTAGCCCCACTTTCTATTGTTTAACTATTTTACAAACCCATGGGGGGATACATGCTATTATTTTTCTACTCGAACACAATGCTTTCTACTGTATGCTACCCGACTTTGTTTTATTGTCACTAAGTAACGATTGCCATGTTCGAAGTCCCTATATCATGAACCATTAGTCACTAGCTACAGTGAGCGCGAATATTGTGAATAGATCTATTGGGATTGATGAATCCCATTTGTGTTGAACAACTACGAGTTCAAACAAATGCACTATATTTGATAGTTTGAGGTATAATGGCAATATTACCTTGGTAGGGCTTCTACAATGCCAATTTATGGTTCGATGTTAATGATTTGGTTGCATGAGCTTAGTGAAATAATAACGACTTTTGTTTTCTAACTATGAATGTGTGATTAATTAACTCACACTACCAACATATTGTGTTTAAACATTAAACAAACTCTATGAATATCACTCAACCTTTGTGTTGACCTCTTAAGCATGTATTTCAGGCTCATGATGATCAAGGATGGCACGGAACGGCACGGATATTCAAGAGGGCTATAAATTTTATTATCATTCAAAAACTCATTTAATGTAAATTGTAAACATGGAACCATCTGGGACCTCATTCTGTAATCTCTGATATT
This sequence comes from Artemisia argyi, assembly GCA_030686995.1. Lineage (NCBI taxonomy): Eukaryota > Viridiplantae > Streptophyta > Magnoliopsida > Asterales > Asteraceae > Artemisia > Artemisia argyi. The sequence goes on from CM060698.1 coordinate 63,546,241, forward strand.
TATATAATTTGAATGATAAATCTTTTAAAACGACTCAATTGGAGTTCATTTTCTATTATTGTGACTATTGTGCCGTCGAGTAACACCCGGTTTGAATTCCGCTGCATCCATGAATTGGAGGTGTTACATAGAAATTCCACCATTGAACCATACTCTTCATGACCCTTAGCCTTTTTCAGAATAGCAAACTTGTTATGATCTTTCTTGAATTGAAGTCGTGCCATTTGAATTATTTGTGAAAATCGGTTATGAATTATGCAAAGGAATGATGGGTTTAAGTTGAGGGATGGGGGAATAATTTAGTTTTGGCGAAGATATGCAAAGTAGGTTATAAAAGGAAGTTCCCCAATCGTGGTAAAAAAATTATCGGAAGAAATCGTTGACCATATCTGACGTATAAAGTGGATCCATCCAATTTCAAAATTACCCTTCAGCAGAAATGAAAGTCAATCTGCTGATGGATGGTCAATCAGCAGAAACTAATCAAGAGTAAAAATATCTTCAGTGAATATCTTGATTTTTACTGTGCCACCCAACTCACATTAATGATCATAAAGCCTAGACTTCGCCTATTTAATAACCCCAAATCACACTTCTCAGACATCAATTACCCCCAAATCATATCAAAACCCTAATTTCACAATTAACCCCAATTCATCACCAAATAATGTCTTCCAAACCCGAAATTATTGACCTAACCTCCTCCTCTTCCTCCTCTTCATCATCAGAAGATCTCCTACCTTATCCACCTGAATTAGATGATTCAAATTATGCTAGAGAAATGGAGAGATGGTGGAATGCTTTGGAGAAGGGGGAACCAAGTAATACCCCCTGTTTCTGCTGAGAGACAGTATGTCTCTCCCTTCATCTTTACTTCTGATGAAGACTCTTCAGAGGATGAAGACGAAGATCCATCATTTCTTCCTCCTTCCACACCAGAGAGATCCCAACCAAGGCCGAGGAAGAGAAATCCATATCTTCCAACATCACGGGGTGTGGTGTTGGGTCTTCCTGCTCCAGGATCTGGTGCTTCATACCACGGACACAGGGGAAAGGGCAAGAAGGCAGAGGTGGTGGGTAAGGGAAAAGGAAAGTGGAGTAGGTGATGATACGATGTTTCCAAGGACCAAAGATGTAAAACTAGGTTCTTGAGCATCTTCTTGCCTTGAACTAAAGATATAAAACTCGGTTCTTGAGCATCTTCGTCGTCATCATCATCATTCTTCTCTTTCCATTTTCACCTTCAGCTTCTTCATCATATTGGTCATGCATATCCACCAGCCCTTTTGTAATAGATGATAGAAGCTTAGTATTGATTTGGTAGACTTTAGCATAGGAATGATCTTTGTATTCCACTTTGAAGTTGATTGTAAGCTGTAAATTGTTTCTTGAATGAATGAACAACTTTTCTTATTTGTCAATTTATGAATTTTATTTCAGTAGAAGCAATGAATCTTAGCATAATTGACTCTTCAGTAGAAACAATACTCAGCATACATGACCACATTCCCTTTGAGACAGCTCTTTGTGAATTTCAAACAATAAGGACATTCTGCAAAACAGACACAGAGTAACAAAACAAACAAATCTTACAGAAACATTAGTTGGTTAATATTAGCCAAATAATAATATACATAAATTATACAAAGTTTACAATGACAATCCTCCCCTGAGGCATATGCCTCCCATGAGGCTTATGCCTCCCCTCAAACTTTGCATTCAAGGGTTAAGCATACCAATATGGACCACTAAGTGTTGAAACCTAGGTCCATCAAAAGCTTTAGTTAACAGATCTGCCACATTATCATCTGTGTGAATTTTAACTACTTTAATTAAATGTTTTTCATAAGCATCCCTGATAAAGTGGTGCCTGATTTCAATATGTTTGGTTCTATTATGAAAAACTGGATTTTTAACAATGCATATGGTACTTTGATTGTCAATAAAAATGGTGGTATTCATGAAGTTATACCCATAATCCAGCAATTGATTCTGAATCCATAGAACCTGTCCACAACAATTGGCAGAAGCAACATACTCTGCTTCAGTAGTAGAGGTAGCACCAATGGTCTGTTTCTTGCATAGCCAAGAAATCAATCTTCTTCCAAGGAATTGGCAACCTCCAGTTGTGGATCTCCTATCCATATTGGCACCAACATAGTCACTATCACTAAATGCTTCCAGCTTAAAAGGAGATTCTTTTGGGTACCAAATACCTAATTTGGGTTGGCCTTTCAGGTACTTGAAGATCTTTTTAACAGCATTCAAGTGAGAAGTAAGTGGAGTGACTTGGTGCCTAGAACAAGCACTTATAGCAAATGTAATATCAGGTCTAGAAGCAGTCAAATACATCAAAGAACCAATCATGGACCTGTACAAATGGACATTCACAGGAAGATCAGGTTCAAGATTGTTCTTTGGTTTGGGAGCTTCATAGAGAGTAGTGGCAGTTCTGACATTGTCCATATCAAATTTCTTCAACATATCTCTTACATACTTATCCTGACTGATAAATATACCATCAGGTTTCTGCTGAACTTGTAAACCCAAAAAGAAAGTGAGCTCCCCCATGGCACTCATCTGAAATTCTCCCTTCATCAAATCCTCAAACTCTCTACACCATTCTTCTTTAGTGGAACCAAATATGATGTCATCCACATAAACTTGCACTAGAATGATATCCCTAGAGTCTTTCTTAAGGAAGAGAGTCTTATCAATGGCACCTCTTCTGTAACCATGCTTCAGCAAAAATGTAGAAAGCCTAGCATACCAAGCTCTAGGTGCCTGATGTAGTCCATAGAGAGCTTTAACAACCTTATAAACATAATCAGGATGATCTGGGTCTTCAAAACCCTTGGGTTGAGTCACATAAACCTCCTCTTCAATCTCACCATACAGAAAAGCACCTTTTACATCCATCTGATATACCATAAAACCCATATAAGATGCATAGGCCAAGAATATCCTGATTGCTTCAACTCTGGCCACTGGTGCAAAGACTTCATCATAGTCTATGCCTTCCTCTTGCCTGAACCCCTGAGCCACTAACCTTGCTTTGTTTTTCACCACAATACCCCTTGCATCTCTTTTATTCTTCAAAATCCATTTTGTCCCAATTGCATATTTACCATCAGGGAGAGGGACCAGTATCCAAGCCTGCTGATTCTTAAACTACAGCATCTCTTCTTGCATTGTTTCAAGCCAACTTGAATCAGCAAGTGCTTGAGGAACACTGGTTGGCTCTATTTGAGAAAGGAATCAAGCAAACAGACAATGTTTAAAGTCTGTATGATTGTCCCTTTGTTGATTGTAGACATAGGAAATGAAAGCAACTTCACTATATTTAGTGTTCTTCACAGTACTTCTAGTTCTAACAGGTTCTTGAGGATCTCCAATAACCTTTGATAGGGGATGAGCAATATTGATCCTCTTTGTTGTTGTGGGGTTGACATTGATGGTGGTGTCAAGGTTGTTGACAGTGGGTCCAAACTCAGTGTCATAGGAAGAGGAGTTGAAGATGCCAGCCTTGGGTTGATAATTACCAAGATCAGAAGGAGTTGGAAATCTTGTAAATGGTTTCCCAAAGTCTGTAGACACTTCAGTAGAAATGGGAGATTGTGCAGCAGGACTATCAGCAGTTTTGATCACATCAGAAGGAACAGAAGAGCCTTCAGTAGAACTGTGTCTCTTAGCTTCCTGAGTGGCTGCATGTTCTTGCTTCTTGAGTCTAGCAAGATCTTCTGTATAATGTGACTCATCTTCATCCTCAGCAGTAGAATGATCACCTGCAAAATGGTTAGGGGGAAAAGAAGGTACAACAATGGTTTGTTCATCTTTTTCAGAGTCACTCTCTGAGTCATCATCCAGGGAACCTGCAGGGTTAGTAGGAGAATCTTTTGTTCCTGCAAATTGATTAGAAACATGTCTAGTATAACCCAAGTGATCAGTTAAGTAATCCAAGTCAAAATACCAAGTATGACCCTGTCCTTGAATATTAGGCTGATCTTCTAGGAATCTTAGGTTAAGGGTCTCCTCTATCCTTTTAGCATTCAAATTGTACACCCTATAGGCCTTGCTATGAGCTAGATAACCCACAATATATCTCTCATCAGCTTTCCCATCAAACTTTCCCAGTGTATCAGCAGTAATCAAAATGGTCACTTTACACCCAAAAGGTTTAAGGTAATGAATATCAGGAACTTTCCTAGTGAGAAGTTCATAAGGTGTCTTGACATGAGGTCTAGTGATGGATACCCTGTTCAAAACATAACAAGCAGTGCTTACTGCTTTAGTCCAGAACATAGAGGGTAACTTAGAGTCTGCAAGCATGGATCTTGCAGACTCTATTAAGGTCCTATTTTTCCTTTCAGTAACCCCATTTTGTTGTGGGGTCCTTGGAGTGTTGTAGTCCCTTTTTATCCCTTTAGACTTACAGAGTTCTATTAAGATCACATTTTTGAACTCAGTCGCAATGTCACACCTAATGCCTTTAACCTTTTTATTTAGCTGGTTTTCAATCAGGGTAATGAATTCTTTTAAAATAGGAGTTGTTTCATATTTAGTTTTCAAAAAGAATACCCAACAAAACCTGCTATAATCATCAGTGATAGGAGTTGGACCAAAGAGATCCATGTACATCAACTGAAGAGGTTCTGAAATGGTGCTCACAGCTGTTATGGCTTTGTATGAGGCTTTGTGTTGCTTTCCTTTGTTGCATGCAACACAATTATGTTCATTGGTGAAGACTTTTGAAGGAAGTCCCTGAACCAGACCAAGTTTAGAAAGCTTGTTAATGGTCTTGAAATTCACATGAGCCATCCTCCTATGCCATCTTGTAGATTCATCTAGGGAAGCTTTGGCCACCAAACATGTTAGATCACCTTCTGGTTGAACATCATTCAGATTGAATATGTACAAATTGAAAGTTCTAGGAACTCTTAGCAAAATGGTTGTATCTTCTGGAAGTTTGAAGCCCTTTGAGAGTACAAGACATTCATCCTTAGAGAAGAAAACTTTATTCTTGGTGTCACATATTTGTGATACAGAGAACAGATTGAAGTGCTGAAGTTCCTTCACATAATATACATTCTTAAAAGCTAACAAAGGTGTTTTAATAGTGCCTTTCCCAGTGATTTTGCCATCTCCTCCACCAAAAGTCACATTGCCTCCACCTTCTATAGGCACAAAGTCATGCATCTTATCCTTGTTCCCTGACATGCTTCTGGTACAACCACTATCTACTATGCCTACTTCAGTACTCTTCAGGGGATGATCCTACAACAACAACAAAATAAATATACAAAAGTTAGTACACTTTGGAGACTCAAGTCATTGCTGACTTGAGCCTGCCTTGTGGATCATAAGATGTAGGCCATGTAGATGTATTAGATCCACCATTGTTCTTGGGCCTGTATTGAAAATTAGGTCCCTTCTTTGTCCAAGAACAACCTGCTGAGGGCTTCACAGCAGTATCCCAATACCCTCCACCAACATACAGAGAGTCAAACTGTCTAGGCCAATAACCATTATGAAAGTAAGAACTAGTGGGTCGCACATAAGGTCTAGTACCAGTTCTTCTCCATGAAGAATGTTTTTCAGCAGAATTATGTTTCTACTGATGTAGAACAAAAGATGGTATATCATTAACATTTTTCCACATTTGCCTAGGTAGGTTTTCTTTGACTAGCACATACACCCATTCTTTGCTCATGAAAAGTACAATCCTTAATCAAATGAAATTTACTTTCACACACAAAACATTTCTTCTTTTTAGAAGATTTATTCAAAGTGAAAGATGTTCCATAACATGAAAAAGCATTCAAACCACAAACATTGACAGAATTGTTTTTAACAGAACTAGAAACATTGTTTTGCAAAGAATTAAATAATAAGTCTTCAGAAGAAACTGTCTTGGAATCAGCAGTAACTCTAACAGGCTTGTGGGGAGTCTTGGGTGATGTCTTGGGTGTGGTCTTGGGAAGGTCTGACTTTTCACTTGAATCACAACTGGTATATGAAGTAGACCCTTGGTCAGAAGACTTGTCACTGTCAGAACAAGAGACAGAGTCAATAGATTTAGTATCAGAGTCTGGCAAGTCAATTGACTTTTTGCCATAAAGATGGTGTGATCCATCAAATTCAACAGTTATAGAAAGGTCAGTGGGCATGTGTTCTCCTCTAATAAGTCCAGGTACATCATTCATTCCCTCTTCCTTAACATATTTTACAGGTTTTTGAAATTCTAGGATAGGTTCAGGGTCAAAAACACTGGATATATCAGGGTAAGTTAATTCCTCTGGATCTATATATTTATCATACCCTAATGCTTTTCTAGACCTAACAGATTGACTACCATCAATCAATTTATTTAAATGAGAAGACCCTTCTTGCCACTTCTTACGACTAGCCACTTCATTATCAAACTTCACTTGCAATTCTTGTTTCTCTAGTTCTACAATAGATTTTTCTTTTTCAGTACGCCTTAAATCTATCTTTGCACATTCTAAATCACTTTCTAAAACTCTTATCTTTTCTTCATATTTAAGCTGATTCTTTTGAAACCATACCTTCTGTCTTTCTAAAGTTTTTAAAGCCTTTTTATAAGCCTCAACTTCAACATAACACTCATTATATTTAGATTTCAATTCATCATATTCTTGTTTAAGTTCTTTATATCTTACACTACAGCCAAAAACACAGTTATGTACTTGAGAGATGCCCATCAAGGAAACTTGATCCTTCTTATCCTCTATGGGGCAGTATGCCAGCATATTCACTTGCTCAGAACTAGAAGCTTCCTCCTCAGGAGGTTCATGAACAGTCCAATTAACATGTTCATCCACAGTCACCAAGGCTTTGGAAGTTCCAGCTTTAGAAGTTCCTGCTTCCAATAGATATGAGCCATATCTAACTTCATCACCAGGCTTTCTATCCTTGCATTCTCTTGAGAAGTGACCCATCTGACCACAAGTGTAGGAACCAACTCTTCAGCAGTATCCTTCAGCAGTAACCGTCAGCAGAATTCTTACTTAGCAGAATTCCCAACAGGTATCAAAACGTTGTTCAAAAACAACACATTATATATTCAAAGCCAAAGCATAGATTTGAAAAGGAGAGCTACATGGGGTTGGATTGAGTGTTATAATAATTTTTTTTTTTTTTTTTTTTTTTTTTTTTTTTTTTTTTGGGAAAATTGTCCAAATATATATTCAACTTGCCATTTTTTACTATTGTATGCACTGAACTTTTTTTTTCTATTATATACACAAACTTTACTAATCATCCTTATTGTATCAATAAAACGCATTTTTGATGACGTGGCACGTTGATACAATAAGGATGATTAGTCATCAAAAAGGCGTTCTATTGATATAATAAAGATGATTAGTAAAGTTTGTGTATATAATAGGAAGAAAAAAAAAGTTCAGTGCATACAATAGTAAAATGTGGGAAGTTCAATGTATATTTGGACAAATTTTCTTTTTTATTTATTTATTTATTTATTTAAGGATTACCTTGGTGTTATTATGAGTTTGGCGCTCCTTAGGCTAATTTAGGTTAGGTATTTCGTATTATATTTTCTGGATGCATTGTAATTTTTTTGTTTCTTGCTAGATTTATTAACGAAATATCCGTTAAAAAAGAAATTTCAGGCCTAAAAGGCAATCGAAAGAGAAAAGCTTCACGTCATTGAGGATCTTTAACGTTTTGTGCCTAAAACCATATCGCTGTGAAATCTCCGAATAAACTCACGCAGGATAGCTACTAGAGCTCAACTTTGAAAGTAATAATCATATGAACACACTGTTAATTGTTTTCTCTTATTAGTTTAAAATATTAGATTCCTTTTATTTTAAATACCAGTATATATACACCTCATAGATTCGAATTAAGCTTAACTATTGATTTTAGTTGTTTTCACTTATTATTTTAAAACATTTGATACCTTTTATTTTAAATACTAGTATACACCTTAAGGATTCGAATTAAGGTTCCATATGGATTTTTTTGTTTTGGAGCTGTTTATCTCAGTTCTTTTCAGGTTGACTAATGTGATTAACCATAATATAAAGACAAAATGTACATGTATTGTCCAACGAGTCTATGCCAACCTGCATCTCCGGTAGGTATTTTTTTTTTTAAATCCAAAATCAACATCTCATATATAATATATTCTTAACCCGATACTGACATTTCAATGTATTTATTTTATATTATGCTACGTGCATGCTCATATTCTTAGCGCCCGGTTTGTCGTTGATGTTCATAACTTCATATAGTACTGCTGCCATTTTCAGTCTAGCTCTTTGTATAGTGATTTACATTCATATATCAGCTGGAATCAAATTTAATACATGATAACGCTAGCCTAGCTCACATTGATCATCCTTGAAAATGAATCTTGGACAAGGACTTATTATTTTTCCTATCTCATGGTCTCCCCTTTTTATATTAAAGTTAGTATAAAATGAGAAGAAATATTAAAATGAGAATGATGAGAAGAAACCACACACACATATATACACACACACACTCAAACAAGGCTCCCCCTTCTATGGAAGTCGGACCATAATGATAGAAAATTTTAGTCAACTTTAGGCCCTAACCAGGCAAGGAAGGGCATTAAACTAAAAGGTTGTAGTTTACTGAGTCATAGATCTACCATAAAAATTTCAGATTTTTATTCCTTACAGAGAATTGGTTATGATTTTTTTAGTGTGTGGGTGTCATATAAAAAGCAATAAAAAAATTAAAAAAAAAAAACAATAAAGAACATATCCTAATAGTGTGTATATATCCGTTAATCATTGGATCTAGCATGCAAAACAGTTACTCCCCCGTCCCTAAATAAATGTCCACATTGACTTTTTGAGGTCTTTCTTATTCAAATTTGAACTTAAATATTTCTGTTTTTGTTATACAATGCTTGATGCAAAATATATGAATGAATTGAGCTTTAAATGTATTTTCATTATTATAATTTTCATCAAGTATTATATAACATAAACAAATCTATTTAAAGTTAAATTTGAACAAAAAAGACTGGAAAAAAATAAAATGAACATTTATTTAGGAACAAAGGGAGTAACAATTAATATAGAAGCATATATGTCAACACATATATCCATTCAATTAACAATTAATTAACGGTAAACAAGATAAAAATGATAAATTAAAGTATGTAAACATCGTTTTTAACAAGTATAAATTGCATACGACCTAGGGTTTTCTTCTACAAATTTTTAACGATAGTATTTGTTGATTATTTACAATAAAAGAATCGTCAAAGGGCATACAAAAATAATAGACAAGAAAACAAATGAATCAAGCATTAAAGATCCAATTTTTACGTGTTTTAGGTAACTAATTATATTATATAATGGCTGGTGATGACACTGTTGGAATGTTAGCACATTAAACATGTAATATAAACATAATTACACACGAGTACGCAACGGAAGCAAGATCAAATACAGTGTGCATTAATTAATCTAACTAATTACCTTGTTTACCTTTTCTTGTAACGGATCGAGCAAGGAACGAATTCAAGAACAATGGATCCATGGTTTATGAGATCCCCCGAAAACCACACAAGATTCAAAGAGTTATATCATCTATGGTTTCACACACAACACATTCTTTAGCAATACAATTGGTATGCTAGTTCTTGGATCAAGCAAACAAGCCAAACACTTTAATGCTTAATCAAAATCTAAACCCTTGCCTTATGGGGAGGGTGTAAGATTGGATATAACAAGAGGAGAGAAGAAGAGAAGTCTAGCTTGTTTAGATGTTCTAAGAGAACCAATAGTGAATCCAAGAGATTCATTATATAGGTAGGCTTAGCAAAACTTAAGGAACAAGTTAGCTTTTCAAACTTTCCTAATCCTCCATAAAAATGCCCTAGGAACCAGGCTCCTTAATGAATAGATGAGGGATCCTCCTTCCTCTAAGTTACATTAAGTCCTTATCTTTAATGTTTAACGGCCGTTAGTCAAATACCGTTAAGTTCCTTATCTTTAACGTTTAACGGCCGTTAGTCAAATACCGTTAAGTAACTATATTAGTTAACGGTCATTAGGCTTATTTCGTGAAATACTAATTAATATAATACACTAATATATTAATTACTTATTAATTGTATTTACGTGTTAACGTGTTTGACTCCATAAGCTCACGTAATTTCGAGACATACATTTAGTTGTGATATGTACATATTCCAACATGTTAGTCTCAGTTGATTCGATTAATAAATTTTAAAACGAGATTTTCTCAAATCACAAGTCATGGTTCTACATCTCATAAGTATTGCTCAAAAAGCAGATGACAAAAGCTATGGTTACAAACATCTAGTTTCTTCAGCTTCAAGAATATCACACCTCTTATCCAGTCATGACCATAAATGTGTAAGTTAAACATGCTATTTCATGAAAGATATTAAACATCGATGATTTTTTTTTTTTTTTTTTTTTTTTTTTTTGGACAGCAAACTAAACATCGATTTAAACCCAAAACCATGAACCGTAATCCCTTAAACAATTCTACAGCAAGGCTCCTATGCAGTTACATTTTACCATCATAAGTTAAATGTATATATTTAGCGCCCATGCACAATTATATGCCACATTGTCGAGGGTTATACGTCATCTAATGCTCTTAAAATACTAATGATACAATAGCATGATAATCCACCCAACCAGCCTAAAAATATTGTTTAGTCAGAGCTCCTAAATTCATTAGAACTTGCTCAGGTCTCCCATACAAACTTGCATACAGAGTAAGTGCAGTTCTTGCTTATGCTTAATGTGCCAAACGTACACAGAAACCTCTTTTTTATGTCTTTATACAGCCATGATTTTCCAGGGTTGTAACAATGATGTTAATCTGGTTCTCAAGATAGAGATTCAAACAAGTGATGATAGAGAAATCGAAAAAAATTATGAACGAGTTTTCATTGGTTAATTGCTGCGTGGCTGATATGCACTACACTCTTTTATCATTTAATTTACTAATGTATTTAGGTATTTAACATTGTTTTACTTTTATTTTTTATTTCTATTTTGTGATTACATGCTCGCATGTCAACACATATATCTTTGGGCTGAAAAGAGCCAATAATTTACTGGGAAAAAGTGGCTGAACGCGGCTGGGTTGGTTCCCATGACTTTTATGCTCGTTTTTAGGCCATTTATAAATATGTTTTTTACTTGTAACTAGTTATAATACCCGCGTACGCGCGAGTTTTTTTTAAAATTTTTGAATCATATATTTTTATTTATTAAAAACCAAATAATTTAATCTTTGTTTTGTTTGATTTATGATGTTTAATTATAGTTTTTTTATTATTAAAGATAATTATTTAAAAATTTTAATCTTATTATTAATTGCATCTTATCTATATTTTTGTATTTATCTTCTACTTGTATTATCGATAAATATAAAATGTTACCTAATAAGAAAATAATCTTTTTTTAAATAAAATTATTACTAAATAAGGTATGAATACATTTTTTTTAAATAAAAAATTCCCAATAGGGGTTTTGTTTTATTATATAAAAGATACGAAAGTTTATATTACAGATAAAAATCTTTTTTTGTTATAACGATTTAGAAAATTGTATACCTAGAAGAAGGCCTTGGGTGTTTATCTGTTGCATGCATTAAATATAACTTGCAGGGTACCCGCGCGTTGCAGCGGCGGGTACCATGCAATTGTAATATTTAGCGAAAATTTCTTTTAATTCTATATTTTACGATACATAAATATACGGATGAAGATAATTTTAGTTTTGAATCATTTTATGCAATGACAATAATTTTCATATAAAAACTGTAGATTATCCACGTGATATTGTGACAATATTGAGTGAGTAGCTGTTATATTGTAAAGGTATGAGGTTAAAGTAGTTGACAATAACCCGAAGTCATAACTTATCATTAAATAATAACACCATAGCAATTTTAAAAATCACTTACATTATACTAAGAAGATTTAGTTTTCTAAAAACAATGTTTGTTATATTTATCCCACATAAAAGGATGATACAAGTAAAAGACTGCTTATAAAGATTGAAAAAAAAAAAAAAAAAAAAAAAAAAACTACATACTTTGCTTTGAAAAATCATTCGATTTTTATTTAATTAGTATTATTATTATTATAAAATATATATAATAAATATAAAATATATACTTTGCACATTTGCATACTTTGCTTTGAAAAATCATTCGATTTTTATGAAACAAAGTTTTTAGTTTTTACGGTAAGTTTTATCTAAACAATTCTAAAAGATGTATATGTTGTTTCTCGTGGCACTCTTGCGATTTAATAATATTTTTTGAATATTGTAATTAGTATGCATTTTGAAACTCTATTAATTTAATAATATCGTTTTCGGATGACTTTTGTAGGCTAGCCGAACCGGCAGTGACTCCGGTTCCCGATTTCCGATCCGTATTTTAAAACCATATATACCATTAATTTGTTTTTAGAACATTTGATAGCTTTTATTTTAAATACTAGTATACACCTTAAGGATTCGAATTAAGGTTCCATATGGATTTTTTTGTTTTGGAGCTGTGTACCTCGGTTCTATTCAGGTTGACTAATGTGATTAACCATAATATAAAGATAAAATGTACATGTATTGTCCAACGAATCTATGCCAACCTGCATCTCCGGTAGGTATTTTTTTTTTTTTTTTTAATCCAAAATCAACATCTCTCTCTCTCTCTCTCTCTCTCTCTCTCTCCTTCTACAGAAGTCGGACCATAATGATAGAAAATTTTAGTCGACTTTAGGCCCTAACCAGACAAGGAAGGATTCTTCCCCAACCTTAGCATTAAACTAAAATTTTAGTCGACTTTAGGCCCTAAATTTTAGTCGTCTAGTATTATATAATGGCCGGTGATGCCACTGTTGGAATGTTAGCACATTAAACATGTAATATAAACATAATTACACACGAGTACGCAATGGAAGCAAGATCAAATACAGCGTGCATTAATTAACCTAACTAATTACCTTGTTTACCTTTTCTTGTAACGGATCGAGCAAGGAACGAATTCAAGAACAATGGATCTAGGGTTTATGAGATCCCACGAAAACCACACAAGATTCAAAGAGTCATATCATCTATGGTTTCACACAGAACACATTCTTTAGCAATACAATTGGTATGCTAGTTCTTGGATCAAGCAAACATGCCAAACACTTTAATGCTTAATCAAAATCGAAACCCTTGCCTTATGGGGAGGGTGTAAGATTGGATATAACAAGAGGAGAGAAGAAGAGAAGTCTAGCTTGTTTAGATTTTCTAAGAGCACCAATAGTGAATCCAAGAGATTCATTATATAGGTAGGCTTAGCAAAACTTAGGGAACAAGTTAGCTTTTCAAACTTTCCTAATCCTCCATAAAAATGCCCTAGGAACGAGGCTCCTTAATGAATAGAGGAGGGATCCTCCTTCCTCTGAGTTACATTAAGTCCTTATCTTTAACGTTTAACGGCCGTTAGTCAAATACCGTTAAGTAACTATATTAGTTAACGGTCATTAGGCTTATTTCGTGAAATACAAATTAATATAATACACTAATATATGAATTACTTATTTATTGTATTTACGTGTTAATGTGTGTGACTCCACAAGCTCACGTAATTTCCAGACATATATTTAATTGTGATATGGACATATCGCAACATGTTAGTCTCAGTTGATTCGATTTATAAATTTTAACACAAGATTTTCTCAAATCACAAGTCATGGTTCTACATCTCATGAAAGTATTGCTCAAAAAGCAGATGACAAAAGCTATGGTTACAAACATTTTGTTTCTTCAGCTTCAAGAATATCACACCTCTTAACCAGTAATGACCATAAATGTGGAAGTTAAACATGCGATTTCATGAAAGATACTAAACCTCGATTTTTTTTCTTATTATTATTTTTTTAATTTTTTTGGACAGCAAACCAAACATCAATTTAAACCCAAAACCATGAACCGTAATCCCTTAAACAATTCTACAGCAAGGCTCCCATGCAGTTACCTTTACCATCATAAGTTAAATGTATATATTTAGCGCCCATGCACAATTATATGCCACATTTTCGAGGGTTATACGTCATCTAATGCTCTTTGTTAGTGCAAATATTACGATATTTAATCTATACAGTCTCGTTTGTTTTGATTGATGACAAACGTATAACTTGATACATAATGTAAAATGTACAAGTTAGTTGTAATCATAGTTTGTCTCAACATACATTCAACACCCCGCAACGTCTCGTGTCATCGTATGCTACAACACAGGTTCGTACATATTTCTTATGTGGCATTATGATCAAACCCCTTGACTAACCATTTAGTATGAGTAAAATACTTTTAGAGTCTTTAAGTATTTTAGGTGTCAAAGTGCACTTTAGGTATAAAATATAAAAAGTGCCACATTAGGTGTCTAGATAATATTAGTAAGTTTACAATTTATAAAATGTGTTATAACAACATAAGTACATAAAACATTTTTAGTAACTTACTAAATATCATGTAGCAAACTAATAAATATATTTTCTAATAACTTTACAAGTTTACTTTCATATACATTTTTATCAAAATGAAAAGTATATAATTACATCAACACATGGATCATCATATTCTAGAATGTATATCTTTCTAAGGATTGTGTAAGATATTGATTAGACTTTACAAAGATTTTGAAAGATATGTCATAGATTGTGTAAGATGTGTCATAGTTGATTTACAAGATCTTGATGAGACTAGAAATAGATTTGGAAAGATATTTGGAAGATATTGTTGTTAGTTTTAAAATATGGTTTTGGAAAACCTCTTTATTTGTTTTCCCATAAATAGTAGCCCATGGTTTTTCTAATAAATTGATGAAACTTGAAAAAAAAAAAAAAAAAAACTTCTCTACACTTTGCATAGATTTTAGATCAATAGAAAACCATATAGAAAACACAATCAATCACCCTCATTATCAGGATCATAAGGCTTCTAACATTCATCTTTGTTGTAAGCATATCATACATCTAGATCCACCAAAGAAGCTTGGAGATCTTGCCATCATCATCCACCACATGCATACATATATGAAGATCCATCACAACAAGATTGGAGAGCTTATGATCTTCATTCATTGAAGGCTTTCTATCAATGAAAGTTCTTTTAGATTAGTTATTCATATCTATTAGACATTTATGTCTTGGATCATCATTGTACTCTTTATTATAGATTAGATGGTTTATGTGTTTGTGCCATAAAACACAAGGTTTCTATGTTGGGCCACAAAACATAACGGGAGTTGTTATACCCTTGTAAAAGAACTAGCGGGAGTGGTTGTACCCTTGGAAAAGAACTCGACATCTAGCTTAGTGTCGAAAATATTGTATAGGCGACGATAGGAGTGGTTGTACCTTGTAAAAGAACTCAGTATCTAGCTTTGTACCGGATAAAGTTTAAGCGACGTTTGTAAGGTTTTCTCCGCCAAGAAGGGAGCTTGTTGATCTAGTGAAGTAACTCTCGAGTTGGGTACTCTGGGAGTGGAGTAGGGTGGAAAGGAGATCCGTGACCAAACCACTATAAATTCTCGTGTTCGGTTTGCTATTTCCTTTTACTTTTATACTTGCACTATATTATTGTTTGTGTTGTGTTGTGACTTGATGTTTATGCTTGTGTGACAACTTGGTATATCATATGCTTTATATTAATCATAAGACTATTATTAGTATTTCTCATATTACAACAAGTTTGATCAGAAATTTGTCATATGGAATTATGGATGTTAAAAAAAAGGACTAATAATGGCGTAACTTAACACAATGGTTTATACTATATTTGATACAACAAGTTTAAAGATTTTTAAGCGGAAACGTCCCCCCCCCCCCCCCACCCCACCCACACGATTTCACACTCTTAAAAAACTAATGATACAATAGCATGATAATCCACACAAACAACATAAGAATATTGTTTAGTCAGAGCTCCTAAATTCATTAGAACTTGCTCAGGTCTCCCATATAAACTTGCATACAGAGTAAGTGCAGTTGTTGCTTATGCTTAATGTGCCAAACGTACACAGAAACCTCTTTTTTATGTCTTTATACAACCATGATTAAAAACTATGGAAATGCTTATTCTTGATCAACTGGATTTTCCACGGTTGTAACAATGATGTTAATCTGGTTCTCAAGATAGAGATTCAAACAAGTGATGATAGAAAAATCGAAAAAAAATTATGAACGAGTTTTCATTGGCTGATTGCTGCGTGGCTGATATGCACTACACTCTTTTATCATTTACTAAGAGCTATAGGTGCAAAGTTGAGCAAGAGCCTCTTCATTCGGGCCCCACCCCTCCACATCACCAAACACCTCAACTTCAACTAACCACAATAAACCCCCCCTTACCAAACAACAAACCTCAACTTCCCCATTAGGGATCCACCTCTTACACATTTATTTTTTTATTCATTTTATTAAATAAATTAAATTCATTTCACAAATACTAAAAAATAAAAAAAACATACTAATTTTATTTCATAAAATAAAAAGTTACGATACGGAAAAAAAAATACGATACGAGAAAAAAAAAACACGCATACAATATGGAAAAGAAAATACGATACGGAAAAAAAAATACGATACTAATACGAAAAGTAAACATTTTATTCGTCATCTTCGCGGTCGAGATTTTGGTATTTCTGAGTTATTCGTGCTTGTCTCTTGCGAATTACTTCGGCTCTAACCGGGTCAGTAACCGTGTTTGGATCGAGCATTAGCATCTGCATATCCTGCCACTCCAACAACACAGCTTCTTTCTCGAACGCCTTTTCCTCCCTCTTCCTTCGCGCCTCGTAACAAGCCGTTTGAGCGTCTTTCGCTTGATTATACTTTAAACGTACCTTGATTTGGTTGTGACGGTTGTATTGGTTGTGATTGAGGAAAAGTGGATAGTTGATTCGGGTTATAAAATTGTGGCGACGAATTGAATTGTTGTTGACTTGCGAATCCTTGTTGAAATGCTAATTGTTGGTTACGATAAATGTCATTCGGATTTAATGGTTGTGAACCGTATGGCGGTGAAGGGTTTGGACTTTGAGACGAGGGACTAGAAGAGTTTGAGGCTCCCCCGTATTGACGTTGGTTTGACGTTAGGAGGTTCGTGAAATAACCTCCTTCGTTCGGGTTTTGAGACATTTTTTTTTTTTTTTTGCTTAGGAGAAGAGGTATAGAAATATTTAGATTAGATCGTTGAATGTAGTGAAGAGAATGGAAGAAGGTTAGTATTTATAGTTGTAAAAGAGGGTAGGAAAAAAAAAAAAAAAAAAAAAAAAAAAAAAAAAAAAAAACCATTGTGTTTAAACGGTAATATCCCCCATTTTTAAATTCTCAAACGTTCACCTCTTACATGTTGTCAGAATTTTGCTTCGCCGTGGCCACGGGGAGGTGACCAACGGCGAGCAACGGCAAGGGGGTTTGGTGTGGCGGCGAGCAACGGCTCGTCGTTGTCACTGCCAACTAGGACGGCGAGGGGTGCTTCCCCATCTGCACCTTGTGCTCTAATGTATTTAGATATTTAACATTGTTTTACTTTTATTTTTTATTTCTTTTTTGTGATTACATGCTCGCATGTCAACACATATATCTTTGGGCTGAAAAGAGCCAGTAATTTACTGGGAAAAAGTGGCTGAACGCGGCTGGGTTGGTTCCCATGACTTTTATGCTCGTTTTTTAGGCCATTTATAAGTATGTTTTTTACTTATAATACGAAAGTTTATATTACAGATAAAAATCTTTTTTTGATTTAGAAAATTGTATACCTAGAAGAAGGCCTTGGGTGTTTATCTGTTGCATACATTTAATATAGGGAAAATTACCAAAATGGCCCGTTGCCCCGCGGTCTAGGCGTATTTAGCTCTTTTTTGAAAAATTCCCGTTTTAGCCCAGGTTGCCCTAGGCAACTTTCGTACAGTCAACCGAATGATGACAAGTGTCCTCAAGTTGCCCAAAATGATAGCTGACAACCTGGGCTAAAACGGGAATTTTTCAAAAAATGACTAAATATGTCTAAACACAGGCCAACTGGGCTATTTTACCAATTATCCGTTAAATATAATAGTGATAAAGAGTAATAAACCACCTCGCCGTAACCGAACCCATGTATTGTTTTTTTGACCAAACTGTTTAAAACCAAATACTAATAGACAAGCATTGGATGTTTTAGGTCTATCATGTTTTTTTATTGAAGCATTATTTTGGGTTTTGTGGTTTCGTTCAAAACACCAGACCATATTGTGAACCTATTAATAATACTCCCAATTCATAAAATTTTTAAATATTTGCTATCATTAGTTTACTCAAATGGATTGTAGTTACCAAATTAATACTATTTGGGTTGAAGATTCATCAAATTAAGTGACTTCATCCTATTCAATTGTGTACATGTATTTTTTTTTTTTTTTTTTGTACACATTCTTGATCTTACCAAATAGCACTAATGCAACATCATAAACTTCCAGATACCTTTTGATAAATCAGACATGTTCTCCTAATGTAAATAGTGCTTTGTTTTATTTGTAAATGTAATTTCGACAAAGTTATGGATATAGAAAAGTTGTTGGATGGTGTAAATTATAAGTGAGCCGGGCGCTTGCCTATTAGATAGATGTGTTATCATGGTGCATTAAAAATATGCAATTAATTAAGTTGCAACAAGAGTGTGACATTAACTTTTAACATTTGGTTTAACTAGGTATGTTTTAACGTATAATTTAGGAGTTTTATGAAAATGTTTACAGAGTAAGGATGTATTATAAAACTATTGATAACGGAATCCGTTATTTTTTCTAACGAATAATGAAATCCCCCATTATTCGATCTGTTCACAAATGTATATATGTACAATATTCTGCATGCACTTGTATAATCATGCATTCCCACGTACGTTCCTCGAACAAAACTTATACTTTTAGAATTCCGCCACAACGTGTGGGAAAGAGAATCTATATTTATACATGCAACCACGCTTCAATGGATTATGATCAACTTGTTTTATACTGGCCAGGATGTATTTTTACAAGTAGAAGGCGGAGTATGACTGATTAATTTCATATTATACATAATGATAGCAATCTTCGTACATATAATCTTCCTTAATTCTTTAGCGATGTCTTAAACGGTTGTATATTGTCTCAAACTGTATAATCTTCTTGTTTTTTTATTAAGTTTAAAATTATTTAAGAATTATGTTAACATTTTTGTATAAACTAAATACACGAAACTAGCCCGCTAGTAAATCTTATGAATGTGACATAAGGAGCAGATAAGTGACATAACTTATGTTTCTCATCGAGCGGGTCATGAAGCTAGTACTTGTATAAGCCTCTGCAGATGAACTCCATATTCATTAGGCATTTCTTTGACCAAATAATCGTTGTATTGATATGTGTTTAATACCTAACCTCAGACTTCTTATGCACTGCAATTCTGGGAGATGGATTTTGATCAAAATCACCTCTATTAGATTATCAACAATTGATACAACGTCCACACCAAGGACCACCCCACATGTCCTATATATTAAATAAGCATTGCCTACCACCACCCTTGCTATAGCAAACATAAACATCCCTTTATGACTCTTATTATACTCGTAGTAGAAAATACTAAACAGAACAACTGTGTGATACTTTTTATGATATTAAGGTTATTTATTGTCGTATTTGATTTTTGATGTAAAATGATAAGAGAAAGTAGGTGTATTACATTTATCATTAAATGAATGGATTGTGTGTAAATTTAGGAGTAACGCATTTATATCAACACTAGCTCTTTCATTATATTCTATAGACGAGTGACCGTTGATAGCGACAAAACTTTATAGCGTTAAAATTTTTTAATTGAGATATTTCGGTTAAGTATTTCGGGTAACGTTTATGCATACAACGTAAACTAATCAAAATGTAATTGAATTTTTTTAACCTATGATAATTCAATTGAAAATAAAACAAGATAACAATTAGCTAAAACAATTAATGTCTTCTAAAAATATATTTCTAACTTTTTTCAAATAATGTGTTATACATATAGTTCAGATGATATATATATATATATATATATATATATATATATATATATATATATATATATATATATATATATATATATATATATATATATATACCGGATCGATTGAGAAGATTTTTAGATTGAGAAGAATGAGAAACAATCTTAGTTATTAATCTCATTGAACCAACTTAAGGGTATGATGGGCATTTAGAAGTTTAAATTCTCTTTCATATTTAACTACATTAATCATGTGCATAATTTCTCCACTTCAAATTTACACATCAACATTCCTTCTTATTCGTATCCAAAATGATGAATCAATTTTATATTTGTATGCCTTTTCATTCTTCGATATGAGCCACTGACATTTGAACTTTTATTTTAAACAAGAAAAAAAACTCCAACCATATTCTTAGTTATTACGTAAACTTATATAACGAATCAATTTTTAAACCAAAAAAAAAGTGGTTCATATAATTGTATGTTATTTAATTGGTTTGTATATGGCGCTTATAATTGCTTATGGTTTTTATAGTTAAACTGATTCAACTTTGACCTTATATATTTTTTGTGTTATGAAATAGTCAATGAAAAATTATACCAGTGAAAAATACACTTTAAATCAAGTCCATTCATATATTTTGCATTAAGTATTATATAACACCTGTAAAAATAAATAAGGTTAAAGTTGAACCAGTTTGACTCTGAAAAGTTAAACTGGACACTTATTTTGAGACGGAGCTAGTAGTAAAGAAAAAAATATACATAAACAATTAACCGCAATAATGTTCTTTTGTTGGTCATATGTTCCTTTGTGGGATCCATTTAAAAAACCTTAATATTCCAAAGAACCTTAGTGTTGGTAAATAGAAAATAGTAACATATTAGCTCTTATGCAATGCATAAAAATTGATAAATCATATAATATATATGTCGTGATCAATTCCAACAAAAGCATAGGATGCCTTTTACATTTAATTGGTCTTTGTGAGTCCTTATTATTTAGGAGTAGTTTATTCCCAATCTAGACATCATCTAGTCAACTTCATATAGTTGTATTTGTATGTAAAGGTTTGGATAGTTTTGCTGGACAAAATACTCAAATCAAAATTGACTAAATAGCAGATACCTTTGTTCAATGAAAACCGTTTTGGTGATTTATCACTGCTTAAAGATCTTCTCAATTTACTTATCAACATGATAGGTCATGTTGTGATTAATGTTAGAGGGAAAACAAATTAAAAAAAAAAAAAAAAAAAAAAAAAAAAAGTTTTTATTGGACCCAAATAATTAATGAGGCTTAAAAGTTGAAAAGATAATGCATGATGGAGTCTTGAGGACATCTTGTATTTTCTCAAATCATGACCTAAAAGTGGGTCCTAACAAATAACCAATCAAGGACCATTACTTGTGGTTTTTGTTGACTTGATTACGTATATAGATGAAATAAACATGATTAGAGAGACGACTTTGACATAAAAGAAAAATCTTAATCATCATATAATTAAGATTTACACAACCACTCATTTGGCCCTAAACAAGTTTGGACGTTGTTTACTAGTATTGATGGTGGTGGCCTTGTATGTGGACGTTGTATCAACCTTGGCATTTTGCTGTTTATTATCGTAATAGAAATGATTTGACATCCATATTTTAAGAAAAACCGGTACGGCGGTACATAAACAAGTTTAGAGACCATGATATAAATATATATTTAAACGAGTATACTAGTTTATTGTTAGTAGTTGGTGGAAATTATGAGTAGATACAATGTAATAACGAGCTAGCTAGTTTTCTTTTCTATGAAAAGATAAAGTAATCGGGTGCATATATGTATGTTTATTCAAGACATATCGAAATCGCCAAATGGTTTGTAGATTAAGTTAAACATATATCACACACTTCATACAATTTAAGTATATCGAATGACCCAAACTTGTTTTGACTTTTGTAAGTCAAAGTTGATAAGGAACCAGAAACCAAGTTTGCTGCATAGTTATTCAGCAAGTAAAAGGAACATTATTGACTACATTGGTCTTCTTATAATAACAAGCAACTACGATGATCCCACTATAATGTAAAAAACAACATCTTTTTATTAACACAATAAGGTCAATACAAACCATGGATGACCTTTAACCCAGTGTTGATACAACCCAGAAAGATATCACACCACATCCTTACCAACCTAAACCAACTTAATGAAAAAAAAGACCCAACTTAAAAGAAAAAGCTTGTTGAGCTTCTTCAACTTATGATCCTTCTCCCTCATCAACCTCAACTGCTCCTCCAACTCTTCTTGAAGTTCATTCCTCGCCCTCAACAGGCCAGGAATCACAGCGACTGCTCGGCAACACATTAGAGAATTCGTCCATCCAATAAACCCACATGACGGACAACAGTAGAATCGTCATCCTAGGTTCCTGTTTGTCTAGCTTGTTTTGATTTTTGCTTGTTTCACACAATCACAAATCAAGACCATCTTTTTACCGGATATTGGAAAGTGTGAAATAATGTGATGAAACGGTCATATTTAATAACTGGATAGTGTGTAAAAAAATAAAACTTCGATTGCAAATTTAGTCCTTAAATCTACAGTGTTTACACGTATACATAGTACCCGGCACAGTGAAATGACGATAATACCCTCAGTGACGTGACACTTAACGATGAAACTAACGGGATTTGGCTCTTGGTGGCTTTTTTGCACATATGCGTAACGTTAGTGGTTTTTTTGCACGCCTTTATAACTCGGTGTCTTTTTTGCACTTTTACGATACTTTAGTGACTATTTTTGCAGTTTACCCCTTTTAAATGTGAGTATTTTAAAATAATTCTTCACACTTGTAAGTGTGATGATTTTGACTTTGAAATTGATGATTTTGATTTTTAAATAATTTCTATACTTTTAAAGGTGAGATTGAAATTCTTCAAACTTTTTAAGTATGAGGATTTTGAAACAACTATTCACACTATTAAGTGTGAATATCTTTTAAAAAAAAGTTTATGGTTCATAAAGTGCGAAGAAAAAAGTGTATAAAAATGACAAATTTGTTGTAGTGTATGTTTTAAGTATAATTTAGGGGTTTTATGAAATTGTTTCCAGAGTAAGGGTGTATTAAAAAACTATTGATAACGGAATCCGTTATTTTTTCTAACGAATAATTAAATCCCCTCTTATTCCTTTCATAAATGTATACATGTACAATATTTTGCATGCACTTGTATAACTATGCATTCCTACTATACGTGCGGGAAAGAGAATGTATATTTATAGATGTAGAGGTGCGATCCCTTATAAAGGGGACTAAAAATACAAAGTCTACAAAGACTAGAAAGCCACTCACCATGTGACAAGTGTCCACCACCCACTCCCTCCCTTTTTTCTTTTTAAATTCGGTTAGGGGGCATTTTGGTCATTTTAACCGTTTCTTTATTCCACCCTAAAACTTCAAACGCAAATATCTTTCAAACGACAAACTTTTACGAAAAACCGATTTCACCATAATTTTTAAGATTTAATCCTCTTTAATTTGGTATAAATCTTGTTAAATATTTCAAACTTTTATTTTTTACATATAAAATAGTTATAGATTTTCTTGATATTTTTGGCATTTTCGGTCCTGTTTTTTACCCTTATAAATGTCGAATCGTTAAAAACTTAGAACATGAAAGTTATAGATTTTTGTTCACTCTTTACACAGGTTTTTGAATCACTCATGTAAAACCCACATTTTCATAACATGTTTAAATGATCAAATTGCCCCTATAACTTAAAACTTGAATAAATACTTAATTAAAACACCAAATAAATCCCCAAAGACTTGGAAATTAGCAACATGTGATCTATATTATTTTTGTATGAACTCTTGCAACATATTTATGGTCCTAAAAATATATATCACATCTAAATTATTATTATGGGTCCAAAATGAATTAAATTTGTACATAACTTATAAAGAGATAAACATGTTTATTTTTTTTAGAAAATATTGAAGATTGATTTGGTCTTCCCACCCCATCCATAATTTCGGCCAAAATTGCTCCAAATCACCCCATAAGATTTTATTTTCCCATTATCCCATTCCGTATTTCAAAATTAAAAACCCTAAACACCTCAAAAATACCACCGGCGGCTCACTAATTTTCCACGGCTTATGAGAATTTTTTTGAGACGTATTAGAAGGCTAAGAACACGGGAAAAATAGTGGTAAAGGCTGTGGAGTTCTCGGATTTCAGTTTTGGTTTTTGCTTGCTCTTTATTTTGGCCAAGAAGGAGAAAAATACCAATCAGCTCTTCCAATTCTATCCAACACATTTAGGTATTTTTGTAACATCCTTTCTATCATATATTGTCTGTATAAAATCATAAAAATGATCCATGCATGATATACAAACCATACGAATTAAAATAAAATAGAAATCCTAAAAACATGCAAAAACTCTAAACAGATCATACGAATTTTGGTGGCCAGATCTGATTTTTGTGATGTGTTATGATGTATATACGACTCATATAAAATATGTTAGCAATTATTCGAAGCCTATGGAAATCGTTTTTGATTTATTTGTTTTGATCTGATTTGCTTAAATTAAAATGGGGTGCGAATGATTTAGGGTTGGGTTTTGGGTGATTTTTTGTGATAATAAATGATGTAATTATTGTATAATAATGATGGGGTGATTGGGAAAAATTAGGGTTTGATGATTGTGAATTATTTTGTTAACCGATTTGTGTTTTAAAATTAGAAGGGTGTGTTTTGTAATTTTCCAAACTTGCTGGATATTTTTGTAATTCATTTTAGACCTGGTATAATTCGTATAAATTGTTACTTGAGCGTGTGATGTATAAATTTTGTAATTAAATGGTTTATTTAGTAAATTATATAACTTAAAGGTATGTTTTGAAATAAATTAAACTTGGAGGGTTAATTCTGGAAATTAAGAAGATATGAAGGATTTGGGTCGTATATAGTTTATTGAGGGGCTGGAAATGTATTTTGTAAATTAAATTGACGAAATTGTAATTTCTATAATTAAAAAGGTTTAAATTGTAAATATTATAACTAGAAGGACTAAAAATGTAAATATGGGATTTAAGGCATGTTTCGACCTGAAATATACATGAGGGACTGTTTATGTCATTTTTGTATAGTTGTGATGCTTATGTAATAATTATGTTAGTTAATGGTTTAAATATGGTAAATTGAATAATTTAAGAATTATTATGTAACTTTAGAAACTAAAGGGTGTAAAGTGTAAAATTTACATATTTGGCATTCTTGACTTATGTTTATGTGTTATAATGAGAATACTTTCACTTGTGACCCTTCACTTGTTATATTGACACTTTTAACCCTAGATTATGTTAAGTTGCTTTAAGAAACCCTAATTTCACAATTCTTGCATAAAATGAAATCCTTAACACTTGAGGCCATGGGAACTTGATAATATGTTAAAACTAACATATACGAATGTGTTAATATGTGGAAACTTGCTAATTTTGGAAATCTGCTAATTATGGAAACCTGCCATTTTTGGAAAGTACTATTTATGAAAACATTCTAAATTGAAAACCTCCTAAATAAGGAGACTTACTAAAAATATAAAGTCTTATAAAATGCTTAAACTACTTAAAGTGGAAAGTTACAAAAAAATGGAAAGATAACTAAAAGAGGTAACTTAAGTAATTTGAACTCTTCTTAATTCGAATCCACTCTCTTCTAACTTGGTGAAGCGGGAATGACCGTTCTCCTTTCGCTTGGTCTCGGTTTATTTTAACTCGGCTAAGGTACAGATATTCCATAATCTTTCGGTAAGAGTGCACACTTCCTCTCTCTTGACTTTGTTTTTGATTTGTTATCGTATTATGATTCCGTTTGATCTTGTTTATGATCCTTCGTACTCGGCTCTATAATTGATGTGTTTCACCGGTATTTGCGATCCTATTGTTATTCATTTGAACTCTTATGATCCATTCGATAACCTTTTGTGACCTTAACCATTGAACCTTTGTGAGACTTTGGATACCCTTTGGGATATTATAACGGGAGGTGAAACCCTTGTGAGACTTTGAATGTTCTTTTGGGATAATATAACGGGAGGTGAAATTTCTTTTCTTAATTATGATATGGGAACATTTAAAGGAGAAACTATTTTATAACGGCACTTTTAATATGATTTAAGATCACTTATCTATGAGATTTTTATAAATGCCATCTTTGGAAGATCTTTTCTAAATGAATCCTTGTTATAAACCTTTCTAAATGGGATTGTACTACGAACCTTTTTAAGCAAGTGATGGGAACCTACTAAATTGAACTTTTGTTTAAAACTCTTATTATGACCCTTTGATCATGAACTTTGAGACTTTGGAACTTGGAATAGTGAACCTCGTGGATTGAAACCTTGACTTTGATCTTTCCATTTGACCTTTTGACATTGTTCCATTTGAATTGAACCTTTGCTATGAACCTTTGATTTGAACTCTGATTATGTACCCTGCCATTTGTAAACCTTTGACCTGAACCTTTGCTATGCACCTTGGATTATGATATTTTGATTTGACTTAGACTTTGCTATTTGATTTGCCTTTGACCCTTTAGTATTATACCCGAGCATTTTCCTAGTCATGAAGGTAACATGACCGTGGCATTGATGCGCCAATGTCATGACTCCAGTGTGGTCGAGTGATGTTCCACACCGTCCCTTTGTTTGATCTGCAATTGGTTTGGGTAGGGGCATATGGATGCATCCTAGATTTGCTTTGATTTGATTTTCTACTACATTTGGTTTGGTGTCTGGTACTGTGTGCAATACATGCCTTTCACAATATTTGGGAGCTTGCTACTCCAATTTGGTTACTTGAGGACTCCCCTCCTACTACATTTGGTATTCTAAGGTCTCCCCTTTGAATACAAGGTTACTATGCTGGAGACTTTGATTTGTTTTGATTTGTTTGCCTCGTGGTAGAATACTAATACAACCTTAACCTTTACCTTTACTGTTACCTTTACCTTATACTTATATTATACCTTCGTGTTCCCTAATGCAACATATATTCTGATTCTCGTTTCTGTTTCATATTACTTTGTTGTTATATCTATTCACTAAGCTTTTTAAGCTCAGCCGCATTTCTTTTCCTGCGACAGGTTTAGTAGAAAGCTGAATTATGGATGGAGAGTTTACTTGCTTTTGGGCTTAGAAGACTTCACCCTGATAGATATTTGCTGGACTTAGAGATGTTTAGAAGCAGTTAGGTTTGGGCTTAGTAGCTTATTGTTTTGGGCTTGGCATGTTGTTGCATTTTTGTATCTTGTATTTTGTTTTGTTTCTTTTGTAACCGTTTGTAAGTTTGTTTTAGAATGTATCTCTGTGTCACTTGTGTTCTGATTTGACTCCATAATGTTACACTTTAGCCTTTTCGGGTTGGGGTGTTACAGTTATGGTATCAGAGATACAGGTTTGGATCGGCGGATGCGACATCCGTAGAGCTTAGGCTATGACCTGTGAGTTTTGGACCATTAGGCTTCTACTTTAGGAACATAGGAAACCTCCTTGAGAACTTGCTTTAGAAATCCCCTATATGAACTTAAGTTTTGACTGGTAAGCAATGGGTAGACCTTAAGGTTTTGCTTACGTATCTTTGCTTCCGCATTACTCGGATTCGTGCCTTACATTTAGCTTTGCCTTTTTGGAATCATCCTTTTGGAGTTAGATATTTGCACCACCTAAGTTTACCACTAATAAGTTGGAAGGCATTTAAGATTGCATGGTAATGCATAACGCTATTTTGATTTTATCTTCGATCCCTGATCTATTTGTTAAGCCTTTTGACATCTCTTTGGGCATCCTGAGAATCTACCTAGCGATGACGTGTTTGATGCACTCTATGTTCGTATCTTGCTTTTGGTAAATCCTTTGTAAGCTTTCTGACGTTATTTGATTATGTTTTACTCATCTTTTCAATCTCTGAAAAGTCGTGTGGT
Organism: Artemisia argyi; assembly: GCA_030686995.1. Lineage (NCBI taxonomy): Eukaryota > Viridiplantae > Streptophyta > Magnoliopsida > Asterales > Asteraceae > Artemisia > Artemisia argyi. The sequence continues at coordinate 63,574,309 of CM060698.1, forward strand.
GTTTAACCACGAGTATAAGAGTATTTCCTTTCACTTTGAACGATAAAGGTTTGCTAGGTTGGTCTGTCTTTCCTGGGAAGGTCAACTTCGATTTGATCCTGATATGAGATTTGGCTGCTTAAGCATTCGAGATGCTGACAATCGTTCTGCTATGTTTCACCGTGATGTTTTGAATTACCTTGGAAATCCTCTACTATGATTTCCGATCAATGAACTTTTGCTATCATTATTGCTCTGGAGACTCGTACGTTACTTTTTCGATTATGAAGTTCTCTTGCACCTATTTTGTCCACCGAGGAATGAACATTTTTGTGTGAATTATGTTTTGGCACCCTGAAATTCCAGATATGATTCTGGTTGAACCACCAAGTTTCCCGCTGGGGGATGGAGCTGGATAGAACCTAAAGAGGATAAACAACGGTAACTACCCTGGAGGGTTGATGACATTCCCTGCAAGACAGAAGAGTGGACAAGCAGAACGCAAGAACCTGGTCAAGACAGTGAACCTGGAGCTGATGAAGAACATATAACCTCACTTCCCTATTCATCTTAGTTGTACTAAGATGAATTGAGAGTGGAAGCAGACTGGATGATGAGGAGATTGAAGATCGTACCAGAGATCCACATTATTCAGTCACATTCCAAGAAGAAACTGCAGAAGGTTTGAGGAACCAAACTCAAGTTAATGATCCCGTTTTACTCTCAGATTGGTAGATGCACGAAGACCGACTACTCGGACATAAGAAGATTCAGAAAAGAAAAATTCTTGAAACGAACCTTATGATGAATTGATGCCTTAGCGACATGTTTCTTTCGGATGATGATTGTTTGATTTTGTTACGTCTTTCCGAGCTTCGTTGTTTTGTCGACATCGTTTCGCTATTGATCTTTGAATAGGTCTAACCCAGGAGTAAGTTGGACTGTTAGGTGGATTTGTAGATTTGTTGACCGATTGAGACAAAGTATGATCATCATAAGGGCATATTTAAATGATGATAGTATTATGACGCCTGGCCAACGTGATAATACTTACATCATATAACATGTACTTGTTGTGTTCATAGGATGTCTTGAGAAGTGCCTTAGTGGAAACTTAGACTTCCGTTTTTGTTTGCGACGAGCTGCGAATAGCAAGACTTTAGGATTCTTTCAATCTGTACGTTTCATATGCCTTATCGCCGTACATTTTGATACGTTTGGATACTTGTCACGCGATTGTTTGACTTTTGTGTTTTGATAAAATCCTAAGTTCCGTTGTAGAACTTCTTGCCATTTGATGATTATCGATCAACTTATTTCCTGTCTATATGGATTTGATTTGTTACCATGAAGAGCTACACCTATGCCTTGCTATGTATATGCTCCTCGCATTCGATAAATCCATTTCATGATGATCTGTTATGAGTTATAATATGAAGTTTTGGATTATGAGAATCAAGATTTGTCGGTTTGCGAAAATACCTTTAGAAGGTTGTATTGAAGACGAATCTATTTGAAAATCTGAAAAGTTAAACATATATCACCCTCATGATTTCTATCGCTCGATACATCTTCATTTGATCAGTCCATTTCCTCGTTCACGGACGAGATACCCACCCAATCCTATATCCTCATTTGTACATCTTTTAAGGGGATACGATTATCATATGTTACGTTCGGTAGGTGGTTCTTTGATTTGGATTCTGTACGATGTGCCTTCTCTGGGGAAAACGAAAACAATCTTTGAATCGTTAAGATCAAGTATTGAAAAACAATATCATTTTGTTCATTGAAAATTCTTAAAAGTCTAAATTTGTGCGAGTTAAACTACTCCTTTTTCTGTTCGTAGCTTGGTGCACTTTCGTTTTGTTTCGCCATCTTACCTTTTACATTTTCGAGGACGAAAATTCTTTTGAGGGGGAGATAGTTGTAAAACCCACATTTTCATAACATGTTTAAATGACCAAATTGCCCCTATAACTTAAAACTAGAATAAATACTTAATTAAAACACCAAATAAATCCCCAAAGACTTGGAAATTAGCAACATGTGATCTATATTATTTTTGTACGAACTCTTGCAACATATTTATGGTCCTAAAAATATATATCACATCTAAATTATTATTATGGGTCCAAAATGAATTAAATTTGTACATAACTTATAAAGAGATAAACATGTTTATTTTTTTAAGAAAATATTGAAGATTGATTTGGTCTTCCCATCCCATCCATAATTTCGGCCAAAATTGCTCCAAATCACCCCATAGATTTTATTTTCCCATTATCCCATTCCGTATTTCAAAATTAAAAACCCTAAACACCTCAAAAATACCACCGGCGGCTCACTAATTTTACAAGGCTTATGAGAATTTTCTGAGACGTATTAGAAGGCTAAGAACATGGGAAAAATAGTGGTAAAGGCTGTGGAGTGCTCGGATTTCATTTTTGGTTTTTGCTTGCTCTTTATTTTGGCCAAGAAGGAGAAAAATACCAATCAGCTCTTCCAATTCTATCCAACACATTTAGGTATTTTTGTAACATCCTTTCTATCATATATTGTCTGTATAAAATCATAAAAATGATCCATGCATGATATACAAACCATACGAATTAAAATAAAATAGAAATCCTAAAAACATGCAAAAACTCTAAACAGATCATACGAATTTTGGTGGCTAGATCTGATTTTTGTGATGTGTTATGATGTATATACGACTCATATAAAATATGTTATGAATTATTCGAAGCCTACGGAAATCGTTTTTTATTTATTTATTTTGATCTGATTTGATTAAATTAAAATGGGGTGCGGATGATTTAGGGTTGGGTTTTGGGTGATGTTTTGTGATAATAAATGATGTAATTATTGTATAATGATGATGGGGTGATTGGGAAAAATTAGGGTTTGATGATTGTGAATTATTTTGTTAACCGATTTGTGTTTTAAAATTAGAAGGGTGTGTTTTGTAATTTTCCAAACTTGCTGCATATTTTTGTAATTCATTTTAGACCTGGTATAATACGTATAAATTGTTACTTGAGCGTGTGATGTATAAATTTTGTAATTAAAGGGTTTATTTAGTAAATTAAATAACTTAAAGGTATGTTTTGAAATAAATTAAACTTGGAGGGGTAATTCTAGAAATTAAGAAGATATGAAGGATTTAGGTCGTATATAGTTTATTGAGGGGCTGGAAATGTAATTTTGTAAAATAAATTGACGAAATTGTAATTTCTGTAATTAAAAAGGTTTAAATTGTAAATATTATAACTAGAAGGACTAAAAATGTAAATATGGGATTTAAGGCATGTTTCGACCTGAAATATACATGAGGGACTGTTTATGTCATTTTTGTATAGTTGTGATGCTTATGTAATAATTATATTAGTTAATGGTTTAAATATGGTAAATTGAATAATTTAAGAATTATTATGTAACTTTATAAACTAAAGGGTGTAAAGTGTAAAATTTACATATTTGGCATTCTTGACTTATGTTTATGTGTTATAATGAGAATACTTTCACTTGTGACCCTTAACTTGTTATATTGACACTTTTAACCCTAGATTATATTAAGTTGCTTTAAGAAACCCTAATTTCACAATTCTTGCATAAAATGAAATCCTTAACACTTGAGGCCATGGGAACTTGATAATATGTTAAAACTAACGTATACGAATGTGTTAATATGTGGAAACTTGCTAATTTTGGAAATCTGCTAATTATGGAAACCTGCCATTTTTGGAAAGTACTATTTATGGAAACCTTCTAAATTGAAAACCTCCTAAATAAGGAAACTTACTAAAAATATAAAGTCTTATAAAATGCTTAAACTACTTAAAGTGGAAAGTTACAAAAAAATGGAAAGATAACTAAAAGAGGTAACTTAAGTAATTTGAACTCTTCTTAATTCGAATCCACTCTCTTCTAGCTTGGTGAAGCGGGAATGACCGTTCTCCTTTGCTTGGTCTCGGTTTGTTTTGACTCGGCTAAGGTATAGATATTCCATACTCTTTCAGTAAGAGTGCACACTTCCTCTCTCTTGACTTTGTCTTTGATTTGTTATCGTATTATGATTCCGTTTGATCTTGTTTATGATCCTTCGTACTCGGCTCTATAATTGATGTGTTTCACCGGTATTTGCGATCCTATTGTTATTCATTTGAACTCTTATGATCCATTCGATAACCTTTTGTGACCTTAACCATTGAACCTCTGTGAGACTTTGGATACCCTTTGGGATATTATAACGGGAGGTGAAACCCTTGTGAGACTTTGAATGTTCTTTTGGATAATATAACGGGAGGTGAAATTTCTTTTCTTAATTATGATATGGGAACATTTAAAGGAGAAACTATTTTATAACGGCACTTTTAATATGATTTAAGATCACTTATCTATGAGATTTTTATAAATGCCATCTTTGGAAGATCTTTTCTAAATGAATCCTTGTTATAAACCTTTCTAAATGGGATTGTACTACGAACCTTTTTAAGCAAGTGATGGGAACCTACTAAATTGAACTTTTGTTTAAAACTCTTATTATGACCCTTTGATCATGAACTTTGGGACTTTGGAACTTGGAATAGTGAACCTCGTGGATTGAAACCTTGACTTTGATCTTTCCATTTGACCCTTTGACATTGTTCCATTTGAATTGAACCTTTGCTATGAACCTTTGATTTGAACTCTGATTATGAACCCTGCCATTTGTAAACCTTTGACCTGAACCTTTGCTATGCACCTTGGATTATGATATTTTGTTTTGACTTAGACTTTGCTATTTGATTTGCCTTTGACCCTTTAGTATTATACCCGAGCATTATCCTAGTCATGAAGGTAACATGACCGTGGCATTGATGCACCAATGTCATGAGTCCAGTGTGGTCGAGTGATGTTCCACACCGTCCCTTTGTTTGATCTGCAATTGGTTTAGGTAGGGGTGTATGGATGCATCCTAGATTTGCTTTGATTTGATTTTCTACTACATTTGGTTTGGTGTCTGGTACTGTGTGCAATACATGCCTTTCACAATATTTGGGAGCTAGCTACTCCAATTTGGTTACTTGAGGACTCCCCTCCTACTACATTTGGTATTCTGAGGTCTCCCCTTTGAATACAAGGTTACTATGCTGGAGACTTTGATTTGTTTGGCTCGTGGTAGAATACTAATACAACCTTAACCTTTACCTTTACTGTTACCTTTACCTTATACTTATATTATACCTTCGTGTTCCCTAATGCAACATATATTCTGATTCTCGTTTCTGTTTCGTATTACTTTGTTGTTATATCTATTCACTGAGCTTTTTAAGCTCAACCGCATTTCTTTTCCTGCGGCAGGTTTAGTAGAAAGCTGAATTATGGATGGAGAGTTTACTTGCTTTTGGGCTTAGAAGACTTCACCCTGATAGATATTTGCTGGACTTAGAGATGTTTAGAAGCAGTTAGGTTTGGGCTTAGTAGCTTATTGTTTTGGGCTTGGCATGTTGTTGCCTTTTTGTATCTTGTATTTTGTTTTGTTTCTTTTGTAACCGTTTGTAAGTTTGTTTTAGAATGTATCTCCGTATCACTTGTGTTCTGATTTGACTCCACAATGTTACACTTTATCCTTTTCGGGTTGGGGTGTTACAACTCAAATCCGATCTCATATGAGTAAGATAACACACGTTAAAGATGGTGTTTAACTCATATTTGTTGCACACAAGATGTTTGATGAAATGTCTAGCTTATATATTTTGTGTTAAAATTGAGCTAAATGCATTAATTTTTGTTTCTCAATGCATTATTAATCATTTTATTAATGTAAGACTCAAAAAGTAAAGTTTTTTTTAATAGTTATAAAAAGAAAAATTGTTTAAAATTGATGAATCAAAAAAACATAACACATGACATTAACTGATGAACAAAAAACATAACACATGACATTAACTGATGAACCAAAAACATAACACATGGCATTAACTGATGAACCTATAATAAAAATTGATGAAACAAAATAACTGATCAGTTACTTTGGTTCATCAGTTTTTATGGTAACATTTTTGACTAATTGATGAACCTAAACACATAACACATGACAAATAATTATAAGTTCATCAATTAGTCAATAACTGATAAACAAACTGATGAACCTAAAATTAATGAACCTAACTGATGAACCTATAATTATAGGTTCATTAGTTAGTCAATAACTGATAAACTAACTGATGAACCTATAATTAATGAACCAAAAAATCAATGAACCTAACTGATGAACCTATAATTAGTCAATAACTGATGAACCTATAATTATAGGTTCATCAGTTAGTCAATAACTGATGAATCCAAATATTTGATCAAATTTGATGAATCTGAAATTGATGAATCTGAAAATATTGATGAACCAAAGTAACTGATGAACAAAATGTCTAACTGATGAACCTATAACCTATAACTTAACTGATGAACAAAACATAACCTAACTGATTAACCTAATAACCTAACTGATAAACCTAATAACCTAACTGATGAACTAAATGTATATTTTAAAAATATAATGATTAAAAAACATCACTTTTTGAATGTTACATTAATAAAATTATTAATAATGCATTGTGGGATAAAAATAAATGCATTTAACTCGATTTTAAGACAAAAAATCTAAGCTAAACATTTCATCAAACACGTTGTATGCAACAAATATGACTAAAATGTCATCTTTAACGCGCGATATCTCACTCATATCATATCGGATTTGAGTGATTGAAATTTCTGGGTAAAGAGTGAATCAAAATCTACAACTTTCGTGTTTTAAGTATATTATGATTCGGCAAGAGATCCGGTGCATATACATGCAACCATGCTTCAATGGATTATGATCAACTTGTTTTATACTTTCTTGGCTAGGATGTATTTTTACAAGTAGAAGGCGGAGTATGACTGATTTCATTTATACATCATGATTGCAATCTTCATACATATAATCTTCCTTAATTCTTAGCGATGTGTTACACTGTTGTATATTGTCTCAAACTGTATAATCTTCTCGTTTTTTGTTAAGTTTAAATTATTTAAGAATTATGTTAACATTTTTGTATAAACTAAATACATGTGTAACACCCCCAAATTTAAGTTTGTAGCAGCGGAAAAGTAATTTGGGTGTTACGGGGAGGATCGAAGTTATAATCTCATTAAACGGCTTAAAATAAGCGTTTTGAAAGTTATTTGTCATTCAAATAATATTTTTGATAAAAGATGAACCATTTGATTTAGAATCTTATTAAAAGATATAAAGGCTTGAAAGAATGACATATTTGATTTTTACACCATTTTAATTTATCAGAGTAATAAATGCCCACTCCGTGTCTTGTCCTGCTCCGTTAAATTACCTGAGATACACATGCTTAAAAGTCTCAACACAAAGGTTGGTGAGTTTATAGAGTTTTATGGAAAACTATTTATTTTGATAGATTTCAGGAATATTTGGTAATGATAAATACAAACAGTAATGGAACAAGTATTGAGTAATGTTGACTATAATCACAGATAAATCATATAAATATTCAATCAAATTCAAATAAGGGATCAATAATCCTAACATGAGCTGGAAACTCATGATGCTAATTTAATAACATATACAATTCAAGTATGGTCAAATTCCTATACAGCTGTATCTAAATATACGTTGAAAACATATATTTCCTTATAGATATTGCACCAAGCCTCATGACACGCAAAACGTTAACAAAAGAGGTGTTTTATCAAGTCAATGATAAATTTTGCCCTCTTATAATAGGTGATTTGTCAATTTCTATTTTTACTCAAATATAGTGTATCACGACTAATACGACTAACCATATGCATATGACATTCCGTCAAGTATTAGTGGGAGAGGAGGTCAATCCTTAACAGGTTTCGAAGTTGTTCACTATATTCGTGCTCACATAACAGTGATTAATGGCTCATGATTAAGGGACTTTATGGCGATAAGGTAACTTAGGCAATATCAAGGTAATAATGGAATCATTCAAGATAATATCATATAATCAAGTATCATACTACAGTAATCAATTTGGAAACATTATCATCTGAGTATCAGTAATTCAGTTAAGTATTTCGCCAGTAACATATATATATATCACATACCACAATAATCAAATTGGAAACATTATCATATGAGTTTCAGTATTTCAGTTAAGTAATTCATCAGTAAAATATATATATCACATACCACAATAATCAAATTGGAAACATTATCATATGAGTATCAGTATTTCAATTAAGTATTTCGTCAGTTATTGTATATATCACATCTTAAGTCATAAACCATATCAGATAAATATTAATAAGGAAATTGATTTGAATCATGTAATTTATTCATATACTTATCAAATTATCAAAGTATATGTAAGCATTTATCTCCCCCAATGAGTTAAAAATAATTAATTGGAAATGGGGCTATGACTCACCTTGTTTGATGTTGGGATGATGAAAAGTAAAGTAGGATGAGATTATGAGAATGATTATGAAAACGTCTTTGATACGGAACCTGATAAATAAATTTATCTGTGAATTTGACCAAATACTATTTGGTAAATACGAACGAATAACGAATAATAATTATTCGTTATGACGAATAGATGATGTGCAGTGTAATTCTTATGCTATGCATGATATGACAAAATACGTTATTTAAATTATCCATCGAAGTTTTATCTTTTTAACCATAAGTAATAATATTAATTTTTGAAATATCGTTATATATATTATTAACGTATAAATAAATAATATATAAATAAAATGTAATAAAAATGCATATGACGTGATGGGGTGACGTAAAATAGAAAATAAAATAAGAATTTCAAATATAATATGTTGATCCTTGTCCTTTTCCAGCTTTTACACTTTTTATACTAACGGCGTTAGCGTTACACCATTAGTCCTTTTTATATATAATTTACAATTATAGTCCACTACATGTCCAATATAGCATTCTAAGCTTGGAATATTAAATAATATCAAGTTTTATCCTAAACTTTCTGTTTTGACACTTTTAGTCCAAGTTTTTAAGGTTTGGCAGTTTTAGTCCTTTTAGGTGTCGTCGCGACATTTTTAGTCCAAACGTTCAAAAATTATGGGAAAAATTATATTAAATTTTCTGGAGCTTATTGAAGTTTATTAAAACTTATTTCAACTGCTTATTTGCAAAAATAGCTTATTTTTCAATAAATTGGCTTTAACGAGCTAAATTAAAGGTCTGTTAGCGTTTAACGATCCGTGAGCGTTGAGACAAGTTGGGCTTATCCATAGACTCATTTTTAATTTTTTAAAATCATATCAAAAGAGCTTTTTGGTCTAGCTTATACGGAATGCTTATTTTCAGCTTATTGGGCTTTTCAGTCCATTAAGCTTTTACTATTTAGTTTTGAAAATGGGTTAAATCACTTTACTTTGGCCAATTTAAAGGGTCTAAACGAGCTTATCATTACAAAGTATAAACACGAAACTTGTAGCTTGTAGCAAGGAGAAAAAGGTTGTGCAAAAATATTGTATGCTTGTTAAGTCGAATTGAGTTTTAAAGGGTCCTTTTGGTCGCAACCTGGAACTATTTTCTGGGTAAAAAGACTTGGAAAAATTCTAAGTGTTTATGATATGTACGAGTTTTGCAATTCACTTTGGTCGATTTAGAGTGTCAAGACGCGAGTATTTTTATAAGTTGTCTAAATGAAAATGATAGTTAGCTAGGTGGTCTATCACGTGGTGTAAAAATATTGCATGGTCGTTAAGTTAAATTTCAAAATATAGGCGTGATCCTTAGGTAGTTTGGGACGTTTTTATATATGCAAAAGACTTGGAATTATTTCTAAGTTTTGCAACATTTTTATACGTTTGATATATGGTTCAAAATGAGTTCGTGTGATGCATGTAACGTAAAAGTAAACGTGAAACAAGTGTGCTACGTGACTCTTAGGCCTTCGAAGATAGAGGCTAGCCACGTTTGTGTTACTACAATTTATTCGTACGTAAATATATATACATGAAACTTATATATGATCGAATAAAAATAAACTTGATGCATGGAACATATTTAACGTGTAAAATTAAATCAAAAGAGTTCTAGGAAACTTATAATACCTTAAAGATGGTATTTGAGTCGAGTGAAATGGAAGAAAACACAAGATTGGCTCACGGTGCAACAAAACCCAATATCGAATTTGATATAACTCGATACACCCTTACTTGTTTTTAAACCTTCTTTTGTTTACTTCTGGTCGAATTAGTAACATAGGAGAGAGTATTTGAGAGTATTTTGAGTTTATTTGAGGTAAGAAACAAAGTGGGAAACTATGTAGATATAGAATCGATTTTTAGACACGTAATGTGCAAATTTTTCAAGGAGACCAAATCAGCTATGCATTGTCAGTACTATACAACTTCAAAATGACTTTCTTTTCTTCCTAAGAATACAATAAATGTTTGTGAGAGCTTAAAATGTGAGATTTGGTCTTGTGAGTCACAATACATGTCGACATGTATATTTAAACCATACACGAATTGGAAAAATCATGGGAGGCTTGGTTCTAGCTGATGAAACTCATAATTAAACATGAAAACATGCTTGAAATATTATTAGGATCATTTAGAAACAAACCGGGATTAAAATGGATGAGTTTGAAATTTTTATATGTGTCGAATGGGTTGGATTTTGGCCAAACACTTTACCTCTATTAAACGTATCAAACGTTCGTCTTAGAAGCTAAAATTTGGCGTCCTACTTCTTTGGTGGGTAGACAATTAGGAGGTGCAAAAATACGTATATGTTGTGCAAAAATACGTATATGTTGTGTTTTGGAGGGGGTCTGCTCGACTGAATTGGAATAAAAAGAAAATGTTGGGCCATTGGTGTTGGGCTGGTGAATAGCGACGAGAAGGAGAAAATGGGCTGGAATAGTTTTGGACCAATTATATTTGTGTTTAGTGTTTAATTAGGATTAGTGAAATATTTAGTTTTGTTAAACGTGTCGAGAACTTGTTTCGTCGTTTGGTGAATTCTGTGATATCGTAATCGTGACCATTTAATATAACAAGAAAATTTCAAATTTTCCTGTAAAAATGGTGATTAAAATAATGATAGAGATTAATATATAATTAAACGTTGTTAATTATATGGATTTTTGCGAGGTTTTACAATATGAAACTAGCCCGGTCATCGAGCGGGTCATGAAGCTAGTACTAGCTTGTATATGCCTCTGCAGATGAATTCCATATTCATTAGGCATTTCTGTGACCAAATAAGCATTGTATTGATATGCAGTTTAATACCTAACCTCAGACTTCTTTATGCATTGCAATTCTTTGATGATGGATTTGGATCAAAATCACCTCTATTAGATTATCAACAATTGATACAACGTCCACACCAAGGACCACCCCACATGTCCTATATATTAAATAAGCATTGCCTACCACCACCCTTGCTATAGCAAACATAAACATCCCTTTATGACTCTTATTATACTCGTAGTAGAAAATACTAAACAGAACAACTGTGTGATACTTTTTATGATATTAAGGTTATGTATTGTCGTATTTGTTTTTTTGATGTAAAATGATAAGAGAAAGTAAGTGTATTACACTTATCATTAAATGAATGGATTATGTGCAAATTTAGGTGTAACGCATTTATATCAACACTAGCTCTTTCATTATATTCTATAGACGAGTGACCGTTGATAGCGACAAAACTTTATAACGTTAAAATTTTTTAATTGAGATATTTCGGTTAAGTATTTCGGGTAACGTTTATGCATATAACGTAAACTAATCAAAATGTAATTGAACTTTTTTAACCTATGATAATTCAATTGAAAATGAAACAAGATAACAATTAGCTGAAACAATTATTGTCTTCTAAAAATAGATTTCTAACTTTTTCGAATGATGTGTTATACATATAGTTCAGATGATAAATATATATATATATATATATATATATATATATATATATATATATATATATATATATATATAATGTATTAAAAGTGATTGATAAACTTTTTAATAACAGTTACAATGTAAAATATTCAAAAACAAGTCAATTATTTCTTGTGATAATGTAATAATAAATGAGTACGTTACGTATAACGCATTGCTCATTTTTAAATTTTTAAAGTTTGAAAAAAATATTTACTTTATATATGTAGTATAAACAGAATCAACCGTGTGTTTTTTTGTATTAAATTGATAAATACGTAAATATTAGCCAATGTTAAAACTTGCCATTTAAAAAGTTAATATTTTTAAAGTAGTAAAAATTGATATTGATACACCAAACATTTGACTTAAACTTGTTTTAAAACATAAGTAAAATAGTTAAACTCAAGGTTTTGAAACCCGGGTCGACCCGGCCGGGTTAACCGGTTCGACCGGTTCCGGCCGAAAAAACGGGTCAAAACAACCCGGGTTTCTAAAACCGGGTTAACCGGTTTGGCCCGCCGGTTTTGAGTGACTCGGGTCAACCCGGTTCTCAAAATCCGGCCGGGTTTCATTTTTTCAAAATTTTTTAATAAAAACCCGGGTTGACCTGGTGGTCGACCCGGTTGACCGGGCGGTCGAACCGGTTGACCCGGTCAAAAAAATAAAAAAATAATAAATCGAAAACCAGGTTGACCCGGTGGTCCAACCGGTCGAACTGGTTGACCCGGTGCCCGGTGACTCGACCGGGTCGATTTCAAACCCGGTTTTCTAAACATTGGTTAAACTTGTCATTTAATTATTTATATTTAATGGTACTAAAATTTTAGTATTTTAATTTTAAAAAAATGTACACATATGCATTATAAATACTCCCACAATCTCAAAATAAGTGTATAGTTTGATTTTTTAGAGTTAAACTGGTTCAACTTTAACCTTATATATTTTTGTGTTATGTAATAGTCAATAAAAAATTATACCAATGAAAAATACACTTTAAACCAAGTCCATTCATATATTTTGCATTAGTTATTATATAACATCCGTAAAAATAAATAAGGTTAAAGTTGAATCAGTTTGACTCTGAAAAATTAAACTGGACACTTATTTTGAGACGGAGCTAGTAGTAAGAAAATAATATACGTAAACAATTAACCGCAATAATGTTCTTTTGTTGGTCATATGTTCCTTTGTGAGATCCATTTAAGAAACCTTAATATTCCAAAGAACCTTAGTGTTGGTAAATAGAAAATACTCAAATAGTAACATATTAGCTCTTATGCAATGCATAAAAATTGATAAAATCATATACTCCGTAATATATATGTCGTGATCAATTCCGACAAAAGACATAGGATGCCTTTTACATTTAATTGGTCTTTGTGAGTCCTTAATATTTAGGAGTAGTTTATTCCCAATCTAGACATCATCTAGTCAACTTCGTATAGATGTATTGTATGTAAGGTTTGGATAGTTTTGCTGGACAAAATACTCAATCAAAATTGACTAAATAGCAGACACCTTTGTTCAATCAAAATCGTTTTGGTGATTTATCCCTGCTTAAAGATCTTCTCAAGTAATTTATCAACATGATAGGTCAAGTTGTGATTAATGTGAGAGGGAAAAAAGAAAAAAAAATGTAAAAAAAAAAAATATGTTGGACCCAAATAATTAAGGATGTTACAAATAAAAGTTGAAAACATATATGCATGATGGAGTCTTGAGGACATCTTGTATTTTACTATTTTCTCAAATCATGACTTAAAAGTGGGCCGTAATAAATAACCAATCAACGACCATTATTTGTGGTTTTTGTTGACTTGATTACGTATAATGTTGAAATAAACATGATTCGAGAGACGACTTTGACATAAAAGAAAAATCTTAATCATCATATAATAACCATTCATTTGGCCCTAAACAAGTTTGGACGTTGTTTGCTAGTATTGATGGTGGTGGCCTTGGATGTGGACGTTGTATCAACCTTGGCATTTTGCTGTTAATTATCGTAATAGAAATGATTTGACATCCGTATTTTAAGAAACACCGGTACGGCGGTACATAAACAAGTTTGGAGGTCATGATATTAATATATATTTAAACGAGTATACTAGTTTATTGTTAGTAGTTGGTGGAAATTATGAAAAGATACAATGTCCTAACGAGCTAGCTAGTTTCCTATTCTATGAAAAGATGAAGTAATTCGGGTGCGTATATGTATGTTTATTCAAGACATACTGAAATCGCCAAATGGGTTGTAGATTAAGTTAAACATATGTCACACACTTCATAGAAAGAATGTTCGGACTTTGGGTTGACATTGAGTGTGATTTAATTTTGTTGGTTAAAGGTTTTTACCCAGATCCTCACAAAGTGTATTAATAAATTAATGAGTTCATGCACTATAGCAACGCACAATAATGACTATGAAAACATGCAACGCACCGTAAGTATGATTTTATGAATACACATTTAGCAATTAAGTAAGTTATAGCAAGAAAGTGAGAAAGAGATGTAAGATGAGAATGTTGGTCTTAGAGTGGAAAGTGTGGTGATGGACATTCACCTCCTCATTTGTGGTTCACGGGTGGCACATCACCCAAACACATTTTTACAACTAAGAGTGAAAGATGTCGTGGTGAAGCTTCACCTCCTCATTTTGAGCTCACGGGTGCCACATCACCCCAACACCTCTTCACAACTAATCTCTTCTCACTCATAACTAACCTCAACTTACTCATTTGGGGCCTACTACTTACACCTTTATTTTTTATACAAATTTCCAAATAAGTTAAATTCATTTTATTAAAATACAAATAACATTTTATACTTACTGTCTTAGCCCACTCAAGGCAAAAAAAAAAAAAAAAAAAAAAAAAAAAAAAAAAAAAAAGCTAAGCAACATATATTTATACTTATTGTCTTAGCCCACTCAAGCCCCCCCCCCCCCCCCAAAAAAAAATAAATAAAAAAAAAAAAAGTTTTCTTCTTCCTCTTGTTGGCTGCACACACATTCCATTAGATCTGGTATATATATATATATATATATATATATATATATATATATATATATATATATATATATATATATACTTTTGCTCCTCATTTGGTACTCTTTGTCAGAACGTATAGCTCGTCGTCTGCACGAGCAAGCTCCCAACAACGAGTTATGGTGAGGGGTGTTGGTATCGTGGCGAGGGACGGCGAGTTCCATGTTAGAGTGGCGAGCTCCAACGACGAGCCACACCCACTGCTCTTAGTGTCATGAAAAAAATTTGAAGTTTTTTTTGATAATAATTTAATCGTGTATAAAATTTACTTTTTAAATATAATTTTTTCACCGTATTTAGTACATTGTGTTACACAAAATTCATATGCGGAAGAAAAGAACACATTTTAATTTTAGACACAAAATGAGAGCAAAACATGAAGAATAGTGTATATTTTTATGATTGTTCATATTTAGTGAAAGACAAAAATTGAATTTACATATTATAAAAAATGTGACTTTTGATGAAAAGACATACACTTTCACGAATGGTCATACTTTCTGGTTTAAAGTAACAAACATTTAAATAGATTTCAGCGACATTTAACACTGACTTTTTTATTTTATTTTATTTTATTTTTTTATTTATTTATTCTTTTACAACAATCACATTTATTAAACAGTTGCAACATGGTAGTGACGAATTTTTTGTCACAAACTTTTGCCAATCCTTGTATCAAAAATCAAGTAATTTAGTTCATATAAGCTTGTACTCTGAAACTCTGAACCTCCTAACTTATATTAGAACTTGACTTGGAATCCCTTTAGTTTCAGGCAATCCTAATTACACATAAATATTTGAGGATACTAAAATCATCAACACTCCTTCCCCTTGGTGAAAAGACAAACCCTTGCTTTCCTAATGATTCATCTTTGTATGCTACACATTTCAAAGATTAGAGAATCAAAGTGTCGTAAGAATTGAACCCTTCAACCCAATTGAATACTGAAGATAATATACATACTACTCCATTCATGAGTATATACTGTATGCATCTTCATTTAATAAAACAGCTTTCTTGAAATACTTACTTATATACGTCTTAATTTAGTAAGGTTGAAGAAGAATTGCGTATTTGTTAGTATGATTAAACCATGTTCCTAATTCCACCATCCGAACATCCTTCCATCAAAGTGGCATGTTTCCAAATTCCAAGATAACTTCTAATTAACATGCCTTAAATTCGAAACTTTTTAGTCATCTCCAACGATACCTTCTGATGCGTGGGATTACGCCTACACAAAAGGTTTTACCTCTCGAGGGATATCGAGAAGCTTGCAATCCTCACCAGGCAGTGTACCTGACCGATGTAGTATAGTGTAGTGGAAAGTACCAGGGGATTGATTGTTCTACTTGGGGAATAGTGTTCGTTAGGATCAAAACTTAATTAAACTAGGTCTAGAGGTGAGGGATGATTCTTTTTGTATTTTTATAGTTTATGGAAAGCAAGTAAAAATCTCGGGTATTGGAAGAGTGGGCTCAATTAGTTGCTAGTCAATTAACCCAATTAACTACAAATGCAATAAAAATAAAATAACAAGAAAGTAAATATGAGAAAAACAATAATGAGAGAAACGTGTTTACTTAGATTTCACTACTCCCTAGCTATCTTTCATTAATTGAATAGTTTATTATAATTGCGTGGATGACGGGTTATATTCCTTAATACCATTCGTGAGGCCGTGTACGATCTTCCCCAACTCTATAAGCTTCTACCTCTTGCTATGTCGAGCCGACAACTAGCTCCTAACATGGCCTCCTCAGTAGTCACTCATGCATTAAATACAACCATTAAAATCGTGGTACACATCCGATTCATGTTTCTTAAGACGTTCAAGCAAGTTACCAATTGGAGATTAGCCAGTTTTCTTAAGCCTAACATCGAAATCATTCATTCACAACAACTAATAACAAACAATCAACCAACCATCAATAGCTAGGTTTCATTACATCTAAGCCAACATAAACAAACCTAGCCTAGCATGTTAAAGTAAAGACAAGCATAAGATATAATTAAACAACACATAGACATATTGAATGATTATTGGAAGACTTATCTTTATTCAAACATGGATGAAAGAAGGGTTTGAAACCCTTACAAGAAGGTTGAAATTCGAAGTAGGGTTTGTGGTAAAGTTCCTCCAAAAGTTCTCTCTCTAATTAATGAAAATTAGAAAACTATATATAGAGATTACACGTTTGACGGCGTCACGTTATACTTCTGACGCCGTCAACTAGCCGCCAGTACTCTTCTCGGATTGCCTAGATCCAGATCTGACGCCGTCACTTGTAATTCATTATATGGCCGTCACGTGTAAAATTGCTCTTGACGGCCTTGGCATCCCAAAGCATGACGCCGTCATTTGTTAAATACCAAAAACATTCTGGCGCGTATCATGTAAACTTCATATCCACATATTTGCCAACACATGACGCCGTCACATGCAACTCTTGACGCCGTCAGGTACTATTTCCATCTTGATTTTGAAGAATTTGTCGTTTTCTTCACTTTTCGCTTCAAAAACGTTCAAAATGCTTTCTTTTCCAGATTTCTTCTCCAAAGTACCTAAAATGACAAAAGAAATTATTTGAGGCAATATTTGATCAAATAATGACGACTTAGGGCTTAAATGACCCCCTAAAAGCGTAACACTTTTCGCCTCATCACCTTCTTTCCATATTCTATAGTTTCACAAATTTGGATTGTCATGTCTAGGATCTTTTTACATAGTTTCTCCACTCATGATTATCACCAAATTATTGTATTCGTTTCTTTTTTTAGGCACATGACAATAAAAAAAAAAAAAAAAAAAAAAAAAAAAAAAAAAAAAAAAAATTGGTTGTATAATTCTTGAAGCATGCATAATCCACTTTTCAAATGCAATATTTCAGCCAAAACAAGCACGAAAATTATACACTAGCACGTCACAAATACTGTTTAGATACTCACATCTCTCGGGTGTAATAAAAGTATATATATATCATAATATGAAAATGAAAAATATCTCTCACTACCTGTCATAGCACATAGATTACCATAGGCTTGGGAAAGGATCAAACCTCCACCACTTGGCGTAAGCACCTAGGATAAACTATTAAAGAGGTCTTTTAAAGGTTTGTAAGGTGAGGTGTAGGGATATGGTAAACACGGTTTTGTTGGATAAAAGCAATCTTTACTGGTGACGAGTTAATCATCTTGGTCAATTACATGTACAATGTGGCGTTGCTAAGCCAAGACTCGACTCGACTTAAGCTAATGAAAAACTAACAAAAACATAAAATAATCATAAAAGGAAACGAGATGGTAGTCCGTATGTTTTTTCTTTTTTTCGTTTTCTATTTTTTTTTTCTTTTTCTTGATTTATTCCATTTTTTTTTTTTTTTTTTTTTTTTTTTTTTTTTTGCATACACTCTTGCCCTACAATCCAAAATAATACATCGTAGGGAATTCGCATTCTCCTTACACTTGAACTTTTACATAGTTTTCAATCAACTATTCTAATGACTCGAATTAAGATAATCAAAACACTTTGAGTACTTTTTAAATATTAACGCACATATGGGGGTAATAATTGACGTCCTCCCCAATACTCCATAACAATAGTACTTTACCCATGAGTCCCAATCGTCCCAAAACAATATGTACAAGATATGACTCGACTTAGCAACCATGTAATCAATTAGATAATTAAATAAGGGTTTAAACATGTAACAATAATGCACTAAAGATAAGTGCATACAAGGAAGGCTAAGGTGATTTGGGTGTACATTTGGGGTGGATTGTAAATAAATTCCTCCTTTAAGTAAAATGCTTAAAGTTAGAAACGCAAAAGATAGGCTCGGAGGGGTGTACTAGGGGTATCGTGTACTAAAAGTGAGTACATCGCAAAGATGTGGGAAAATTAATTGACTTTACTAGTCAAGTGTATTGACTTCATTAGTCAAGTAATTATGATACGGGTTTAACACAAGTGTTATCCTAATGTTTCTTATCATATAGTAAATCCTACTACAAGAATGTAGTCTCACTAGAGGTCTCGGGATGCATCACTATCACAAGTTCTAGAATCTAAGTACTACCGGTACACTCATAAGCATCTTTTCCTAACAATCTAGGGGCGAACCTCACATATTTGGGGTGAAAATTTTTGAGTGGTACGGTTTTCGTGCTAGTCATACAACTCCTATCCATGAGACGCTTATTAAGACTAAAGCTTCACTCCTATATGTTGTAAAAAAATTTAAATTTGGCGCTAAAATTACCCTAGCAAGTGTTTCTCTTAGTTTTATTACACACCTACTATTGAACAAACAAAATCAAGTGCAATTGCATTCTCTAAGGTATCATCATTTACCATCCCCTTACACTTAGGCTGAACATTGTCCCCAATGTTCAATAAAAAGGATGTAAAAGTAATGAAGGTAAAAGAATGAAACAAATTCTCACCTGATTCGTTCGGTGTGGATCCTCCTCCAAGAAAATGAACGTTGAAAGCTTCCCTCCAGAAATATAATCATCTTCTTGTCCAATATAACCTGTTAAACCTGAGAAAACAATCATGGCAAACCTCGCGTAAAATCGGCGGCAAACTCTAAATATAATAAAATCCTAGAAAGCAAATTAAGATATAATGCTTGTGGAATGAATATTTGCAGATTTCCTGGAGTTTATAAAACTAAAGATTTAACAAAATTTCTATGACTCCGGCAGAAAAATAAAACTTGCAAAATTTCCAGAATTTTACACTTGACGCCGTCAGGTTATAACCCTGACGTCTTCAGAAGTGACCTGCATAAATTTTGTGTTAAGTTTCTAGAAAATTTCTGGAAAAACTAATGCCTTAATTCCTGGAAATCCTGCAAAACATCATTATGACTCGATACAAGCATTTGACTTAAACAAATACTAATATGCATGTTCGTTTAATATTGTTGTGATTCATGTTCATTCTTGTTTTTAGAAACAAATTTGGATTTCCCTTACACTTTTCTTTTGCAAAATACCTTTATATGTAGTTAAGACGAAGTTAAAAACAAAATAAAGCATTTTCACAATTTACCTTGAAACATGAGCCACAAACAATAAAAATAAAACATGCATACGGAAACAAATAAAATCAAACAAACAAACAATCAAACAAATAAAGCTTGGGTTGCCTCCCAAGAAGCGCTTTTCTTTATTTACGAGTCTTGTAGCTAGACTCAAAGTCACGGGTAATTACGTGACCTCGTCATTAGTCACGGTTTCTAGGTCATCCTCGGGTTTGGTTTTATATTCCGGACCTAGTTGCAAGCATTCTCTGTAGAAGCCAAGTATTTTTCTCATTACATGGTCTATTCCTCTAAGTCTATCCTCATCATTCCTATAGTAAACCGCTTGTTTGTGCTATTTCTTAAGATCCGATAGAAGTCGGTATTGATCTATCTTATATGGCTTTTGGTAGGCTACTTCATCGGTTTCGTCCTTGAACCTAACTATCCCTAAGGATGGGTCATAATTCATTTTAGAGGCTTCAACGAATGGCTTTCCAAACACTACTTGAGTTCGGCAACTATTTATTACCGGAAGAAAATCTTCTACAACCACAAAATCAGTAACATATGTGAAATTTCCTAGAAGCACATGCAATCCCGTTACTCTTCCTACAAAGTTACTCATCCAACCCGTGTTGGAAAATATCCTAGGTCCGAGTTGCTTTTTTATTATCCAATTATAGTGGAGCCTAGTCATAAGGTTTACAGGAGACTTAAGATCGATGTAGGCTTTCCACACATGCACATGCCTAATGTTGCACGGTATATTGATATTAGAGGGATCGCCTGCTTTGATGATTGGTGAACCTAGGACGTATGGTGTCTTGGGGTCATTGAATAAATCCCTATGGTATCCGCGTTCTTCCTTAGTTGGTAAACTATCAAAATAGTTCTCTACATTCTTTGCTTCCTCTACCTTCCCTTCCTTATTATCCACCTTCTTAGATTCACTATCAATTCCAACCCTATCTACATCATCTTCTTCCTTATCCTTATCATTGGCTTAATAGCAACAACATTGACAAAGTAGACATGCTTGGACGATGAGGAATCCTTAATTTGGGTTCCACTATCAGTGTTCCTCCTTATTTGGCGTTGTTAACACTTGGGTGTTAAGAGCTTTCAACAAGTTGTCAATTTTATTGGTCATGTCCGTTTGTTGTTGATTGAATTCGGATTCAAACTTAGCCATACGAGCTTCTTGAGATGCCATAAATTTAGACATCAAACCTTCAAGATTATTGATACAACCATAGTTTTTGGAAGGATTGTTGTTGAAAGTCCGGTTAGGGGGTGGACCGTTTGATTGGTAGCGATTAGGTGGAGTGGGAGAATTATTTTGGGGTGCATTTTGGTTTTGTTTCCAACTAAAGTTTGGGTGATTTTTCCAAGAGGGGTTGTCTGAATCACCATAAGGGTTTGGCTCGGGTTTGAAAGTGTACCACTTGTCTCCCGCTCTGTCGGTACGCGAGGATGCGTAATCCGCAAAAGCTTGTTCGGGGAGTTCCATGCAATCATGAGTGTCGTGAGGACCACTACATAATTCGCATGAATAAGTGATTTTCTTCACTTGGCTTGAAGGTTTAGGAGCTTCGTAGGATTTCATAAGAAACTTGACTTGGTCTTCAAGTTCCATGATCCTACGGTTGGGAGTGCTTGAATTATTCGAAGGCAAAGATATTGCCTTGACCGTTTTGTTCAAATCACATTGATCATTCCAACTTTCATTGTCATAGAGAGTAAGATCTTCTATGAGTTCCCATGATTCTTCCGCACTTCGATCACGTAGCTTGCTACCGGCTGCTTGGTCAATGGTTTGCCTCATGGAGAGATTGATATGGTCATAAAAGATTTGTACTTGGAGCCAAAGATCTATGCTATGATGAGGGACTTTTTTGGAGTAAGTCCTTGAAACGAGTCCATGCTTCATAAAGGGTTTCACCTTGACGTTGTTGGAACATCAAGATGTCATTTCTTAGCTTGGTGGTTCTCCCCGGTGGGAAAAATTGAGCAAGGAAACGAGTGGTGAGATCATCCCAAGAGGTGATGGATCCCGTGGGTAAACGCTCAAGCCATTGACTAGCTTGGTCATGTAAAGAGAATTGGAAGAGACGCAATCGGGTCGTCTCTCGAGTTTCAACATCAAGGTCTATGGAATCTACGATTTTAAGGAAATCCTTGAGATGTTGATTAGGATCTTCGGAACGAAGTCCATGAAATGCACATCCGCTTTGCACCAACCGGATGGTGTCGGATCGCAAGGGAGACACATTGGCTCCTTGAGTGAGCTCAATGGTGTTTCGATAGCCTTGGTGGCTAGGACGGGAGTACTCTCCTAAAGTGCGGGGTCTAGGAGGTTGGTTTGGTTGTGGTGGGTTGATGGGTTCAAAGATATTACCACCTTCCATGATGGCGGATGGTAATGGTTACGAACAAAGGAATGAATAAATAAGATAGACTAAAGAAAACCTATAAAAATAAAATAAAAATCTTACTAGAAAGGAATCTAGCAAGTAGACCTAATAAAAAGAAATTTCAACCTAAACAATAACTATTCCCCAGTAGCGGCGCCAAAAACTTGATGCGTGGGATTGCGCCTACACAAAAGGTTTTACCTCTCGAGGGATCTCGAGAATCTTGCAATCCCCACCAGGCAATGTACCTGACCGATGTAGTATAGTGTAGTGGCAAGTACCGGGGATTGATCGTTCTACTTGGGGAATAGTGTTCGTTAGGATCAAAACTTAATTAAACTAGGTCTAGAGGTGAGGGATGATTCTTTTGTATTTTTATAGTTTATGGAAAGCAAGTAAAAATCTTGGGTATTGGAAGAGTGGGCGAAATTAGTTGCTAGTCAACTAACCCAATTAACTACAAATGCAATAAAAATAAAATAATAAGAAAGTAAATATGAGAAAAACAATAATGAGAGAAACGTGTTTACTTAGATTTTATTACTCCCTAGCTATCTTTTATTAATTGAATAGTTTGTTACAATTGCATGGATGACGGGTTATATTCCTTAATACCATTCGTGGGGCCGTGTACGATCTTCCCCAACTCTATAAGCTTCTACCTCTTCCTATGTCGAGCCGACAATTAGCTCCTAACATGGCCTCCTTAGTAGTCACTCATGCATTAAATACAACCATTAAAATCGTAGTACACATCTGATTCATGTTTCTTAAGACGTTCAAGCAAGTTACCAATTGGAGATTAGCCAGTTTTCTTAAGCCTAACATCGAAATCATTCATCCACAACAACTAATAACAAACAATCAACCAACAATCAATAGCTAGGTTTCATTACGTCTAAGCAAACACAAACAAACCTAGCCTAGCATGTTAAAGTAAAGACAAGCATAAGATAGAATCAAACAACATATAGACATATTGAATGGTTATTGGAAGACTTATCTTTAATCAAACATGGATGAAAGAAGGGTTTGTAACCCTTACAAGAAGGTTGAAATTCGACCTAGGGTTTGTGATAAATTTCCTCCAAAAGTTCTCTCTCTAATGAATGAAAATTAGAAAACTATATATAGAGATTTCACGTTTGACAGCGTCACATTATATTTCTGACGCCGTCAACTAGCCGACAATACTCTTCTTGAATTGTCTAGATCCAGATATGACACCGTCACTTGTAATTCATCATATGGTCGTCACGTGTAAAATTGCTCTTGATGGCCTTTGCATCCCAAAGCATGACGCCGTCACTTGTTAAATGCCAAAAACATTATGGCGTGTCTCGTGTAAACTTCATATCCACCTATTTTCCAACACATGACGCCGTCACATGCAACTCTTGACGCCGCCAAGTACTATTTCCAGCTTGATTTTGGAGACTTTGCCATTTTCTTCACTTTTCGCTCCAAAAACGTCCAAAATGCTTCCTTTTCCAGATTTCTTCTCCAAAGTACCTAAAATGACAAAAGGAACGATTTGAGGTTATATTTGATCAAATAATGACGACTTAGGGCTTAAATGACCCCCTAAAAACGTAACACTTTTCGCCTCATCACCTTCTTTCTATATTCTATAGTTTCACAAATTTGGATGGTCATGTCTAGGATCTTTTTACATAGTTTCTCCACTCATGATTATCACCAAATTATTGTATTTGTTTGTTTTTTTTATTAGGTGCATGACAATAAAAAAAATTGGTTGTATAATTATTGAAGCATGCATAATCCACTCTTCGAATACAATATTTCGACTATATTTGGTACCTTAGTTTACACGAAATTTGTATATGAACTAAAACAAGAACACACACTCTAGTCTATGCACAAGAATGAGAGCAAAACATGAAAAATATTTTATGTGTTGTTATAATTGTTCATCTTTAATGAACGATCAAAATATTGTTTATGTATAATAAACAAACAAAGTGACTAACTTTCAAAAAAGATTTCTGCGACATTTTATTGTTACTATTTGTTGAAAAGTAAGAACTCACCTGACATCTGATATAAACCTTAGGGACTAACTTTGTCTATTTTATATTTTAGTTTAAGTCTTTTGGATGTCTTTGTGGTTGTTGTGCTAAGAGTGGACAAGAATTGGAAGATATATGGCAAAAATAATAAAGAGAAAAACACAGAAGGGCTTATATGAAAGTTATCAAGGACCAAATGGTGCAATATTTCAATATTTGTAGTTGGGAGTATATAAGTTGGAAAACGCAGCTTATCTCTCACTTTTCATCTTTGATCTCTCTCTCTCTCTCTCTCTCTCTAAAAGATAACTTTATCTACTCTTTTACTTTGTCAGCCCTAGTTATTTGATCGAAGTACACAGTCTCTTATTTTGTTATTGTACCTTGATTAGATCAAATGATTATTTTTTCTAAGTTGTAATCTGTTTGAGAACAGTTTCTAGGGTTGTGTTGATTTAAATCAATAAAAGAAAGATTAGTTTATGTTTTTCTACATGGTATCAGAGCCAGGCACGATCCGTCTTGCTCTAAAATTGGTTTTAAAAAACTTAGGGTTTCATTAAATTTAAGGGGTTTCTACAATTCTTTGTTTTCTTTCAATTAATTTGTGTTAATTGATAGTTCTATTTGTTAATTACTTAGATCTAAAAGATTTTCTAAAAACGGCTAATTTTTGAAAAAATTAGGGTTTGGGTAATTTGGGGCTTTTTATAATAAAATGTTCATGTAATGGATTAAATGTGTTTAATCGATAGATCTGGTGTTTCTGATTCGGTTGGAGGTGGTTCTGGTTATTTACCCAAATTTTGAGAAATTAAGGTTTAGTGTTCTTGGTTCTTAGATCTGGGTATTGATTGTGAATTTGATATATCCCTTGACTAAGTGAATCAAGGGTGTAGTAGGTCTGGTATCCAGCTGCTTATTCTTTGGCGTGCATTGTAACACCTCTCACACCCTTTCTATTTTAATTTGTCTTTTATTTTCT
Source organism: Artemisia argyi (assembly GCA_030686995.1). NCBI lineage: Eukaryota > Viridiplantae > Streptophyta > Magnoliopsida > Asterales > Asteraceae > Artemisia > Artemisia argyi. The sequence continues at coordinate 63,599,759 of CM060698.1, forward strand.
TGCTTAGATTGCTTGAGGATAGGATTGGGATTATTAGAAATTAAGATTGTTGGTTGTTGTTGTTTGTGTACTTTGTGTGCTATTTGTGTTTTTTATTTTTTGTATTGTGTCCTTGATTACTACCTTGACCTACCACTTTAGTGGCAAGGAAAGCCTGTGAACTTCTTTCTTTTCCTTTGTTGCGTGCTTATTTTGGTTTTATTTGCAATCATGTCTGTTTATGGTGGAAGCAATCCTCCTTCTATTCATAATAATTCTGATGAAGAAGATTATATAGAACCTGTCACCTTAGTAAGTTAACTGGATTTGAGTCATCCATTGTATTTACACCCTAACGACTCTGCTACTCTCATTGTGATATCTGTTAATCTTAAAGGAACTGAAACTTATAATGTTTGGTTTTGTGCAATGTATTTGTCTTTAGAAGGAAAAAAACAAAACTGGTTTTATTGATGGAGTTACATAAGATCTAATACTGGTGATATTTTGGCCAGACAATAGGATATGGTAAATGTTGTGGTTCTTGGGTGGATCTTAATCTCTATCTCTTATAAGCTTTTTCTTGGTGAATTTTTTTTTTTCTAAAAGGGCTTTAGATGTCTGGGAAGAACTTAAAGAAACTTTTGATTGAGTTGATGGTTGTGTGACCTTTAACTTGCATCATAAAATTAACTCTTTAACTCAGAATGAGGCCACTATTGCTGAATAATTTAATAAGTTGTCTACTTTGTGGAAACAATATGCTGCTTTAATTCACTTGCCTAGGTGTACTTGTGTGGAGTTTAGAATAACTCCATGGATCATTTCGAGCATTAGGGATAACAATAACAATGGATCATTTTGAGTATTATTGATACAAGGTTTCTTGTCATTATCTTCTCTAACTATTACAATCACAATAAGGCTTAATTCTATATGATCAGTATAGACGGTTAATTTCTAACAAGAATCAAAAGATCCTCGAGCCTTAACAAACACTAACCCTAAGTCTAGGCATTTACAAGGCTATGCCCTAGACACATACACACACACACACACACACACACACACGTTTTACTAGTTTACATCTTTGACACACACTAAATAAAATGCCCCTATGTCTCTTTATATAATAGAGAACTAGGGTTACAAAGGACTATAATGTAAAAACTTCTTTGTCAAGCAAGTCCCTTGTCTTTTGTATTGTCTTCAATCTTCACTTGTAGTTTTGTCATTATCAACTCAAATATAAAACCCAACAACTTGTCATGCTGCTGGTGATTTTAAAAAGCATAACAAACTTATGAAACTTATGCAATTTTTAATGGGTTTAGATGATACATACATGAAAATTAGGAGTAATATCCTGTCTAGAGATCAATTACCTAATGTTAAAGGTGCTTATGCTATCTTTAGTAGTGAGGAGTCACATAGGAAAGTGGTTTCTAGTAGTTCAAGTAGAGGTCATAACTCTGCTTTTGCTACTAAAGTTGTTGATCAGGATGATGTCAGACCTGTTAATCAGTCTAATAATCTTAATGCTAATTTTAATAAGGTGACTGGTAATAGGAAAAATACTGGTACTGGTCCTGCTGATGTTTGTGAAAATTGTGGCTTTAATGGTCATACAAAAGAAAGATGTTTTAAGTTGATTGGTTATCCTCCTAATTTTGGGAAAAAGAACACTAATAGATCCCAAAATAATAATAAAATGTTTTCAAACAATAACTCTGTTGGATCTAGTTCTTCTTCTGGTTTTACAAATGAACAGTTATGTACTCTTATTTCTCTCATCATATATAATACCATTACTGGAAAGAATGTGCAGACCAATATGGCAGGTACTGTTTTTAATAACAACAAGGTTTTTAATCAAAATTTTAGCAAATTCTTTTGTTCCAATAATAAAATTTATTCTAAAATGATTTTTGTGGAAAACTAGAAGGGGGGTTGAATAGTTTTACGTCGTTTTAATTGTTATAAAACAAATTGTTTAAAAGTTTTCGTTGATTTATAAAATATAGATTCGATGGTATATGAAATCTAGTTATACACAATATGAACAACACTAAGTATATATACTATGAAGCAATAATTATGTAAGTAATGAAATAAGTAAAAGATGGAAAGATCAAACCGAGAGACAAGCGATTTATAGTGGTTCGGCTACAAGGCACCTTCCTTGCCCTACTCCACTCTCCGAACACCTAACTCGAGAGTTTTCTTCACTATATCAACAAGCTCCCTTATGGCGGAGAAAACCTTACACACCAATTTACACAACACAATATCTTCACACCTAGATCACAACTACTACACACCAATTCACTACTTAATCACACCACTTCTTTCACACCTATCTTCTACACACCATTAATCTACACACCAATCTTCTACACACCAATACTTCTACACACCAATTCTTCTACACACCAATCTTCTTCCTAACTTATCTTTTTCACAACTATTCTCTAACAAATATTCACAACTAATCACACTATGAAATAATAATCAATGATGATGCTCAAACAACTTAGATGTGGAGATCACAACTAGTTGTAATACTTCTTGTCTTGAGGGATAGAAGTATTCTTCTCTTGCACTTGAATGGATTATGTATGGATCACTTTGAAACAAAGATTTAAGAATGTATGATTAAAGGATTTATAGATTGGAAATGGAGATCTAGAACAGAAAGTTCTGGAGTGCAAAAGGTGGGGAAAAAATCCAGGTTTAAGGTGGTATTTATAGGCAAAAGTTTCTGACAGAGGAGCGTGGCCGGTCCCCTTAAATCATGGCCGGTCCCCTTAATTTTAAGGGGACCGCCCTTTATAATTAAGGGGGCCGCCCAGCTGAAACGGCCAGAAACTTTGTCTTTTAGTGGGGAAAGTTTATTTGGTGAAAAACTAACTGATGTTGGTTAAATATTTGAAATCATATATTTAGTATGATTAAAACATTTTTCCTTATTACCAAAAGTGTTTTTCAAAAATATATAATAAGATTATATAATTAAATAAACTTTGTATTAGTTAATTAAATACCCCTTTGATCATACATTGCACTAAACACTTTGTTTATTCATACCTTAAGTGATTTGGATGTAAAGAGAAATATTAATCACAAAATACTTGTTTATGTCATAAGTTTTAGTTCTTTGAGGTTATATTTTGTAATGATCAAAACATAGAGATATTGATAAAAACTTAATAATGTTTTTTAGGCATTATTTATGTCAACAATCTCCCCCTTTTTGATTATTACAAAACCTTAAACTCAAAAGATTTAAAACTTGTTATTAGACAAGTATTATAGAGTTTACCATTTCTCTTCTCCCCCTTTTTGTAAAATCAAAAAGGTTAGGCCGAATAATCTTCGTGAAAGAAGTTTAAACGGGTAGAGAACTCCCCCTTGATGTATGCTCCCCCTCGTTTGAGAGCACAAAGGGAACGAGCAATTGGAATCTTGGCTACAAAAATATTTTGAAGAGAACAACACACATATATATGCAAAAACAGCAATTATGCAAATAAAAATAGATTCATTCAAGCATGATAGAAATAATTAGCATAACAACATTCAATATGCTTGTAGCATATTGATTACAATAAAACAAAATAAAAGATATAGTCCTATATTGCCTAAGAGAGCACTTGGACTTGCTTGCAACCCATGGTTGATTTGTTTTATTTGCTTGAAGGAAAACATAAGCATGGAGCTTAGATGTTTGATTGAGGTGGATATGGGGTGTTGTATGGAGCGGAAGAGGTGGATCTCACGATGTTGTATCGTGTTAAGGGTGGTATAGGATGATTACGAGTGAGAAGATATTCAATCCAAGAAATATCTTCACTCAAGTAGAGGATTTGTTTTTGAAGGAATATGCAACAAGGGCAAAAGTGAGTGTGGTTAGTAACTTGATCCAAGTTGAGAGAGTGGGGAAGGCAATTAGCATAGGGTGATGATGGGGGTTGCCCTTTGTTGCGTTGTGCAAGATGCATAGCAAGGAGATCACTAAGATCATGGATTTGGTTAATTTCATCACGGAATTTTTGTTTTTCCGTGGCAATGTGGAGGGGATCATAGGTTTGGTATGGAAGAGTTGGGTTTGTGTAGTTGGAATTGTAGTTTGATGGTTGATCAAACTTGTATGGATCATTATAAGTGGTTGGAGGTTGGGATGTGTAGTTTGGTTTGAAGGAAGATGTTTGACCAATGTTGTATGGTTTGTAGAGAGGATCAAATGAATGACCTTGTTGGTTTGATGCAAAGTTTGGGAAGTAAGAAGTTGGGGGTGTGGAATGACTTCCAACTTCATTAATGGTGATGGATTTGTTTCGAGGGCTTTTTCTTCGCCAAACGGGTTTTTCCGTCATCCTTGCTAGCCTTGATGCTTTTGATTTTGGTTTGTTTGGAGAGTTCATGATGGAATGAGTGGAGAGTTTTGAGGATTGGGGATATTTATAGTGTAGGATTTGTGTGTTTAAGGATGGATAAGGTTTGTTTGGAGGATTAGGACAAAATGTGTTGGTGAAAAATGGGAAATGTAGGTTGAAGTGGGCTAAAAAGTAGAAAAGATTCTGTAAACCCGTCCATCAGATGGCCGGTCCCCTTAATTAGGGGGCGGTCCCCTTAAAATTAAGGGGGCCGCCTTACATAATTAAGGGGGCCGCCCATCTGGTGATTTCCAGATTGCCAGAATTGGGTTTTTGGCAGAAAATTTGCAGAAAGGTTGTGTTTTTGGACTTGGATTCAAGCAAGTTCAATTCCTTTAGGCAATATAGCATCTAATCTAACATTAGATATCATGCAAAAACACATAGGCACAAGAGCAAATAATCAACACATAATAAGCAATAGGAGGTAAGTAAATGCAAGCACACTTAAGCTTCCTAAGGCACCTATCTTGAATTAAAGGCAAGGGCAATTAGTGAGTGAAAGACTAATGATGGATCAAGATGACACCATTACTAGTGAATTTGTCCTAGTGAGTGTCTATATGCAACAAATGTGGAGTTGTGATTGTTTCGACACCTAGAAGCAAAAAGAAATAACGATCCTAAGAAACAATCCAAATGATCTCCTTGATTTAATTTTTGCTCGATCATGAATGTCAAAGATATATATTAGATTATATACCTTGACAATTTATGTGAGAGTTTATGCATGATTTTGAAATACAATGTTTTTAGAATTAGTCAACAATGCAATGAAAATGATTTTCATGTGATTCCTAGATTGTGAGAATAAAGATTAGAGAGAATTGATTGAGTTTTTTTTTTTTTTTTTTTTTTTTTTTTTTTTTTTTTTTTTTAATTTATGCAAAGAAAATAAATCTTCTCAATCTTAAGTTTTGTGCGAAATAGATTCCTAGACTCAGAGAAGATGGAATGAAAGAAAAATAAATTTTCATGCAAGTATAACTTAGAATTAATTCAATGTAATTTAGTAAACTTGTTCCATCATTCCTAATCCTAAACGCAAGTGGTTGAATAATTCACGCTTAAGGGGTTTTGTGAATATATCCGCAATATTGTCTTCCGATGCAACCTTTTCTATAGATATATTTCCTTTTTGTACATTATCCCTAAGAAAATGGTGACGTATTTCTATGTGTTTAGTCCTAGAGTGTTGTACCGGATTTTTGCTTAAATCTATCGCACCTTTGTTATCGCACATAATGGGGACATTTTCTAACCTAATGCCATAGTCTACGAGAGCTTGTTTCATCCATAGTGCTTGTTGACATGCCTTTCCGGCGCTTACATACTCGGCTTCGGTGGTAGAGATAGCAAGAGCGGTTTGCTTTTTCGAAAACCAAGACGTTAGACAACATCCCATAAACGTGCAAATACCGCTAGTACTTTTTCTATCTACGTAGTCTCCCGCATGATCCGAATCCGCATAGACAATGGTTTCTATGCCGGATTCCTTAGGATACCATAATCCTAAGTGTATAGTGCCTTTAACGTATCGGAAGATACGCTTAACCGCTTCTAGGTGAGAGGTTTTGGGATCCTCTTGAAAACGGGCACAAAGGCAGACAGTAAACATGATATCGGGTCTACTTGCCGTCAAGTATAGTAAACTACCTATCATTCCTCTATACTTGGTGTTATCTACGGACTCACCTTCATCGTCCTTTGTGAGCTTTACCTCCGTAGACATGGGTGTTTTCATGGGTTTTGAGTCTTCTAGGCCAAATTTCTTAAGCATTTCCTTAATGTACTTAGATTGGTTAAAGAATATTCCATCATCTAATTGTTTTATTTGTAATCCTAGGAAGAAGTTGAGTTCACCCATCATACTCATCTCAAACTCATCATGCATGATTTTGGCAAACTCATCACACATGTCTTGACAAGTCGATCCAAATATAATGTCATCAACATATATTTGAACAATGATGAGATTTGGGTCTTTCCTTTTAGTGAAAAGAGTGTTATCTACCATTCCCATGGAATAATCATGTTTAATAAGAAAAACTTTTAATCGATTATACCAAGCTTTGGGAGCTTGTTTGAGTCCATACAAAGCTTTCTTTAACTTATAAACATAATCAGGTTTTGCGAAGTCAATGAATCCTGGAGGTTGTGCCACATATACCTCCTCATTGATAAAACCGTTAAGGAATGCACTTTTCACATCCATTTGAAATAACTTAAAATCTAGGGCGCAAGCATAGGCAAGTAATATCCTAATTGATTCTAGTCTAGCTACGGGGGCATAAGTTTCATCATAATCAATTCCTTCTTGTTGATTATAACCTTGGGCAACTAACCTAGCTTTATTCCTAGTAACTATTCCATTCTCGTCTAACTTATTTCTATATACCCATTTGGTTCCTATGATGGTCATATCCTTTGGATTTGGGACTAGTTCCCAAACATCATTTGCCTTAAATTGATTTAATTCTTCTTGCATAGCTATAATCCAACTTTCATCCTTTAAAGCCTCACTAATATTCTTAGGTTCTATTGCTGAGAGGAAACAAAAGAAGTTGTTTTTATCTTGGGCTTGTGACCTAAGGGTTCTTTGGTTAAGATGTCCTATTATATTATCTAATGGATGTGATCTAGATTCTTTAATATTAATAGTTTCGTTATTTTCTAAGTGGATGTCTTCATTATTATTTCCTATGGGTTTTGTTTTACTAACCTCAATGGCTTCATCTTCGACTAAATTATCATCTTCTAAAGGTAGCGTTTTAGGAGGTGGTGGTGTTTCATCAAATGTTACATTTAGTGATTCCTCTACTTTCATGGAGTGTTTGTTAAGTATTATATATGCTTTACTATTTTGTGAGTATCCTAAAAATATTCCTTCATATGATTTTGGATCAAACTTAGTGAGGTAGTCCTTAGTGTTTAAAATATAGCATTTACTTCCAAATACCCTAAAGTAGCTTAAGTTTGGTTTTCTATCTCTTAATAACTCATAAGGAGTTTTTCCTAGAATTCTTCTAATTGATACCCTATTTAAAATATAAGTCGATGTATCTACAGCGTGACACCAAAATTTTTGTGGAATGGATTGTTCATTTAACATAGTTCTACTCATTTCTTGTAGTGACCTATTTTTTCTTTCTACTACCCCATTTGATTGAGGAGTACGAGGAGCGGAGAAATTGTGAGATATTCCATTTAACTCATAATATTTTCCGAATTGTATTTCGTTATCAAATTCCCTACCATGGTCCGTCCTAATGGCAACTATTGAGCATCCTAATTTATTTTGAATCATTTTACTAAATATTTCGAATTTTTCAAAGGCTTGGGTTTTGTCACTTAAAAACCTAGTCCACGTGTATCGTGAGTAGTCATCTACTATTACTAAGGTATATTTGTTTCCTCCATAGCTCCGCACAGCGGATGGACCAAAGAGATCCATATGTAATAATTCTAGGCACCTAGTAGTGGATACTATATTCTTAGCTTTGTGACTAGCATGAGCTTGTTTTCCAATTTTGCATGCATCACAAAAATGCTTGTCATAATTTAGATTAGGCAAGTTTCTAACTAATTCCTTAGAGGCCAAAGATTGTATTTGTTGCATGTTAGCATGTCCTAATCTCCTATGCCACAATGTAGAGTTTTCATCTAGGGTCGTTAGGCATATCCTATCTTCAGGTTTGTTTCCTAGTTTCATAACATATACTCCTCCTTTCCTAATACCTCTACCTATAATTTTTCCATTCTTAACTATATCGCTATCTTCTTCGGAAAAGATAACTCTACATTTATTATCGCATATTTGGCCTACACTAAGTAAGTTATATGTTAAATTATTTACATGTTCAACATTTTCAATAGTAAGTGAGTCTTGAGAAATCGTACCTTTGCCAAAAATTTTTCCACGCAAGTCACTACCGAAAATAACGTTACCTCCATTGTATGCCTTGTATGTAGAGAATAGCTTGCGATTCCCCGTCATGTGCCTCGAACATCTACTATCCTTGATCCATTCGTCAGGCTCCAAGTCAATTCCAAGGCATATTTCGTCGGTTGCATTTGCCACAAAACACTTTTCTTCTTTTGGTTTTTCCACTTCTTCTTTATCACTATCACTCCATGTTCCACTAACAAATGCGCTTTGATTTTCATAACCCGGCGGCTTTAAACATTCTCCAACGAGATGATTTGGACTTCCACATCTAAAGCACTTTCTTTTCACGTAATTATCACTTCTATTTCTTTGGAACACCTTTCTTTCGTCACGTGGTGATCTAGTGAATCTTCCTCGTCTCTTGAAGAATTTCTTGAATTCTCTTACGGCCATCGCATATTCTTCATCTTCACTCTCGTCACTTGAATCATCATCGTCACAAGGTTCCATTTTGGCTTTTAGAGCAATGGATTTGATTTGTTCTTTCTTGACTTTGACCGTTTCCAAATCTCTTCTTATAATTTCTTCATGGACTTTCAAGTTGCCAATAAGCTCATCTAGTGACAATGTCATCAAATTCTTTGATTCTTCAATAGCCGTGACTTTAGCTCGCCATTTCGGATGTAATGCCCTAAGAAATTTCCTAACACAATTTTTACTAGAAAATGTCTCATCAAGTGCTTTTAAACTTGTGATGATGGTGTTAAATTTAGCAAAAGCATTATCAATTGATTCCTTTTCCGGAATCGTAAATTGTTCATATTGATGTACAAGAAGATCTATTTTGTTATCTTTAACTTGACTATTACCTTGGTGAGTGATTAGTAAAGAATCCAAAATTTCTTTTGTGGTTTTACACATAAAAATTCTTTCATATTCTTTACGTGGTAACGCATTATAAATAACCATTTTAGCCTCATTATTTTTTGCTAGTTTCTTTTTCAAATCATCATTTTGTTTTTCAAAATCTACAATTTCATCCATTTTAGTTTCAACATTATATTGAATAGGAGGAAAATCACCAAAGGTAATAATATGCCAAAGATCAAGATCTTTTGATTTCACATAGGTTTCGAATCTATTTTTCCAATATAAAAATCCATCACTTTCAAATAGTGGTGGTCTTTGCATAGATTTCCCTTCTAAATATTTTTCAGATTCCATAGATCGTTACAAGTTTTAAAATACAATATATTTTAAAAATCTTGCTAGACGTGGCTCCTGATACCAATTGTGGAAAACTAGAAGGGGGGTTGAATAGTTTTACGTCGTTTTAATTGTTATAAAACAAATTGTTTGAAAGTTTTCGTTGATTTATAAAATATAGATTCGATGGTATATGAAATCTAGTTATACACAATATGAACAACACTAAGTATATATACTATGAAGCAATAATTATGTAAGTAATGAAATAAGTAAAAGATGGAAAGATCAAACCGAGAGACAAGCGATTTATAGTGGTTCGGCTACAAGGCACCTTCCTTGCCCTACTCCACTCCCCGAGCACCTAACTCGAGAGTTTTCTTCACTATATCAACAAGCTCCCTTATGGCGGAGAAAACCTTACACACCAATTTACACACCACAATATCTTCACACCTAGATCACAACTACTACACACCAATTCACTACTTAATCACACCACTTCTTTCACACCTATCTTCTACACACCATTAATCTACACACCAATCTTCTACACACCAATACTTCTACACACCAATTCTTCTACACACCAATCTTCTTCCTAACTTATCTTTTTCACAACTATTCTCTAACAAATATTCACAACTAATCACACTATGAAATAATAATCAATGATGATGCTCAAACAACTTAGATGTGGAGATCACAACTAGTTGTAATACTTCTTGTCTTGAGGGATAGAAGTATTCTTCTCTTGCACTTGAATGGATTATGTATGGATCACTTTGAAACAAAGATTTAAGAATGTATGATCAAAGGATTTATAGATTGGAAATGGAGATCTAGAACAGAAAGTTCTGGAGTGCAAAAGGTGGGGAAAAAATCCAGGTTTAAGGTGGTATTTATAGGCAAAAGTTTCTGACAGAGGAGCGTGGCCGGTCCCCTTAAATCATGGCCGGTCCCCTTAATTTTAAGGGGACCGCCCTTTATAATTAAGGGGGCCGCCCAGCTGAAACGGCCAGAAACTTTGTCTTTTAGTGGGGAAAGTTTATTTGGTGAAAAACTAACTGATTTTGGTTAAATATTTGAAATCATATATTTAGTATGATTAAAACATTTTTCCTTATTACCAAAAGTGTTTTTCAAAAATATATAATAAGATTATATAATTAAATAAACTTTGTATTAGTTAATTAAATACCCCTTTGATCATACATTGCACTAAACACTTTGTTTATTCATACCTTAAGTGATTTGGATGTAAAGAGAAATATTAATCACCAAATACTTGTTTATGTCATAAGTTTTAGTTCTTTGAGGTTATATTTTGTAATGATCAAAACATAGAGATATTGATAAAAACTTAATAATGTTTTTTAGGCATTATTTATGTCAACAATTTTTAGTAGCAAAGTTGTTGATTCTGGTGCTAATCAACACATGACATGCTCAAATAAAGAATTAAATAGTGTTATTGATATTTCACATCTTAGGATAAAAGTGGGACATCCTAATGGGACTGAAGCTTTTATTACTAAAATTGGAAATCTCAAACTATCTGATTCTTAACTCTGTATGATGTTTTGATTATCCCGGAATATTGTGTCACCCTGATTTCATTTCATAAACATACTAAAGATAGTAAAGTCTTGGTTTCCTTTGATAAGAGTAAATGTTATTTTTTGAATCAGGATTTGAATCAGCTAAATATTCTGGGGACTGGTAACCTGTGTGGAGGGTTATACTATTTTAATAATCAAGGTATTAATAGTAATTTGTGGATTCTTCTGTTAAAACATGTTTCTCTCAGCATGACTGGCACTGTAGACTTGGTCACCCTGTAGATCCAGTCTTAAATGTTTTAAAAGACTCTTTGAACTTTGATTCTAAACATAAACTTTTTTTTTTTTTTTTTTTGGTGAAATATGTCAAAGGGCTAAACAAACTAGAGAAACTTTTCCATTAAGTGATCATGTCACTTCTGCTTTAGGAGATCTTGTGCATTTTGATTTTTGGGGTCCTTATATAGTGCCTAGTACTGAAGGGTACAAATATTTTTTGACTATTGTAGATGACTACACATGGTCTGTATGGGTTTATCTTATCAAAACCAAGGATGAAGTTCCTTATTATATTACTGTTTTCTATAATCTGATTGAAACTCAGTTTAATAAAAGAATTAAAATCTTTAGAAGTGATAATGGTACAAAATTTGTCAAACAAACTGTAAACACGTTTTGTGCTGATAAATGGATAACCCATTAGACCTCTTGTGCTTATACTCCACAACAAAATGGAATTGCTGAGAGAAAACATAGGTATCTTTTAAATGTTGCTAGATCCCTTCTGTTTCATGGGGAATTCCTTTTAAAAATGTGGACTGAATGTATTCTTACTGCTACTTATCTTATGATCAGACTTCCTTTTTTTGTGTTTAATGGGAATGGTTTGTAATGAAAAACCCGTGCATACCACTAAAGGGTTTTTGGTTATATGTGCTTTGCTACTATTATGAATAATTCTGATAAGATGAGTAGGAGACCTGAAAAATGTGTTATGATAGGATATTCTAATATTAAAAAGGGTTGTAGATTATACAGTCTTGATAAGCATCAACTCATCTTCTCTAGGGATGTTCAATTTTATGAATCTATCTTTCCTTCTAAAGATTGTAATACTGATAAGAATGATACTACTAAAAATGTTTTTCAAGACTTAAACCACTTAAATTTTTTTGATGTTGAATATCTTGACAATCCCAATGATGATGAGAGTAGCCTGAATTGTGGAAAGAGTCCACACTTGATGGTGAGGATGAGAGGTTGCCACACTTGATGATAATCATAATATTTCTGAGGGAGTAATGGATCAAAATCTAAGTACTTCTTCTTAGGGTATTTAAAATCTTAGAATATCCTCTAGAACTTCTGTTTTTCCAAAAAAATTTAATGACTATATTGTTGAATCTAAAGTCAAGTATGGTCTTGAAAAAATATGTCAATTATTCCAATTTAGATTATGAAAATCTTTGTTTTACCACATAACTCAATAAAAACAGTGAACCTAAAACTTTTCTTGAAGCTTCTAAACATTCCTATTGGGTTGATGCTATGAATGATGAAATTGAAGCTTTAAATAAAAATGATACATAAGTCTAGTGGTGATAAATGGGTGTGGAAAATCAAGTATAAGTCTAATGGTGAGATTGAAATAATATATAAGGCTATATTAGTTGTTAAAGGTTTGAACCAAAAAGAAGGTGTTGATTATGAAAAAACTTTTTCCCCTGTTGTTAAAATGGTTACTATTAGGTGTGCGCTTAATATTGTTGTGCAGAGTAAATGGTTTGTTTTTCAGTTTGATATTAATAATGCCTTCTTATATGGTGACTTAGAGGAAACAGTTTACAGGAAACATCCTGAAGGTTATTTTCCTGCTAATATCACAAGAGTGTGCTGACTTAAGAAATCCTTATACGGATTGAAACAAGCTCCTAGATAATGGAATGCTAAACTTACTGCTACATTAATTTAGAATGGTTTTAGCCAAAGTAAATCTGATTACTCTTTATATAATAAGTCTGATAATTTGTTTTTCTTGCTTTGCTTGTTTACGTTGATTATATCAATATTACTGGCAATAGCATTTCTAAAATTGAGAAGTTTAAATCTTTTCTTAAAACTAAGTTTATGATTAAAAACTTAGGAAAATTGAAATATTTTATTAGAATTGAAGTAAATGATATCAAAGATGGCATTTGTTTGAATCAAAGGAAATATTGTCTTGATTTGTTATCTGAATATGAATGCTTGCCTACAAACCTGCTAAAACACCATTACAGTCCAAACCTGTTATAACAAATGAAGCTACTAAGGATGATCCAGTGTTGGATAACATCACTGATTATCAGAAGTTTCTGGGAAAACTGATTTACTTAACTAATACCAGACCTGATATTTCTTATGTTGTTCATTGCTTAAGTCATTTTATTGTTACGAGTCGACTCCTAACAGCCCCAATCCGAAGTAAACCTCGATGCGGCGACCTAGCTAGATTGATCTAGAAATCTACACCTAAAAATATCCTGGAGACTTACTAAGAATAGTCTAGAAAATAAGCTAAAGTATCTTTAGATGTTTGGTTGGAATTATCTAGAATAAGCTAGATATAAGCTTATGTAAAAATCGAAGATATTTGTATAGGAAAATTCTAGAACCAATAAGCCCTTAAAATAAATAAGGGCTTATCCCCCCCCCCCCCCATTTGTAATCATCCCAATTGTAATCCAAGTTTTCAAGTGCTAATATAAATCAAGTCATTTTATAAATCTGCAAGTGTTCACCGCTAATAACTTACATACCTTTTTGGCTTACTTAGACATTGAAACCGAGTCGCTAAGTGCCACATGGACGTTATGAATTAGTCCCATGATAGGTGGTATCAGAGCAAAGGTTTTTAGACCTAGATATACACCATTTGGAAGGAACTCGATGGCAGAACTAGTCCTGGAAAAGAATCCAAGTGACGGAATTGAAACAGCAAATGAAGAAGAAACCCAAGGGCGTATTACTGAACGAAAGAAGGATGCGTCAAAAAGAGACAAGGCAAGAAGCAAGTGTTGACCGCCTAAGCCGCCATTCGAGGAAGGAGTTTCAGGAGATATTCTTGAAGATCACATTGCAGTTGTAGAAACCCATGTTTTTGAAATAAGAGAACAAGTTGAATCTCTCTAGGAAGCTATCAAATTGATGACCCAAGAAAACGTCGAAGTAATTGAGGCCGCAAAATCACTGGTTCGAAATGGGAAAGATGAGGTCAAGAAGGAGATTTACAAGATGTCCAAAGACCTGTTAAGCGCTCAAAAATTTCTGGAAGACGAGGTCTTCAAGATGCATGAAAAGATAGACAATGTGGCTAAGGAATGTCAAACCCACCGAAAGAAGAGTAATGATGGAGGTGCTAGTAGTAGCCAAGATACGTCTTTCTCACCTTTAAAAGTCCCAAAACCGGACATGTATAATCATACCCGAAATGCTACTCTAGTAGAAAACTTCTTGTTCGGACTTGAACAATATTTTGAAGCCATGGGAGTAGACGAGGACGTTGCTAGAATTAGCATTGCCCCTGCTTTCTTGCGTGAATCTGCCCAATTATGGTGGAGAAGAAACCATCATGAACGAGAGAAAGACATATGCGTCCTCAACACTTGCGATCAGTTCAATACCAAGCTCCAAAAACAGTTTGTCCCCCACAATGCTGATTCCGAAGCAAAAGCCAAACTAAGACGACTCCGCTACACCGGTACGATCTCTGATTACATAAAGGAGTTTACTACAACTCTATTAGAAATTGTTGATGTAGCGGATCAAGATGCCCTAATCTATTTCACAGACGGACTAAAAGAATAGGCACGAGTCGAAATTGATAGAAGAAATGTGAAGACTCTAGATGAGGCCATCGCAACAGCAGAATCAATTTTGGATTACTCCAACCGACCAAGGAGACCTTTAACAAACAAAGCGAGTGTAGAACGACCACCAGTTAAGAGGTTAGACGGGGGTCCAATGTTTGAAAGGCCTTTTCAGAGGAAGGACACGTCTAAATCCCCACCGAAGCCATGCTTTATTTGCGATGGACTTCATTAGCCAAGGGAATGCCCAAGTCGAAAGGCAATTAATGCCTTGGTTGCTGAAATGGGCCCGAAGATAGATGAGCCATCACAAGGAGAATTGGGGTCGATTAGACGACTTAGCACAGTGAAAGAAATGCTTACAGGTGCCGAAAGTAAAGAACAAGGGTTACTTTTTATGGAGCTAATGATAAATGACAAGAAGACTTTGGGACTCATCGACACTAGAGCTTCCCATAACTTCATGGACGTCAAGGAGGCCGAACGAATAGGGATAACGTACCATCCTGAAAAAGGGACGATCAAGACTTTTAATGCTAAACTAAACAGATCGCGGGAACAGCTAAGGTAAAAGTTTGTATTGATATGTGATGTCACTTTACATGTAAAATTCTTGTGTTGTTAAATATTATCGAGTTAGTTAAAGAGAGGAGTATTTCAGATTCACAAGTTACAACTTTAGAACTGCTGTCATATGCTCATTTTCAGAACTTAATTTAAGACTATGATTTTGGAATTGTTTGAGCTACTGTTTAATCACTCAAGTAGTTAATTAGCCGTGGTTGGTTATTGTACTAAAAGAGAGACAAATGTCTAATCTCTGGAAGCACAATTTAAAGAGTCCTTTATAAGTTTTATTTTATTTTATTTTATTTGAATTTTATTTTATTTTTATTTTTTTTGGTTAAATCATCGTTCACTCTGTTATTTTTTTCTTCATTTTTTATACTAGTCTGCCAAAAGCAACAACAACAATGATAGTCACATTGTGCTTTTGAATTAGACACTATTCTCTGTGTCCGTAGAAAGGTTCATCTCTTGGTAGTCTTAATTCTACTTTGCTTTAACCGTAACTTCATTATCACCATCAGTTGTGTTGTTAGATGTTTGAACTTTATATTCAGATGATCTACTATTTGTTAGTATCTTTAAAGGTCTAGTTTTTGAATCATAATTGCCTCTCTGCATGGATTATCTTGATCTTAACCTTTTTGGTATTAAGAGATCTTAACTTAGCCATGATTTGATAGACAAGTGAAGATTTGGTCTATAGGCTACTTAAAGTACATGCGGAAGAACATTGTTGGCAGAAGTTTTTTTTTAGCTAAAATGCATTTGTAAGATTTTATGTGGAGGAAAGCACATAACAAGAAAATTGAGAAATGTATGGAAAAATGTTAATCTTGTTTTGAATTACCCGTTTTATGATATTAGACTCCTCATTCTCAATCATTGTCGGCCAATGTATTTACTGCAAAAGTAATATGGTCATCTTATGATACAGGGGGTTTTATACTTCTATGTTAGCTGTTGGGGAGGCAAGAGGGCTGCAATATCACCGAAGATGTTAAAGGCACACTTGTTATTATGTGCTGATAATATTTGAAGTATTAAATCACATATGATAATAAACAAAATATTATAAAAATTTTATTGCAATTAAATTAAAAAAGTAACTGAGAGATTAGTAGACATACAGAATTAGCGAAAGAAGATGGAACAACTTGAAGCAAAGAAGAAGAAGCTACAATAAGAAAAGAAGAAACAACAAGAGGAAGGAATAATAATAATAAATAAATAAATAAATAGAAAGCAAGAAGAGCTACAAATAACGCTGAAAAAAGAGAATGCTATTGGAAAAAGTTGAAGATAAAAAATGCTTGTTTGATATGTGGAGAGGTAGGTGGTCACAACAATGCTACATGCCCCTAATAAGTATATGGCACAAGAAGAAGACTTGGTTCAATGATAGGATGGAACATAAAATAGATTATAGATGTTATTTCTCATTCATTAAGCTGCTTGCTTTTTTCCCTTTTTAGTATGTTATTGTTTTATATATCTAGCAATTGTTAAATATATTTGAATAAAAATACTCTTTTAATGATTGATTGTTTGATTTTTATATGAATAAGTTTTAAATTTGTTTTACTTGATTTTTTATTTTGTTCTTAATCTTACAGGATATTAATCTATTATATATCACATGTGATATCCAAAGAAATCACATGTGATATTTATATTTTAAAAGGTAGTAAAAAACTATAACATGTGATGTCTTTTATAAATCACATGTGTGTAAGTTAATGAGATTGAGGGATAATGATAAATTGATTCTGATTGATTCTCTATTACAATTAGATCATATCTATAAATATAATAAGATAGAATATTCTAGACTCGGGTTTGGGCCCGTTACATAATACAGGCTAACACTCCCCCGCAGTCCGAGCGGCGAAATCGCGACAGCTCGGACTGGAGATTTAAAAGCTAAAAAACAATAAATTAAAGCAAATACATAATTGTTGATGAAGACATCCGACAGCAAGCAGAAGCACATCTTCAGCAGCAGGCAACAAAATGGATAAACCGAAGTACCCGTACCAAACAGGATAAACCAAAGTATCCTGACCAAATGGGATAAACCAAAGTATCCCTTACCAAACAGGATAAACCAAAGTATCCTGAACAAACAGAATAACCCAAAGTATCCCCTATCACTAAACGGGATAACCCAAAGTATCCCCTACAACTAAAATGGGATAACCCAAATTATCCCTTACAACTAAAACAAAAGAATCTACAACTAAAATTCATGCATTAATATTAAAATAAAAGATGAGAAAACAAAAGTTGGTTCTAAAACTTCAACCCCCAAAGAACCTTCCAAACTAACGGGGCGTGTTTTTCCTTAGAAAAACATAAAGATCAACCAATTTATTTTATTTATTTGTTTATTTATTATTGTTATTATTATTATTATTATTATTATTATTATTATTATTATTATTATTATTATTATTATTATTATTATTATTATTATTACTATTATTATTATTATTATTATTATTATTATTATTATCATTATTATTATTATTCATTGAAACCAAAGGAAATTACATGAAATTGGAGGGGAGTCTGGACACAATCCGTGCTCCCACTTCTTTTTGAATACACAAACTAACTCGATGGAAAATGAAAGCACCGCTCTTAACATTGTTAGAGTGGCTGCTCGCAATAGTCCCGACACGCGAAAGTGTATTCAAAGCTTCCAAATCCATTTCTCCAAACGTAGAAAAGGCGAAAGGGACGAACTTGTATCCATTGTCTTCACACTTGGACGCATACTTCTTCCTTTTCTTTTCCAACGCGTTACTCAAAGCGGCCCCGGGAGCCCATGACGTCACCCCAATCCCAGCGAACGGAGAGACCACAGTCACATCTAGACATGCGTCCTTACCTTGGAACTAGTTAAATAATAGCACATCTGCAGGATGTAATTCTCTCCCTTCCTCTGAAAGAAATCCCATTGGAGCCTCTTTACGCACCATAATCCCGGCTTTGGAATATATATCAACAAGGACATCACGCACCAAATTATGCCTAAACTTAACACCCACTTCGCTAGCACAGTGGATTGCGTAATCCCCCCACTGGTCCATACGGTGTACATTACAACTCGGGCATAAGCTGCCTTCGGAGAACATAGGGACCGCAAGCCTGTAGCATAACACCGATAGAAATTGGCGGGGATTCATCCTTTGTCCTAGACCATCGATAGGGATGGCGAAGAGGAAGTCCTGCGCATGTGGGACGTGGATACTACTAAGTATAGCCACCTACCTTGGACTTGGTGCGTACTTGGAAACAAGGTCTTTCTCAATGACACCGAAATAACACTTTTCCAAGGTTTTCATCATTTGGGGGGCAGAAGCGCCCCCGGTGACAGTGAGGAAGTCGGTGTTACAAGTATCGTTGAATAGGTCCAAAGCATGTTAAAATGAAGGGCCATATGTAACAATACCCGTTTTGGTGAGTATCTTATCCTGTAAGTCGTTCGTTTGCATTGGAGAAGCGAGGAAAGCATATTGGACGATATCCCCCGCTGAAAGGATGCCAAGGCCACCGAGCTTTATTGGAAGAGTAGCAAGCCTCCAATGCCAATCACCAAACCCTGGCCCTGAAGCTGTAACAATCTTCTCCAAAGATGCACGTAACGTCTGATCGAACTAAGCTTGGGCCTCTGATAAGTACAAGGGGGAGCATGTTCTCAAAGCATAAGATAATTTCGAAACTCCCACACAATTACGCAAGAGGAGAAGCTCACATTGCGGATCATTGAGTTTGTTAATTGCCAAATCCCGACAGAAACCTTCGTCCAAACTAACCGACCCACCCAGGAGTTTGACACCATTGGTCGGGCGAGCGATATTTATAGGAAACACACCATCCACTCTGCTTCTAGGGTCTTTGGCAGGCCCCTCTGTCCTAATGATGTCAAGTGACTTGGCAACCATGAGCGTATCTCCAACAATAGTACCATCATCGAGGTACCACACCTGAAGGGTAAGCTCGCACGACTGATTGATAGCATGAATCCAAGGGTGCAAAGCTAGAGCAAACAACAAAGGGCCCAACGGATCACCTTGTTGGACACCCTGACATGACCATAAGATGGAGTCCTTATAATAGAGCCTGGCAGGGCGCGCATAACAGAACTCAACCCAAGGGGCAAGAGAAGGGCATCACCCCCTAGCTTCTTGAAGCAAGACACTCCTGTCAACAAGATTGAACGCATTCTTAAAGTCCACTAAAAGCATGGAAAGTCCAACTTCACGCCCCTTAGACTCAATGAGCCTATTTATAGAGTGGAGGACAGCCTCGCACCCCCTGGGACTCCAACCCCGAATTGAAAATCCTGCAAGTAAGAGTTCATGGAATCACCGACCGAAGAGGAGGCAACCTTTGACACAAGTCTACGCCACACCGTACCAACAGCAAGAGGGCGTATACCGCCACCAGGCTTGACTAAAGGGGTCAAGGGGGCACTAGAGATATATTCCCCCAGTTGACTAGGGCACTTTCCACTAAGGAACAGATTAACAACTCCAGTAATGGACCCAAGCAAGTCATCAGCAATAGCAGACGCCGCCCACCCAAAATATCCATCAAATGTTGTGCCCATAGCCCATCGTGACCACACGATGTCCCTTTGGGGAACCTGCGAATCCTGTTGAGTACCAATTCCTTGTCAACAGAAAGGGCGTCCTCGTCAGGTGAAAAAGAGGGCGGGGTCGGCTGGGGGGCATAGGGGTGTTTGGCCTCGAGCTCCAATAGAGTGTCAGGTGTGGAAGGGGCGATGCCAGAAGACGTGAGCACCTTAATAGCAGCAATAAAATGCCCACCCCCAAGTTTACGCTTGCACTGACCTAGGTTGGCCCCGTTTTGATCCTTAGGTTTCGTCACCCCTTTGGAAGATGAAGGCACTTCGGCTAACCGATCCAGCACCAGACCAAGCTTGTCTACGGGATCCCTCCAACTGAGAATGGCACGGGAAATACAGTCGAGTTGACAGCGTTCTCTCTCACTGGAACGTCATTGAGTTCTATTTGTTGGCACAAAGGCAGAGAGCACACAGGATGGCAAAATGAGGAGTTTCACCCATGCAGGTAATCCCCTGGGCTCAATAATACCTTATCCAACGCTCCACGAAAAAGCTTAGCAAATCCAAGTCACGCCCTGGGGGGAATATATTTAACCATACGCATTTTCTTTGAGAAAACCCGATCAAGGAGGTTGAAGTCGTAAGTGGACTCACCAACGAGAGGGGGCATCCCAGAAGCAGCTCCCCAAAAACCCTTATCAACAGCGGGAGTGCCCTCTGATCCACCAACGACACTCTCCTCGACTATATTTAGGGCTGGCCTCAAGGGTAAAGGAATACCGTAGATCGCTACATCGTCAAAACGAGGTGCCGGAACCATATCACCACCGGCATGCTTGCAATTCTTACTAAAGGTGTGAGTGCAAAAACACTCCCCACAGAGCCAAATGCCCGCTTGATGAAGTGCCTGGTCAAGAGTGGAGAATAAAGAGAAGTCACTCGCAATACCTGTTTTGTGAGAAGCCTTCAAAGCATCAGTCTTAAAATGGCGGGTACCCAGGTCATCAATGAAATATTTCCTAGTGAACCCCTTCTCATTTCCGCCACTACACCCCTCATGTCCTTGTAACGGGCATGATATCCGAAATGCGCCAAGGTTAGCCATGATAAGGAGCCCAAGAGGTCACGTTTCAAGAGCTCACATATAATAACTAATAGTCCATGTTAAATAACCAAAAGGGAAGCCCACTATAACCAATAGTCCACGGTTAAGGAGCCCACAAAGATTGAGAGGCCTAAAAGGAGACCACGTTAAAACCACGTGAGCAGCTCCACTAGGAAAATCAGCAAAAGATAGTGGGGCCCACTTAGAATATTAGTATAGCACCCACTCCTGGCAACTCGCTACACAATGAAAAACAAAACCCCAACAACTCGCTATCTTTTTTCCCTGACCTTAAACACAACCAGCAACTCACTATCTTTTTTTTTTCCTGGGGGGACCACCAAAGCAACTCACTAACAGCAGAAAATTCAAAACAGAGCAATAGGGGCGGGAAAAGCAAACCGCTACTAACTTCTTCCCCAAAGAAACCCTGCTACAACGACAGTTCACGCAAGGCCTAAAACAACCAGGCCGGCACACAAACGTTGAATATGGGAGACGCAAAAGGCACGCCCACACACGATACCGTTGCTCACCCAATAACCAAACGACGCGACAAACAAAGGAGAATAAAAAAGAAAAGCAACGACAACCGTGTGGAGATGCTCCAACTGAATGTTGAATCACAGGTGGTGGGGGAGACGAAGACAACGAAGCAGGATCAAGGAGATCCTCATGGATCGTCAAAATCGTGAAAATCGCCCACAGTTCCCACACACGATTATTATTATTATTATTATTATTATTATTATTATTATTATTATTATTATTATTATTATTATTATTATTATTATTATTATTATTATTATTATTATTATTATTATTATTAAATGATAAACACCTTCCTTATCCCCCCCCCCCCTTACGACTTCCATCTGTCCACTCCACACATACCATTCTTCCATTTCCATGAAACACCAACAAACCCCAGCAACCATATCCAACAACAACCTTAGAAACATCACCTTTTTCCCTAATAAATTTAAAACTCAAAACCAAACAACAAGAACTCGTGATCCCTATCACAATCTTCCTTTGTCTAATGTTTTTAATTTCAATGATTCAAGGTAGCTTCGTCTAAGATCTATGATGGAACGACAGACCATGCCTTTTGATTCAAGCGCCAAATACAAACCACAACATCAAGATCCATACAACAATCTCGGATGAAACTGTGATTTTGTCTTTTTCTTTTAAATTCAAGTATGCGGGATGTATAGATGGTGGCATGAGCGTTGGATTTGTTGTTGCGAGGTGTTGAGGAAGAAAGCTGTGTTACAGCTGATAGAATTTTATTTTTTGAAAAGGATGACAGTGGTTAATGTTTAAAGGGAGCCCTCTGAACTTCTGGCGTGTAGCCAGCGGTCGGAGGCGGTGGCTGAATCGGTTTTGTTTAGGGTTTGAGGCAATCCCAATTAGGCCTGATACCATATAACTTAATGAGATTGAGGGATAATGATAAATTGATTCTCTATTACAATTAGATCATATCTATAAATATAACAAGATAGAATATTCAAGACTCGGACTTGGGCCGTTACATAATACAGGCTAACAATGTGATTTAACATTATCTTTATTATTTTTTTCAATCATCACATTTGATTGTTAAACAATGATATGTCATTTAACCTTTGCTTGATTTTTATTTCAACAAGTTTAGAATTTATTTTACTTGATTATTGTTGTATTTAATCTTACAAGATATTAATCTATTATATATCACATGTGATATTCAAGGAAATCACATGTGATTTAACACCATCTTTTTTTGCTTTTGAATAGTCAAATGTGATATTTATATTTTAGGAGGTACTAAGAAACTATCACATGTTATTTCTTTCATAAATAACATGTAATTTAACATCATCTTTATTGTTTTTTCAGTCATCAAATTTGATTGTTAAACAATGCTATGTTCTTTAACCTTTGTTTGATTTTTATATGAACAAGTTTTAGAATTTCTTTTACTTGAATTTTTGTTGTATTTTATCTTACAGGATATTAATCTATTATATATCACATGTGATATACAAGGAAATCTTATGTGATTTAACATTATCTTTTTTATCTTTTAAATAATCACATGTGATATTTATATTTTACTGTAAAAGGTAGTAAGAAACTAACACACGTAATTTAACACTATCGTTATTATTTTTCAATCATCACATTTAATTGTTAAACAATGATATGCCATATTTTTTATTTTATTTGTTTATTTTAATATCAAAGTTACTTGTTCTTTTGACAATTTTTGAATAGATCAACAGAGTTATGCTATGAAATTTCATGATGGTGATACAATATGGAACTCAAATAACGTATCATTGATTCAATAACAAACCAACTACATGTTATCAATTGCAGAAAATAAAATGCAACATTGTTGCTGTAAAACTGAGGTCAAATTTAAATTAGAAAAATCAATTTATAAAGTTATTAAATAAGCATTGTCTAATTCTTGAAGATGAACTGTATGTTGAAGTGCCATTCTTGCAAGGATATCCCAGTACTGCAATATTTCTAGGCCGAGAGAGAACAACCTTCAACCAACAAAGAATTGCAAACTATTGTCAGTTAGGTTTCACTTCATAACAATAAAGAGAAACAAATATGAGATTATTCATTCCGCTTATAAAACACATATTGTGTAGCCAACTGTTATAAATTGTGCACGAGTAACTATCAAAAGCTAATGCCACAAGTTTTACTTCATAACAATAAATAGAAACAAGTATGAAATTATTCATTCGACTTATAAAACACATATTGTGTAGCACAACGATAGTAAACTGTGCACGAGTAACTATCAAAAGCTAATGCTGCGAGTTTTAGAGCTTCATTGTCAAATTATACCCCATGTCCAATCCAGCAGCATAACAAAATAGTCCGGTCACTCAGAGTCATTTCCTTTTAAAGCTCGATATTTTGATTTCTATAAAGGAATACTTACATTAAGGTCGTAGGAGGTCCTTCCGGGTTTAGAAAATCATTTTTGTGAACCTGACAAGTCAAACAACATTCAAATTCAAGAACTACTAGTAATTGATAACATGACGTTGTCCATTATGGCATTTCCACATCTTCCCGTAGTTCTTTTTATTGCTTTTCAGCTGACTGCAAGTTACATTAATAAAATTTTACGTTTTTTTTAACCAGAGGAACACATATTTGCAGAAGTGCACATATGTAGGGTGGCAAAAATGGGTAGTCCGAGTAGGTGGGGTAACAGTTCAAAATAATGTAAAGTAGTACGGGTCCTGTAAGAATTTTTTTGTTTTTTTAATATAAAATAAATAATAATAAAATTATATTATTACAATTATAATTTAAACTATCCTAACAACGTGATTTAGAAGGTTTGATGCATTACAATACATTTCATATAATTTTCCCCCAGTTTGACCTCCTCAGCCCATCTCCCCCCATTCTGTTTTTTCAGTTAAAAGTTTTATCTCAACCCATTTGACCAGTCAGATATCAAACATAACCATAAAACCATTTGTGTATGAATGGGTCCAGATTGCCAACCCTACTAATGTGTAAATAAGACATTATGACTTCAAGACAAGCTTTGTGTTAACCTTATCTGTAGGATGTTCCTTTCTCTTTAGACCCTCGTTTTTTGTTGGGGTCAAAGTAACATCTTCCTACAACAATCTCTCGTCTTCATGAGCAACATACATCCTTTCATTCTTAGGAGCACTGATTCACAAAGGAATAAATATGTAACAGTTACTTGACTAGATTACAATTAACAACATGCATTTTCGTACATAATTAAGTAAAAAAGATTAATATTAGAGGTATTACTTGTATACACTAAGATCAAGTAGATCCAATGGTATCCCTAGGAGCTCTGCGCAAAGATCATTTTGTTCAATAATTCCTCAAAATATCTTTAAAATAGATAGATAAAGAACAATAATAGTCATGTCTGTGGAAAAACTAGAAGGGGGTTGAATAGTTTACTGCTTTTTAAATCCTTTTTAGCTTGAATATCCTTTAAAAACTTTACGTTTGCTTAAAGATATAAACACAACATTATATGCTTGATTCTTTGAAAAGCTTTTCATGTGAATAACAATTCTAACTTTACTTATTTCATACTTTGAAAAGCTTTGCTTGTGATGATCCTAACTTTGCTTGTTTAGTTCTTTGAAAAGCTTTACTTTTGTTTGAAGATATAAACACAACTTTACTTGTTTAATTCTTTGAAAAGCTTTATATGTGACTAGCAATTCTAACTAAAAGACAACATGTAATAAGCAAAGATAAAGAAAGAAACGATCAAACCACAACACGATTGTTTATCGTGGTTCGGCTACAAGGACTCTTATTCCTTGCCCTACATCCACGACCCAAGTTTCCAACTCGAGAGTTATAAGCACTAATCAACAAGCTCCTTTCACCGGCGGAGAAAACCTTTACAACGTCGCTTATACTTTTACCGACACTAAGCTAGATGTCGAGTTCTTTTACACAGGTACAACCACTCCCATCGTCGCTTACACTTTTACCGACACTAAGCTAGATGTCGAGTTCTTTACCAAGGGTACAACCACTCCCGTTAGTTCTTTTACAAGGGTACAACAACTCCTGACACACTACGTATTTTGAGGCCTAAAATACTAACCGATCACTTCTATACAAGATACACATGAAGTATAAACTACCAAAGTCTATACACAACAAAGCTAACAAGTCTTGCAACTTAGAGTTGAAACTTGTAACTTCTTAGATGAATATGTGAACTCCTTTGCTACATAAGAGAATCACACAAGTTAGTAGCTACTGAGTATAATAAGAGAATATGTGTAAAATATGACTCTAAGTGATAAGCCAAAAATCAACTTGTGGCTTGGTATTTATAGCAAAGCCTTCTGCAGGCCTGGCGGATACGGCGGACCCCTCAGAAGGGATCCGCCCGTGTATCCCCAGGGGTCCGTCAGGGCTGCAGTTGGTTTTGCAATAAATCTTCCAAACCAAACAAGGTCACATCACATAAACACTAGTCAAACGCAACTTGCACAAGAAAACTTATGGTTAGTCAAACACACTTTCTTTCCATAAATGTATAATGACAAACTTACCATAAATGTGATGTGATATTTCTATTTCAAGAAATAAATGTGATGTGACAAGACACTTTCTAATTTAAGAAATAAAAACAATGTTTTGTTTAAAAGGAAATGTAAATCTTAGTTAAACAAGACTTAAACACTTAAAGTGATGATTTACTCTTAGCTAAAGTTCATACTTTGTCATTAACAAAACTTAGCAAAGATCGTAAAATATAAATAACGTTTTTAGGCGATATTTGTATTAACAATCTCTCCCTTTTTGTTGATGACAAAACATAAACTTTATTTATAAGTGAGTCACTAGTTTTAGTGTTAAGTCTTATAAAGTTAGTATAAAAACTTGTTTTTGCTAAGATGATGTGATATGCAAAAAAAAAAAATTGAAACAAGTTTACATATAAATTCTCCCCCTTTTTGTCGAAACAAAAAGAAGAGTAGCGAAGCGGAAGTAAGCACTTGCTCCCCCTTGGATAATACTCCCCCTAAATGGAGTGCCAAGAGAGGAGACATGGATTTTGAACCTACAAGAAAAAGGTTAGTTGCCGCACAAGGCAAGTCATGAAAGCATTTCATGTCTAGAACACAACTAAGAGTTGTGAAGTGGAATAATGCAACACTCATGCTCCCCCTTGAATATTACTCCCCTAAATGGAGTATCAAGGAAGGAAAACATGGATAATGATCCTACATAAAGAAAGGTTAGTTTCTAAAACACAAGATATATGTATGCTACCATAGCAATGTATAGTTCACTTATTATACCTAAATGGTCAACAAACAATGCACACCTTGTAGTAGAATAAAATTCATTCCATGTAAAATTTTGACTCTTAAAGAGTCAAAGACAAGAAATTTGGATGACACCATTCTACTTCTAAAAATAAAGGAAAACTAAAAATAAAATAAGAACATAAAAAGCTACAAGGAAATCATCATTTTCCTTAATGAGAAACATTTTCAAAAAACAAGGCTAAGGTTGTTTAAGGATGAAAATGTGTGTTGGAGGGTGTAACGGGTTTTGTTTTGAATGTTGTAGAGGTGACACGGTTTTGGTTTGTTGCTTTAAATGGTGAAACATTTTCCAAAAGAAACGGTTTAGTTTCATTTTGGAGACTCTAAACTTGAGGTGGTGTTGGTGCTCTAAACTTGGTTTGTTGGTTTTAATGAGCAACATTTTCCAAAAGAAACGGTTTTGTTTCATTTTGGAAACTCTAAACTTGAGACGTTCCACAATGTGGTTTAGGATAAACCTCATTTCATTGTTTAGAGGATCATGGATGTCTTTGTAGATTAGGTGAGACAACAATGGTTTTGGGTGGTGATATTCTTGTTGTGGTGTTTGGTTGTGGTCAAAAGACTCATTTTGGTCAAGCAATGACCTTGGTTATTCATTTGTAAAAGGTGGTGGTTTTGTTGGTCTTGGTTAAAGATCATTGAGATGCTTCTATTTTCTTATACGAAGAAAATAGAGATTCAAAGTGTTGGGAAGGTTCTTGTTGTTGTTGTCGTTGAACAAAGTGATGGAAGCTTGGTTCTCCGGAAGGATTACCATGAAGGTTTTTTTAAATAGGGTGAAACACAAATGATTGTAGGTGTGTATGACCTTGATCAAAAAAAAGTTTAGGGTCTAGCATAATGGTAAGCCAAACTCTCAAGCAATGACGGTGGATGAGGTGCATCATCCAATGACTCATTTGGTTGAAATATTGGTTGTTGTTGGGTTTCTGTTTCGGCAATGGTGTCAAAAAGTGACAAATGATGGAGGGCTTGATGGTTTAGGTGATAGGTTTTCAAAAGTTTCCAATAGTGGATGTGGTGATGTTGGTGGTGTATGGAAAAGTTCCATTGGCGTAAGTGTTGATGATCGATGGGTGAAAAAGGTTTGGATGGTTGAAAAGTGTATATGTTTGTATTGCCATGTTTGGGAGAGGATGTTGGAGTAGCAAGATTGAGGAAATCTTGAATAGTGATCATGTTGATGTTGCAAGGTATTGAATATGATGTTGAGGTAGTAAGGTTAAGGAAGTTTTGGATAGGTGAAGAAATGTCAAGTGATGAGCTTGATTTGATGGTTTTGTTGAAGCAACAAGGTTTAACACTAATCCTAGTGGTTTTAGCTTGATGATTCGGATGATGTGTTTGATTAAGTCATCCCAAATCTTTGGTTTGCAAGATTTTTGAGATTGAGAGAAGTAATGGTGTTGGTGTGAGTTTTGGGGTATTCTAAAGTGATCAAACTTAAAAAGAATTATGGGAAGGGGTGTTTGGATTTGATGTTCTACCATTCAAAGATTGAGGTATCAAATGATTTTCATGAACTTGTCACATCATTTGATGTCAATCCAATGGAATAGGGTGGAGTGAAAGACCAACATATGCACTCAATGCTTTGTGATCATGGGATGTGATTTGGTTGAAAATGTTCTAATGGTTTGAAGGATCCTTTAAAAGGGTTCCTTGGGTTAGTTATGTTTGAATTTGAACTTTTGGCGGGAAGTGACTTCCTAATTGTTTTAGTGAGTAAGAGTTGTCCTAATATGGTTATTGGAGGTAAGGGAAGATGTTTCTCACTAAAGAAAATGGTTTGACACTTTACAAGTTTTGAACTTAAGAAAAATGACAAAAATTTTCTGCAGGTGACTGGCGGAACCCTCGCGATACACAGGCGGAACCCTATTTTGGGTTTCGTCTGGTCCGTTGGGCCATTTCTGGGTTGCCTAGAAATTTCACTGGCGGAACCCAATCTAGGGTGCCGCCAGATCCGCCAGTCCTGAAAAACTTGGCAGTCCGTATTTTTGACCCGCGAGACGTTTTTCAAAATTTTCGAAAACTCCTAAAATCAAAAAGACAATGCATATCTGGTTAGGTAATGCAAAAATTGGACATGTAAACACACATACCATAGGACTTTGACCGGGGGTAGAGAATTTCACTATACTTAGTGAAAATTTCATAAACATGAAAATTTGACAACTTGCCAAATGTTGTCTTCCTACATCATTGTTAGTTCCTACAAGTTCCAAATAGTACCAAATATCTTACCAACACACAAATACATAACACGTAATGTTTAAACAACCAAATTGTTCAAATAGCACCTAGTGCCAAACACTCCTACATACCCGCTCTCATAGATGGTCAATCTTATTCTTGAGCATTTCAAGAAATCTCTCGATGTTTTTGAACATCCCCTTTGTTTGCTTGAACTCCGCCGACTCATTTGGAATATTCGAAAGTTGGAAAATGTATTCTAGAGGTGGGAGCCTATATTTGGGCAAAGCCTAGAGTTGGAAAATGTTTACCTTGGGCTTTGTAGATTCTCCTATCACTTAGTGGGATAAAAGCGTGTGGAATAAGAGAGTAGTCTAGGTGAAGACCTCTAGGAGTTGATGGAATGGGAGAGATGAACCTAAAGAGACGGGTCAAGAGCATTCCATATGGCATAGACATTGTGCCTTGCACGGGAATGTTGGTCATTCTCTTGGTCATGTAGTAGGCAAGGTTGAAGGGTTGCATAATGGACAAGGAGTAGAGCATGTAGCAAAGGCAAACATTGATGTGATCCCGGTTTCCTATGGTGCTAATTTCATTGGATCTAAGGAGTTCTTCCCATTCCTTGAATTGGGGCTTGAGTTCATTGAATTCCATTCCATATGGGTCCTTGATGACCTCATTTCCGGTTCTAGTTCTCCTAGTGTTGGTGGTCCTAATGAAGAGGTGGTCACGAAGTTCATCTTTGGACACAAGAGGGGTATCATAGGGATGGATGCGGTCAAAGAGTGTGTCAAGAGTTAAGAGGGAGTGCAAGTCAGAGTAGATGCAAGTACCATGGTTTGGGACACCTAGGATTTGAGCAAACTCCTCGAGAGTGAAGGAGTATTGATGACTACTAGCCCTAAAGTTAATAGACATGAGACCATACTCATCCTTGGAGAGGGTGACGGATGCATAGAATTCTAAAATGAACCTAGAACAAATAGGCTCGTCGATTTCTAAGAGACAGTCAAAGTTGATTGTGGCAAGTTCCGTGTAGAGGTTTGTACCTTCTAAGAAGGATGGATCAATGGTTCAATCCTGATGGACATATCGTTTTTCTAAGCTTTGAAAACAACGATTTGAGTTTGAGTAAGACCTTTGGTTTTGTGGTGTTTGGGTAGGTACTTGATGGTGTCCTTGTGGTCGCAGTGAGTTAGAGGAGGCATGATGATTCCTAGAAAATCAAAATTTCTCATTTTAGTCTAAGTAAATGACTATTGTAATGTGTATGTTCTAGTGTGTGCCTATATGAAAACAATGTGGAGGTGCGGTTAATCTTGACTCATTTTGATGCTTAAAAATGTTTTATAATGCAAGTGATGTTTTAATGACGTTTTTCATTTGTTTTAACAATGTGGTGAACGGTGGTAAAGTATGGTTGACGACCGAGAATGGATATGCGAAATGAGGTGGTGATTGCTTGACAACACTTAAAGCTTGCATATCTTCTTTGTGTTCTTCACTTGCTAGAAAGTGGAAGAGACGCATTTCATAATGAAATTCACTTGACTTTTGACGACATAGAAAAATATGTTAATGAGAGTATGGATATGACAATTGCCCTTTGTTACAAAGAGCGACACAAGGGTGAACATAGGTTTATGTATCATGAAAGGTGGTTTAATCTTAATAGGTTAGGTTATAGTGGGGATGACACACTTGCTTGGTTACATTGTGGAATCTTCTTGTGAAGATGACTAGGTGGAGTTATTGGTGAAGATGATATTGACTCTTGGTTTCTTTGAGGGCATGGAAATGGTGGATGACTCGATATTGATATGACAAAGGATAACTCAGTTTCTCATTTCACATTGGTTGTTTGAGGTTTGAGTGATGAAAGGTTATGAGGAAGATGCTTGAAGTTTTGCTCATTTTGTGAATCTTATGGGATGACGGTAAGTTGGAGTTATGAGTAAAGAGGTGTTTGGTTTTGAACTTAAAAATAAAACATCCTGCAGATTAGGCGGACCAGGCGGAACCAAAGGGAGGGTTCCGCCCGTATGGTCTGAGGGTTCCGTGGGAACTGCAGGGAAAAATTCAAAAGGGATTGTCTTGATTTTTGTGGTTTTATCCTAATGTTCAAAACTAAGGTTTTAGGTCTTATGAGTCCTTGACTAAGCCTAGGGATGATGAATGCTTCTCATTCAAGAGGTTTTGTGAAAACGTTGATAGAATGGTTAACGTATACGACTTTCTTAGTTAAGATGTTCCTCAATGAACATTTTTACCAAGACGATGATGATGGATCACAATATATCAATTAAGAACATAATGGATTGAATTGTCGATGAAGTCGATGCTTCCTTTGTTGAAGGGATAACAATGTTGATGAGATGAATTCCGTTGTTGACGTGAGTTAGCTTGTTCAAGTGGAGCTTGTTGAAATGCTTCTCCTTCCGATACTAATTTGAGAACCTTACGCGTTTTGGAGAATCATTGGGTAAGTAAGTATAAAAGTGCAAGTACCACTTGGGCTTTTCTTATCAACTTATTACCGACATAATTCCATTTGGCATACACTATGATTTCTATTCCCGTTCTTTTGGGATACCATAATCCTAGTTGTGTAGTACCTTATGATGTATCCAAACAAGCTCAACTAAAGAGTTGTTTAAGGATCTTCTTTAACACGAGCACATAGACAAATGCTAAACATAATGTTGGATCTAATTGTTATGATAACAAGTAGTCTTCCGAACATTTCTCTACGTTTAGTTTTACTTACGGATTTACTAATCTCATTCTTGATAAGTCATCAATAACTTAACCATTGAGAACAAGAGAGTAACTAAGAATGTTTGTAAGTTAAAATCCCTTGCTTTTGGAGTTTGCTTTTATTATCAAAAAGTCTTTCAAATATTGACACTTATAATCACATGATTACTTCAAAACATATATTTTGTTTCACTAGTTGTTTTACTCTAAATTCCAAAAATTGTTTTTGTTGAATTTGTTTAGACACAACTATGACCTATAAATCAAGTTTTATAACTATTGTCAATTTTGCTTGATTCAATGTTTGACTCAAGGTGAGAAGATGTTATTTTGTACTTTTACTCCATACTTGTCTTGCCATCATTGGACTCTTGACTAAGTCATCATCTACCAAAGATGATATCTTAGAAGGAGGAGATCACTCGTTAAATGTTATATTCAACGACTCCTCGACTCTTTGGGTTTTCTTACTTAAGACACTATGAACTCTATTTGTTTTAAAAAAAGTCCAAGTGGTACAACATCATGAGACTAAGTGTCACATTTGATGTGTAAATCCTAGATGTTGAAAACTCATTTCTTCCATACATTCTAATGTATGCTAATGTAATTTATTTCACCTTGTGTGTTTTATGTGAGATTATCATAAAGGAGTGATTGAAGAAAAACACAATTTAAGA
Source organism: Artemisia argyi (assembly GCA_030686995.1). Lineage (NCBI taxonomy): Eukaryota > Viridiplantae > Streptophyta > Magnoliopsida > Asterales > Asteraceae > Artemisia > Artemisia argyi. The sequence goes on from CM060698.1 coordinate 63,632,466, forward strand.
CTCAAAGTATGGTGTTTGAGAATGTTGTTTAACAAAGGTTTGTTTTGCAAGCATCACAAAAGTGTTAGACATTTTAACACTTTGGAAATTCTTAGTTAGCTCACTTGTAAGCAAGAGTTGAGTGAGACTCACTCAAGAGTTTATCGTGTTTATCTCTTGATGGTTAAAGAACCAAAACACCTTATGTCTCCTACTAGTACTAATGACAAAATTCCTTGTTGCATAGAATCTAATCTTAGTTATTACTAATAGCAAGTAAACACTTTTAGAGTATTACTAATAACACATATTCCAACACATAATGCTAGAAACAAGAGACAATCAAAGTCAAGTTGAAGTAATGCGTACCTTTTAAATTGCATAGAGATGCTATCAAGAGGATAAACACAATGCGTAAAATCTTGGTTTGACGACACGCTTTGAAACTCAATTACTCATGTATCCAAGAATGTTAGATAATCATATAAAAGTATAGAGCATGATAATCTTAAACCTTTTATCATGAGTTTCTGTTAGAGATTGAATTATCTCTAAATCTCTCTTCTAGGTTAGACAAATTTTACTTGTTTAGTTTTACTAGTTGATGGTGCTTTTGAGTTAAATCCTAATCCGGTTTTATCTTTAAACACCTTTTGACTCCTCAACAATCTTTCAAGAGATTTTGAGCTTTCATCAAATTTAACTAATATCTTTCCTTTCTCATTTTGCTTTTTAATCTTATGTTTGTAATCTAGACACAATTTACATTCTAGATCAATTTCAATATTACTCTCAATTCTAGACATTTTATCTTCAAACAATATTTCCTTTTCAAAGATATTCTTAAAAGATTTTGAAGACTCATTGTTAAAGATAGTTTTTAGGTCCATGTTGCATAAACGTTTAGACTCATTTTCTAGTTTAGAAAACTCTAGGATAAATTTGTCAAAGCAAAAGTGTTTAGTTTCAAAATGTACCTTGCTTGATGTTTTATCAAGTTGAGAATCACAAACCGGATGGTTGGCTTCATCTTCATCCGTGTTATTACATGAATCGCAAGCAAGTCCACTAAGAGCTCAACATGAGTAATCATCTTCACTTACACCTTCATTTAAAACATTTAAACTAGTAATACATGTATTTGTCTCAACTAAATGTCTATCTATTAATATTTCTAAGACTTCTAATTCATATGTGAGATCAAATTGATCATCTTTGACATGACATATTTCTTGATGAAAGTTTAACATATTTTTCCAAATATCATTAGCCGTTTGACAAAAATACATTCTTTCATATTCGGTACTAAAGCTTTATAAATCATTGTTTTAGCTTTAGTATTTTTATCAAGTTTGAGATAGTTATCTTGGTTTTCAAAAACTTGTTTTCTTTGGTTTGAAATCACCAAAAGAAATAATATGCCAAAGATCTGGATCAATTGATTTCACATAGTTTTCCAAATTACTTTTCCATTCAAGTAAGTTTTCTTTTTCAAATAGCGGTGGGTTTTGAATAGGTTGCCCTTCTTTGAGATTTTCAAAATCCATGGATCGATCCAAGTTTTAAAATACATTATATTTTAAAGATCTTGAGTAACGTAGCTCCTGATGCCAATTGTGGAAAAACTAGAAGGGGGTTGAATAGTTTACCACTTTTTAAATCCTTTTTAGCTTGAATATCCTTTAAAAACTTTACGTTTGCTTAAAGATATAAACACAACGTTATATGTTTGATTCTTTGAAAAGCTTTTCATGTGAATAAAAATTCTAACTTTACTTGTTTCATACTTTGAAAAGCTTTGCTTGTGATGATCCTAACTTTGCTAGTTTAGTTCTTTGAAAATCTTTACTTTTGTTTGAAGATATAAACACAACTTTACTTGTTTAATTCTTTGAAAAGCTTTATATGTGACTAGCAATTCTAACTAAAAGACAACATGTAACAAGCAAAGATAAAGAAAGAAACGATCAAACCATAACACGATTGTTTATCGTGGTTCGGCTACAAGGACTCTTTTTCCTTGCCCTGCATCCACGCCCCGAGTTTCCAACTCGAGAGTTATAAGCAATAATCAACAAGCTCCTTTCACCGGCGGAAAAAACCTTTACAACGTCGCTTATACTTTTACCGACACTAAGCTAGATGTCGAGTTCTTTTACACGGGTACAACCACTCCCATCGTCGCTTACACTTTTACCGGCACTAAGCTAGATGTCGAGTTCTTTACCAAGGGTACAACCACTCCCATTAGTTCTTTTACAAGGGTGTAACAACTCCTGACACACTACATATTTTGAGGCCTAAAATACTAACCGATCACTTATATACAAGATACACATGACGTATAAACTACCAAAGTCTATACACAACAAAGCTAACAAGTCTTGCAACTTAGAGTTGAAACTTGTAACTTCTTAGATGAATATATGAACTCCTTTGCTACATAAGAGAATCACACAAGTTAGTAGCTACTGAGTATAATGAGAGAATATGTGTAAAATATGACTCTAAGTGATAAGCCAAAAATCAACTTGTGGCTTGGTATTTATAGCAAAGCCTTCTGCAGGCCTGGCGGATACGGCGGACCCTTCAGAAGGGATCCGCCCGTGTATCCCCAGGGGTCCGTCAGGGCTGTTTTTGGGTTTGCAATAAATCTTCCAAACCAAACAAGGTCACATCACATAAACACTAGTCAAACACAACTTGCACAAGAAAACTTATGGTTAGTCAAACACACTTTCTTTCCATAAATGTATAATGACAAACTTACCATAAATGTGATGTGATATTTCTATTTCAAGAAATAAATGTGATGTGACAAGACACTTTCTAATTTAAGAAATAAAAACAATGTTTTGTTCAAAAGGAAATGTAAATCTTAGTTAAACAAGACTAAAACACTTAAAGTGATGATTTACTCTTAGCTAAAGTTCATACTTTGTCATTAACAAAACTTAGCAAAGATCATAAAATATAAATAACGTTTTTAGGCGATATTTGTATTAACAATGTCGAATTTATGATACATGTTAAAAGTCTTTGCAAATTCTACATAAATTGTTGCATCCACCTTTTATTAGAGGGTATTAAGATTTGCATTTAAAGCTGCTACAATAACAAGCTTTTTGATGTCTGCATAAGCAGAATTCACTTCTGCTTCCAATTACGTGATTATTTAGTTGCTTTCGATTGCATACCAGCTGCAACAAAAGCATTTCTAGAAGGGTAAAACATAATTACTTATTTACACATTCTATAAATTTGTCACCTGTTACATAGAAAATCAAATTTTCCAAACACTAAAATATTTTATATCTAATCATTACAACTTAAAAACAACAAACGCAAATGTAGAAATAATGCTCTTACATCCTCTTATTTATAGTTGATTATCTGATCCTAGTTATTCAAATCGAAACTCACCATCCTCATGACGACACCAGCTTACGATCTCATCTCTACAACCATCTCATCTCCATGACCCAAACCTGTATACAAATAGAAAGATTAAAAACTAGGGTCGTTCCATGTAAAAATCAAATTTTCATTTCATCAAACACATTGTATGCATTTAACTGATATTTTTCTAAAGCATAATTTACATAAAGATTAGATGTAAAATACATTAACTTACTCATTATTAAATTCAGGTTCTAATTATAATATGCTTTTATACTCAAATGCTTTCACATGATTTCATTTTGATGATGAACGATCTAAAGAAAATCATATGAATCTGATGATAGCGAATGTGATGTTTAACGAGAAGGAATGATTATGATGAACAAAGATGCTATCGTGTTTAATTGGATGAACTGAAATTCGGATTTAGGGTTTGATAAGGGTTTGATAAGATGATTGAATGGTGGAAGTTGATGTTGAATTGGGGATGAGAGAAAACACACGTTTGTGTGTGTTTTTTATGAGATTAAAAGAAGAGTTTTTTATTTTTATTTTTTTTTAATTTTGTGTTTATATAGTTGACAATTATACCCTTGTAGAGTAAAGTATGTATTTAATCCCAACCATTAGATCAAATAAGATGGAAGGTGGAGATTGATCCCTTCGTATGTAAACAAAGTTTGGTCCTCAAATGATTTTAAATCTACAAATTATTTGATTTTCTTACTCTATATTGCAACCATGTGAATTTACAACTTTAAACATTTAAAATTTTTAATCACTCACTTATTTGTATATTTATTGAAGGGATAAATAGTTGAATAGCCCAGTTTCCCAACGATTAGGCATATTTAGCACTTTTTTTTGAAAATTTTCATATTAGCCCGGGCAACTTTTAAGACTGGGCAACTTCAATCATAGAGAAACACGTGTCACGTATTTGTATTATGGGCAACTATATCTAGTTGGGCAACCGTAATAGGGTAACTGATTTTTTGGTCATTTTACACATTATACAGTATTTTACCAATTGACTTTTCCTAGGATCGTATGCGAAAAACAAAATTATACTAAGGAAAATAATCCTAAACTTTAAAAACAAACACTCTATCCTGTATCACCATTAACCCCTTATTCTCTTCATATCGATTCACTATTATTTCAATCTCCAATGTTCAATATCCAGTATTATTTAACTTATTCAGTCTGTTCCGGTTATTTTGCATGTTTCGTTGCTTCGCACAATGAGTAACTGTTCATGAAACAGTGATCGTGCAAAATTAAGATTACCAACGATTGTTGATTTTATCATAAAAAATGTGGTATAACAGGGTATGTAAAGCGTATTACCAATGATTTAAATCGTTATTGATTATATGTTTATTGTGTTATTCTATTGACCTGATTGACACCAAAAGTATTTGATGTCAAATAATTGAAATGTTATCGTTAGTCGTTATGGTGTATCAAAGGTTGCCGTTATATTAGTCTGTGTCTTATATAGATGTTACTTGGACTGTACAATTTTTCGTTGGTTTATGGTTTGTTTGTCTATTTTTAACCTTTTATGTGGTTTATGATTTCATTTGTGTTTTGGATTGTATTGCATAAGCCCCGATTGTATCCACTTTAGTTGAGCCTTGTTGGTTCTTAATGTCTCATCACTCATAAGGCGGTTTTATTTGTGTTTTTGGTTTTTAATGTCTCAACACTCATAAGCCCCGATTGTATCCACTTTAGTTGAGACTTGTTGATATGCCAGGCCTGAATCAAATAAGTTCACAAGCACTAATATATGCGTAGACAAAACAGTCTATTAAAATGGTCCAATACTAAGTGGTTGTACTTATGTTCCAATTAGGCATTGAATGATTATTAAATATGCATTTGTATGTATCAGTTGAACTCTTGGTGATAGTGTTTATGGTGCCTGTATATATGTCTGCATACTAAATTTGTTATGTATTGTCGGTTCTGAGTGAGCTTATGTATTAGGAATTAAATATTCCATAGATTTGATGATCAGAAACAAGAAGAATGAAACATGAAGAATACTGAAATGATAAGCAAAATACACTAAGTGTGTTTCTGCTGATAGTACATTTCTGCTGATCGATTCTGCTGATAGTGCATTTCTGCTGATTGATGCTGCTAGTGCATTTCTGCTGATGGTGCATTTCTGCTGATTGACGCTGCTGATCAATGAGTCATACTACTGAATGGATAAGGATGAAGAAGATATCATGTGCATAAAAGTCAAAGTATAACCTCTAGATAATATCTTTCATCAGTAATCAAATTGAACACTCTAAATGAGTTGTAAACATAGATACATGTTGTATCTTAAATGACTGACATCCTAGTCATAAGCTAGATAGTAGATGACAAAGCTTATCAATTTTGTAATGATCTCCTTTGTGCTATAAAAAGGAGATCACACCCCTTTAGATAAAAAGTATGCTTCAGAGTGAAATAAAGTGAACATCACCAAAGTGCTTCGTACTTACAAATTACAACAACACTAAGTGTGTTAAAATGTAAAGCACATAGAAGAGTGTGTGTGGGAACATCAGACAAGGGGTCTGTTGTTGTTAGGTTTGTTTAGCCTCAAGGATCTTTGATCCCTGTTAGATTGTAAATTGTGCTATAATTGATCACATAGCATTGGGGCTACTTGGAATAATAAACGGAGAAGTTAGAAAAACCTTGATGTAATAATATTGTTTCTTTCATAGAATATTCCATCAATATTATCCTTGTGCTCGTAATAGCCAAATTCCTAGATCAAAGGCTTAACATCCTAGAGCTCATAAACGATCACAAAAGCTTATTATTTAGGATATTAAATAAGCTTTTCACAGTTGGTATCAGAGCAAGGGGAGCTCTGGATCTAGGAAAAGAAAAGGTTTTTGTTAAAGAGAGATGAAGAAAGAAGAAAAATTCGTTTTTGCTTAACTTTTCGCAACTTTCTGAAGAGCAGTTTTACAAAGGCTATAGCTCCTTCGTTAACCGTTGGATTGGGCTAAAATTTTTGTGGAAGGTTCTTAGCATATCAAGGTATATTCTCACTGGAAGGATTTTCAATCTAAGCTTCAAATGGCAAGATATGCATCGTTGAAAACTGCTGCAGAAACAATTGAGGTATGGTCGAATTTTTGGTTTTCTTTCTTGGTTTACACACACAAAGGGGAAGAATCACACACAGAAGAGAGTTGGTTCTTAAAAGATAAAAAGGCTTGTTTATCAAGTTATTATTGGTAAAGAAAGTTATTTGTTTCTTATTTGAAAATGAAGTGAAATTTTTCAAGGTTGTGTTCTTATCATATCTTAAGGTGATGTGTACACTTTAAAGATAACTTGTTCGTTTGTTCTAGTGACTACGAAATGACAAACACTTAAAGGAGTTACATTGTAGTGCTCAGTGTCTCATAGAAGATGAGTTTATTTTCATGAGATTGCGGTCTCCCTATACATCAAGGATGGGTATACGTTCGAAGTCAGATTTAGTACAAGATATAAAACACAAGGTTGGTTTCTTTCACTTCAGCATCATGTTAGTAATGATTGGTTTTTCTTCATCAGTCATAAAAGCCTACAGATATGGAGATTCAAATGGTTAACATATGGGTTTCAGGGGAAGCTTAAATGTTCAAGTGTTCAACCATTTATTATATATGTGCATCACCACAGGGAAAGTTATTGATTCTTACTACTGTTAATTAGTATTACTACTGATGGTTTAGATTTTTTACTATCTCAAGTTCATTTTTAGTGCGGAAAACTTCATGGAGGGTAATTTGAGATAATAGAAGGATAGATTGGATGTGTAGTATTAGTTCGTAGCTGTAAAGATCATATTTGTAATATTCTCTATTTGTTGATAACAAAAAGGGGAAGAGATGTGGTGGATAGCATAAATTAAGGGGAAGACAGTATAGTTTCATTCATGGTGAGATTTAGTTATCTCAATTTCTCTACTTCGTCTAGGGAAATTCGTACAAGAATGTTTTTGTTTTATAATCATCAAATAGGGGAAGATTGTTAGGAATTAAATATTCCATAGATTTGATGATCAGAAACAAGAAGAATGAAACATGAAGAATACTGAAATGATAAGCAAAATACACTAAGTGTGTTTCTGCTGATAGTACATTTCTGCTGATCGATTCTGCTGATAGTGCATTTCTGCTGATTGATGCTGCTAGTGCATTTCTGCTGATGATGCATTTTTGCTGATTGACCCTGCTGATCAATGAGTCATACTACTGAATGGATAAGGATGAAGAAGATATTATGTGCATAAAAGTCAAAGTATAACCTCTAGATAATATCTTTCATCAGTCATCAAATTGAACACTCTAAATGAGTTGTAAACATAGATACGTGTTGTATCTTAAATGACTGACATCCTAGTCATAAGCTAGATAGTAGATGACAAAGCTTATCAATTTTGTAATGATCTCCTTTGTGCTATAAAAAGGAGATCACACCCCTTTAGATAAAAAGTATGCTTCACAGTGAAACAAAGTGAACATCTCCAAAGTGCTTCGTACTTACAAAGTACAACAACACCAGTGTGTTAAAATGTAAAGCACTTAGTAGAGTGTGTGTGGGAACATCAGACAAGGGGTCTGTTGTTGTTAGGTTTGTTTAGCCTCAAGGATCTTTGATCCCTGTTAGATTGTAAATTGTGCTATAATTGATCACATAGCATTGGGGCTAGTTGGAATAACAAACGGAGAAGTTAGAAAAACCTTGTTGTAATAATATTGTTTCTTTCATAGAATATTCCGTCAATATTATCATTGTGCTCGTAATAGCCAAATTCCTAGATCAAAGGCTTAACATCCTAGAGCTCGTAAACAATCACAAACGCTTATTGTTTAGGATATTAAATAAGCTTTTCACATTATGTTTTTGTTTTAGGACTATGAAGCGAAACTAAACTCAACTACTTCTGGTTAATAAATCAGAAGATGCAAAGTGACGGAACTTATTTAGGAGTACTTGCTTTAGACAATGGCTTGATCTGTTACACTTTGAACATGAAACACACCTAATAGACTACATGGTATGGAAACAACAATAAATGGACGACTCTCATTATGATATGCCCTTCATCTATTACCTAGATGGACATACGCTGCATTTGGGTCGTACTGAGTTTTGTCTAATGACTGGCTTACATTTTGGAAGTGTCAGCTTTGAAGTATACACGTCTGGTGATCTCAAATTCCGTGATAGGGTGTTTCCTGACAAGCAAGGGTTCATTGTAACCAACTTAGACCTCATTGGTGTCATCGAGGATGAAGACCGGTTTCGGAAGCAATCTGATGAAGACGCAATACAGATATCTCTTTTGTTAGTCCTAGAGGTTATCTTTATGGGTCGGTTGTTGACATGTCAAGTTGATGACACATTGATGAGGTTGGTTGAAAATATAGAAGCTTGGAATGCATTTCCGTGGGGTGAACATATTTGGACTCATTTATATAACCAACTACATAATGTAATGGATAAGCAAATGGATAAACACCTTTTAGGATTGAAGAAAAACCCAACCTATGTTCCGATGTATACTTTGTCTGGATTTGTATTTGCTTTCCAGGTTTGAAATTATTTTTATCGATGAAATTTTTCATCTCGACATGTTGAAGGCTTGTTAAATTGATATGTTTGTGTTTTACAATTTGTTTAGTTTTGGATACTTGAGTCTTTTGAGATCTGTGAACGTTGGTGGACAAAAAAAGCCAAATGTGATTCCGAGAGCGATAGCCTGGTCTAGGAAGTCGATATTCAAAAGAAGTGACCGTTCCACCCTGTTTACAAAGGTTAATCTTTTTATAATTAATTTTTTTTATCATACAGATGTCAAATACCTTTAAGGTTACATACGTTATTTGTCCCCATTTATTTGTAGGACTCGACTACACGTTTGGATCTCAGACCGAATACAACTGAGTATGAGTCTTCATGGTGGATAGATAGCCAATTTTTTTTGCAAAACTACGTTCCCAGGGCTGCAGCCATATCCAAGTACACCCTCGTGGATGCTTATCTGAACAGGTTGGCAAAGGAACGCAAACGTGTTGTTGAGTCGTTGAAAGTAAATTCCACTCAACGTAGGCCTAGTAATAGTTCGACAACGAAGAGGCTTAAGGATCGTGTCATGGCTGAGCTGAATGGCGAAGTATTGAAACTTGAGATAATTATTGAGGTTACCTTTTATTCACCATCATATATCAATAGTATGCTGTCTGTAGTTGATGTAATATACTGGTTAAAAAACTTCTTCCCCATCTTATAGGTTATTGCTCGTGACAGAGCTGGCGGACTACAGGTACCTGTTTTTTTTGCAACAACTGAGTATATACTTCAATCGACTTTTTAATGTTATACAAATATAATTATCCCTAACACTTTGGGTTCATACTGGTGGGAAGAACAGTGTGTACTGTTCCGTTTATTTGGTACTGGTAGGCTAAAACTTAGTACTGGTCGGTTACGTTTGGTACTCTTTAGCAGTAAATTGGGTAATACGTTATCTTAGTTTACACAAACATATCTTAAACAGAAACATAACCTTTATTCACTTGATTAAATGAAAACCCTAAGTTAAATCTATATCATCTCAATTGGGTTTACCAAGCACAGATGATATTTTAAACAATGATAACCCAGAATCCTAATCAAAATTTTATCAATCCTAATGGAGATTTTCGGATATTCTAAGGCACACAATATGGTTGCTTACTTACAGAAAGCAGAGGGAAGTCAAGAGTTTCACCAAATAGGCGATTACAATTTTTTTATAACAACTGCATATATACTTTCAATACACTTTTAAATGTTGTACAAATATAATTATTTCACAGGAGAAACTTGATATTCATGAACATTTTCCAAACACGAGGCCTGAATTTTATGAATCACTTAACAAAATATACGGAAAAATGATTACATTACCTGATTGTGATAAAGAACTTGCTCAAGTACAATACGTTATTTGCAACGCATTTGTCAACCGTCACGTTATTTGTGCGGCATATACAAACCGCAATATTTAATCCACAAAATCCTGTTTCAGGAGTATCTTATTCAAGAGGAATTGAGTTTGGCGTTAGCAGAGGAAGAGAGGTTGCAGATACAACAAGATAAAATGATGGCAGAAGACAACCTAAAAAGACAACAAGAGGCTAAGAGGTTACGATTGGAAGAAGAAAACATGTTGAAGATGGAGGAGGAGAAGAAGCAAAAAAGAAAAAAAGTTTTTGCAATCAGACAACTATCAAAGATATTTGGCTAGTGTACATCCGAGCAAGAGACGACATTATTTGCAACCTGTTTTAGAATCAAACAATGCTAAACGGGTTTGGCAGAGAATAAAAAAAATATGGTCCTAACGTTACTCACCCAGCTATTGTTGAATTGCTTACAAGAGTTCAACCTTGGTTTGAGGTATTGGCATGAACAAAATTTAGTTGACATTTTCTTTTGTTACCTTTTTGACCTTGTATCTTATAAAGTCATTAACGTTTGTAGGATCTATCTCGATGGTTCCATAGTGTGGAAAATGTCTGGCTTACCGATGAAATTGAAATATTCCTGGGTCAACCGTTATACACTTAGGCGTGTAAATTTCCATGGTCCGATGACTACACCGTTGACCGAAATTTCTGGTTACCCTTAGTTTGCTTAGACCCGTCTAGAAAAGATTGGCTAACTGAGCAGGTGAGCATACAATTCATATTCTAACTCATGTGTTATGTATAAAATTTGCCTCTCACCCTTTCTCAAAATTTGCAGCACATAGACTTGTGGGTTGACTACATGTGGCATGTGAAACCTAATAATGCAAACTGGGCGATGGTTAGTTGTTACTTTTTCCATATTCTTCGTGAAAACGGAACGACATCGTTTTATGCAGATGGCCAGAGGTATCCCTGTCCATGGAGCGAAGTTGATCAGGTAATACGTTTACCTCCTTACGCTTAAATACAAGGTTTATTATTCCAAAATACCAAATCGGTCACTTTATACTTCGCTAATTTCATTTGTTTGGTTTGAGATGTACTGGTTATTTATGAATACCGCTGAAGCATTAGCTATATATTGTTTATATGTTTTTCTCCCTCAAACCAATGCCGGTTTGAAACCTAATAATGCAAACCGGGCGATGGTTAGTTGTTACTTTTTCCATATTCTTCGTGAAAACGGAACGCCATCGTTTTATGCAGATGGCCAGAGGTATCCCTATCCATGGAGCGAAGTTGATCAGGTAATACGTTTACCTCCTTACGCTTAAATACAAGGTTTATTATTCCAAAATACCAAATCGGTCACTTTATACTTCACTAATTTCATTTGTTTGGTTTGAGATGTACTGGTTATTTATGAATACCGCTGAAGCATTAGCTATATATTGTTTATATGTTTTTCTCCCTCAAACCAATGCCGGTTAAACAGTAACACTTTAAAATTTTCCAATACAACTAGCCAGATTTAGTTTTGTAGGAATTATAATAAACAATATTATAAGCATGTAATTTTTGGACATACTTTTCCCGCCTAATGTATGTCCAATTTGTTTATACTCAAGGTTTATATTCCGATCAATGAAACGGACAAACACTGGTGTCTTGCCCATTTTCATATACCATCTGGCGTGGTAACATTCTATGATAGCGGCGACACATTTGACTACAACAACCGTGGGTGGTATATCCTTGTTAGGAAGTGCTTACAGGTACGTTGTTTGTATACACAAATCAGGTGATTAACCTTTTTATTTTCCACAACCGTGTACCAGTGTGCAACATATGCTTTTAAGTATACATTTGTAGTTAAACACATACAGCATAACAAATACTCATAGCTAATCAACCACATAAAAGGGAAGCACACGACTCGCCCATATGATAGCATAATACAGTAACCAACTATTATTTTTAGTTAGTTAGTCGGCATACAAATATGTTTACACATACTATGGTTGTTGTTTCTGTATCCAAGTTTCGGTGTTTCCCAACCTTGTTTTTTATTCTTATGTTGTAAATTTGTTGCAATTTAATATAATACATTCAGCTTGTCCAAAAAAAAATGCTCGTATTAGTTGCCCTATAGTTGGATATGTTGCCCAAGAAATTAATAGTTGCACCACTTTCTATGTGCAGATATGGTAAAGGTCAACTTGCCCTGCCACAATCATTTCCCAACTTGTACTCTTTATTAAAAATGTTAGGCTTAATGTGATGCCTAATAACTTGAAAAGACATTGCTTTTACAACTTGACTTTCCTCATCAATATAATATGGCTTACTTCTACTATAAGACTCATTATTTTTATTTTTATTTTTTTGCATATTAAAATGATCCATATTAGACCCAACTGTATCCTTTTATTAACTAAATGGGTTACATTAGATATATTTGGGCATGTAAATCCTACTTAGAGCCATTTATACTATAAAGTTACATCGTGAATGACCAAGCGGAATAAAACTTACAAACATTTGTTGAAACAATTACAAGATACACATAATATTTTGAAAATAACAAAATGTCCCTGATATATACAAATAAACCATGGACTGTAGTAGTACAATCAAATAAAAAAACATAAACATTATTTTATTAACTTTTTAAGTACACATAACTTTTTAAACCATTGGGCAATATTTCAACTATGCTGTCCAGATAACTTTACTAGTTGCCCAAAGTATTTAACAAGTGTTTGTGGATTAGTGGACAGGATATGACAGTCTCTGGCTCAAATTATTTCACAAATCTCATCCTCATTAATAGTATTTGGCTTACTAGCCACACAAAAACTTGACAAGATACACATGGACTTTAGTAGTACATCCCAGTGAAAAGCATATTCTTTATTTTATTAACCTTGTAAGTACACACAATTTTTTTAGCATTGGGGCAATATTTCAACTTAGTTTCCCAGCTAACATAACTAGTTGCCCAAACTATTAAACAAGTTGCCCAACTTTATTTCAGTTGTATTGTGAATTAGTGTACATGATATGACAGTCTCTGCCCAAAATTATTTCACAAATCTCATCCTCATTAATATTATTTGGCTTTACTAGCCACACAAAAACTTGACAAGATACACATGGACTGTAGTAGTACATCCAAGTAAAAATATAAACTTTATTTTATTAACTTTGTAAGTACACACAATTTTTTTTTGTTTTGCATTGGGGCAATATTTCAACTTAGTTTCCCAGAAAACATAACTAGTTGCCCAAACTATTTCACAAGTTGCCCATCCTTTTTTAAGTTGTGTTGTCAATTAGTGGACAGGATATGACATGTTTTTGCCCAAAATTATTTCACATCTCTAATCCCCATTAATATAATTTGGCTTACTTTCCACACACAAAACTTGACAAGACCCCACTGTTCACCAATTGACTATACAAGTTTATTCACATTGACTTCATTCAAATCTAAAGGTCATCCCGCTTTATATATAAATGTTCCATATACTACTACAATTTCATATAAGTCACATTTACACACACACAAGCATTCACTTGCCATATCTATGGATCAACAAAACCTTTTGAAAGATCTGCTAACCTCAATGTTTAAACTAAACATTGAGAGTGACTTTAAGCTGATAAAGTCACTACATGTGGAGGTGGTAGACCTTGCCAGCCGTTACAAGAAAAGGGGCAAGCAGATCAAACAGCTCCAGACTGTTGTTGGGTCCACTCTCACTTCGCAGGCCTTAGAGTTGCTGGTTGAGATTCAAGATGAGGAGCTGGAAAAGAATAGGACTCTGATGTGATGCATCAGTGAAACTCAAATAAAAGTTCTCAAAACAATCTCATTTCTTGCAAAAATGAAGAAGATCCACTGAACCACAATTCCTGGCCTGCTATGTGCTTGCTCTTAAATTCTGTCACTATTGTCTTTTGTGTTTTGTGTTTTCATCTATGTACCTCTTGTGTTCGATGTACTTATTTTAATTTTATAATGAAAGCAAGCAAGTTTATGTTATACTCTGTTTTTAACCACTTTACTGTAGTGTTACAACAGTTGATCTGAATAAATGAAACCATGTAGATCATGAATTGCGTCACAAATATCCTGAACAAACTATCTGAAAAAAAAATACAAAACATGCAAAAAACATTCAACTTTTTATGGCAAACATTGCTAGTAAATGGTTAATCTTTAGCATCAATATTTACAAAATATCAGATAAGATTGCCCCTCTATGTGTAATAACATTGTATACTAATATACAGGATCGACTTCCACTAGTTTTACACCGTGCCCAAGTTTTCGAGAAGAAAGGAATGGATTCGTCTCAATATAACATTACATTTAGGCTCGAGGAGAAAGTTCCAAAACAATCTGGTATATTTGGTGATTGTGGTGTTTGGGTGTGTATATTTCTATATCGTTTGTCACATGGTATATCTTTGCATGTTGATGACCCCGTTGACGTTGCCGTAGCGTATCGTGAAAAGATGGTCTGGTCTTATTACAATCACATATATTACCCTCTGTAACTGATAGTTTATTTTTTACTTCATGTTATGTCTCCTTGTATTTTAAACTTTTTCTTATGAATATTATTTATCATGTCATATTAGTTTACAACATTATATTATAAATCATTGTCATCATACACATAACATGCATACACATAACTCTCTGTGGAAAACTAGAAGGGGGGTTGAATAGTTTTCCCTTCTTTTTGATTTTATAAAAAATTTGTTTCAAAATGTTGATTCAAATTTATTCAATTGTTTGTTTGGAAAACTTCAATTAGAGTTTAGTATGAAAACAACATATAATCAATATGATCAATTATATATGTAAGCTTTTGGAAAAACTTAGTTTTATGAATGGAGCTTTGGTCGATCTTTATGTGAATACGTTTTCCTTTTAAAATCTTAAAACGTTTTGTATCAAATTATCTATCAAGTTAAACTTAATATGAGAAGTGTGAATAATAATCTATTTGACCATATCATGCAATTATACACACAATCACAATATTAACTACAATGTTCAACACAATCAATCATCACAACTATATAAGCAACAACTAAGACATGTAGGCAAGCATAGAAGTAAAGCGAGAAATGCAAGAACAAATGATAAGAGATAAGAGAAAGGAAATGCAAACCGGACACGATGATTTATAGTGGTTCAGCTACAAGGACACCTTCCTTGTTCCTACTCCACTCCCCGAGTCACCTACTCGAGAGTTTTCTTCACTACTCAACAAGCTCCCTTTTGGCGGAGAAAACCGTACACAACTTTTGCTTACACCATTTAACGACACTAAGCTAAATATCGAGTTCTAATAGTAGCTAGAACCAATCTCACAACACAACTTCGATCACTACACAACTTCTACACAACTTCACGACTTCACGACTTCATCACAACTTCTTCTAAACTTCTTCACGGCTTCACAACTTCTTCACGTCTTCACGACATCACAGCTTCATCACAACTTCTTCTAAACTCCACTACTTAATCACACACCTACATCTTCACAACTACATGTTTTCTCCACACTACTACTTCCTCCCACTACTTCTTACTCACTCATTGAATCACTACTAAGTAAGATCATCTTAATCTACTTATTACATATACATAACTCACAACTTCACATAAGCACTAACTAGATCCTAAAACATCTTTGGCTTTATGATAGGGAGAATTCTTCTCTTGCACTTTGAGTGATGAGAAATTGGATCACTTGAAACAAAGATTAATAATCTTATGATCAAAGGGTTTTAGAAGGATGTTTAGAGAGAATTGGATCTGAAAATTTTTGTGCAAAAGGTGAGAAAAATTCCAGGTTTGAGGTGGTATTTATAGGGAAAAATTTCTGACCAAATCTGACAGGGGAGCATGGCCGGTCCCCTTAATTGTGTGTCGGTCCCTTTAAAATTAAGGGGGCCGCCCTCTATAATTAAGGGGGCCGCCCTACTGAAACGGCCAGATTTTCTGTCTTTTAGTGGGGAAAGTTTATTTGGTGAAAAACTAACTAATTTTGGTTAAAAGTTTGAAATCATATATTTAGTATGATTAAAACATTTTTCTTTATTACCAAAAGTGTTTTTCAAAAATATATAATATGTTTATATAATTAAATAAACTTTGTATTAGTTAATTAAATACCCCTTTGATCATGAGATATATTAAACACTTGTTTATCCATACCTTAAGTGATTGTTGAAGCATACTTGAGACGTTGAGATGTCGAGGCTTGTTGACGTAAGAATGCATAGAAGAATTGTGATCACAAGTAACTTAAGCACTTTACGTTATATGTTGTAACTTACATCTTTGTCATCATCAAAACATGAAGAGGATGTTTAGATTAAATATCGTAATATTCATGCCAACAATCTCCCCTTTTTTGATGATGACAAACTATGTAAACTATAACTTATAGTAAAATGTATAAGTTACTTGTTTACACTTCTTCTCCCCCTTTTTGATCCTAGCAACCTCAATGCTCCCCCTTGGTGTATGCTCAAAACTTGTTTTTGCTACCAAAGAATCGAGCGGTGAAGTAATCCTTCAAAATAAAGTTAGTAGACAAGTGCACATATATATAATGATGATAATAGATATATGCATGAAACTAATAGGGGAACAATATATGGACATATTAGGTATATGCACTAAAAGTATGACACATGCAATTATTGTTTTAAAAACAACAACCTAAATTAAAAAAAAATTAGAACCTAATGCAAAGATTAGAACCTAGGAAAATGTAGGAGAATGAGGAGGGATGATCGTGAATGTAAAGGGAAGGTGATGACAAAGGGTTGACAATTATGGTTTAGATTAATATATCGTTCGACAAGGGTGGATGATAGTGAATCATGGGATTTTTAGGTGTTTTGTTGACGGTGGTGGAGGTGTTGTGTTTGTTGTTGGTGGTAGAGGATGTAACAATTTTTCAATGTGAGAAAACATGTATTGTATCTCATCACTTAGTCCGAACACAATTGTTCGGTTGTGGATGCAACAAAGTCAAGTGTCTCCATGAGCTTCAAGTAAGTTCCATGGGACGGGGTTATAGGTTGGTGGATTGATAGGAGATGATGAGAATGGTATTGAGGAGGTAGAGGTTCCTTGAGTTGATGGTGTTTTGGATGGTGCATTGGGAGCACTAGGAGATGAACATAGAAGTGGTGGTGATGGAGTGTTGGTGTAATCTTGAGTCGTCCTAGTGAGTAGATACTCAATCCAATTGAGATGTTCATTGAGAACAAAGGTTTGTTCTTCAAGGTAGGTGCAACAAATGCAATTTATGATATGGTTTTCAAGATGGATCAAATTGTTTGATGGAGATGAGTTGGTGGAGGTAGGTTGTTGATCCAAATTGCGTTGAATAAGATGCAACGCAAGAAGAGCATTAAGCTCATGAGCTTCTTTGAGCTCTTCAACGAACTTTTCATGTTCGGAGGAAGGTGATGATGGTGGGGTTGGATTGTGATTAGGGATTGAGGCTTGGTCATGAAACTTATGATTCATGTTTGGATGAGATTGATGGTTATTGTTTTGATATTGAGTATGATCCTCAAAAGGGTCATTTGGTAGAATTGAGTGAGATGAATGTGGAAGTTTATTAGTGAGGGTGATAGTTAGGTTGTCTTGTTGAGCTAAAAGAATGGTTTCATTTGGGTGATCATGAAAGCATGATGAAGGTATGGATGAAAGTGATTCATCATGTGTGGATGGTAGTTTGGATGTTGTATGTGGGGTGATAACGATGATGTTAGGTTTGTTGGGAGATGACATGATGGGTTGAATGATGATTTTGATTATGTGTTTATGGAAGGATAGTAGGTGTTGGATTGGTTAGACAAAACGTGTTGGTTTAGGAGGTATTAATGAGGAGTGATTTAGGAGGTATGATATTGATTCTTGGTTTCTTTGAGGACATGGAAATGGTGGATGACTCAAGATTGGTAGTACAAAGGATGACTCGGTTTTGGGTGTGAGGTATAAGGATATATGTGAGTGAGTGTGATTTCCCTTCCCATTAAATTCATGCTCATCCGGATATATTATGAGACTAATATGACCTATCGGATTATGACACTAAGGTTCTCATGAAATGAGGGTGTAGGATCTAAAGGTAAGAAAAATATACCTAGATGAATGATACATATAGAGTACACCATGTAAAGGCATACAAGCAAATCACATAGGAGCAAATAATCATCTAGAAATAACATATATGCGATATGCCATAAATCTAGGAATGAAAACATCTATTGAGAAGCAAAGTTCATAAAAGGAAACTAGCATTAGGTATATTTAGGAAGAGCAATTTAATCAAGTTTGAGAATGAGTATGAGACTATTACTAGTGGTGCTCAATTCAGGCTAAACACGACCATTTTTACAGGTTACACACACCCAACTTCTCACATAGAAGCAATTCAACCGTTAGGTTAAATTGAATTTCTAGTCAATAGATTCTCCAGTAGTCATTCTCTTTTTAGAAGAAATTGAGTTCCTAAATTTACCTATCGAAGAGTACCAAATATGAAGTTTGCTTGATTCACTAATACTTGGCTTAATGTGACTCAAACATCATGTTTTTATGAAGGTAAGTCTACATGATATATTTTACTCACTATCCCAATAGAGATGTGTTAAATGTTTAGATAAGAGTAAACGCAAAGTTTTAATCTTTTGTTCATGATTAACCGGTTATTTGGTTTTGATGGCATATTACTTGATTTAATAAATGTGCTTGATTTAAGAATGCTCCTTAGCATATCTTGAAAAATGAATCTCATTATGATTATTTATCTTAAATGAGATTGTGATTCACAAATGATATCAAAACTAGACATTTATAAATTCTAAAGCAAATATTATTTTCTATGATTTTTGCCAATTTTATATCTATCATAATTTTAACTAGTATTTGAAACAAAATGAATTTTACTTGTTTATGTATTGTGACAAGTTATTTTTCAATTTTAATAACTTAAATTATTTCAAAAAGAAAAGTGTAGATCATTATCTTGTAACACAACCATTCATGCTACAAAGAAAATGAAGTACATATAATATATAGTGTGTATTGTTCTTAAATATGTATTTTAGCTTGAAGTGATGATTTTAAGTAGTGTGAGCAAAGTTTACATATGTTGTTAGTTTGCTCATGTTTGGTTTTTCGGATATGACACATTTATCCATTGTTTTGCAATGTAAATTGCTAGAATATTTCGGATGAAACATCCAAGTCGTCAATCCTACTTCATTGTATATTTTATGCATGTGTTAAACATGTTATTCTAATATTTGGAACACAACTATTGGACAAGTAGATTCAATATGGCATTGTCAACACAAGTGTGAGTTATGATCCAATGCATATTCTTTTCATCTACAAAGGATGTAAATATTTTCATATCAATCTAGTGTGATTGAGTATGTAGATTCAAGACTATATCATTTGTTAAAATTTGGTGTAATCTTGAAACTAAGCAAATAACAATCCAATTTCTTGTCCATACTCAAAAACATGTCAATTAGATTTGATGAATATATCAACCATAATTTGAATAATGAATTGATATAATATCAAGATCTTTCTTGACCCTTCATTTAAAATAAAGAGACATTTTGATAGTGTATTCCATTAATCCTAAGATTATTAATGAGTGAGGTTGGTGAGTGATTGAAATTTGACTTATTACTTCATGATTGTTATAAGTTTTGTTTATGTGAAAGACTCTTCATTGTTACTTATAATGAACACACTTTAGATTTTGAAAATACTTTTTCTTTTGTATTACTACTAATGTTTTACAAAGATTCAATTTCTCTTATTAAACAACTTAAGGTAAAACAAGGTAATTTGTTGAAAATATTTAAGTGTGTTGTTAAGAATAGATTAAATTGTTTGAAATATTTAGGTGATTAGATTTAACTTATTTACAAGATGTTTGAGTAACATTAAGCCATCTATACCTATATGTAATGCAAGCATAAAATTGCAATCTTAAAGCAAGAAATCTAGCATAAGATCTAGTTAAGTTTAAGCCAGAAAACTAGCTATAAACTAATAGAGTACAAGGCACATATGCTAAGATATTCAAATAGCTAAATTACAATAGCAACGATTAACAAAGTAAAATCACAAATGAGTTCACATAGCATATAAAACACTAGTCGTCGTTTTGTGTATTATATATACCAATGTTTACTTAGCTCGATTTTATTTGAAAATAAAATAGTTTCCGATCCATTTTAAAATTTAATTAAGATCAATATTTTGAAAACATAAATACTTAATTTTTCAAAGATATATCGACAAGGAATGCCCGACTCGAAGGAAAAGGTAAAATACAAGTTTTACGTTAAAACAAGACTTAAATTTTTGACCTTCGTGTAGTATTTTAACTTTCTGACTTATTTAAGTTTGTAATGGTTACTTTTAAGTATTTTTAAATGAAATTTGACTCAATTACCTTTAAAACGCCGGGTGGCACGACTTCTACGGAGTTACGGTTAATTTTATATGATTTTTCAAAGTTTCTGAAAAACTGTCGAACAGACAGGCGGACCCCTTAAATTTAAGGGGGCCGCCCAGTATTTAAGGGGGCTGCCCGGACAATTAAAGGGGCCGCCCATCTGATACTCAAAAATGCAATTTTTGTTAAAAATTGTTTTCTGACTTTGTGGAAAGGTGTGTAACTTTCTGATTTTAAGAACGAACATATAACACTTGTTTTAAGCATAATTCTTATCTCGAGCTAGTATAATTAGTGTATATAATATCAAAACTAATACAAGTTAATCAACAAAACACTTTTCATATTAAATCCTCCTTAATGGGTAATTTGATACATGGATCGTACTTAATTTTTAAAACCATTTGTTTTGAAAATTTGAGCGACGTGGCTCTGATACCAATTGTGAAAAACTAGAATGGGGATTGAATAGTTTTCCCTTCTTTTTGATTTTATAAAAACTTTGTTTCAAAATGTTGATTCAAATTTATTCAATTGTTTGTTTGGAAAACTTCAATTAGAGTTTAGTATGAAAACAACATATAATCAATATGATCAATTATATGCTTTTGGAAAAACTTAGTTTTATGAATGGAGCTTTGGTCGATCTTTATGTGAATACGTTTTCCTTTTAAAATCTTAAAACGTTTTGTATCAAATTATCTATCAAGTTAAACTTAATATGAGAAGTGTGAATAATAATCTATTTGACCATATCATGCAATTATACACACAATCACAATATTAACTACTATGTTCAACACAATCAATCATCACAACTATATAAGCAACAACTAAGACATGTAGGCAAGCATAGAAGTAAAGCGAGAAATGCAAGAACAAATGATAAGAGATAAGAGAAAGGAAATGCAAACCAGACACGATGATTGATAGTGGTTCGGCTACAAGGACACCTTCCTTGTTCCTACTCCACTCCCCGAGTCACCTACTCGAGAGTTTTCTTCACTACTCAACAAGATCCCTTTTGGCGGAGAAAACCGTACACAACTTTTGCTTACACCATTTAACGACACTAAGCTAAATGTCGAGTTCTAATAGTAGCTAGAACCAATCTCACAACACAACTTCGATCACTACACAACTTCTACACAACTTCACGACTTCATCACAACTTCTTCTAAACTTCTTCACGGCTTCACAACTTCTTCACGTCTTCACGACATCACAGCTTCATCACAACTTCTTCTAAACTCCACTACTTAATCACACACCTACATCTTCACAACTACATGTTTTCTCCACACTACTACTTCCTCCCACTACTTCTTACTCACTCATTGAATCACTACTAAGTAAGATCATCTTGATCTACTTATTACATATACATAACTCACAACTTCACATAAGCACTAACTAGATCCTAATACATCTTTGGCTTTATGATAGGGAGAATTCTTCTCTTGCACTTTGAGTGATGAGAAATTGGATCACTTGAAACAAAGATTAATAATCTTATGATTAAAGGGTTTTAGAAGGATGTTTAGAGAGAATTGGATCTGAAAATTTTTGTGCAAAAGGTGAGAAAAATTCCAGGTTTGAGGTGGTATTTATAGGAAAAAATTCCTGACCAAATCTGACAGGGGAGCGTGGCCGGTCCCCTTAATCGTGTGCCGATCCCCTTAAAATTAAGGGGGCCGCCCTTTATAATTAAGGGGCAGCCCTACTGAAACGGCCAGATTTTCTGTCTTTTAGTGGGGAAAGTTTATTTGGTGAAAAACTAACTAATTTTGGTTAAAAGTTTGAAATCATATATTTAGTATGATTAAAACATTTTTCTTTATTACCAAAAGTGTTTTTCAAAAATATATAATATGTTTATATAATTAAATAAACTTTGTATTAGTTAATTAAATACCCCTTTGATCATGAGATGTATTAAACACTTGTTTATCCATATCTTAAGTGATTGTTGAAGTATACTTGAGATGTTGAGATGTCGAGGCTTGTTGATGTAAGAATGCATAGAAGAATTGTGATCACAAGTAACTTAAGCACTTTACGTTATATGTTGTAACTTACATCTTTGTCATCATCAAAACATGAAGAGGATGTTTAGATTAAATATCGTAATATTCATGCCAACACTCTCGATTCATACAACAATAGAAAAATTAAGAAAATAAAAAATTTACACTTCAAGTTACTAATACACACAACCCGCAATACCTATACAATAGTAATTGAATACAAACTTATTTACTATTTGTAACTTGACCCTATTAAACCAAATTGTCTCCCATATGTTAGTTACAATAAAGTAATAGAATATAGTCTATAATAGGAAATCCTACACACATACATTAGTACTCGTTTTATCATCATGGCTTATTCTCATCCATCTCTTCCAAAGAAAGTTCCTGCAAACCCCCTAGATGAATCGAATGACATCAATCAAAGGTATGCATTTCTTTACTTTATAGAGTAAAATGCTTATTTGGTTGCTTCATTTTTTGGTTTCAAAAAACGTTTATGTTTCTTGTGGACAGGTCCCTCCTCAAATATGATAAGGGATATGTTCTGTTTGATATTCACTATGATGGTTGTTTCATCACTTTTCCCAGTTTAAAGTATGAAAATGACAAAATAATGACAGTGAATGTATGTAAGTCCAAGAGGATGAACTACGAGGCCGTGTTTGACATGTTAAGAGATAAACTTGTACAAGATATTCGACAAGTGTATTTTTGTTCTCCAAGAGTTTCTATACAAAAAGGCTTGACTTTAGTTGAAGGTGACAATGATATGGGAAAGATGTATGATATGGCGGCTTCACTAAGTTTAATTGATTTGTATGTTTCCCATATACCTCAAAACCTTTCATAGTACTATTATAACAATATGACTTTTGATGCTGCTGATGTCAAAATAAAAGCAAATCTAGCAAAACATGAAAATGCTTTGCTAGTTGATATGTCTAACTCGCATCCTGCTTTTATTGCATGGGAGAACGAAGCACTTTCAACCCCTCCTCTAAGAACATTTAAATTATCAGCTTCTAGCTGGGTCAAACGAGACAACTTCAGCTCAAACCTAGCCTTATTTTGTTTTAAACAGTAAACAGCATCCATGAAAGCATCCTTGTCACTCCTGCTCTCCATCTCACGAATCGCTATAGACAGCATTGTTATACTAGCATTAACATCATCAATCTTATTACGAATATCATTTGTAAAACCCTTCTCATGATCAATCAGTTGTTGAAAGAAAATCTTAAACACCTTTGGTATCTCTGTCTCACAACTGACAGCAAATATCGAATCCAAAACGGAAGTAGGTGCGACACTCGAACTGCATTTTGATGATGTCATTGATAATGAAGTCCATGTGTCACACCTCGCCAAGGCGGAAACGCGAGGGTGTAACTTCATGGATATCATCACAACACCTGGTGTCTATATAGAGAACAATTACATGCACAAAAATAGAGTAAAGTACAAACACAAAGTGTTGTAACAATACCCCAAAACAAAACAACCAAAACATAATCCGAAACAATACATAAATTCAAACATAGATGCTAAACCACTTCCAATGCAACTAAGGTCTCGTCTATCCACATCCTTCTATCTTATCCTTAGAAAGCTCACCTGAAAATGATGCTTAAAACATCAACATAATGTTGGTGAGATTCATAGGTTTAGACACACATACCATAGGCAACCGGTTAACTGTGATTATACAACATAGCAGGACAGAAAGGCTAGTTATTATACAACTAAGCACACAATCACACAATAAAAGGCAACCATTGGGACGGAACGTGTCCCCCGATCCAATTAGTTAGGAAGGAACGTGTCCACCGATCCAATTTTATCATCAATTAGGTCGCATGCGCAAGCAACAGGATAAGCATCCTCCCAATTGAATCCCACACAAATTCCACCACTTAGGTATAGTTCTACCCTCATCTCGGGTACAGTTCTACCCTCGATTTTCACAACTTGGGTACAGTTCTACCCTTCACATCTCAGGTACCGTTCTACCCTCGATTTCCACACAGTTTTCATCACACGATATCCACTTAGCATGCAAACACATATAATAACACTCACAAGTCCATGCATTTAAAACACATAATAACAGTAACTTTAAGACAAGCATCATTTCCATCCCAAGTTTAAAAATAATATAAAAGTGGGACTATGAACTCACCTTAAACCTTGCAGCTTCCACAACACAAATCACAAATCTAAACAACACAAATAAGTCCACGTTACACAAGGCCAAGCTAAAAGCTAAAACCCATGTAATACTCATATGATGGATGTCTAAGACTCATATGACCCACCATGGATCTCCTAGACACCATACTAACCACCACCATAACCTAACACTCACTAAATCCCTTGCACTTTAAAAATCAGAAAACGCAGAATTTTTGGGTACATTCGCCCACATAAAATCACGACAAATAAAACTCAAAAACTCACACCAAAAATTCACCATGGTCTCTCATAAGCATAGAAGCTAATCCCCGAAGGCCATGGACCAATAAAATACACAAGTACTCAAAAGAAAATCAAACTTGTCAACTACTCAAATTCGGATCTGAAAGCACACCAAAAAGTTTTGATCAACACAAAATACTTCCACAAGTTTTTATCGCGAATCCTTTTTGTGGTAGTCTAATATAACCTAATAATTAACTATTCCAGAAGGCCTAGTCAAAATACCACTTTTACAACCACAAAACACTATCAAACTTTTACCCAAATTTTGTCCCGGTTTGACAGCTTTGACACCTTAACAAAGAAAAATCAAAAGACCAACTTCCCGACCTTGAAATCAATCGTGGATGGACTTTTTGGAAAGCTCTTTCATTAAAATTCAATTTAGACCTAAAATTCGTGACTTAACTCTTCACCATCTATTATTTACACTCACATCTTTACAGCCATAGTTTTCTGTCCAAACCCTAACACATAAACTAACGTGTTTTGCACTCAATTCTCTTCACCAATCATCATAATATAATCATTAATTGATCCCAACATGTTTTAATTAATTAATTTACAGAAACTTACAAACCCTAGATCCATCATACTTAATATTACATGAATTTGAATAATTAATCAAACAATTGAACATGTATTTTAAGAATTTTACCTTGATTCTTGATTATTGCTTCCAAATTATAAACCCTAATTTTTTTTCTTCTTCCTTGGCCTCCCTTGAACGACGAAAATCATAAAGAAAAATGTTTGAGGTTTGTTTGGTTTGTATTTATATAAATTATGGATAATCCTTGGGCCTAAGAATCCTATTTGGACTCAAATTGGGTTTCTTTTTTTTCCTCTTATCCCCTTTCTAGCCGAATTTTGCATATACATATATTTTTTTATTTTTTTTATTAAATTAATTTATTACACTCAAAACCTCATACTTTTCATATTTTATAAACTCCCAAAACAAAACCTAACGTCTTTCGCGATAAACCTTAATTTTACGACAAACCGGAAAATAATCATTTTCAAAACAAAGTTTCCAAAAATAGATTTTCACACTCTTATATAAGCATAACTCTTAAAAACAAATCTCACGTAACTTACTAACGCTCAATTACTTGAACGAAGATTCGTTACGCAAAAACACCAAAACACCAAAACTTCACAAGTCATTTCTACACCACAAAGGTGATCAAAATGAACTTTCCCAAATTTCAAACTTTCCAAATCACAATAAAACCATTTACGCAAAGGGATGTAGTGCTAAAACTCATCTATATCACTTCAAACACCTAAGACACACTAAACAAACGTCAACCGAGTCAAGACTATCAGTCAAACTGACATGCCAAAACCACGGTTGTTACATCATCCCCCACTTAGGGAAATCGCGTCCCGAGATTTCAACTACTATAGTCACCACTCACAATAGCAAAAGGAAATTTATGAATTTTTAAGCGGAAAAATACCACACCATAAAATCACAGAGAAAGAATCGCAAAAATGTGAACCGACTAAATGCTCGAATTCACACGATAGAAAACATTCCGTCACTCCAACGATACACGCAAATAGATACACTCCCCGATCAATAGCATCAATGATCAAAACGAATTCTCACAGGTAGGTACGATACTCTCGAACCAAATGAAAATCCAAATGGTAACCGCAGGGAACACCACATATAATGGATACACATAAAACAAACATTAATTACATCTGATTTCTCACGCTCGCAAGTAAACTCAGGACCACGCTTAGAATCCCACCATACCTTTACCAACGCTATCTCACCACACTTCAAACTCTTAACATCTCAATTCCATAATCTCAACAGGTTTCTCGACAAAAAGAAGGGTTTTGTCAACCTTACTTTCATCTATTGGCACATACAGACTAGCATCCACCAAACACTTCATTCAATTAGATACGTGAAATGTATCATGTACACCACTCAATTCCTCAGCAAACGTATCATGTACACCACTCAATTCCTCAGCTAACTCCAACCGGTATGCACAAATCCAATCCTTTCTGAAATCTCAAACGGTCCTACATATCTTGGTGCTAACTTGCCTTTCTTACCGAAACGCATAACACCCTTCCAAGGAAATACTTTTAACCTCACAATATCACCAACACCAAACTCTAAGGGCTTACAGCAATAATCCACAGAACAGGTGACCTACATTATCTTCCATAGAATTTTCACACGACACATACTCAATACTAGAATGATAAGTGTTGATATAGGAGAACTCAGCTAAGGGTAAATGTATACCCCGGCTTCCTCCAAAATGAAACACACCCATACTCTCAGCTCACCATCCAACGCCTGATTTGTACGCTCACTTAGTTCACTCATTAAAGAATGATAAGTCGTACTCATCTATATACGCGTTCTCAAGACTCTATAACACGTTTACCACTATCGCGAAATAAGTATTTCATCATGTTTCTTGATGATCAACGCGACACCCCATGGCTCTTTCCCAACTCACCGAGCGAAAAAGTCTCGCCTACTCCTCCATACATCTCTTGCTAAGGTTACTTCTTATCCATTTTTGGATGTATCAAATACCTTGCATGAATGATGTCCTTACGCTTCCTCTCAATGAAACCAATAGCTGGTCCGCAAAGTACATTCCTCCATCTTCGTTCCTTTCCATTTACTGGTCTAAACCAAGTAATCATTCTTCTTACATGTTCTCATCCTTGAACCCCTCTCTAGGCTGTCAGTATCATCCTCTTATCTCCGAACTGAATTATCATAATCATTGCTCACAAACATCTAAGTTTCACTCGTTCACTCCCGCTCAGTGCTCTTACCACGATGTCCACCCTTCCTTGACTGTAGCAAATTAGACAATCGTAGTCACTGAGAAAATCCACACCCAACTTCTCTTCAACATATATTAACCTCTTGTCAAATATATGCTAAAGTTTCTTATGATCTGTGTAGATAACACTTTCTGCTCCATAAAAATATCATCTCCAAGCTCTACTTCCCAACTTTAAATCATGTATCACACAATTCCTCCTATGAATCTTCCACCTCCGCAATGCCTACGCAATCTATAGAAAGATAGAAACGAATAGTCAATAGTATCTGCCAATCCTAAGGACAATCGTCTCTTAGATGGTGTCTCGGGTACTTTCCACGCTTCACTACTTATATCTTACTAGTGTCCACGGACACTCGCTATCGTTGACCACCTTCCTGAAGAACGTACATCTTAAAGCTACACCTCTCACTTGAACAACTTGGCAAATACCCTCTTCTTCATCAACGAACCAATTGATAAACAAAACGACAATCTATCCTAAGTAAACGACGCGAATCATGAAACCGGTCGAACAAAAACGTATATCAACGAACTCAAAAGGGGTACGAATTACCGACTAACGAAGTAACGAACATCAAAATCAAAGCTAGAAAAACACAATGAGAAATTTTCCCCTAATAAAAATACACACGGATAAAATATTCATGAAAACCCATACAAAGAAAATATAAAATACACGTACCCATAAAACATTCACAAACATACCTCAACGAAAGAAACACTCGATGAACCAAATACATAACAAGTTTGGTAAATGAGAACCATAGACTGTTCTTATTCTCGTACTCGACCTTCCCAAAAACAAATGAACACCGTTTTTTTTTTCTTTTTTTTTTTTTTTTTTTTCACAAGACTTATCTTAAACTTATACATTTTTTTCCTAAAATATATATAAACCATTTTATGTAAGATATCAACATAACCATTTTTTTTTCCACACTTCATTTTTACCATAAAAATAATAGTCTCCAACAAATGACCTTGAAATACCCAAAACAAATTTTAAAATACCATAAGGACTTTAACACAACTCCTTTATTGGATGCGAAAAACACAGAAGAATCACATAATCAAAATAATCACCAAACGAATCTCATACCAGGGAACACTCACGCAAATACATTGCAAACCAAACGATGAACTTACAGACTCATTCGTAAAACGATCAAACCAAAATCATAGAAAAACACCGATTCTAACAGATCACAAAACATGTCACGAAATTCAATTGGTGTGTGTAAATGAGGGATCAAATATCCACACCAACTCGTCACGAACCAACAATACTTGAAGAATAGTATAACATTCACCCGAGGAATGAATGTATGGAGTAACCAAAGAAACGAACCAGTATCCAACAAAAACGAATTCGATTTCCCAACACCTATCACGACATCGAATAGAAAGAATATGGCATCTGTACCATCATGGTATGAATAGGAATGCCAACCAAAGAATTAGGTATACAAACGGAGCGTCTAGCAAACGAATCAACTTAAATACCGCAACATAAATACCCACCGATAATTGAGGTATCAACGTATGATAGGTAGGATGGAATCTTACCACCTACATACCCCAACATATAACGACTGCCCGAACGGTTAAGAGAATACTTCTCCAACCATACAGCCATCACCAATCATGATATCACATACCATCTACCACAACATATAACAACTAACATCAATCAATGCAATAATGGTCACAAGTCCACGTGTGTGATACACTTATAATTATGTTCACGACCATAGTTATAAGCCTATTTCACACGCATACTTACTTCCAAAACCACACATCTCAATGATAACGCACATATATCACATAGCACCTAATACCCCATGCAATCCATGCTATCATACTTGCAAGTCCACTTATGTTGTGACGCATGTATAATTATGTTGGCCACCATAATTATCTATGCCCCCTTTCATAAGTGTACTCCCTCCTATGACAACACATCATGCAAACAAACATGCAAACAAAACAAAAGACGTCACAAATAATCATCTCGCATGGAACAATTCCAACGATCACGTAAACTCTATAATCAAAATTACTTGAATAAGGTCGATCCAATATCCAAGAGTAATCACGCTCCAACATGGCTCCAGATGCAAAAGACAATATACGAATTCCAAAACATAACGCAAAACAAAAGACGTCGCATAATGGCTCAAATTCCACTCTCGCACTTATCTCCCCACTCAGATCAATTCAACTTACTACTCGTCGTGGACTCTAGATCTGAATCCACACCATTCCATCCTAACTCCCTTTCATCTATACTCAACCACCCATTCATGTTTTCTACATGTTGAGGTAGTCGACAACATGTAAAACCATCTCTATTTCTTTCTTCCAATTCCGTATGATTCACAAGTGCATACAAATCACGAGGTTTAGTCTAAACCACCTCTCCTTTCTATGTGAAGGGAGTACACTACCAAGGGTATTTGGTAATGGCTCCATCTTTAGAAGTCACCGTGGTTCCAAACCTCTCCACTTCTTCTCAACCAACCTTTCCCACAAACGTCCTCTCCTTGTTCGAACATGGATACATGCTATTGGGAACTCGGATTCTGCGGTTAGTCCGCTTCATCCTACAACTTCCCTCGCATCCGATAGCGACAATGGTAGTCCAACAAAGCATCTTACGCGAAGAAGTCGATATATACAATACTACGTATAGGGGATAAAATAGATGTCCAAAACTCAATAAAACATCTCATAAATATAGGAAAATAGACATATAAAATACTATACTTACACATAGATCCTAAATGCAACTATATGAAGGACTCCTAGGTTATAGTCTAGGTTCAACCACCTACTTCTTTATAACCTGGCTCTGATACCAATCTGTCACACCTCGCCAAGGCGGAAACGCGAGGGTGTAACTTCGTGGATATCATCACAACACCTGGTGTCTATATAGAGAACAACTACATGCACAAAAATAGAGCAAAGTACAAACACAAAGTGTTGTAACAATACACTAAAACAAAACAACCAAAACAAAATCCGAAACAATACATAAATTCAAACATAGATGCTAAACCACTTCTAATGCAACTAAGGTCTCGTCTATCCACATCCTTCTATCTTATCCTTAGAAAGCTCACCTGAAAATGATGCTTAAAACGTCAACATAATGTTGGTGAGATTCATAGGTTTAGACACACACACCATAGGCAACCGGTTAACTGTGATTATACAACATAGCAGGATAGCAAGACTAGTTATTATACAAGTAAGCACACAATCACACAATAAAAGGCAACCATTGGGACGGAACGTGTCCCCCGATCCAATTAGTTAGGACGGAACGTGTCCACCGATCTAATTTTATCACCAATTAGGTCGCATGCGCAAGCAACAGGATAAGCATCCTCCCAATTGAATCCCACACAAACTCCACCACTTGGGTACAGTTCTACCCTCATCTCGGGTACAGTTCTACCCTCGATTTTCATAACTTGGGTACAGTTCTACCCTTCACATCTCAGGTACAGTTCTACCCTCGATTTCCACACAGTTTTCATCACACAATATCCACTTAGCATGCAAACACATATAATAACACTCACAAGTCCATGCATTTAAAACACATAATCACAGTAACTTTAACACAAGCATCATTTTCATCCCAAGTTTAAAAACCAAATAAAAGTGGGACTATGAACTCACCTCAAACCTTGCAGCTTCCACAACCCAAATCACAAATCTAAACAACACAAATAAGTCCACGTTACACAAGGCCAAGCTAAAAGCTACAACCCATGTAATACTCATATGATGGATGTCTAAGACTCATATGACCCACCATGGATCTCCTAGACATCATACTAACCACCACCATAACCTAACACTCACAAAATCCCTTGCACTTTAAAAATCAAAAAACGCAAAATTTTTGGGTACATTCGCCCACATAAAATCACGAAAAATAAAGCTCAACAACTCACACCAAAAATTCACCATGGTCTCTCATAAGCATAGAAGCTAATCCCAGAAGGCCATGGACCAATATCACACACAAGTACTCAAAAGAAAATAAAACTTGTCAACTACTCAAATTCGGATCTGAACGCACACCAAAAAGTTTTGATCAACACAAAATACTTCCATAAGTTTTTATCGCGAATCCTTTTCGTGGTAGTCTAATATAACCTAATAATTAACTATTCCAGAAGGCCTAGTCAAAATACCACTTTTACAACCACAAAACACTATCAAACTTTTACCCAAATTCTGTCCCGATTTGACAGCTTTGACACCTTAACAAAGAAAAATCAAAAGATCAACTTCCCTACCTTGAAATCAATCGTGGCTGGACTCTTTGGAATGATCTTTCATTAAAATTCAATTTAGACCTAAAATTCATGACTTAACTCTTCACCATCTGTTCTTTACACTCACATCTTTACAGCCATAGTTTTCTGTCCAAACCTTAACACATAAACTAACGTGTTTTACACTCAATTCTCTTCACCAATCATCATAATATAATCATTAATTGATCCCAACATGTTTTAATTAATTAATTTACAGAAACTTACAAACCCTAGATCCATCATACTTAATATTACATGAATTTGAATAATTAATCAAACAATTGAACATGTTAAGAATTTTACCTTGATTCTTGATTATTGCTTCGAAATTATAAACCCTAATTTTTTTCTTCTTCCTTGGCCTCCCTTGAACGACCAAAATCATAAAAAAAATGTTTGAGGGTTGTTTGGTTTGTATTTATATTAATTATGGATAATCCTTGGGCCTAAGAATCCTATTTGGACTTGAATTAGGTTTCCTTTTTTTCCTCTTATCCCCTTTCTAGCCGAATTTTGCATATACATATATTTTTTTATTTTTAATATTAAATTAATTTATTACACTCAAAACCTTATACTTTTCATATTTTATAAATTCCCAAAACAAAACCTAACGTCTTTCGCGATAAACCTTAATTTTACGACAAACCGGAAAATAATCATTTTCAAAACAAAGTTTCCAAAAATAGATTTTCACACTCTTATATAAGCATAACTCATAAAAACAAATCCCACGTAACTTACTAACGCTCAATTACTTGAACGAAGACTCGTTACGCAAAAACACAAAAATACCAAAACTTCACAAGTCATTTCTACACCACAAAAGTTATCAAAATGAACTTTCCCAAATTTCAAACTTTCCAAATCACAATAAAACCATTTACGCAAAGAGATTTAGTGCTAAAATTCATCTCTATCACTTCAAACACCTAAGACAAACCAAACAAACGTCAACCGAGTCAAGACTATCAGTCAAACTGACCTGCCAAAACCACGGTTGTTACACCATGATAATTTATTTATAAAATTACAAGTGAAGATGATAAGATCTGCTGATATTTGATAGATTTTTGTGTGTGGGATGTGTTGCTTCGTTTTATAGATGTACTGGACATGTATAGTCAAATAAATGTTATGGAAACTTGAAAGGTTTGAATTAATAAAAGTTGACCAAAAGGACTAAAACTTATTGCGTCAACTGATGGTTAGTTGCCCAAAACATCCATATAAGTTGCCCACAATATTTATGTCATAAATTAGTTGGTTTTTTGTTATTTGGGTACGCGTTTTGCAAACTATTACAACATTAAGAGTCAGTATCATAAAGTGAACCACTAACATCATAAGATAATACAAATATTACATATTCTCATGGAATCATAGAAGACAACGGGTAAAAACCACAACGATTACTAGAAAATAGTCTGGATTATTACAAGTTGACATGTTATTTAAGGTCATCCATTAATAAGAGTAGCCAGCTTCCACAGACTCGTCACACGCGACTTCCTACCCAAACACAACACCTTGTCAAACCACAATGCTTGATCCATAACTGAACACACTGTCAAACACCAGGAATACCTGCTAACGAATGGGAAAAAAATTTGTGTTAATGTTTTAAATTGAATAAGAATGTGATACAATAGTTATGAAATTCATCGTGTAACACAATACGCAAAATGTATCATAGGCGAATCAATATAATGATATATTAAAATGTATACATACTTTACAACGCACGGTCTCTGTGATTTATCAGAAGAAGAGATTCTTTGTGCGAAGCAATGTAGAAGGAATCACCATTTCCTTCAATTCCCAAACTAACAAATTGTTCAAGCTGATGATCGAAAACAAAAACTGAGTGACCCAAGATGTGGCCAACATTGGCTTCGACTATTGGGCCTCGGTTACTTGTAAAGCCGAGCAGCTTATTCACCATAGGGGTAGGGATGCAGAATAGATTTGAAAATCATGTTATAGATGCACCATCCACATCCAACAGCCAACCGACAAACAGTGGGACCTCAGAAGTCATGATCATTCCAGAAATTACAACAGAGTTTCCAAGCTCGCAAACAGAAAAAGGAGTTTGCATGAAAACTTTCAAAAGAAAAGGAATCTCTATGATGTGAAATTGGGAGGTAACCATATCAAAAGAAACCAAACTGTATTCCTTGTACGAAACCCCCTTTGTACTAACTAACCTTTCGGTAGCAGCCCAATAGATAAAATGACCTACAACTGCCTGACTCTTTCTCTTCAATCTTAGGGATGGACGTGACAACTGAAAATCTGGGAGACGCGACCAGGTCATATTGTTCAATGAAAAAACTGAAACAAACCAAAAACCAGTTTGGAAAACAGGATAGGAAACCTTCACAATAGTCGAGTCTAGAGTCTCCGGACGGACACCAAAACCGAAAAAAATCTTTGAACATTCTATTTGGTCAGTGTAAAAAGGGGTGAATATGCCAACAGATTTTCTTATGGATGGGTTCCAAATAATAGCCATCATAGTAGTACCATGCATGAAGCACATTAGGCCGCAAGAATTGCCTACAGGTCTCATAGCTGCAAGTTATAGGTGTGAATCAAGTGGGGTAATGATAAATTTTCAGATACAGATGCCATAAACCCTTTATAACCCTGATCAAATGTTAGATTAAAAAGACACTCATCAGTGTGACGAGCACCATATGAAGTGATGAAGGGTTGTGAATCTATGTTTTCCTTCCATATCTTTGAAACCCTACGCAGCATGATTATAGTCTTTACGGGTAGCCTACTCATGATATCTAGCTGAACATCCAAAGGTATGTTGTCAGACATTGTGTAGAAAGTTTTGAGGAAATGGATGGGAAATGGCTGGGATATATTAAATTGTTGTGTATGATAAGGCAATCGGAAATACGACACACAATATATAGGAGTCTCATTAATTATTATTACACCTATCAAGTAGCGTTAAAATTAAATTAAAGTACGCGTACTTGTGTATACTGTAGTCTAACCTACCTTCCAAAATTGGGGCAACTATTTTTTGAAAACTGGGCAACTATTAATAAAATTGGGCAACTATTGAAATATTGGGCAACTTCTTTACCAGGGTGCATAAAACACATGTTATTGAATTGAATTCATTTAAAACGGGCCACTATTTAAACTAAATGGGCAACTTATCATATTACGGGCAACTTATTGACCCGGGTGAATAACACACCGTATTCAATTCATTCAACACTATAATACTGCTTGTCATTGTGAATTGTGTCAAATTTTGAGAAATCAAAAACTCTTAATATATGGCACAATTGGTGAGGCATATTATGTCAGGCATGAGTTCATTGTATCCACATAAGAAACTTAAATGCAATTTGACTTAATATGTGGACAGGATTTATCTAATCAAAAGAACACATATTCTGAACTGTTTGCATGTGACTCACCATGTTGTATGCTTTATGTTATTTAATACTGGACAAGTGGTGCTATATATGCACCTACTGTAATCTTACTACACATTCATAGCATATAAGGCAGCATATTGGAAACACTTTCAACCAAATATGTCCAATGGTAAACGAGTTAGGTTCGCGCGTGATGCTGCTGAACCAAAGTATCAATTGCCAGCTATAGATCAAAAATGGGAAAAGAAAGTACTAAGAGAGGTAATATGCCCTGAGATTTATGAGAGGTATGGGCCTAATGCTACTGAACCAAAGTTTCAATTGCCAGCTACAGATCTAGAAGCCCTAAGACGTGAAGTATTCAGTGAGGAGCAACAACAAAGTGTAAAACCACACGGCAGTGTTAAGGCCAAGGTACCGCAAGCCAAGAAAGTGTTTATTAGCAAGGCAGCATCTAGTAATGAACCAAACCAACAAGGAAGTGTTTATAAGGAGCCGTAATTGTCTTTTGTAGCAAAGGTTGTGGCATTTGTAGCGTATATTTGTTGTTTTTGCCGTGTGTTGTACTAAAGTGCCTGTGTCGTAACACCAGGTTATGTGTATAATATAGTACCTGACTAACGTTTCGATTGGTATCAAGTCAACTGTTCTTGGTTAGTTAGTTAACTGTTTGGTTAATAACAATTTCAATCAATGCATAGGCAGGCGAACGCAAACTGTGTAAATTAAAGTCTATAGCGTTGAAAAAAAAATAGTTTAGTACTTTCAAATACCATTAATTCTTTTTTATTGGCTGCTTGTGCTTCTAGAAGTATTCAAGCATCCGTTCACGATATGCTAAAGCTATTTGAAAAGGGTCATCTACTTCCAATGGTTGGTTATGGCACAGCCTGTACAAAATGATACAAACCCATACACCGCAATCACCATATTCCTGGGCTTGTTCTAGGACTGCAGGACAATGACATGTTATTTTATAGTCCTTAGTTGATATGCCCTTGCTATCCAGTATCCCATGCTGGTCCAGATATATGGTAAGCTGTTTTAGCAAAATTCTCTTCATATTTCTCCACCACCGTGTGCCCTTCCCATGGACAACCCCAAGTATGTCATAAAAGGAAACAACTCCAGTTCGCAGATGAAGCTCAGCCAGACACCAATGTTTGTCCGGTTCATTAACGAGAAAATACACCTAATATAGAGAAACAACATGTACAAATTACTATGTATGCCATTACAATTGGATATTATAAGATTATTTGTCGTAAACTAACCTTTTCGACATCTCGCCAATGCACAGGGTAGCCTTTTCCATTTGAATAATGAGCATACATATGACCATCCATGATGTGTTTAGCAAAAAAACACCCTGCCAAAGTCCAATCTGCATTGCTTGGTCTAACAGACCACATCAGGTCAAACCATACGTCCAAGTGCTGTGTACAAAAAAAAATTATATGTTAAACAAAAATAAACATAAAGTATACACACTTATTGTGGTTACTAAATCAATACAAAGTGCAAATGTAACAAAACATAAAGTATATAAAAACTTATTGTGGTTACTGATGATGGTTCCTTACATAGCCATACAACCAACCACTGCTACAATGTTCAAGACATGCCAACATTAGCCAAAAATCCACACCAACAACAATCGAACGACCGGCCCATGGAAACGTAAATTCTGTGGGTTGTCTTTGCTTTATGTTTGTACAAAGAGAATCTGGCAAAGTAACCTTGTCTTTTTTGCATTTGGGGTGTCGAGACAGATCCTAAAAGAAGAAACAAATTATTAATAGTAAACAAATAATAATATTGTCTAATTAATAATAAAAAAATAAAATATAATACCTCTACAAAAGGATCTATGTTGAGCGAATAGCATTCACTAATTAACCGTGTTCTTGAGGTTCCACATACGTCCTGAAAACATACATAATGTACATAAGCAGAGACTAACCAGATATTGATGTAAATATTAATGTAATACGGTGCTTTACTTGAGAAACGACAATAGGGTCAATCGACTCCTTTCTGGAACAAGATGCTCTTGTGACTCGGCCGCGTTGGTTGTTGACTGGATTAAAATTTCTGGATAACTCATTCTGCCTTGCTAGACTAGTGAATAAAAAGTTTCTTGCCAATATTTGTATTTTGGCCGCCTTTTTTTTTTTTGAATTTTCTTCAGTTTTCGATTGGAAAAAACAAAGTCCAAGCAAGGTTTGTCTATAGGACCGACCACATTTTCATATCCTTGGTAGACGATTATCTGTTGTGATGGTGTTCGTTGATCTTTCTGCATATCATAGGTTGTGATTAGCAGCACCCACAAGACATAGGAACAAACCACTGATTAACCTTTCTTAAAGTATATAATAAAGCATATACCTCAACATCTGGCTGCGAAGGTGTTGTTGGTTCTCTGTGCACACAACCGGATGCTTATTCCATCAGCAAATCATTGTCAACACCGTCCACAATTTCATTATCAAATGGAATTTTGTCTAATGAAACCATATTGGCATCGGCATCGGCATCATCGTTTAGTAACATTGCTACATCATCATGAAACATGTCATCCTGGTACAATATACATGTATACATAAATGGCCAAGTATGTAACATTGTATGTTGCAAAAGTATTTATTAAATATAACATACATCAACGTGGTGAATGGATGATGTTTGTTTAATGCCATTGTCATGAAATGCACCAACTTGAGTAGCTGGTTCATGTGCATCAAGAACAGGGACGTCAGGGGTCTGCCCAAACTGTATTGCTTCTATAAGAACGTCGATCGATCCCATCTGAGATTCCTTTACCCCTACCGTCCCACATTCCTTGTCAGTTTCCATGTGAAGGGCTGCATCACTGTCACTGTCCTTAACACCATTAACACCTTCACAACCTAATGACGTCGACTGCAGAACATACATTTCAAATTTCAATTAATCAAATTAACGACTAAAAGTATGGTCAATATGTGCGATAAGACTAAACATCAGCGGAAAATTCAGATAGTAATAAAAGTTTGGAAAGAACATAAAATGAAACACAAACCTTGGAAACAACAGGATTGTCAACTTCCATTGAATCGGGATCAACATCATGATGATCATCAATGACTTCGTTAGTATGATCAGCAACAACTGCTCGCTCAGTAACATAGTTATCAACACCAACATCAAGATCAGCTTCACAAGGTGATGCCAAGGTTTGTAGTTGACAAAATGATATAAGTTTAGACATCAAGAAAAGTCGATAAGGCTATACATCAACGCGAAATTCAGATACTAATAAAAGTATGGAAATAACATAAAAGTAAATACATACCTTGGAATGAAAAGGATTGTCAACTTCCTTTGAATTGGGATCAACATCAAGATCATCATCAATGACTCCGTCAGTATGATCAGCATCAACTATTCAGTCAGTAAAATGATTTACAACACCAACATCAAGAGACGCTTAGGTGGTGCCAAAGTCTGTAGTTGACATAATGATATAAGTGTAAACGTTAAAGAGGAATTGACATTCAATATAACTTGGGTGAAAAAACATAAAAGGTAAATACAAACCAAGTGAGTATCGGGGTTGACATCAGTCTCTAATGGTAGATCTGTGGTGGTAACCCTAGTATTTGGGTCAACAACATTTTCTTTATCATTAACAACACCACCATCAGGGTTAGCCTTCATAGGTGTCTCGGTCTCTGAAACTCTTGTTTTCACATCATCAAATAGGTCGACAATGTCTTGTTTTGTGACAGACGTAATGTGTTTGGATATGAACGTCAGCTTTGATTGCAAATGCAATAACTCGCTGTAAATAGCAGTTGTTGAAACATTCATTTCCTTTAGCGGTTCCGTTGATTTGACATGATTAACGTTTTCAACATCAACCTCATTTAAATTTTGCAAAAACGGTCCATGCTGCTGATTGTCTGCGACAACAGCTTCTTCGTCAGATTCTGCTGTGTCAGCTACTTGCTCATCGTCTACGCTGTTAGCTTGTTGTCCATCATCAGCCTGTTCACCCTGAAGTGCCGGGTCTGGATCTGCCAAACCCTTGATAAAAGGGATGCTATCATTACACCATGGTTGTCTGAGTTCTATATTTGTTGCATACAGTCTGATAAGGGGAATTGACTCCTACAAAAAACAAATACTATATACGTGGGTCTGTGCAAAAATTTAAATAAATTTACAATAAATGTGCCTTCGACGATAGTGTGGTGCTTACCATGCCAAATAGTATGGCCTGGTCTGATCTTCCAAACTTTTCACGTTTAGACCAAGCAAGACCCCGTGGAATGACATTCTTGTCTTTCCTCCACCAAATGCTGCTTTTAGGAAAAGTCTCGAATATCCATATCTGTAATATGCACTTGTTACAATGTTGGTGTGTATGTATGCAACATAAATTGGATTACATATGATATTTATTTACATTGTTTAGTTTCTTCAATAAAGCTTTTCAAAGTACAGGTTATAACACTAGTTCAAAACTATATATAAACCATATATCTAGTGGCAAAAAAACTCAATTAGAACATTTACAAATGAAATCTATGGGTATATGGCGAAGGTATATATTACTGGTATAATTAGAAAATGTATGCAACACAATAACAAACATTGTGTACACCAGATACATATATTTAGAAATCGCAAAGAATTCAGACTAAATATAACATTAATCAAAAGTATAAAGAATAGACATCCTTTCGAAATACTGTGACACGCAACATAAAGAGTTTACTCCATCCTGGTGCACTTTAGTTGATTATAGTAAGTATGACATACCTTGAATGCCCAAGCAAAACCATACATATTGTATGTAGCATTGAACTTTGGATTCTCCTTCAACTTTGCCAAATGATATTTTCTATGTCTGTGAACAACATTCACAGTCCATTGGTAAAATTTATCCCACATGTATTCCCCCAATGGAAAAACATTCCAAGCATCAATGTCCTCCACCAAAGACAGTAAATGCTTGGGGATACCATTCCTGTCTTCATTACCCATAAATACCAAAATAGCAATTACCAAAAGACACAGCCTAACAGCATCATCATCTGAAACAGCTTCAAACCTATTTTCATCTTTAAGTATTTCCAAACAATCATTTGCATATACAAAATTTATATCTTTTGCTCTGTTTTCAGGAAATACACGGTCACGAAATACAATTTGGTTCTTTTCACTAACAACAACTTGCCCAAATCGAAACCCTGTTATTAAACAGAACTCTTTCCGCCCAAACTCTAACAAATGATCCCCAAATTTGAATTGCAATGGTGGGGAATCGAATTTTATGTTAGAAACTTTTACCTGTTGTTGTAAAACGTAGTGCATCAAACGGGAGTCATTATCGCAATCTCGAATGTCCAACCACGGACCAAAGACCGTCTTCCTAAACAACTTTTCCCGCTTTTCATTCTTTGACAAGATTTCTTTGATTTCTGTAAGCAACTTTACTGTAGATCGAACATCGATTTTACAGGTATACAACGTAATTGGCATATCGAATTACATAAAATGTATGGAAACAGGGTTTTAATGACTTGTGATTTGGTACTGGTGTGATGATTCGCAATTGTAGACGAACGGGTTTGTGTGTTAATGTTTTTATTCAGTTCATTAATAAAATTGTACAATTGTAGACGAAGATGTTTGTGTGTTAAAGTTTATTATTTTAATCCATGTAAAATGACAAAAATACCCATTTGCTCATGTATTAGTTGCCCAAAATACCAAAGTTGCCCAAAATACAATACGTTCCATGTACCTATTACCAACTGTTATGGCCTGACACATGTCATCCGCTTGTTGGTTGGAGGTTGCTTGCCCTGGGCAACCTGGGCTAAAACGAGAATTTTAAAAAAATGGCTAAATATGCCTAACTCGTAGGGCAATGGGCCGTTTTAGTAATTTTCTCTTTATTGAATTACATTGCGTTATCAGTATAGGAGGACTTCTAAAAAACAAGGCTATCAAGTTCTTCACTCAGAATCCCTTTACTTATGTACAATGTTGCAAAAATCGGAAAAATCGGCCGACTAATCGCCGATTCCAAGGTAATCGGCCATAGACCTTGGCGATTTAGGCTAATCGGCTAAAAAAATCGGTCTGGGAAAAAAATCGGCCAAAAATCGGCCGAATCGGTAAAAAATCGGCCGAATCGGTCAAAAATCGGCCGAATCGGCCAAAAATCGGTCGAATCGGTCAAATTTAAAAAAATAAAATTTAGGCATTTTACTTAATTTGGGGATCGTTTATTTCACTTATAACGCACAATGGGCCTCATAATCATAATTGAAACCTTTTATTGAGGTTTGAAAACATAGAAGGCTTGAATCAGTTAAGATCTTTAGTTTGCTCTCCAGAAATTCCCAAAACATGCAGGAAATGCCAAACCGATTAATCACCGATTAATCACCGCCTTGACCGATTACAGGCTGCAGGGTGGTCGACCGCCCGGCTACCGATTCACGATTTTTGCAACATTGCTTATGTATATGTTTCTATAGAGTTTGACCAACGCAGACAAACACCGAGGGAGCCAGTAGAGGGGCTAGTGGATGATCGGCCACCCCCAACCGGCCAAATAGCCCACCTTGTCTCCTGATGTCCAAGCCAGGTTTCACACACTCTTCAGTCCGGCCACTGCCAACATGGTCGGCCTGGTTACGACTATGACCCAAGTCATCAAACAAATAAGAAGCGTCAAATTAGGTTGTATTTGTGATGGAGATAGGAGAACATACACTTTATATGCTAATGAGCTTATAGTTTAAATTTAATATAACATACTATTTTTTCTTTTTTGATGGGAAAGACGAGTGACTGCTACTTATGTGTTCATGATGGATTTATGGTCAAAGAAAGATTTTGAACAACCTATTTAAGATTGGGGTTAATTACGTAAAGTAATAAATGTTAAAAGATATATAATAGTTTATACTCCGTATCTTTTAACATTTATTACTTTACGTAATTAACCCCAATCATAAATAGGTTGTTCAAAATCGTTTGTTGAAGATAAAACTAGGGATAATTATTAAAATGGCCCGTTGCCATGCGGTACAGGCATTTTTAACCTCGATTTTGAAATATTATTGATTTAGCCCGGTTTGCCCTGGGCAACAAGCGTATAGCCAACCGCATGATGAAATATGTTCTCTAGTTGCCCAAAAATTACAAAAGTTGTACAAAAAACGCAAAAGTTGCCCCCAAAAATGACACTTGTCATTATTCGGGTGGCTATACGCTTGTTGCCCAGGGCAACATGGGCTAAAACGAAAATATTTCAAAATCAGAATAAATATGCCTAGACCCAGAGCAACCGAGCTATTTAACTATTTATCCCATAAAACTAACACCCAACACCCGTAGTTGTAGCTAGTATATGTTGTTCAAAATCTTTATATGTTACTATTATATAAT
Organism: Artemisia argyi; assembly: GCA_030686995.1. Classification (NCBI taxonomy): domain Eukaryota; kingdom Viridiplantae; phylum Streptophyta; class Magnoliopsida; order Asterales; family Asteraceae; genus Artemisia; species Artemisia argyi. The sequence continues at coordinate 63,675,906 of CM060698.1, forward strand.
ATAATTCCGGCCCTCTTAAATTAAAATATTAAAATTTTGGCTCAGTCTCTGCTGACTGATGTTGGATGCGAATAATAAGTTAGTTGGTAGTTGATATCGATGTAAAAAATTTGGAAGAATACAAAAAGGCTGCTAAAATTATACTTTGTAGTAATTACTAGATTAGTAGAATCCTTGTAATAAGAAGTTGATTAAATGTTGTGCATCTATATAAATTATATGTATGTGCATGTGTAGACTCACATGTACACAAACTCATTAAACGTTTGAGGTTAGAAATTCAAACAGAAAATGCTACAAAAAGCTATCTCCTTTTCATTCCCCTTATTTTCTTTCATTTTCTCCATCGTTTCAGTTTCTGCCCAAAACTCCAACATCTATATCCAATGCTCTCAATCATGTTTTGCCTCAATGACTCCCTATGAGTCCAACATCATCTCATTATTTGCTTCTTTAGTCGACTCAGCCACTGTTTGCAGTTTCAACAAATTTGCAATATGTCCTCCTGGATACTCTCAAAACAATAATGTTTATGGACTCTTCCAATGTCGAGGTGACCTTAGCTCCTCCGATTGCAAAGAGTGTGTGATGAGCTCTATAACTCAACTTAAAGCAACTTGTCCTGTGTCCACCGGTGGTGCTATACAGTTAGATGGATGTTTTGTGAAATATGACAATTTTTCATTTTTTGGGGATGAGAACAGGGGGGAGGTGTTGAAGAGGTGTGGTCCTCCGGTTGGTTATAATTCAGATATTTTGAGCCGTATAGATAATGCTTTGGCATATCTGATTGCTGGAAACGGAAAATACTTTCGTGCTTTTGATTATGGGGGCATACAAGGTGTGGCACAATGCGTACAAGATTTGAGTGTAAGTGACTGTCAAGAATGTCTTTCAGAGGCAAGTGGAAAGTTGAGATCAGAGTGTGTGTCATCTACTTGGGGTGACATGTACTTAGGAAAATGTTTTATCAGATATGCTGATCAAGGTAAACCTATTTAACGCGTTGGTAGTTTATTAAATTCAGTATTATATAATCTACCGTTTTTAATCCAAAAAAAAGTTAACATAACACATAGAACATATATTTGCATGCAGTAGTTAATGGAGCTAGTAATGATGGTAATACATATACTGGTAGCTCTAGCTCTAATAGAAATAGTGGTCAAGGAAGCAAAGACAACTCAAGGAAGTTGATTGCCTATATTGTTGGAGCCGTAGTTGCAGTCGTGATTTTATCCTTAATCGTCACGTTGTTCGTAACGAACTCATGCAATTTTACTTGTAAGTTGTAGCGCACGAACATTTTCCTTTGACGTGATTTAGCTAGATGCTCTAGGTAGTTAATATATATAAAAATAACTTGAAAGAACCAATAAAGTTTATTTCAGAGAACATATTCGAATGTATATTGCATAAATTCTATATTTCTTTGAATTCATTGGTTTTTTAAATCGTCAGTAATCAAGAAGAAGATCAAAGAAGTCAAAGAAGATTTAAAAGGCAAGGCGAAAGAAATAGAAGCTAACAAGAAAGCAATTGAAGCCAACAAGAAAGGAGTAGAAGAAAACAAGAAATCAATAGAAGCAACTAAGAAAACAGTAGCAGAAACCAAATGTTGTGTAGAAATAACCAGAAACCTAGCATGCGAAGCCGATTGGAAAGCCCGTGAAGCCATGCGCTATGCTATATCAAACTGTCATCATGGCTGTGTTGGAAATTGTCATCATCTCTTGGCTATCTTCTAAAACCATACCCCTTTGTTTCAAAGTAAAAGCAAGATCTAGGGACTCCCGCACTTTTTACTTTCACGTACCCAGTATTTATGTGTCATCAAATCGCTTTTTTTTTTTTTTTTTTTTTTTTTTTTTTTTTTTTTTTTTTTTTTAAATTGTGGTTTGTTTTTGAAATTATTTCCTTCCACCTTTGTATGTACGTCATGAATCTCGATTGAAAATCTAAACTGTGTAAGCATGTTAATCCTACGTAATCTTGTCAAGATGGGTTAAGTTGGACATCTCATAATCAGTTGGCTAGTTTGGAAACTTTGATATCAAGCATATTTCATTAGGTTTAGAGTTTATAGTATCTTTTGTACTATCAAGCAAGCAAATTTCATTTGAAATTGCTGTACCCTTTTAATTGATTGCATTTGCATGGAAAAATATGTTTAATAGTGTTTAATAAAGATAAACAACCAAGAAAACTTTACATAGGTATTTTCAACGTTCAATAAAGATACACAACCAAGAAAACTTTACATAGGTATTTTCAACGTTTATATATTTACAAGAAATCAATTAAAGAATTTACTAAGATTGTTCGTCGAATAATAATCTAAGCTGAATGACAATAGTTTGATGATCTCCTCATTTAGCTTAAACACAAACCAAAGTTAGTGTTTAAGAATGAAATATAATAACACTCTCAATGATTCACTGACATCGTTCTTGTGAAGGAGTAAATATTGAATGTGTATCATATTAATTGAATTGTCACATTTACTCCTTTGAGACATTCTTTAATAGGCCGATTACAAGGTTGAAACACCCAAATTTTGTTTAAAAAATAATAGCCTAAACCCTAATCCATGCCCTATAAATATAGGGCTGAGATTCTCTTCTTGACACAACACAACAGGTTACTCTAAACCTGATTCTTATATGCAATATCGCATGGAGACTAACTTGGTTGTCGGAGGTGGATCCTGTGACAACTGATAAATTAGGGAGCTCTTTTGAAAATCCGCATTACTTTAAAATTTATGATTTTTGGAATATTCGAAAAGTTTATTTGTGATGAAATTTTGTGAACATTGGAATGTGATTTTAAATCGTACGTTATTTATGGAATTTGATTATTAATTAATGGTTTGGTTTGGTTCATTCGTGATGATTTATTTTTAAGATGATTATGTGGCACTACATTGACTCCGGCACTAGGATAACCTAACAATTTTAATTATTTTAAATATTGGTTCGAATTTTATTTATATTTTTGGAACGTATCGCGAGACTTTTGATTATTTGGAATGAGCTCGGTTCGAGAGAGTTGATTTGTTTTAAAAAAGTTTCGGGTTTGGTCCGTGTATTTATACCGAGTTACTTAACCCACTCTATCCTTAATATTATTATTATTATTATTATTATTATTATTATTATTATTATCACAAACACAAACACCCTCACCCTCACCAAATTTCACTCTCTCTCTCTCTTAACATCACCTCACTCTCACCAACCCTAGCCGCCACATCCTTGGCCGGCCACCACCATCACACCGCCACTCCCACATACAAAGTAACACCACCATTTTAACCATCTCGTCACGATCTATCTTTTGGTAAACTATACGCGCCCTAAAACCCACTCTAACACCTCGAAATCACCACAAATTCGTCACCATCTTTCTTTGAAGTATTTATCATTTTTGTCTTAGAGTTTGAAGGTAAGACAAGTTTCAACTCGTATTTTGGTGGAAATCGTGACCATGGGCCACGACTTTTTGGTTTTCATTCGGGTTTATGATTGAAACATGAGAACTCAAATGGGTTTTGGATAAAATGAGTTAAATTTCGAGTTTGGTATCCGGGTGGGTCGATTTGGTATAGATTTGTGGAAGGATTTGGTGATTTGGTTGTCGATTATGGAGTTTTTGCTCGATGTGAGCTTGGCCGAGACCCATATGGTCTCGAAGATTTATCTTGGATGGCTTTCTAGCCATGTCGAGCCTTGTGGCTCTTATTGTTGTTGATTTTGGCCGACGATCCGTAAGGGTCCGTTTGGCTTGTTTGTGGCTCGTTGGGAGCAAGACCGCGACCCTTTGGGTCCGGTCGAATATTTTGTTACTTGTGATGCTTTTCAACCACTAAGGTCTGTTGGTTTGGCTCGTATGGAGCTATCCGAGACCCAAGAGGTCTCGAGTAAGGTTATAATTCATATGATTTCAATTGACCCGGGTTGACTTGGTAAACCAACCCGGTATTAGCATAACTTGAGGTTTCATGTTGTGTTTATATCATTATTATTGTTGTTGTGATGCTTGTTCCTTGGCCGAAGCTTTTGGATGGGTCGGGACCCTTTGTCGTCTCGACATGATATACTTTTGATTGATTTGGAGTTGTGTTGTCGAGGAGTAATTGGGAACCGATTGTGAGACGGTTATTTAGATTGACGGAGATAGGTTAGTCGGGTGCCCGTAGTCGGATCCTAATGTTGTAGCACGTGGATTTGGGATTGATTTGGACGGAGTTGGATTATTTATTATGACTTGGTTATTATTATTTGTGGACTTGGACTATGAGCCGAGAGTGATGACTCGGACATGTGATCAAATTCTTATGAGTCGATAAATATTCAAAATCAAACATTAATAACAATACTCGTAATAATATTATTGATAATATAATCGTTTATATACGTATATAGACGTGATAAACATATATATATATATATATATATATATATATATATATATATATATATATATATATATATATATATATATATATATATATATATATGCGTATATTAATAATAAAACGGTCACGAGTAAACGTTATAATAATATAACGATAATTATTACACTATGCGAATAGTGCAATAAATGTCGGGAGTATTATTATAAATAAATAACTATAAATAATGTTGAGGACTAATACGTCAGGTAAGTAATAATTAAAAACATGACTTTTATAAATTGGAAGAACTTATCGAGTTATACGAGGTGTGGTTACTTAAGTCCAAGTGGACTTTATTATGTGACTTTTGTGTTGTCACGGATATATGACGATTAATATATCAATTTTCTATAACTACGTAACTTATTTAATCGACGGGTTAAATTGAGTTTACTTAGCTATATAAAATGAGTATATTAATGGGCATCGTATCCCATGATGCCCATAGGTTGTGGTACGTGTATTAGGATAATAAATTACTAAATATCTCGTGGAGTTGGCTAAATTGACGAATTTGACAAACTTGACAACATATCTAGGGAATTTATTGGACTACGATATTTACCATATAGTATACTTTGTGCTATGTGATTTAGGTTGGGTATAATCTTGGAACGATATAGTATGTAAATAAATATGGGGGATTACCAAATCGACGGATTTGATAAACTTCGATGATTTATTTAAATAATATATTGGGCTAATGTTAGACCTATAGGCGGTTTATTATTTCTTTCATTGTGACTTCTTGGTTTAAGTTGTGTCGACCCTCCACCCATATGGATACCAAACGTCAAACTTCAAATTAATATGAAGATAATTCGAGAAATGGATATTTTTGGAAAGTTAAATGGAATACGTTCGGGATTGGGAATATTTGATTTTTGAGGAAATGATTCTGAACGGGTTTGATATTATTAGGAAGTGCCGAGTCTGTAGTCGCCATTACTTGAGTTTTGCTTACGTCTTTCATCTATCGATTTCTTTTGCGGATTTCTGGACTTGAGGTGAGTCATAGCCCCACTTTTACTCTTGAACTTTGTTTTCAATACTTGGGGTGAGAAACGTGCAAATGTTTTATGTAGATGATTGGATCTAAACAGTCAGATAATATTAACCAAGTTATGGTCAATAAGTCAGACAGCCTAAACCAATACTCCGGTGAGTTTAGTGTTTCCCCGGATCGTTAGATCCCAACGAGATGTGAAATCTGAAATAAAACGACTTTAAGATCAGGTGAATTGAACAGGAAAAGGGTTTAAATGATTTGTACTACTGAAATATAAGAGAAAATAGCTTTAATAAGCTAAATTAACTAAAACGTGAAATCAGATAAGTACACGTGAAAAAGGGACTGAAAAACGTAAACGTTTATTAATTAAACGTAAACAAAAACAAATTTACTTATAGTAGGATTTTATAAGCCTTAGGGGCTTAAATGCAAATTAAATAAATTTAAAATATTTATTTTATAATTAAAAACTATTTAATTAATTATTTATATTTAATAACTATTTATTAATTATAAAATATTTAACTATTAATTATGAAAATGTAAAATAAGTCTAGAAAATTAAAATTAAAATTTCTAAAAATCTAAAATATTATAAAACTTATTTTAAAATTAAAATTATATTTTTCACTCTATTTATCTATTTATTATTAATTAATTATTATTTAATTATTATTTAACTAATTATATTGATTAATTTATTTAAAATTACTAAAAAGACTTAGATAATTATGAAAAATTTTATATATCTAATTAACCATCATGGGAATCCTAAAAATTTATAAAAACTTTATTTTATGTATTTTTAATTTAATCTACTAATTATTATTCTAATTATTAATTAATATCTAATTAAAATAATTAAATTATGAAAACTAGTAAATGAACAGTATAAATCACAAGAAAATTTCTAAAATTATTTTATGACTTATAAAAGCTAGGAAAAATATAAAATATAAGTATTACCTTATAAAAATATATTATGCTATTTAATTCTTATTTATTGTTTAATTATTAAATAAACTAATATTAATTCTAAATAACACTAGATGACAAAAGAAAATTCTGGAAAAATTTATAAAATTACTTTAATATATAAGAGATTTAATAAAAATATAAAATAGCAGAAGTACTTATAAATAAGCTAATAAGAAAATTAAATAGATAATTTCTATTAAATAGAAGCTATCACTATAATTAAGTTTGGTTTTTTTCTTGTTTTTCTTTTACAAATCTAATAAAATACTTAAAATATCAAACTTTTACAAAGACAAATAATTTAGAAATCAAAAATAAGCACTGAGAGTGCTTATTACCCAAACAGTTTGACCAAAGTTGACTTTCTAAGGAAATAAGCTCAAATGAGCTAATGTGGGGTCCACCTTGGTATTTTCTGGTTCACTTAAGATATTTTAACTTAAATAAGCTAGATTTTCTGATATAAGCTCACTGAATAAGCCAAAAGACCACAATAAGCACTTGCTTATTTGGTTCCTGAGTCAGAAATGGGACAATGTTTAGGTGCAATTCTAGGTGGGGTCCAGTGGTGTACAGGTCAACCAAAGGGTCAAAGGATGAACCTTGGTAGGAGGGGGGTTGGGAGAACCAAGTTTTAGGGTGTGGGACCCACTGATAAGCTCAGAATGAGCTTGGAAAGTGAGGGGTCCAAGCTGGTTTTCACTCAGTTAACTGAGTGAGTGATACAAGCTTATGAGCTTGGTACAAACTTTGAAACAAGCTCAAACAAAGAAACAAAAGTTAATTATTATGTATATATATTATATTAACAAATATAGACAAGAGACTTTACTGGATTAAGCTATAAGCTTGTTATAAGCTTATAAGCAAATCCAACAAAGCTGAGATCCAAACACCCAGACAGGCAACCAAAATGATCAAATTGAGCTTATGAAATAAGCTAAAAAGGACTTATTGAATGCTGAAGTGTAAAGATGGGCTGGTAAGGATTCCAAAATACTAAAGCTTGATCAGTGGGAACCACTGAGTAGCTTTTGAGAGGCTTATGAAGTAGGGTTGTTTGACTGGTTCACTCAGAGGACTGAGTGAATGAACAAGCTTAAAGCTGATTGCAGCCCTAGTGAAAGGGTTTGAAAATGAAAGTTTAAGCTTGAATTTGATAGATAGGTAGCTTAGCTTCTTAATGAGCCTTAAATCACAAGCCAAAGCTCAGTGATGAGCTTATGATGAGCTTGTGATGTTGCTTGTGTACACTGAGTGATCAGTGGTTAAGTTATTTGGATAGCACAAGATTAAGCAATCTCAATAAGCAAATATTGGAAAAACAATTAATCACACAACAAGCTAGTTAGGTAGGCTACACAAATCAACAACAATCTATAACTAACAAGCACTTTTGAACAAGCTAGGAGCTTATGAAATCAGATACCACAACTGTGCACAGGGCAAGACCTTGCCCTGCAGTCCAATTCAAAGGGCAATTTGGTCCACAAATAAATTTCACAAAAATATAAACAAGTTGGAAATCTAAATTTTAGCTGGTAGATTAACTACCCAAGAAGTTTCAAACCCTAAAACAAAACACAAAAATCAGAATAATTCTTGCAACTTTGGTTAAAATCTGAACATACACATTTTGACTTTTAAGTAAAACTTGAGAAGTTGACTTTTATGAGTTTTGATTAATCCTAGTTAATTTTATATGTTGTATTAAGGTGTAATAAGATTAAAATAAGTTAACCTAACCACTTATACAGCTAATATGAAGATTTGGACTTGATTTACACTAACAGTTAACAGATTAGATGAGATTAAATTCTATTTTGACTTTTACACTACTGAGACCTACTTATTATGACTTAAATAGACTAATGTGATCTAAATAAACATGCACAAACAAGAATAAAGCACAATAACATGCATAAATTAGTATGGCAGCTTGATCCAAACACCCCTAAATAGGATTGTTTTTGTGATTAGTGTTACACAATACAGAATTAAGACATGATATTGATCCCTAACACTTGATTATGATTATATAAGATCAGATTAACACAAGAACATAGCAATTAACAACTTATAACTATTAATCACTAATACACTATTTTAACTGTCTAACTTTTAACAACTATTAATTATGATTTTCAATTAACAACCTACTAATTTAACACTTGATTATTACTAACCAATATCAAATAAGCAGGAAACAAGAGAAGTTATACTAGTATTAACAACTAAAAAGTAAATGGCAAAAATCAAGAGATAAGCTTACAACTTGAGTTAAAGCCAAAATCTGAGAACCAAGGACTGAGTACCACACTTATATGCTTACCACTAAGCACTAATACCAAAGCAATCCAGAATAGCTTTGCTCCAAGCTTTGATCATTTTCTTCATTGAATTTTTTATTTTCTATTTATTTTTCTTGATTTTTATTTATTTTTGAGTTTTATTACTACACTCACTTTTTAAAGTTACTCAAAGCCTTCAGAAGCTTTCTTAGAGCTTATATGAACTAAATGAGTCTAGAATCACAGCTAGAAACAACAATCAAGCTATTTGAGATTTTTGATATAAAAGGAAATTGCATATACTGAGAATCATAAAGAAAGCTTGAAATTTATTATTGCCAAAGGTTTAGAATACACTGAAGTTCAAGAAATACCACTAGAAAAGCTTAAAGATACAAAGGAATTTTAAAAGATTAACTAATCGACATACATTTTTATATATAAAACTAGATAACTCCACATTGCTTCCTTCTTCTCTTTTTATTGACTCAAAAGTATCTCCTCAGCTTCATACCACTTTCCCAAGTCAATTTGAGGCCATTGGATGAGTCAAAGTAATCTCCCCCGTTTAAATCTGATTTTGGCGCCAAAACGTGCCACGTGGAATAGAGGCGGTTCCAAAGCAATTAAAACTTCTTGGGAGGTAGCATGAGGTGGAGGGACAAGTATTAGGAGTTTTGAGGCAAGTTGGGGTGGTTTTACTCAAAACCGTGGGTAAGTGTTGCTACAGTGGTGGTTTTAGGTTGAAATGGGGTGTGAAGTGCATTAATTGTGGCGTGTTCAGGGTGAAGGAGATGGTGGAGAGTGGGTGTGATGATTAGGGTGTGAGCTGGAGGGGTTGAGGTGGAGTAACAGGTGTGGGTGTGAGGTGGAAGACGAAGAGGAAAAGCGGGGGTGTTTGTTTTATTTATTTACAAAAAAGGGGTGGGCTGGGTAAGTTTTTGGGCCCAAGTGGTGGACTGGATCAGGAATTGGATTATGGATTTGGTTTTGGGTTGGATTTGTAGCTAATACAAAGGTCCGGTTTGGTTTTTAAGATACAAGGACCAAAAATGTAATTTGGTAAAAGATGAGGGTCTAAGCTGTGATTTTTCCAAACTTCAATTAAGGACTAAACCTGCAATAAACCATTAGTATAAGGACCACAAGTATAGATTTTATCGTTTTAAATCTCAGGGACCAATTCTGCCAATTCCACAAACTCCAGGGATCAAAACTGTAATTTTCTGATTTTTAAAGGGTTGAATTTGTAACTTCTCAAAAGTTATCATAAGGACCAATTATGTCTTTTTAGAATAGTACAAGGGTGTAGTTTGATAATTTTCATTTTTAAACACCCAGGGACTAAATTTGACATTTTTCAAAAGTTGAGGGACCAAAGTTGTCATTTTGCCATTTTTAAACTTTAAAGGACTTTTCTTGACAACTTATGAATTCCAAGGACCTTTTATGACATTTGTATAAGTTTTGATTTACCAGGGACTAGTTTTGCCAATTTTCCAAAGTTCAGGGACTGAAACTGTAAATTATGTGAAATGTTTTGTTTTTCATCAGTTTTCAATCCTTATGCATAAAAACACAATCCAGGGATAATTTTATATATTTCAAGGCATTCCTGTGTGTTTTCATATGTTTTTGCAGCTTAAATGTAACAGAAATGATGAGTATTTACACACTCATCAATCCCCCACACTAAACTATTGCTAGTCCCTAGCAATCTATTTGAGAAAAAATTAATGGATTTTTACTCTTTACCAAAAGCCATCACTTCTGGAGTAGCCAGGTGTAAGAACTGTGGCACACCTGATAACCGTGTGATTTTTAGCAAACCACCAGCTGTCAACGGATTTGATTTGTCTTTACCAGAAGCCGTTTGCTTCTGGACTAGCCAACTCTTGATGGAATAGTCAACATCTTGGTGAGCTGATTACCAATTATGGATTTTCTACGGCCTTTACCACAAGCCATAATCTTGCGGGCTAGCCAACTCATTAGCTTTTTAGGATAATGGGGAGTTGAGGAACCATACAATTTTTGGCAAATTGCAAGCCATCAACGGTTTTGAGATGTCTTTACCAAGAGCCGTTTGCTCCTGGACTAGCCAATCCTGTTGTGGGTTAGACATGGAGGATTGATACCATTTATTGCATTTCTAAGTGTGAAAAAACTTTAAATTTTGATCAAATGAGGGTGCTTGATGGAACATGTGTTTGAATTCGTGAGAATCCCCCCCCCCCCCCCCACACTTAGAAATGAATATTGCCCTCAATATTCAAAACACCGGGTGTTAAACCGATACTTAGAACGTAAGAAGGAAATATTAATAACCTTTATTTTAGGCTATTTACATACAAAGTCACTTTTTTCTTTTGTTTTGAACTTTTTTTTTTTTTTTTTTTTTTTTTTTTTTTTTTTTTTTTTTTAAGATATATACATATATACAACATGTGGGGGCATCTCCCCCACACTAGGTGGTAGAAAAGAGAAAGAAATCAGAAATATGAGTGAAAACCCATATTGCTATGCTTTTGATTACCGAGTCACTAGCTTGACTCGACCTCGAATTGATTTGTCCATGAGGTAGCTTGTTTTTGATTCCCGAGTCACTAGCTTGACTCGACCCCGAATTTAATTGTCCTTGGGGAAAGTTTGGAGATCCGGGACAACCATGTTTGGGATGTCCTCTCCAAAGTAGTGCTTAACACGATGGCCATTTACTTTAAAACATGGACCGTCATTTTGAGATAACTCAACGGTACCATATGGATAAACTTTAGTGATAGTAAATGGACCAGTCCAACGGGTTTTTAATTTTCCCGAGAAGATCTTTAATCTAGAGTTAAAGAGAAGTACTCTATCACCAACGTTAAAAACGCGGTTCTTTATTTTTGAGTCATGTATTCTCTTTGTTTTTTCTTTATAGATTAAAGAGTTCTCATAAGCCTGATCACGTAGTTCATTTAATTCATTCATTTGAATTTTCCTGTGATCACCCGCAGTTTTGAGGTCAAAGTTGGCATGTTTCAAAGCCCAGTAGGCTTTGTGCTCAAGTTCCATCGGTAAATGACATGTCTTTCCGTACACAAGCTTGTAAGGTGTACACCCAATGGGTGTTTTATAAGCTGTACGAAAGGCCCATAGTGCGTCATCTAATTTATCCGACCAGGCAGCACGGTTTTCACCAACAGTCCTCTCAAGTATCCTTTTGATACCACGATTTGAAACTTCCACTTGCCCACTTGTTTGTGGGTGATACGCTGTAGAAAGACGGTGGGTTACACCATACTTTTGCATGACTTTATCAAATTTGTCATTGCAGAAATGCGTACCACGATCACTTATAATAGCACGTGGGGTTCCAAAACGGGAAAAAAGAGATTTCAGGAATTTCACTACAACTCGGGCATCATTTGTGTGTAAAGCCTTAGCTTCAACCCACTTTGATAAATAAGCAACTGCCACAAGTATGTACTTATTTCCTCTGGATGATGGAAATGGCCCCATAAAGTCAATGCCCCAGATATCAAATATTTCACATACTTGAATAGCATTTTGTGGCATCTCATTTCTTTGTGAAATGTTTCCATGACGCTGACAAGCGTCACAGGTTTTAATGAGATCCTGGGCATCTTTATAAATTGTGGGCCAGAAGAATCCGGAATCAAACACCTTTTTGGCGGTGTAATTAGGACTATGATGTCCCCCAGTGGGTCCAGCATGGCAAGCCTTAAGAATTTCAGTGGCTTCCTGTCCATATACACACCGTCGGATGACTTGATCCGCACAGATTTTGAATAAGTAGGGGTCATCCCAGAAGTAATGTTTAACATCCTTAAAGAATTTATTCTTCTGTTGGGTTGACATCCCTTTCACAACAAATTTACCCGCATGGTAGTTTGCGAAGTCGACAAACCATGGGGTAGTAGAATCTCCGCGAAAAGCAACCGCATTAAGTCTTTCGAGAGGAAATGTTTCATTTATTTCCTTTTTCTCATACACATTTTGATGTGGGTTCTCTAATCGGGACAAATGATCAGCAGCCAGGTTCTCCGCTCCTTTTTTATCACGAATAATGATATCAAATTCCTGGAGGAGGAGAACCCAACGGAGCAATCTCGGCTTTGCATCTTGTTTTGCAAATAGATATTTAAGAGCCGAGTGATCCGTATACACTACGCTTTTAGTCAAGATTAAGTATGTCCGAAATTTCTCAAAAGCATACACCACAGCTAATAGTTCTTTTTCTGTAGTGGTGTAATGAGTTTGAGCTTCGTTCATAGTTTTGCTTGCGTAGTGGATAGGCTGAAAGTGTTTCGTTTTGCGTTGCCCCAGGACTGCACCGATAGCAAAATCACTTGCATCGCACATAAGCTCGAAGGGTAAGTCCCAGTCGGGGGCAATAAGAATGGGTGCCTCAGTAAGCTTTTTCTTTAATGTTTCAAAAGCTTCGATGCACTCTGGTGAGAAGATAAAAGGAGTATCCTTTTCAAGGAGATGAGTCATAGGCCGTGAGATTTTAGAAAAATCTTGTATAAATCGACGATAGAAACCGGCATGACCCAAGAAACTCCTAATACCTTTGACGGTAGTAGGGTGAGGCAGTTTTGCAATGACATCAACCTTAGCTCTGTCAACCTCAATCCCATTCTTGGAAATCTTATGGCCGAGGACAATGCCCTCTTTGACCATAAAGTGACTCTTTTCCCAATTTAGACATAGATTGGTGTCTTTACACCTTTTCAACATTTTTTCTAAATTGGTGAGACATGTTTGGAATGAATCCCCAATGACCGAGAAGTCATCCATAAAGACCTCCATCGTTTTACCAATCATGTCGGTAAATATGGCCATCATACACCTCTGGAACGTACCTGGAGCATTACATAAGCCAAAAGGCATACGTTTATAAGCAAAGGTTCCATAAGGGCATGTAAAGGTAGTCTTTTCTTGATCCGATGGATCAATGGGGATTTGAAAGTATCCTGAGAAACCATCAAGGAAACAATAGTACTCGTTCCCTGCTAATCTCTCAAGCATCTGGTCCATAAAGGGCAGCGGAAAGTGGTCTTTGCGGGTGGCGTCATTTAACTTACGATAGTCAATGCAAACACGCCATCCGGTAACCAGCCGAGTTGGAATCAACTCATTTTCCTCATTGGTGACAACAGTAATGCCACCCTTTTTTGGGACACAATGAATGGGACTAACCCATGGACTGTCAGAGATAGGGTAAATCAATCCTGCATCAAGAAGTTTAAGAACCTCTTGTTTAATCACATCATGGATTTTTGGATTTACCCTTCTTTGATGTTGCACTGCAGGCTTGAAGTCATCCTCCATCAAGATTTTGTGTGTACAAAAATCTGGGTTAATACCCTTAATATCGGAGAGTTTCCAAGCAATTGCTTGCTTGTTTGACTTCAAGACCTTTATGAGAGCACTCTTCTCCTCAACACTCAAACCTTTAGCAATAATGACGGGTAATTTATCATCACCCTCCAAGAATGCGTATTCAAGATGAGGAGGTAAGTCCTTGAGTTCGACCTCAGGAAAATCATCAGTTTCCTCAACATATTTGATTTCCTGATTATGAAGTTGTACGGGAGGGAGTGGAAGAGAATTGTCTTGATTTAGCAATCTCTCAAGGAGAAGAATATCTCCCTCCAGATCAATCTCAGTGTTATCAATTCCCAATGGAACTGAATCACTTTTGAGAAAAGCCTCGACCTCTTCCAAAAGGAAATCACTTCCCTCAAACGGAGTGAGAGAAGGGGAAGAGTCGGAAATGATAGGTTCAGATGATGGAGTGGCATCCCCACTCACAGAATTATGAGAATAACCAAGAAACTCTTGAGAGTACTCCTCAGAAGCAATGTCTATGATATCTATTTGATTAACTGCTTCAGAATCATAATTGAAGGAGTACCTCGAGGTTTGATCGAGGTTAAATGTAACAGCTTCATTACCCACACGAAGAGTGATTTCTTGCTCAAATACATCGATAAGAGCACGGCCCGTTCTAAGGAATCCCCTCCCAACAATGAGAGGGACCCTTTGATCGGCATCGAAATCAACCACTACAAAGTCAGCGGGGAGATGAAATTCTCCTACCTTCACAAACACGTCCTCGGCAATGCCGAGAGGACGAGATATCGATCGGTCTGCAAGCTCTAAAGTCATGCAGGTAGGAGTAAGATCAGGAAGAGAAAGTTTCTTCCAAACTGAGTACGGCATTAGGTTGATACTTGCACCAAGATCGGCCAAGGCATAGCAATCAACCATTCCTGGGAATACACATGGTATTAGAAATTTTCCAGGATCTCCCAGCTTCTCGGGAAGCTTCTTTAAAAGAACTGCTGAGCAATTCTCATTCAAGGGAGTCTTTGCCATTTCAAACAGTTTCTCCTTGTTGCTTAACAAGTGTTTGATTGTCGATGCAAATTTGGGCATCAGAATAATAGCATCCGCAAAGCTAATGTCAAAATGCAAATCTTGGAAGATTTGAAAGAATTTATCCATCTGGTGGCTAGCTTTTTCACGGAGCTTTTGCTCACTTAAGCGTGAGGGGTAAGGAATGGAGGAGGTAGAAGGTTTGGACTGAGGTGTTTCAACTGGAATATCATTTGGTTCAAAAACAACTTTAGGTTTTGGTTTGGGTTTCGGGACAACATGAGGTGGGACGTCTTGGGCACCTCCCTTATGAGTAGGAAGTACTTCGTCCTTATTTGCCTCGATGTTATTTTCCACTACCTTGGAAGAAGAAGAAGAAGGGGTAGTGGGAATAGTTGGTCCATCATATGAAACTCCGCTCCTGGTCGTGATCGCCTTTGCATCCCCCCTCGGGTTTGCGATCGTGTTGCTCGGAAGTTTTCCAGAGCCCGAGGGTTGTTCATTTAAAGATTTCTTAAGTTCAGAAATC
This sequence comes from Artemisia argyi, assembly GCA_030686995.1. Lineage (NCBI taxonomy): Eukaryota > Viridiplantae > Streptophyta > Magnoliopsida > Asterales > Asteraceae > Artemisia > Artemisia argyi. Next base: position 63,691,565 of record CM060698.1, read on the forward strand.
TGGCTGACCAACAACCTGTTTGTCTCTTCTTGAGTTTTCATGAACTGCTTCAACAACTCATCTGATGACGGTTGTGGAGCTGGGAGAATGGCTTGTGTTTGGTTAGGGAAATTTTGGACACGGTTATTTTGATTATAACCTTGTTGTGGCTGAAAATTTCCCTGATTTGGGTTACCATTTCCCTGAAAATGATTTCCGGGGTTGAAATTGTTTCTGTTAAAGTTTCCTTGATTGTGGAAACCTTGATTCTGTCCAGGATTGAAATTCCCTTGGTTTTGATAACCTTGGTTCATTCTGGGTTGGTTCTGGTTTCTGTTTTGCAAATTTGGGTTTTGGTTAAACCCGGGTGGTCCCATATGTGTGTTAGCGCGGTAACTTGGTTCCATTTGAGGACGGTATTGATTACCTCCCTGATTTGTAGTACCGGCTAGGGCATTGGCTTCAAAAGGACTACCATCGGTGGCAGTACAATTGTAGTAAGCATGTGGGCCACCACAAGTGACACAAACTTCCACTTTTTTAACTTAAGCATGTGAAGGATTTTGTGTGAAAGTGACTTTTTTCTGGCTTGAGAGAACCAAAGCTTGAATGGCGTCCGTGAGTTTATCTATCTTAGCATCGGTGCTAGAAGTACTCACGGGCGATGAAGTAGAAGGACCAGCACTCACTTGGGAATTATATGGCTTTGTGCGTGTAGTGCGGACTTTGGACTTATTTTCAATAATTTCTAAAGCTTCTTTTGTGGTTTTGCTCAAAAAATTACCTCCCGCGGAGGCATTGAGAGAATCTTGGTCAGATTGACTCACACCATTATAAAACGTGTCAATTTGCATTAATTCAGTGAAACCATGATGAGGACATCGACGAAGCAATTCTTTGAAACGATCCCAAGCGTCACCAAACGATTCATCAAACCTTTGAGTAAATTTGATGATTTCATTTTTAAGACTTGTCGTTCTGGACGGGGGAAAAAATTCGTTAACAAATTTGGTAACTAGATCTTCCCATGAGTGTATTGAACGAGGAGGTTGTTTTTCCAGCCAAATCCGGGCTGCTCCCTCAAGAGAAAATGGGAAAAGAAGAAGTTTAACTGCTTCGGAAGGGACGTTCTTGTATTTGATGGTTGAAGTGATTTTATTAAACCATCTAATGTGACCATGGGGATCATCCCTCTCAAAACCATAAAATTGGCTTGAAGTTACTAGATTTAGTAACCCGGTTTTGAGCTCAAAGTATTCAGCCACGATGGCTGGAACAACAATAGCGTCTCCGTAACCCTCAATGGGTGCTTGGAGAAGCTCATTCATCGGACGGTCTTCCGCCATGATAACTTTCTTTGGTGAAACAGCACGTTCCTCAGATACGGCTGTTGGGGCAGAACGTCTACGGCGTCTTCGAGGAATTCTGACAAGCTCACGTAAAGGGCTTGTGGACCTAGAAGAACGAGTGCGCATGCACTAGAGACGACTCTAAGATTACTTAGAGTGACGGGAAATTTACAAATAAAATATGAACAAAAAGATGATATATAACAAAGGGTGAAAAATTCAAACTCACAGATATTTCAAAAAGTCGTAATACGCAGCACACCTCCCCGGCAGCGGCGCCAAATTTTGATTGGATCTAAACAGTCAGATAATATTAACCAAGTTATGGTCAATAAGTCAGACAGCCTAAACCAATACTCCGGTGAGTTTAGTGTTTCCCCGGATCGTTAGATCCCAACGAGATGTGAAATCTGAAATAAAACGACTTTAAGATCAGGTGAATTGAACAGGAAAAGGTTTTAAATGATTTGTACTACTGAAATATAAGAGAAAATAGCTTTAATAAGCTAAATTAACTAAAACGTGAAATCAGATAAGTACACGTGAAAAAGGGACTGAAAAACGTAAACGTTTATTAATTAAACGTAAACAAAAACAAATTTACTTATAGTAGGATTTTATAAGCCTTAGGGGCTTAAATGCAAATTAAATAAATTTAAAATATTTATTTTATAATTAAAAACTATTTAATTAATTATTTATATTTAATAACTATTTATTAATTATAAAATATTTAACTATTAATTATGAAAATGTAAAATAAGTCTAGAAAATTAAAATTAAAATTTCTAAAAATCTAAAATATTATAAAACTTATTTTAAAATTAAAATTATATTTTTCACTCTATTTATCTATTTATTATTAATTAATTATTATTTAATTATTATTTAACTAATTATATTGATTAATTTATTTAAAATTACTAAAAAGACTTAGATAATTATGAAAAATTTTATATATCTAATTAACCATCATGGGAATCCTAAAAATTTATAAAAACTTTATTTTATGTATTTTTAATTTAATCTACTAATTATTATTCTAATTATTAATTAATATCTAATTAAAATAATTAAATTATGAAAACTAGTAAATGAACAGTATAAATCACAAGAAAATTTCTAAAATTATTTTATGACTTATAAAAGCTAGGAAAAATATAAAATATAAGTATTACCTTATAAAAATATATTATGCTATTTAATTCTTATTTATTGTTTAATTATTAAATAAACTAATATTAATTCTAAATAACACTAGATGACAAAAGAAAATTCTGGAAAAATTTATAAAATTACTTTAATATATAAGAGATTTAATAAAAATATAAAATAGCAGAAGTACTTATAAATAAGCTAATAAGAAAATTAAATAGATAATTTCTATTAAATAGAAGCTATCACTATAATTAAGTTTGGTTTTTTTCTTGTTTTTCTTTTACAAATCTAATAAAATACTTAAAATATCAAACTTTTACAAAGACAAATAATTTAGAAATCAAAAATAAGCACTGAGAGTGCTTATTACCCAAACAGTTTGACCAAAGTTGACTTTCTAAGGAAATAAGCTCAAATGAGCTAATGTGGGGTCCACCTTGGTATTTTCTGGTTCACTTAAGATATTTTAACTTAAATAAGCTAGATTTTCTGATATAAGCTCACTGAATAAGCCAAAAGACCACAATAAGCACTTGCTTATTTGGTTCCTGAGTCAGAAATGGGACAATGTTTAGGTGCAATTCTAGGTGGGGTCCAGTGGTGTACAGGTCAACCAAAGGGTCAAAGGATGAACCTTGGTAGGAGGGGGGTTGGGAGAACCAAGTTTTAGGGTGTGGGACCCACTGATAAGCTCAGAATGAGCTTGGAAAGTGAGGGGTCCAAGCTGGTTTTCACTCAGTTAACTGAGTGAGTGATACAAGCTTATGAGCTTGGTACAAACTTTGAAACAAGCTCAAACAAAGAAACAAAAGTTAATTATTATGTATATATATTATATTAACAAATATAGACAAGAGACTTTACTGGATTAAGCTATAAGCTTGTTATAAGCTTATAAGCAAATCCAACAAAGCTGAGATCCAAACACCCAGACAGGCAACCAAAATGATCAAATTGAGCTTATGAAATAAGCTAAAAAGGACTTATTGAATGCTGAAGTGTAAAGATGGGCTGGTAAGGATTCCAAAATACTAAAGCTTGATCAGTGGGAACCACTGAGTAGCTTTTGAGAGGCTTATGAAGTAGGGTTGTTTGACTGGTTCACTCAGAGGACTGAGTGAATGAACAAGCTTAAAGCTGATTGCAGCCCTAGTGAAAGGGTTTGAAAATGAAAGTTTAAGCTTGAATTTGATAGATAGGTAGCTTAGCTTCTTAATGAGCCTTAAATCACAAGCCAAAGCTCAGTGATGAGCTTATGATGAGCTTGTGATGTTGCTTGTGTACACTGAGTGATCAGTGGTTAAGTTATTTGGATAGCACAAGATTAAGCAATCTCAATAAGCAAATATTGGAAAAACAATTAATCACACAACAAGCTAGTTAGGTAGGCTACACAAATCAACAACAATCTATAACTAACAAGCACTTTTGAACAAGCTAGGAGCTTATGAAATCAGATACCACAACTGTGCACAGGGCAAGACCTTGCCCTGCAGTCCAATTCAAAGGGCAATTTGGTCCACAAATAAATTTCACAAAAATATAAACAAGTTGGAAATCTAAATTTTAGCTGGTAGATTAACTACCCAAGAAGTTTCAAACCCTAAAACAAAACACAAAAATCAGAATAATTCTTGCAACTTTGGTTAAAATCTGAACATACACATTTTGACTTTTAAGTAAAACTTGAGAAGTTGACTTTTATGAGTTTTGATTAATCCTAGTTAATTTTATATGTTGTATTAAGGTGTAATAAGATTAAAATAAGTTAACCTAACCACTTATACAGCTAATATGAAGATTTGGACTTGATTTACACTAACAGTTAACAGATTAGATGAGATTAAATTCTATTTTGACTTTTACACTACTGAGACCTACTTATTATGACTTAAATAGACTAATGTGATCTAAATAAACATGCACAAACAAGAATAAAGCACAATAACATGCATAAATTAGTATGGCAGCTTGATCCAAACACCCCTAAATAGGATTGTTTTTGTGATTAGTGTTACACAATACAGAATTAAGACATGATATTGATCCCTAACACTTGATTATGATTATATAAGATCAGATTAACACAAGAACATAGCAATTAACAACTTATAACTATTAATCACTAATACACTATTTTAACTGTCTAACTTTTAACAACTATTAATTATGATTTTCAATTAACAACCTACTAATTTAACACTTGATTATTACTAACCAATATCAAATAAGCAGGAAACAAGAGAAGTTATACTAGTATTAACAACTAAAAAGTAAATGGCAAAAATCAAGAGATAAGCTTACAACTTGAGTTAAAGCCAAAATCTGAGAACCAAGGACTGAGTACCACACTTATATGCTTACCACTAAGCACTAATACCAAAGCAATCCAGAATAGCTTTGCTCCAAGCTTTGATCATTTTCTTCATTGAATTTTTTATTTTCTATTTATTTTTCTTGATTTTTATTTATTTTTGAGTTTTATTACTACACTCACTTTTTAAAGTTACTCAAAGCCTTCAGAAGCTTTCTTAGAGCTTATATGAACTAAATGAGTCTAGAATCACAGCTAGAAACAACAATCAAGCTATTTGAGATTTTTGATATAAAAGGAAATTGCATATACTGAGAATCATAAAGAAAGCTTGAAATTTATTATTGCCAAAGGTTTAGAATACACTGAAGTTCAAGAAATACCACTAGAAAAGCTTAAAGATACAAAGGAATTTTAAAAGATTAACTAATCGACATACATTTTTATATATAAAACTAGATAACTCCACATTGCTTCCTTCTTCTCTTTTTATTGACTCAAAAGTATCTCCTCAGCTTCATACCACTTTCCCAAGTCAATTTGAGGCCATTGGATGAGTCAAAGTAATCTCCCCCGTTTAAATCTGATTTTGGCGCCAAAACGTGCCACGTGGAATAGAGGCGGTTCCAAAGCAATTAAAACTTCTTGGGAGGTAGCATGAGGTGGAGGGACAAGTATTAGGAGTTTTGAGGCAAGTTGGGGTGGTTTTACTCAAAACCGTGGGTAAGTGTTGCTACAGTGGTGGTTTTAGGTTGAAATGGGGTGTGAAGTGCATTAATTGTGGCGTGTTCAGGGTGAAGGAGATGGTGGAGAGTGGGTGTGATGATTAGGGTGTGAGCTGGAGGGGTTGAGGTGGAGTAACAGGTGTGGGTGTGAGGTGGAAGACGAAGAGGAAAAGCGGGGGTGTTTGTTTTATTTATTTACAAAAAAGGGGTGGGCTGGGTAAGTTTTTGGGCCCAAGTGGTGGACTGGATCAGGAATTGGATTATGGATTTGGTTTTGGGTTGGATTTGTAGCTAATACAAAGGTCCGGTTTGGTTTTTAAGATACAAGGACCAAAAATGTAATTTGGTAAAAGATGAGGGTCTAAGCTGTGATTTTTCCAAACTTCAATTAAGGACTAAACCTGCAATAAACCATTAGTATAAGGACCACAAGTATAGATTTTATCGTTTTAAATCTCAGGGACCAATTCTGCCAATTCCACAAACTCCAGGGATCAAAACTGTAATTTTCTGATTTTTAAAGGGTTGAATTTGTAACTTCTCAAAAGTTATCATAAGGACCAATTATGTCTTTTTAGAATAGTACAAGGGTGTAGTTTGATAATTTTCATTTTTAAACACCCAGGGACTAAATTTGACATTTTTCAAAAGTTGAGGGACCAAAGTTGTCATTTTGCCATTTTTAAACTTTAAAGGACTTTTCTTGACAACTTATGAATTCCAAGGACCTTTTATGACATTTGTATAAGTTTTGATTTACCAGGGACTAGTTTTGCCAATTTTCCAAAGTTCAGGGACTGAAACTGTAAATTATGTGAAATGTTTTGTTTTTCATCAGTTTTCAATCCTTATGCATAAAAACACAATCCAGGGATAATTTTATATATTTCAAGGCATTCCTGTGTGTTTTCATATGTTTTTGCAGCTTAAATGTAACAGAAATGATGAGTATTTACACACTCATCAATCCCCCACACTAAACTATTGCTAGTCCCTAGCAATCTATTTGAGAAAAAATTAATGGATTTTTACTCTTTACCAAAAGCCATCACTTCTGGAGTAGCCAGGTGTAAGAACTGTGGCACACCTGATAACCGTGTGATTTTTAGCAAACCACCAGCTGTCAACGGATTTGATTTGTCTTTACCAGAAGCCGTTTGCTTCTGGACTAGCCAACTCTTGATGGAATAGTCAACATCTTGGTGAGCTGATTACCAATTATGGATTTTCTACGGCCTTTACCACAAGCCATAATCTTGCGGGCTAGCCAACTCATTAGCTTTTTAGGATAATGGGGAGTTGAGGAACCATACAATTTTTGGCAAATTGCAAGCCATCAACGGTTTTGAGATGTCTTTACCAAGAGCCGTTTGCTCCTGGACTAGCCAATCCTGTTGTGGGTTAGACATGGAGGATTGATACCATTTATTGCATTTCTAAGTGTGAAAAAACTTTAAATTTTGATCAAATGAGGGTGCTTGATGGAACATGTGTTTGAATTCGTGAGAATCCCCCCCCCCACACTTAGAAATGAATATTGCCCGCCAGCCCGCCAAGCCGAAGCATCATTGTTATTATTGAGGTATATTGAGATGATTATTGGATATGGGATTCTTGAGATGATTTGAGGATTTGAGATTTATTGATTTAGTAATATGATGGCGTTTTGAGGAATTATATGGCGTTTTGAGGAATTATATGGCTTAATTATTTTATGAATAATTTTAGTAATGCGGTATTTTAAATCTTTCTTGATATATATGATTGGGAATTATATGATGATTTTGATACGGTATTTTGAGTTTCGCGGTTTAGTTGTATTGAAACACTTACACCTACCCTACGCCGTTGTCACAGACTATGGCCTCCCGTACGTTTGACGTTGTTGAGGATATTCTTACTACACCTGTACGCCCAGCACAGATCACCATGGATCCTGGTGATCCTTATAGGATTGCCATGCATTCAGCTATTGTGTCACCGACAGCTTCTACTTCTGCACCGCCTGCTGCACCTACGCAGGGACCCTCATCTTCTTTAGGGCTCCCTGGTACTTTGAGGCAGCTTACTCTTCATCAGGCTTTGGCTCGTGTGGCTCCACGTTTTGCCCACCGAGCTACGGCACGTATGTCGGTACGCCCTACTTCAACACCTTTACATTTGGATGCTCACACTCTCTTGTCAGATGCACCACCTGCATCATTGCGTCGTCGTCCTAGATCACCTACCCCATCTCCACATGGTTCACATGTTAGGAGACGACGATTGATGACGTACTCTTCTGATGAGGAGGAGGAGGAGTACGAGGGTGAGGATGAGGCTGATGACCCTCAGGAGGCTGAGCAGGGTGATGATGACCCTGAGGAGGAGGATGACCCTCAGGAGGAAGAGATGCCTGATGATGATGGTTTGTTAGTGCCGCCAGCTCAGGCTAAGGAGCCTGATTCACCTATACATCCGATAGAGCCTGTTTCACCTGATCATCCATTTCTGTTTGAGTTACCACCTGGTAGTCCCGTTGAGTCGGATGCACCTTCTGAAGTTTCTGCTGAGCATGCAGAGTTAGGTGAGACTTGTAGGATGTGGGCTCAGATTACTGATCTTGGTGAGAGAGTTACACGTATGTCTGAGCGGATTGATAGGGTGACCATTGAGTTCATTGGGGAGTTGAGGATTGACATGGTTACGGCTGAGAGGAGAGTTACTGAGATAAGGAGAGGTATGATGGAGATTCATGAGCATATTGAGGGTTTACAGCGAGGTTTTATCACAGCTCGAGAGGCCGACCGCAAGTTATGGCAGAGGAATGCTGAGCTAGAGAAGGAGGTGGCAGACCTCAAGAGAGACAGCGACACCCTTAGTGTGGAGTTAGGATCACTATGGAGAGAGCTTGATGGCTTGAGGCAGGAGTTGAGGAGCCTCCGCCAACAGCGTGGCTAGATGTTTGAGTTATGTTGTCTTGTTGCTTTCTACACCGAGGAGTGTTCGGTTAGAAAAGCTAGTTATCGTATTTTGATGTATTTTCCGTTCAGTATTCGTCTCGTTTGGAACGATTATTATCTTTTGTGTTTTTCGGTAGTTGGAACGATGTTGGATCTCTATTGTATGGTTGATGGTTATTATTATATGATACTATATGGTTTTGGATATTGTGGAAATTGAGTCCCTATTTGCCTTATTGATGTCTTGTGGTGTATTGTTGATATTATTTCCATGACTTGGCTTCGTTGATTTAATTCTTGTTGAGCATATGATAAGTTCTATCGGAGACTCATGAACCTTGTATGATGTTTCAGATCAATGGCTCCACGACGAAACCCTGTTAGAGCTACCAGAACTGGTCCTGCAATGACTACACCTGGTCGCCGAGGACGCTGTCCTACTCGAAATGTTGAAACCCCTACTCCTGATAACCTGGACACTACTAACCACAACAACAGGAATCAAAATGTTGATGTTCAGGGAGACAGTGATCATGTTCCACTTAACGCACCTACTGTAGATCAAGCAATGATCAATCAACTTGTGGAGCAACGAGTTGCTGAGCTACTAGTTGAGTCAAATCATTCCAACAATTCTGCTGGAACATTTCCACCTGTTCGTGCTAATGGATGTAACTATAAGGAGTTTAGAATTTGTGGACCCATTGAGTTTGGTGGAACTGAAGGAGTGGTCTACTTGGTCAGGTGGATAGAGAAGACTGAGTCAGTGTTTAATGTCAGTGGTTGTGCAGAGAATGCGAAGGTAAAGTTTGCTTCTTTTACTTTCAAGGATGAAGCTTTAACTTGGTGGAACAATTACCGAAATTCGGTTAGGAGTAACGTGGCTTATGCTATAACTTGGGAGCAATGTAAGTCTTTGCTGATTCAGACTTACTGCCCAAGGAATGAGGTTAAGAAGCTGGAGATTGAGTTCTGGAATCATAAGGTTAAAGGTACCGATATGGCAACTTACAATCGCCGTTATCGAGAGTTAGCCTTACTTTGCCCCGATATGGTTAGGACTGAGACACAAAGGATTGAGAGGTATACCAATGGGTTGCCGGTAGCTACAAGGAACGATGTGATTTCTGCTAAGCCTGCAAACATTCATGAGGCTATCACTATCGCTCAACAATTGATGGACTCGTTGGTATTGGAAGAAGCTGAGAAAGACAAGAATGGAAAGAGGAAGAGGGATAATCATTCTAAGGGTAATGATCATCGAAACAAGCGACAAACAACTACTAGAGCTTATGCTATGGGAGATGGAGACAAGAAGAACTACAATGGAGATGCACCCAAGTGTAACCGATGTTATAAGAATCATTCTGGATAATGTACTGTGATGTGCAAGAATTGCTCTAAGATGGGACACATAGCTAAGGATTGTAGAGCTCGACCACTTGCTATGGTTCAAGCTACTCCTGAAACTATGAGTAAGGCAAATGTTACTTGTTATGGATGTGGAAAGAAGGGACATTATAGGAATGAGTGTAGGGAATCATGGAACCGAGGAAGTCAAGGCTCGGGTGGTAATGGGTACAATCATGGAAACCGTGGAGCTGGAGGAAACCGTGGACGACAAGATAATGAGGACCAACGTGTGGAAGCTGGAGCTGCTCATGGGAGAGTGTATGCACTTGGGAACGAGAGAGGAGAAGATCCGAACGTCGTTACTGGTGCGTTCCTTCTCAATAATCGTTATGCTTCCATACTATTTACTGGTGCCGATAAAAGTTTTGTGTCCACTAAGTTTGCACCCTTACTAGAGAAACCCCCGATGGCCTTAGGAATTGGTTATGATGTAGAGTTAGCTAATGGAGACATAGAAAGGATTAGGACTATCATTCGCGGTTGTACGTTAAATTTTTTGAATCGTCCTTTCAACATAGATCTTCTACCCGTCACATTAGGAAGTTTTGATGTCATTATTGGTATGGATTGGTTGTCAAAGTATCGTGCTCATATACTTTGCGATGAGAAGATTGTGCGTGTGCCTTACGGCAGGGAGATTCTGAATATACCAGGAGATCGAAAGGAATTGAGAGGCCCATCTAGATTAGCGGTCATATCTTGCACTAAATTATCGAAGCTAATGGAAAAAGGATGTTGCCTTTTCTTAGCTCAAATTTCTAAGAAAGGAGGGAAGGAGAAGAAGGAAAGATGCATTGGAGATGTGCCTATAGTTTGTGATTTTTCGGATGTATTTCCCGATGATTTGCCAGGAATCCCGCCTACTAGACAAGTAGAGTTTCAGATTGAGTTGATACCTGGTGCCGCACCTGCGGCACGAGCGCCTTATCATCTTGCACCTACTGAACTGGAAGAGTTGTCAAAACAATTAGCGGAGTTAGCCAAAAAGGGATTTATAAGACCAAGTTCTTCGCCTTAGGGAGCCCCGGTCTTATTCGTGAAGAAGAAGGATGGATCGTTTCGTATGTGTATTGATTATCGAGAGTTGAACAAGTTAACGGTGAAGAATAGATACCCGTTACCAAGGATCGACGATTTGTTCTATCAGCTTCAAGGATCGAGTGTGTATTCGAAGATCGATTTGAGATCGGGATATCATCAGCTTCGAGTTCGTGAGGAAGATATTCTGAAAACGGCTTTCAGAACCCGTTACGGGCATTACGAGTTTCAGGTGATGCCGTTTGGGTTGACTAACGCACCGGCGGTATTCATGGATCTCATGAATCGGGTGTGCAAGCCTTACTTAGATAAATTTGTGATTGTGTTCATCGATGACATTCTAATTTATTCGAAGAGTGAGAAGGAGCATGAGGAGCATCTAAGGCTTATCTTAGAATAGCTCAGGAAAGAGAAACTGTGTGCCAAGTTTTCTAAATGTGAATTTTGGATTCCGACGGTACAATTTTTGGGACAGGTGATTGATAGGCAAGGAGTTCATGTAGATCCTGCTAAGATTGAAGCAATTAAAGATTGGGATGCACCAACGATCCCGACTGAAGTTCGTCAATTTTTGGGTTTAGCCGGTTATTACCGAAGGTTCATTGAGGGATTTTCGAAGATAGCAAAACCGTTGACCAAATTGACTCAAAAGAGTGTTAAATACAAATAGAGAGATAAGGAAGAGGAAGCATTTCAAGTACTTAAGGATATGTTGTGTAGTGCTCCTATCTTAGCGTTACCTGAAGGTAGTGAGGACTTTGTCGTCTATTGTGACGCTTCGCATAAAGGTTTAGGAGCTGTATTAATGCAACGAGAGAAGGTGATAGCTTACGCTTCCCGACAGCTCAAGAAGCACGAGAAGAACTACACCACCCATGATTTGGAGTTAGGTGCTGTGGTTTTTGCTTTAAGAATATGGAGACACTATTTGTATGGAACCAAGTGTGTTGTGTTCACTGACCACAAAAGTCTACAACACATTTTGAATCAAAAAGAGCTCAACATGAGACAACGACGTTGGATTGAGTTGTTAAGTGATTATGATTGTGAAATTCGTTACCATCCTGGTAAAGCAAACGTTGTTGCTGATGCTCTTAGCCGAAAGGAGAGAATACCACCGTTATGAGTTAAGTCATTAGGAATGACTATCGTATCGCCGTTACCGTCTCAAATATTAGAAGCTCAAACGGAAGCATTGAAAGTAGAAAATCGACCTGCTGAGAACATATTTGGGATGGCAGAAAATGAGAAGGGATTTGTTAAGCGTTCTGATGGAGTATTATGTTTTGGAGAGCGAAGTTAGGTACCATTGTATGGAGGAATTCGAGAGTTGATTAGGCATGAGTCGCATAAGTCAAGATACTCTATTCATCCTGGGTCTAACAAGATGTACCAGGACTTTAAAAAGTTATATTGGTGGCCAAATATGAAAGCAGATATAGCATTGTATGTTAGTAAGTCTTTGACTTGCTCTAAGGTTAAGACCGAACATCAAAGACCGTCAGGATTATTGACGCAGCCAGAACTCCCGGTTTGGAAGTGGGAGCGGATCATGATGGACTTTATTACCAAATTACCAAAGACAGCTAGCGGTTGTGACGCTATCTGGGTAATTGTGGATCGTTTGACTAAGTCTGCTCATTTCCTGGCGATTAGTGAAGATGATAGTGTCGATAAACTTGTGAGGTTGTATGTGAAGGAGATCGTTTCTCGTCATGGAGTTTCGATATCGATTTTTTCTGATCACGACAGCCGCTTTACGTCAGCGTTGTGGCGATCACTTCAAACCGCTTTGGGGACGAGACTTGATATGAGTACTGCATGTCAGCATATCACCCCCAAACCGATGGTCAAAGTGAGAGAACTATTCAGACTTTGGAGGATATACTTCGTGCATGCATAATAGACTTTGGTAAAGGCTGGGAGAAGTATCTACCCCTTGCGGAGTTTTCTTATAATAATAGCTACCACACAAGTCTTAAAGTTGCACCATTTGAAGCTCTATATGGCCGAAAATGTCGTTCGCCTATTGGTTGGGCTGAAGTTGGAGATAGCCAACTCACAGGCCCTGAGCTTATTTTGGAGACTACTGAGAAAGTGACGCAAATTAGAGATCGATTACAAGCAGCTAGGGATAGACAGAAAAGTTACGCCGATCAGAGACGTAAACCCCTAGAATTTCATGTTGGAGACAAAGTGATGCTGAAAGTCTCGCCTTGGAAGGGTGTGATACGTTTCGGGAAATGTGGGAAACTCAACCCCCGCTACATTGGACCATTTCTCATTTTGGAAAGAATTGGGCCTGTGACTTATCAGTTGGAATTACCACAGGAACTGAGTAAAGTTCATGATGTGTTTCATGTTAGCAATTTGAAGAAATGTCTTTCGGATGAAACGCCGGTTATACCAATTAAGGATATTCGTGTGGATGAGAGTTTGAATTTTGTAGAGGAGCCGATTGAGATATTGGATAGAGAGATTAAACGACTTAAGAGAAGTCGTATTCCGCTCATCAAAGTTCGTTGGAATTCGTGGCATGGACCAGAATTCACGTGGGAACGTGAGGATGAGTTTCGAAAGAGATATCCGAAGCTTTTTACTTCGTAGATGGTTTGTTCCGAGTGAAAACCGGGACGGGTTTCTTCTGAGGCTGGGAGGATGTGACAACTGGCAAATTAGGGAGCCCTTTTGAAAATCCGCATTACTTTAAAATTTATGATTTTTGGAATATTCGAAAAGTTTATTTGTGATGAGATTTTGTGAACATTGGAAGGTGATTTTAAATCGTACGTTATTTATGGAATTTGATTATTAATTAATGGTTTGGTTTGGTTCATTCGTGATGATTTATTTTTGAGATGATTATGTGGCACTACATTGACTCCGGCACTAGGATAACCTAACAATTTTAATTATTTTAAATATTGGTTCGGATATTTATATTTTTGGAACGTATCGCGAGACTTTTGATTATTTGGAATGAGCTCGGTTCGAGAGAGTTGATTTATTTTAAAAAGGTTTCGGGTTTGGTCCGTGTATTTTGATGCGTGGGAATCGCAACAGGCTTTACCTCTCGAGGGATCTCGAGAAGCTTACAACCCCCACCAGGCAGTGTACCTGATCGTTGTAGTATAGTATAGTGACAAGTACCGGGGGATTGATCGTTCAGCTTGGGAATAGTGTCGCTAGGATTAGAAAGCCTAATTTACTAGTTCTAAAGGTGAGGGATGATTATTTTTATATTTTTTTATGTTTTTTAGAAAGCAAGTAAAATCTCGGGTTTTGAAGGAGTGGGCGGAATTAGTTGCTATTCAACTAACCCAAAACTAAGATGCAATCAAAATAAAATAATAAAAATGAAATTAAACTAATTATTACAAAGGTTGTGAGCAGTAATTGGAGAAATTGTGTTTACTTAGACTTCACTACTCCCTAGATATCTTTTACATGTTAATTACTTGTTATAATTGCATGGATGACGGATCGTATTCCTTAATACCATTCATGGGGTGGCATACATAACTCCCCAATTCTATGAGCTCTTATCTCCTCCTACACCATGACCCAGCACAACTATAGGGATTGTAAACAGTGGCTCATGCATTAAATACAACCAATAAAGACCTAGTACGCCTCGGTTCATGTTTCTTAAGACGTTCAAGCATGTTACCATTTGGAGATCTGCCAGTTTTCTTAAGCCTAACATATAAATCATTCATCCAAGAACAAGAATAAACAAGTAATCAACACATAATCAATATCCAGGTTTCATTAGATCTAAGCAAACACAAGAGAGATCTAGCCTAGCATAATGGAATTGAGACAAGAACAAGATATAGACAACCAACACATAGACATATTGATTGAATTAAAAGAACACTTATCTCAATTACAATGCAAGGTATCAAGGGTTTGGAACCCTTGAAAACCTGTAAAAGATGCACCAAATTCGTCTTTAGGGTTTCACCAAAACTTCCCTCCCTTTAATGTAAAAACTAGAAAACTATATATAGGAAAACTGGGCTGACGGCGTCAAGACAAACATGTGACGCTGTCACCTCGCCGCCAAATACCTCCTCGGACGGCCTTGATCCACTTATGACGGCCTGTGTGACGCCGTCACCACCTACGGTATTTTATTCTTGGGACTTTGACGCCGTCAGGATGGCTTTTGACGCCGTCACCACCTACGGTATTTTATTCTTGCTGTCTGACGCCGTTAGGGTGTAACTCTTGACGCCGTCACCTAGTGCTTCAAGCATGGAAAATTGATACTTTGCCGTTTTCTTCACTTTTATGCTCCAAAAACGTCAAAAATGGCTTTTTTTCCAGAATTCACTCTCCAAGTACCTAAAATCACAAAAGGAACGATTTAGGGCAATATTTGATCAAATAAAGTCGGATTCGGGCTTAAATGACCCTCTAAAAACGGATCATTTTTCGCCTCATCATATACCCTTACACTTGAGATTTGCTTGTCCTCAAGCAAATGCGCTTTTATTCTACTCAAAAGACAAGTTAGGGGTCATTTAACACTAATATAAAAGTAATTACAACAAATAATCGTTTCACTAAAGACCAATAGACAAACACGGAGATCATACACAAGCACCTCACAAATAGTGTTTAGATACTCACATCTCTCGGGTGTAATAAAGTAATATAACATTATGGAAATGGAAGATATCTCTCACTACCTGTCATAGCAAAATAGATTACCATAGGCTTGGGAAAGGATCAAACCTCCACCATATGGCGTAAGCACCTAGGATAAACTATCAAAGAGGTCTTTTAAAGGGTTGTAACGTTAGGTATAGGGATATGAAATACACGGTGTTGTTGGATAAAGGAAGTTTTACTGGTGGCGAGTTAACAATCTTGGTTAATTACATGTACAATATGGCGTTGCTAAGCCAAGACTAGACTCGACTTAAGCTAATAAATGAAAAATAACAAAAACATAAAATAAACATAGAATGAAACGGGATGGTAGTCCGTATGTTTTTATCTCTTTTTCTTTTTTTTTATTTTTTTTTCTTTTTCTTGTTTTTTCGATTTATTTATTTATTTTTTTTTTTTGCATACACTCTTACCCTACCATCCGAAATAATACATCATAGGGGATGAGAATTCCCCTTACACTTGAATCTTTACATACTTTACATTAAACTAATCTAATGACTTGAATTAAGAAAATCAAAACATTTGGAGCACTTTTAAGATTAACGTACATATGGGGGTAATAAGTAATGTTCTTCCCCATTACTCCATAAAATAAGTACTTACCCATGAGTCCCAATCGTCCCAAAACAATATGTACAAGGATATGACTCGACTTAGCAACCATGTAATCAATTAGAAAGTTAACTTAGGGTTTAACAAATAATAATAATGCACTAAAAATGAGCGCATACACGGAAGGCTAAGGCGATTTGGTTGTACATTTAAGTGGGGTGTAACAAATTCTTCCTTTAAGTAAAATGCTTAAAGTTAGAAACGAAAAGATAGGCTCGGAGGGGTGTACTAGGGGTTTCGTGTACTAAAAATGAGTACAACGCTAAGGGTGTGGGGAAAATTAGTTGACTTAACTAGCCAAGTAATATGACTTAAATGGTCAAGTAATTATAATACGGGTTTAACACAAGGGTGATCCTAATGCCTCTTATCATGTAGTAAATCCTACCACACGAATGTAGTCTCACTAGCGGTCTCGGGATGCATCACTAACGCAAGTTCTAGAATCTAAATGCTACCGGTACACTCATAAGCACTAATAGTAAATGCTTTTCCTATCAAATCTAAAGGCGAACCTAACATTTTTGGGTGGAAAATTTTTCTGAATATACGGTTATGTGCTAGTCATACAATCTCCTATCTATGAGACGCTTGCTATGGCTAAAGTTTCACTCCTAAATGTTGTAAAAAATTTTAAATTTGGCGCTAAAATTACACTAACAAGTATTTCTCGTAGTTTTATTACACATCTACCATCAAACAAAACAAACTCAAGCGAAAGTGCATATGTAAGGTATCATCTTTTTACCCTCCCCTTACACTTAAGATGAACATTGTCCCCAATGTTCAAGTAAAGAATGTAAAAGTGAAAAAGTAAAGAGAATGAAATCAAATACTCCCCTGATTCGCTCGGTATGGATTTTAGGTTGGCCAGGTTAAATCTTCTTCCAAGAAAACGAACAATCAAAGCTTCCCTTCCAGAATATAAATCATCTCCTTGTTAAACATAACCTGTAAATCCTGAGAAAATAGACAAGACAACCTCACGTAAAATCGGCGGCATCCTATATAAGTTCCTAAATCCTAGAAAACAAAGTAAGATATAATGCTTGTGGAATGAAGTTTGCAGATTTCCTGGAGATTATAAAACTTAATAATTCACAAAAACCATAAGACTCCGTTAGAAAAACAAAACCGGTAAAATTTCCAGATTTTTAACTCCTGACGCCGTCAAGAGTAAACCCCTGACGCCGTCAGAATGGACCTGCAGAAATTCTTATGTTAAGTTTCCGGAAAATTTCTAAAAAAACTTCGTCCTACTTCCTGGAAAATCCTGCAAAACTTCATTATGACTCAATACAAGCATTTGACTCTAACAAATACGAATATACATGTTCATTTAATATTGTGGAGAATCATGATCGGTTTGTTTCTTGAAAACATATTTGGGGTTTCCCCTTACACTTATCTTTTGCAAAAATACTTCTAGGTTGGAGTTAAGACTAGGCCAAACAACATAGTAAAGTATTTCCACATTTTAATTGAGAAACATGATCAACCAACAATAAAAATAAAACATGCATATGGAAGCAAATAACAATCAAACAAATAAAATCACACAAAACATGGGTTGCCTCCCAAGAAGCGCTTTTCTTTATTTACGAGTCTTGTAGCTAGACTCAAAGTCATGGGTTAACGTGTATCGCTTATGCTCACATAACCAAGTGTGAGCCATCTAATAGTCGCCTCATCTTTCTTATACTCGTCTCCTAACTCTAAGCACCCGCGATAGTATTTTTTATTCTTTTCGTACGTGTATTTAAGCTCTTTTCTCTTATCATTCTCACTTAGCATTTCCACGGGCGGATACCTACTACACTTTTCCATGGAGAAATCCTTGAACCTAGGGTGTGTGCGGGGCATTTGATAGACAAATTCTTCATCCCCATCCGAGAATGTAATTAACCCTTCTATGAGTTTTTCATCGAGGTTGGTCAACCGTTTGAAAGGTCTTCCAAACACAACTTGGGTCAATTTATCATCAATAAATTCTCCTAGATTCTCCATAACCATGAACTCAACAAGATAAACCAAACTTCCTACAAACACATGCAATGGTATTGCCCTAGCCACAATATTTTCCCCTTTGTATTATAACTCATCTACCATGATTTTATTGTATTCATTACGTGAGATTATGTTCATTGGAAGAGATGAGTTGAGATAGGCGTTAAAGCTCTTAAATCCAATCTTACAAGGGAATTGCATGTTAAATGAACTATCACACTCAATCCTAGTTCTAGGGTCAACATACCTAAGAGGGTTTATTTCCTCTTCCATTCTATCCTCATTAATCACGTCACCATCATCAAGATCCTCATCGGAGTCTGAATAGTAAAAAGGACTAGCCCTACGATCATCATCATGATCAGACTCTTCTAGCTCAGAATTATTGTCAAAGTGGTGGTTGGGTGAGAGGTTAGGTGGGTTCTCATTTTCTGCTAAAGGAAGTGGGGCAGGCATTGGGAACATCCTACGACGAAAAACACGAATAACAGGAATCAAACGATTAATGTTATTGTTATCCATCGAAACAATTTACGAACAAAGACACAAAGAAATAAGATAGACTAAAGAAGACCTAAAAAAAATAAAAATAAAAATCTTACTAGAAAGGAATCTAGCAAGTAGATCTAATAAAAAGAAATCCTAACCTAGACAATAACTATTTGTAGCCTCTCGTAATTTTCCCAACGGTTAGTAAATACTTACAAGTTATTACGTTACTTAAATACCCACTTTTACGTATAAAATTTTTTTTCTATTAGACTTGATATATAAATCACAACGGTAAAACTTCGAATTATCTTTTGCTTAGAAACATTGCTTGCACACAAACCTAGATAGTCTAAATTATCGCGAATATATATATATATATATATATATATATATATATATATATATATATATATATATATATATATATATTAAAAACATTTATATTTTTATATAATATACGTTTCGTATATTTAAGGTACAATATTTATATATTCCCGGAGCCTACGAAAATTCCCGAGATCACTCACTAATATTATTTGATCGTAACCCGACTCTCAAAACATACCAGGTGGGCCCCATTGACTCATTGGGCCTTAAACCCAACTAACAAACCAAACGGACCCTTTTATATTTTTGTTTTTCCTTTTCTGCTGGGCCATACGAAAACACAAGCCCAACAGGCTTATAAGCCCAAAACGCACCCTATTGTCTTGTTTCTGCCAGCCTCGACACACCCAAAACACACCCTCCTTATCGCGATTTTGACACACAACATGAACATATTTTTACATAACTTAATTTACGAGCTAGCAAAGAATTGAGAATGATAAAGTTTGCCATATATCTCACTTGTTTGCTACCTGAGAATTGACCAAAGCGAATGACAAAAACCATGTACAATGTAAAACCAAATTTTGTCACAAGCCTTCCTTAGCACCACCCAATGTACCCAATGACTTCTAGAACAACTCAAATGAACAGGAATGTCAGGAATGAGCAGTATATCCCTCTTACACATGCTCATTGTTACTCTAGATAGATTGGGCAAGAATAGAGGTGCTACTCCACGTTTACAAGCCAACAACACACTTCCATGTTACCTTACACTTATCACAACCTTAGAACACCCTATATAACGATCACATGCAAACTCAAAACAATACCTACACATATACGTACCAAAAACTCATCAAAGGCAACGAAGGAAATAGTTTGGAGGACGCACGGATCGCTCAAGTGAACCACAAGTCAAGAGAACCTAGGACGTCAAGCAAAGTACCTCTTGGACCATTGGAACAACGTGAAGTGAACCACGGAGCTGTTGAACCATCACACGAACCATACACTCGTTTTACACCACCTTTTCTAGGTGAGGTGAGACCACGAACTTTTCTTTCTATTTTATATATACGTATGATTATATTATACACGATCACTTAGAACCTATAAATCGTAAATCTTAAAAACAACGTATATATTTTATGTGTGATACTATTTCTTAGTTATGGCATTAACGAGTATCTAAAATAATATTGAACTTATATTAACGAATACATACTAAAAATCATACGATTCTAAGTCATGTGAACCTATACGAAATATACTAAAAAGACTTAGTTTATTTTTCAAGTTTATAAGTTACACACTTGAGTTTTGGCTTACAATTTAACCTCGCCATTTCTAAATTTCACACACGACCCATTATTATTTTCGTACGAGCTAATTGCCTACTTGAAATAGAAACGAGAATGATAAATAATACGACCTAATAACTTCATTTAAACACCTAACGAGACTCAAAGTAAACCGCTATGGAAACTGTTTTCTTTCAAAACTTTAAAACCTTACGTGGGCTTATAAGCCCAAAAAGCTCTTTTTAGCTTATTGTGATAAGTTATGAGAATAAGCTGTTTTGAAATGATGTTATAACTTAAAATTATGGATTTCGACTAACCTAGTGTTCCCCCTAACCTCTTGGATCATTAAACCTTAACGGGCCCTTAATATTGGATCGTTAAGCCCAAGAAACGAAATAAGCTTAGAATAAGCTAATAAGCTATCGAACAAAACTTTTCTAAATGTTTTGAGCTTAATGAACTAATAAAAATGTTAAGTTTTGAATTTGGTAAAGCTTGGACCATTTTTGCAAATGTACGAGAGTTAGGGACTAAAATTGCCAAATTGGTAAACTTTAGTGAAAAGTATAAAAACTGTTTTCTAAGGGGTATAAACTGTAAATATTGAAACTTAAGGATAATAAATGTATATATTTGATATTTGGACTAAAAATGTATATATATATAACTTTTGGACTAACGGCGTAAATATTTTCCGTTAAGGGTAAAAAGTGTAAAATTGAGAAAACATTAAGGATCGAATTGAAATATTTACTTTTAGTAATAATTCTATATTTATCATATATATATATTTGATTATATATTAAGACGATAAAAAAAATAAAACGTAACTTATTATTATTATTATTATATATATATATATATATATATATATATATATATATATATAATACGAATAAAACTTATATAACGATAAACAAATTTAAACGATATAACAATACGTTATTTATTTCTTGTAAAACGATACGTTTACTTCTGTTATAAAAACTAACTTTATATAAATCATCGATCATTGTACTTACGAGCTATATGTATATATAACTTTGTTTTTGAACTTTAAATATTTAAACGAACATGAGATTTATTCGTAACTAAATAACAAGTAATCGCGATAAAACCAGATTTAGACTATCAACTGAAACTTGCATTATCTTTTAGGTTGTGTTGTGTGAAGCCGTTTCCTTGCTTTGTTGAGACTACGATACCACTGTACTACTAAGGTGATTTCATAGCCCACTCTTTAACTATTTTCCCGTGGGGGAGA
The DNA here is from genome assembly GCA_030686995.1 of Artemisia argyi. Taxonomy (NCBI): domain Eukaryota; kingdom Viridiplantae; phylum Streptophyta; class Magnoliopsida; order Asterales; family Asteraceae; genus Artemisia; species Artemisia argyi. The sequence goes on from CM060698.1 coordinate 63,713,178, forward strand.
TACATGCTTAAAACTCGAACACAAGTCTTTTATACCGGGTATTGAAATACCGTCAGGCCAATGTTATTTGCTTAAGTTACTATTGTCAGAAGTCCCTCGATCATGAACCTTAATCACCTGAAGGGTGAACGTAAATAATTGTGGATAGTACTATTAGTGATTGACAATCCTCGTTTGGTTGTTGGAGAAAACACCAGGCGCACTTTATTGTTCTTATAAATAGGTTATTGACAAATACCTATCTTTGGGGGCCTATTACTTACCATCATAATACATACTTATGAGTGGCTGTTAATCGTTGAGTATCATGAGCTTAAGGCAATAACAGGAACATTGATTTTTAACATATTGATTGTATGTGATTACAATACACTCTTAACTTGTGATTCAAACTCTTAAATTCAAACCTATGAATATCACTCAACTTTATGTTGACTTTAGCATGTTTATCTCAGGTAACTAAACAAGACGGATCTGGATGGCACGGAGTGGGCAAAAGCATGACAAGAACCATAATAAACTACTTATTTTCCTTCAGAATAAAACACGTTCTTATCTTAATAATATCTTGTATCTCAGATATTTGGTATTTTGAAATAAATTAAACTTTAATACTTCACTTTGTGTTGTCTACTATGATTGTGACAAAGATCCTTGAAGTAATACCCCGAAAGTCTTCCGCTGACATGTTAAGTCTTCCGCTGTTATTAACGACTTTTGGGGGTGTTACACTATTCCCCGGCAACGGCGCCAAAAACTTGATGCGTGGGAATCGCAACAGGCTTTACCTCTCGAGGGATCTCGAGAAGCTTACAACCCCCACCAGGCAGTGTACCTGATCGTTGTAGTATAGTATAGTGACAAGTACCGGGGGATTGATCGTTCAGCTTGGGAATAGTGTCGCTAGGATTAGAAAGCCTAATTTACTAGTTCTAAAGGTGAGGGATGATTATTTTTGTATTTTTTTATGTTTTTTAGAAAGCAAGTAAAATCTCGGGTTTTGAAGGAGTGGGCGGAATTAGTTGCTATTCAACTAACCCAAAACTAAGATGCAATCAAAATAAAATAATAAAAATGAAATTAAACTAATTATTACAAAGGTTGTGAGCAGTAATTGGAGAAATTGTGTTTACTTAGACTTCACTACTCCCTAGATATCTTTTACATGTTAATTACTTGTTATAATTGCATGGATGACGGATCGTATTCCTTAATACCATTCATGGGGTGGCATACATAACTCCCCAATTCTATGAGCTCTTATCTCCTCCTACACCATGACCCAGCACAACTATAGGGATTGTAAACAGTGGCTCATGCATTAAATACAACCAATAAAGACCTAGTACGCCTCGGTTCATGTTTCTTAAGACGTTCAAGCATGTTACCATTTGGAGATCTGCCAGTTTTCTTAAGCCTAACATATAAATCATTCATCCAAGAACAAGAATAAACAAGTAATCAACACATAATCAATATCCAGGTTTCATTAGATCTAAGCAAACACAAGAGAGATCTAGCCTAGCATAATGGAATTGAGACAAGAACAAGATATAGACAACCAACACATAGACATATTGATTGAATTAAAAGAACACTTATCTCAATTACAATGCAAGGTATCAAGGGTTTGGAACCCTTGAAAACCTGTAAAAGATGCACCAAATTCGTCTTTAGGGTTTCACCAAAACTTCCCTCCCTTTAATGTAAAAACTAGAAAACTATATATAGGAAAACTGGGCTGACGGCGTCAAGACAAACATGTGACGCCGTCACCTCGCCGTCAAATACCTCCTCGGACGGCCTTGATCCACTTATGACGGCCTATGTGACGCCGTCACCACCTACGGTATTTTATTCTTGGGACTTTGACGCCGTCAGGATGGCTTTTGACGCCGTCACCACCTACGGTATTTTATTCTTGCTGTCTGACGCCATCAGGGTGTAACTCTTGACGCCGTCACCTAGTGCTTCCAGCATGGAAAATTGATACTTTGCCGTTTTCTTCACTTTTATGCTCCAAAAACGTCGAAAATGGCTTCTTTTCCAGAATTCACTCTCCAAGTACCTAAAATCACAAAAGGAACGATTTAGGGCAATATTTGATCAAATAAAGTCGGATTCGGGCTTAAATGACCCCCTAAAAACGGATCATTTTTCGCCTCATCATATTTACACCGAGTTACTTAACCCACTCTACCCTTAATAATAATATTATTATTATTATTATTAAACTTTTTTTTTGTGTAATAAGTAAAAATCGTCCTTGTGGGTCGGTTAACACACAAACACAAACACCCTCACCCTCACCAAATTTCACTCTCTCTCTCTCTCTTAACATCACCTCACTCTCACCAACCCTAGCCGCCACATCCTTGGCCGGCCACCACCATCACACCGCCACTCCCACATACAAAGTAACACCACCATTTTAACCATCTCGTCACGATCTATCTTTTGGTATACTATACGCGCCCTAAAACCCACTCTAACACCTCGAAATCACTACAAATTCGTCACCATCTTTCTTGTTTTCGAAGTATTTATCATTTTTGTCTTGGAGTTTGAAGGTAAGACGAGTTTCAACTCGTATTTTGGTGGAAATCGTGACCATGGAAATCGTGACTATGGTCTCGAAGATGTATCTTGGATGGCTTTCTAGCCATGTCGAGCCTTGTGGCTCTAATTGTTGTCTCGTTGTTGTTGTTGATTTTGGCCGACGATCCGTAAGGGTCCGTTTGGCTTGTTTGTGGCTCGTTGGGAGCAAGACCGCGACCCTTTGGGTCCGGTCGAATATCTTGTTACTTGTGATGCTTTTCGACCACTAAGGTCCGTTGGTTTGGCTCGTATGGAGCTATCCGAGACCCAAGAGGTCTCGGGTAAGGTTATAATTCATATGATTTCATTTGACCCGGGTTGACTTGGTAAACCAACCCAGTATTGGCATAACTTGAGGTTTCATGTTGTGTTTATATCATTATTATTGTTGTTGTGATGCTTGTTCCTTGGCCGAAGCTTTTGGATGGGTCGGGACCCTTTGTGGTCTCGACATGATATACTTTTGATTGATTTGGAGTTGTGTTGTCGAGGAGTAATTGGGAACCGATTGTGAGACGGTTATTTAGATTGACGGAGATAGGTTAGTCGGGTGCCGTAGTCGGACCCTAATGTTGTAGCACGTGGATTTGGGATTGATTTGGACGGAGTTGGATTATTTATTATGACTTGGTTATTATTATTTTTGGACTTGGACTATGAGCCGAGAGTGATGACTCGGACATGTGACCAAATTCTTATGACTCGATAAATATTCAAAATTAAACATTAATAACAATACTCGTAATAATATTATTGATAATATAATCGTTTATATATGTATATAGACGTGACAAACGTATATATATATATATATATATATATATATATATATATATATATATATATATATATATATATATATATATATATATATATATATATATATATAAATGCGTATATTAATAATAAAACGATCACGAGTAAACGTCATAATAATATAACGATAATTATTACACTATGCGAATAGTGCAATAAATGTCGGGAGTATTATTATAAATAAATAACTATAAATAATGTCGAGGACTAATACGTCGGGTAAGTAATAATTAAAAACGTGACTTTTATAAATTGGAAAAACTTATCGAGTTATACGAGTTGTGGTTACTTAAGTCCAAGTGGATTTTATTATGTGACTTTTGTGTTGTCACGGATATATGGCGATTAATATATCCATTTTCTATAACTACGTAACTTATTTAATCGACTGGTTAAATTGAGTTTACTTAGCTATATAAAATGAGTATATTAATGGGCATCGTATCCCACGACGCCCATAGGTTGTGGTACGTGTATTAGAATAATAAATTACTAAATATCTCATGGAGTTGGCTAAATTGACGAATTTGACAAACTTGACGACATATCTAGGGAATTTATTGGAATACGATATTTACCATATAGTATACTTTGTGCTATGTGATTTAGGTTGGGTATAATCTTGGAACGATATAGTACGTAAATAAATATGGGGGATTACCAAATCGACGGATTTGATAAACTTCGATGATTTATTTAAATAATATATTGGGATAATGTTAGACCTATAGGCGGTTTATTATTTTTTTCATTGTGACTTCTTGGTTTGAGCTGTGTCGACCCTCCACCCATATGGATACCAAACGTCAAACTTCAAATTAATATGAAGATAATTCGAGAAATGAATATTTTTGGAAAGTTAAATGGAATACGTTCGGGATTAGGAATATTTGATTTTTGAGGAAATGATTTTGAACGGGTTTGATATTGTTAGGAAGTGCCGAGTCTGTAGTTGCCGTTACTTGAGTTTTGCTTACGTCTTTCATCTATCGATTTCTTTTGCGGATTTCTGGACTTGAGGTGAGTCATAGCCCCACTTTTACTCTTGAACTTTGTTTTCAATACTTGGGGTGAGAAACGTGCAAATGTTTTAAGTGGACTATTATCGCTTTATTTATTTAAAACTTGCTATGCTTATAGAACTAGGTAGGATAGAGCGAGGCCTAGTCCCGAACTAGGTAAGCTATTGATTAATGGTTGAGTGAGGCCTAGTCCAGAACTAGGTAAGCTATTGATTGGTTGTTGAGCGAGGCCTAGTCCCGAACTAGGTAAGCTATTGGATTGATTATAGAGAGAGGCCTAGACATGAGCTAGGTAAGCTATTGATTGGATTGATTTGAGCTATAGCGTGCACCTATAGAGTTGATTAGATTTGGTTGTATTATTTTGGTTGGATGATTGAGGCCTAGTCTAGCTAGCAAGCGTTTTGTGATATGTCCACTATATTGAATAATGAACTTAAACCTGTGATCTCACCAGCGAAAGCTGACTTTTAGCGCGTTTTCTCAGGTAATTAAGTGATGCCCTTGGATGCTTTGATTGGAGGCTTGGCAATGGCACCTGGTTTATGGATCTATTTTCTAAAACTCTGATATATAATTGGGGACCTATGTTTATTTCTTTTGGGCCTGACTTTGGATGAATTTGGGATAAATGTAAACTTTAAAACCCCACGTGGTTGTATTTTTCTTATGTTTACTTTATCTCGTTCTTTTATGTCTTGTGTTGGATACCAACCCCCGTAGCACCCCGAAAGCTTGTTGAGTCTTCCGCTGTATCAAATTTTGGGGGTGTTACAGATCCCGTGACTACGGCCTCGGGTCCACTCCTAACGGGCTCTCTTTGTTGACAGGTCTAATTTCAGGGCTCGAGAAGACGAAGAACGGCCCAGTGAGAGTCGTCGAATCCAGCCCGCGCTAGATTATGCATCAACAAGTGGTGCCATCCGTGGGACATGAACAAATATTTTGTCTCGTATGCTCACCATATATTGTCACTAGCCTATGACCGACTTACGGGTTTCGTAGCTGCTGTAACATGTATTCTACTTGGTGACCAAAGCGACCAAAAAGATCATGTGTCGGTGAGAATTTAATTCGCATTCTAACCTCGTACTTATTGCTGTGTCGTCTTTTGAAAGCATACGAGAATTAATTAAATCTCGAATGAATTAATAATGAATCGGTAATAAATTGATTGTGGGGTTACCTTATAAAGATTCAAGATCGTGATTTGCATAATTGTTTAATTAATTGAGAACATGGGTCGGTGCAAGTATATAATTCATATTAGGGATTTGATACTAGTGCATAACGTGATCGACTTGTTTTTTCTTTTAAGTATTCATAAGATTTTATGTAAATCTTTTAACATGGTAAACACGATTTTATCTATAGTCGCACTAAGTCCGCATGATCGGACCTACTTTATCTTTTCCCCGCGAAATTAAATCGCGCACATAATGTTTTTACGGTTGGTATGCTTGTTTGCACGTTTGAACAACGCAAACACGATGAATCTACCCGCATTAGGCCGTGCGTTCGGACATCTTCGCATATTAGCTACGAACAGGCACCACGATGCTAGTCAATCGCCATGAGCGCATAGTCTGGACTGGACCACGATGCTAGTCTGGACATGAACAAAAGCCGTGGTCATGTTATGTTCATCTGCGATCATCCTAACACGTTCAGGTCTATGTGGTCACGATACATCCATCTGCGTCTGTGTGCGCAATTGAAACTATTAGTCGCGGTCACGGTGTGTCCATCCGGGTTTTTTTTATATTAAAAAAATTAAAAAAAAAAATAAAAAATAAAAAAAAACAATTCATTATTTATGTAGTTTGTAAAACCTCACGATAGGTGTAATTCACACAACTACTTCTCTTATGTGTTAATTTCACATGCTATGTGTTATATATTGCTTCACGCTAATCTTTTACTTCATTAGATTTTATATGTTGCGATTCGCGGCATATACTTTTCATATTTGCATTAAGTGTTTTTCAGGATTTGAATAACTAAGTTTAATGCTCCTACAAGAGTAGCACCATCAAACTTGGGGGGCTACCAGGGTATATAATACCACAGTTTCCGTACGCGTCACTCAGGTATATTTGGAAGCAGATCGTACGTAAGAGGTATTGCAAGCCCGGTACAAAGACGGATTTAAATATTCTCACCATCTTGCCGCAGGGGAGACGTCCTATGTCGGTTGTAAAGACGGATGTAATGTTCGCACCTTGTCGCGCACAACGCGCACCTCTGCCACAGAAGCACGTCTTTTGTCACACCATGTTGCATCGCTACTGGTACAAAAGGTACGCTCTTACCCATGATGCAGCATACGAGATCCACTTTCACCATTGTGAGACTCTCACAATCGCAATGTCAGTGTTACCCCAATTATAGAACTACGTGTTCTTCTTACGGGGTCTTTACTGTCACACTGTGGCGGGAAACCTAGCATATGCGCATCCCTCCCCGTCATGTAAGAACGGGTGTTACTCAGGATGGAACATGGTCACCACGGACGCGCCTACAAGGTCGCGGATTCGGATATAGTCTAATGGGCTAAACAGGACTGCGCCTCTGGGACAACCAGTGCGCAATGTCGCATTTGGGCTGCGCAGTACAGTCCGTCCTATGTGAACACCTGAGTTGCGCACACATAGGCCATGCCGTCATGGGTGATTGGGCCTACGCGGCAATGAACAGAACTTAAGTCTAGCATAACATAGCCATGCACTATGTCACACTAGACTTGGGGGGCTTGTGGACGTATAGTCTGGAATGGGCCCGGCCCGGCAGACAGCCGCTCACTCCACGCCTAAACCCTAATCCATGCCATATAAATATAGGGCTGAGATTCTCTTCTTGACACAACACAACAGGTTACTCTAAACCTGATTCTTATATGCTATATCGCATGGAGACTAACTTGACTGTCGGAGGTGGATCCCGGGGTTACGGCCTCGGGTCCACTCCTAACGGGTTCTCTTTGTTGACAGGTCTATTCAGGGCTCGAGAAGACGAAGAACGGCTCAGGGAGAGTCGTCGAATTCAGCCCGCGCCAAATTATGCATCAACAGACATGGTTCTTGTGAAGGAGTAAATATTGAATGTGTATCATATTAATTGAAGGAATTTGATTAATAGACATAATACATATGCCTAATCATAGACCTAATGCTTAAAATACGTGTACTGCTTAAAATACTTGTACAATGCATGCACTGTAGCATTGTACAAGTATTTTAAGCATTAGGTCCATGATTAGGCCCATGTATTAGGTCCCCAATCAAGATTCTTAATTAGATAGTCACATTTACTCTTTTGAGACATTCTTTAATAGGCTGATTACAAGATTGAAACACCCAAATTTCGTTTAAAAAATAATAGCCTCTACGCCGTAGAGGTTACTTTACCATTACGCCGTACAAGCCAAAGAGTCTACGCTGCAGAAGACACGTCTAATAAAACATGCATTTTCTCAACTTTTCGAAAAGAATACTTAAATCCAACATAAACCTTTCAAACTCAAAACTGGCATTCTAGTCAACATAAAACCATTGTTTAATTACAATATCCATTATCAAAGTTACGGAAACACAAATTCACCAAAACTTGGTCATTATCCTAAACGCCTATAATGACCCATTTACAAATTCATGTAAAACATATCCATATCATTTCATCTATTTAGCCAAACAGAAAACTTAACTTGAAAGCACACATTTAAACCAAAACAACCCACACTTTACAAGCAACCAAAACATGAAAAAAAAAAAAAAAAAAAAAAGGTGCGGGAGTTTTAACTCGATTTCAACACTGCCATAAAATTTCTACTCGCCTACTTTACAGAAAACGGATATTGTAACTAAAGCATTCAAGCCTTTTCTTTACCTTTATCTTGAGCATTCAAGCCTAGAAAACATGGGCAACTATAACACGTAAGCATAAATGCTTAGTAACTAAAGCATAAATGCTTCACGCCAAGACTAAACAAAACCCAACAGCCAACGTTGGCTTTCCTCCTACTTGTCCCTTGTGCCAACCAACCGACCCAACTTGAATATTTAATCCACATAAGGCCCAAAAGTATAATATGAATTAAGACACGAGCTGCTATTTTCTCAACAGAAATAAGCACGACTTTAATCCAGATTTTCGTCCCTTTTATGATTTGAAAGTGTAGCTCTCTCTTTTCTCTTTCCGCAGTCTATTGAATCAACTAAAACGGAGTTCGGACCAAGAAGTTATGATACAAAGAATGCAATATTGAAATATGTCGATCAATCTTGCTTTTATAAAATCACATTTTCGCGTCTTTTCGTCAATAGCTCCTTTTTACTTGTAGTATCACCATCTTAACTTTTTTACGCATAACCTACATAATCACAAAACACCTCAAAGTAGTAATAATCAAGCAATTACCGCGTCGTGAGGTGTATGTAAAATGTACTAATCAGAATTGGCGAATATCAACTACATTTTGAATATCAAGTTTGATTAATATTAGTTTAGTTCATCATATATTAAATTGAATCAACAATAAATCTCAAGAAATTACCTCCAACATCAAAATAGACCAAAGAATCAATCATTCCCACCACTCCAATCTTTTTTTTCCTGATTTCAGATAATCCAAAAAGTATTGACACAAAATTCATTTCTTTCACATTATTAATAAGAGATGGGATGAAGCTTGAATTCAGGGTCCCTGTTAACATGAAGTTCATCTGAAAGTTCATCTGAAAGTTCCTTTCGGGATCTTTACTTCTTGTTTTCTTATTAATGATACTCACAACGTTACTAGCAAAGATTCTCACAACATTCTTGAACTGTTTCTTCCATTGTTTGTAATGAAGTGGAAAATAAATGACAATAACTTATGAACAAAATAACCTAACATTGAACAACAATGGATAAACAAATTGATGATCAAAAACATGATGAACAAATACTGGCACAAACTGATGAACAAAACATGATTAACAAAAACATGATGAACACTAATTGACATTAATTCATGAATAAAACAACCTAATACTAAACAATAACTGTTGAACACACATCTGCATGAATAAAAATATTGATGAACATCATGGTTTTATACCTTTACTTGCCGGACGATCTGCAAATCTTTTCAATCTTTTTTCGGCAGATGCAATACGTTCAGGCTCGTTTACTGATGTTTTCTAATAGGTCTATATATTTTAACCAAGTTTTATATTTATATTTTGCTAAACTAACCTATATACCAACACTAATAGGCAGTGTACCCGATCAGTTATAACTAGAGATTGATAAGTACGAGTCATTCTCTAGGAGTGAGTTGTTTAAATACTAACCTAAAGGTATTCTAGTTATCTAAATTAAATAAATAACCTAAACTAATGCAATAAAGGGGTTCAGCCTAAGAGATTGACATGAGTTTGGATTACTAACTAAACTACTAAAGCAAATAAACTAACTAAACTAATTAGGGCAAATGATTGAAAAAAGTATCGTACTTGACACAATTTGTTTTTCTGCGTATCGAACTTTTTTTTTTTTTTTTTTTTTTTTTTTTTGTGCTTTACGGGCATTTTTCGTTCAAATTAAGCCTTTTAGGGTATTCTGCAACATTTTGTGACATTTTTGCCCCTTTTAGCTAATGAAAATTTTATTTTTACGAAAGCAAAAATGTCAAAAAATACCTCAAAAATGATAAATTTGAAAGAAAAGTATCCCCTTTAAGCAAAAAAATTTTGTTTAATACCTAGAAAAATAAATGGTATCAAGTACGATACTTTTTTAATCATTTGCCCCACTAATTAATACCAAGCAACAAATAAAGGATAAGGTTGAGATCAATGTTAGGTAGAACATGCTAGCCAAGTTCATCCAACCAAATGATAGTGACATGTTTACTAGTGCAATGATTACTAACTTATCTTGTTGGTGATTCACGAATGTAAACTAGGTGGGTTATCTCCCTAAATCAGAGGCTACCAAGAGGTCAACACTGTGATAGTTAACAAAGCCCGAATAAAGTCCTTCAATTATTAATTTAAATTTATCTAGGTGTCACAAGTGGCAACCTAAACTTCTACGTGTTTTACTAACTTACTGTACACCCCCAAAATTTGGTACAACGAAAGACTAATCAAGCTTTTGGGGTGCTACGGGAATTGGTATCCGTCACAAGTCATAAAGAAACGAGATAAAGTAAACATAAGTAAAAACAGAACAAACCAGGGTTTTTAAGTTTACATTCATCCCAAATAATCCAAAGTAAGGCCCAAAATAAGTTTAAACATAGGTCCACAATAAGATATCAGAGTTTGAAATAGATCCTTTAACCAAAATGCCAAGCCAAGCCATCCAAACACGAGCATCCCAAGCAGTCACTTAATTACCTGAGAAAACGTGCTAAAAGTCAGCTTACGATGGTGAGTTCATAGGTTTAAACTAAATCAAATCAAGTGGACATATGCGCAAAACTCTTGGTAGCTAGACTAGGTCTCGTTTCACAAAACCAACCCTATAGGTGCACACTATAGTCCAAAACCAATCAAATCAATATGCATTCGCAAGGATGTGACATGCCCAACATTCGCAAGGATGCGACATGTTCTTGCATTCGTAAGGATACGACATGCGCTGCATTCGTAAGGATACGACGTGCTCTACAATGCTACCTAGTTCTATAAGCATAGCAAGTTTTGATTCAAACAGCACTAATAGTCCACATAAAATAATTTGCACGTTTCTCACCCCAAATTTAGAAAATAATATATTCAAGAGTAAAAGTGGGGCTATGACTCACCTCAAGTCCAGATATAGCTCAAAATCGGTAGAAACAAGAAGTATCGCAACTCAAGCGACGGCAACTACGGACTCGGCACTTCCTAACAATATAAACTCTTCTCAGAATCATTTTCTCAAAAATCAAATATTCCCAATCCCGAACGTATTCCTTTTTACTTTCCAAAATCCGTTTCTCATATATGTTTTGGCGTTTGGTAAATGTGTGGGTGGAATGTCAACTCAACACAATCCATAAAACACATCAAAAGAAACAATAACGATCTATAGGTCTAGTGTTGGCCTAATATATTCTTTAAATAAATCGTCGACGTTTATCAAGTTCGTCAACTCGATAATCCTCCACAACCTATTTACTTAATATATTATTCCAAAACCATACCAAGTCCTAAATCACATAGCACGTAGATTACTATATGATAAGTTTTAGAGTTTAATAAGTTTCATAAATATATCGTCAAACTTATCGAATTCGTCAATTCGATAAAATTCACAAAATATTTAATAACTTATTATCCCAAACTCCAACCACAACCTAAGGCGTCGTCGGATACATTATTCAATAATAAACCCTTTTTATATAACTAAATAGGTCCTATTCAATCCGTCGACTAAATAAGTTTAATAGTTATATTAAAACGAGTATATTAACGTCATACATCTGTGACTAGCACAAATAGTCAACAATTAATAAAATGACCAACTTGCATTTAAGTGCCCTCGAATATTTTATAACTCACAAAGTCTCATTTTATTTCCAAAAACTAATTATAATTCGTAAAACAATTTAATTTTACTTTTATTCTTTCGTTTATACAATTTTAATCATAATAAAGTTTCCGACGATATTATATTATTTTCATAGTCTAATATATATCGATAACGTTATTATTTTTATTACTCGTGATTTCCTATTTATTATATACGCATTTATATAAGTATATATATGTTTTCACATTTATATATTTATATAAATGTTTATATCGATATATAAGTTATTACGAGTTTTATTGATTGTGTAGCTATTTGTTAGTCCGAGTTATAAAATACGAGTCACATGTCCGAGTCATCACTTCTCGGCTCATTGTCCAAATCCAAATGTTAAGGCATTTGTCGAAATCAACCATTGACTAGAAAGTCAAGGTGACCTCGACTCACTCAACTCACAAGTCCAATGTAATATATCAAGCATTAATCAACTCCGTCAATCATTCCCATTTCACAAACTATAACAATAAGGTCCGACTACGGTACCCCACTAACCTATCTCCGCCATACTATATGACCGTCTCACAATCGATGTACCTCTATCTTGATGCTGTTGTGCTTTGCTAGATGCCAGTTGTTGTCAGTCGTGTACTTTTGCATTGCTATGGCCCAGGTGAGTTCTCGTAGCCCACTTTTTAACGTGTTTTTCCTTGGGGTGGAAATGGTACAAATGGTTTTCAAATACTTTTCATACCAAGAATAAACCAACATATAAAAATCATACAGATGACCAAATATCAATACGAGCCATATTCCAAAAATAGTCTAATTATCGGTTTAGTTTAATTTGTAACTCATCATTTAAAAATGGCTCTCAAATTACCAGTTGTCACAATATTGCAACCATGTGAATTTACAGCTTTAAACATTTATATTTTTTTAATCACTTGCTTATTTGTTTATTTATTGAATTACATTGCGTTAGTATAGGAGGACTCTAAAAAAACAAGGCTATCTAGTTCATCACCGAGAATCCCTTTACTTATGTATATGTTTCTGTAGAGTCTGACCAACGCAGACAAACAACGACGGAGCCAGTAGAGGGGCTGGCGGGTGCTCGGCCACCCCCAACCGGCCCAAATAGCCCACCTTGTCTCCTGATATCCAAGCCACGTTTCACACACTCTTCAATCCGGCCACTGCCAACGTGGTCGGTCTAGTTACGACTATGACCCAAGTCATCAAACAAATGAGAAGCGTCAAATTAGGTTGTATTTGTGATGGAGATCGGAGAACATATATTTTATATGCTTATGAGCTTATATTTTAATCTTAATATAACATAGTATGTTTTTCTTTTTTGATGGGAAAGACGAATGACTGCTATTTATGTGTTCATTATGGATTTATGGCCCAAGAAAGATTTTGAACAACCTATTTAAGATTGGGGTTAACTACGTAAAGGGTAATAAATGTTAAAAGATATATAACTATTATATATCTTTTAACATTTATTACCCTTTACGTAGTTAACCCCAATCTTAAATAGGTTGTTCAAAATCTTTGGTTGAAGATAAAACTAACACCCGTAGCTGTAGCTATTATATGTTGTTCAAAATCTTTGTATGTTACTATTATATAATATAATTACGGCCCCCTTAAATCAAAATCCTGGCTCCGTCTCTGCTGACAGATGTGAATGCGAATAATAAGTTAGTTGGCAGTTGATGTCGATGTAAAAGAATTGGAAGAATACAAAAAAGCTGCTAAAATTATAGTACTTCGTATTAATTACTAGATTAGTAGAATCCTTGTAATAAGTATTAGCCGTAACGAGATAAAATCAATTAGTAGGCATAGAGATATGATCATTAGCTGTACCATAATACTGATGAGGTGCGATCCCCTACAAAAGGGACTAAAAATATAAAGTTTACAAAGGCTAAAAAGCCACTCACCATGTGACAAGTGTCCACCACCCACTCCCTTCCTTTTTTCTTTTTAAATTCGGTTAGGGGGCATTTTGGTCATTTTAACCCTTTTTTTATTCCACCCTAAAACTTCAAACGCAAATATCTTTCAAACGACAAACTTTTATAAAAAACCGATTTCACCATAATTTTTAAAATTTAATCCTCTTTAATTTGGTATAAATCTTGTTAAATATTTCAAACTTTTTTTTTACATAAAAAGTGGGTCTTGATTTTCTTGATTTTTTTTTTTGTCATTTTCGGCCTTATTTTTTACCCTCATAAATGTAGAATCGTTAAAAACTTAAAACATGAAAGTTATAGATTTTTGTTCACTATTTACACAGGTTTTTGAATCACTCAAATCCGATATCATATGAGTAAGATAACACACGTTAAAGATGGTGTTTAACTCATATTTGTTGCACACAATGTGTTTGATAAAATGTCTAGCTTATATATTTTGTGTTAAAATTGAGCTAAATGCACTAATTTTTGTTTCTCAATGCATTATTAATCATTTTATTAATGTAAGACTCAAAAAGTAAAGTTTTTTAATCATTATATTTTTAAAATATACATTTAGTTCATCGGTTAGGTTATCAGGTTCATCAGTTAGGTTACTTTGGTTCATCAGTTTTATGGTAACATTTTTGACTAATTGATGAACCTAAACACATAACACATGACAAATAATTATAAGTTCATCAATTAGTCAATAACTGATAAACAAACTGATGAACCTAAAATTAATGAACCTAACTGATGAACCTATAATTATAGATTCATCAGTTAGTCAATAACTGATAAACTAACTGATGAACCTATAATTAATGAACCAAAAAATCAATGAACCTAACTGATGAACCTATAATTAGTCAATAACTGATGAACCTATAATTATAGGTTCATTAGTTAGTCAATAACTGATGAACCCAAACATTTGATCAAATTTGATGATCCTGAAATTGATGAATCTGAAAAAATTGATGAACAAAGTAACTGATGAACAAAATGTCTAACTGATGAACCTATAACCTATAACTTAACTGATGAACAAAACATAACCTAACTGATGAACTAAATGTATATTTTAAAAATATAATTATTAAAAAACATCACTTTTTGAATGTTACATTAATAAAATTATTAATAATGCGTTGTGGGACAATAATAAGTGCATTTAACTCGATTTTAAGACAAAAAATCTAAGCTAAACATTTCATCAAACACGTTGTGTCCAACAAATATGACTAAAACGTCATCTTTAACGTGTGATATCCCACTCATATCATATCGGATTTGAGTGATTGAAATTTCTGGGTAAAGAGTGAATCAAAATCTAAAACTTTCGTGTTTTAAGTATATTATGATTCGGCAATTTTTAAGGTAAAAAACAAGGTCGAAAATAGCAAAAACATAAAGAAAATCATGACCCAATGAATATGTCAAAAAAAATGTTTCGAAAAAATTAAAAAGATTTATACCAAATTAAAGATAATCAAATTTTAAAAGTTATTGTGAAATCGGTTTTTTCTAAAAGTTTGTCGTTTAAGAGATATATGCGTTTGAAAATTGAGGTGGAAAAGAAAAAACGGATCAAAAGACCAAATTACCCCTGGACGGATTTTATGTATAATTTAGATTGGGGGACACGTGTCACACTATGAATGACTTTGTACATTTTGTAATTTTTCTCACTTTGCAAGAGATCCGTATTCTAATACTGATTAGCATGTCATGATTCTTGATTGTCTATTTACCTTATATAGACCATAAGTTAGGCATTAAAGGTAGCTAATATTCTTGTATTGAAATCATCAATCAATAAACCAAATATCAATCATTCTCCCATTATTTGTATATGTAGACTTACATGGTATCAGACCATTAAGATCCACAAAACCTAAACTCTTCCGCTGCCGCCTCCGGCCGCCGGCTACACGTTGGAGGTTCGGAGGGCTCTCTTTAATCAGTAACCAAAATATGTGGTCTTTATGTTTTTCTAGGAAAAAACACGCCCCGTTTGTTCGGAAAGTTCTTTGGGGGTTGAAGTTTTAGAACCAACTTTCGTTTTCTCATCTTTCTGTTGTGTTAAAAAAAAATAAAAATAAAATAGTTATAGTTATTTAATTGTTTGTTTTTTTATGTCGAATCCAGGGTATTGATTCCCGAGACGACTTTTGTTGGTGTCGAATCTAGGGTTCTTATTCCCGAGACGAATTTTGTTGGTGTCGAATGTAGGGTTCTTATTCCCAAGACGACTGTTTGAGATACTTTGGTTTATCCTGTTTGGTACGGATACTTTGGTTTATCCGGTTTGTTGCTTGCTGCTGAAGATGTGCTTCCGCTTGCTGTCGAATGTCTTCATCAACAATTATTTATTTGTTTTAATTTATTGTTTATTAGCTTTTAATCTCCAGTCCGAGCTTTCGCGATTTCGCCGCTCGGACTGCGGAGGAGTATTAGCCGTAACGAGATAAGATCAATTAGTAGGCATAGAGATATGATCATTAGCTGTACCATAATAGCGATTAGCATGTCATGATTCGTGATTTTGTATTTACCTTATTACTAATACCTACATTTACCAGGAAACACTCCCCAAAACATTGTAGCAAGCAACAGTAGCTACAGTGCACCACACTCACATTCAAATAGTGAAATGTACATTAACTAACGGTCGTTAAGTATTTAGTGGCCCTTAAGTCATAACGACCGTTAACTTTTTTTTTAAATTCCGCCTGCAATTGGTCCTTCGTCTAAGAGGTTCGTTGCAAATTTAGTACTTATAACTAACGGTTGTTAACGATTGTTATTTTATTTTATTTTTTTTAAATTCCGCCTACAATTGGTCCTTTGTCTTAGAGGTTCGTTGCAAATTTAGTCCTTATAACTAACGGTCGTTAACTGCAATAATTACTTCTTTGGCAAAACATCCCGCGGCAACGCACGGGTGATCCATCTCGTATAGACCATAAGTTAGGCTATAAAGGTAGCTCATACTCGTGTATTGAAATCATCAATCAATAAACCAAATATCAATCATTCTCCCATTATTATATGTACTTACAATAAGAAGTTGATTAAATGTTGTGCATCTATATAAATTATATGTATGTGCGTGTAGACTCACATGTACACAAACTCATTAAACATTTGAGGTTAGACATTCTAACAGAAAATGCTACAACAAGCTATCTCCTTTTCATTCCCCTTATTTTCTTTCATTTTCTCCATCGTTTCAGTTTCTGCCCAAAACTCCAACATCTATATCCAATGCTCTCAATCATGTTTTGCCTCAGTGACTCCCTATGAGTCGAACATCATCTCATTATTCGCTTCTTTATTCGACTCAGCCACTGTTTGCAATTTCAACAAATTTGCAATATGTCCTCCTGGATACTCTCAAAACAATAATGTTTATGGACTCTTCCAATGTCGAGGTGACCTTAGCTCCTCCGATTGCAAAGAGTGTGTGATGAGCTCTATAACTCAACTTAAAGCAACTTGTCCCGTGTCAACCGGCGGTGCTATACAGTTAGATGGATGTTTTGTGAAATATGATAATTTTTCATTTTTTGGGGATGAGAACAGGGGGGAGATGTTGAAGAGGTGTGGTCCTCCGGTTGGTTATAATTCAGATGTTATGAGCCGTATAGATAATGCTTTGGCATATCTAATTGCTGGAAACGGAAAATACTTTCGTGCTTTTGATTATGGGGGCATACAAGGTGTGGCACAATGCATACAAGATTTGAGTGTAAGTGACTGTCAAGAATGTCTTTCAGAGGCAAGTGGAAAGTTGAGATCAGAGTGTGTGTCATCTACTTGGGGTGACATGTACTTAGGAAAATGTTTTGTCAGATATGCTGATCAAGGTAAACCTATTTAACGCGTTGGTAGTTTTATTAATAAGTATCATATATATTATTTTTTGGATTAACATAACACATAGAATATATATTTGCATGCATGGACGGAGCTAGAAAGAAATATGACTGGGTGCACAAATTTTTTTTAACCGTAATATAATAGAGTTAAAAAGTGGATGAAAACGAAGATTTCAATAAAACGATAAATAAATGAATTTATTATCTTCTAATTAGTGATTCTACGATTTCCCGTAGCAAAAAAACACTTACGTGCACCCTCATTTTTAATATTAATAAGTTCTTCTTTCTCTATAAAACAAGTTAAAGTGCCGTTAAAATAATCATCACTCATCCGATTACGCAAATCAGTTTTTATGAGCTTCATTTTAGAAAAACATCTTTCAACCGTAGCAGTAGCAATAGAAAAGACTAAAACCAACTTCATTTAAGCACTACTTTTCATATATATTGTAAATACGACAACAATAAAAATGCCCTATGACAACACAATTGGGGTACTATTCATATTCTAATATATTGTTGATTATCACTTAAACTTGTTATCCCTATTTGTTTTAATAGAAATTGCATAGTTATTCATTTATTCTTATTGCCCTAAGCCCTTATTGATGATGATAGGCTATACGAAAACAACAAATTAGTCAAGATTTCATACAACCAATCAAAACATGAAAAATTTAAAAGACATAATAAACAAATGAAAGATATATGTTACGACTTATGAACCGTTTTAAAAGGCAAGGTGAAAGAAATCGAAGCAAACAAGAAAGCAATTGAAGTCAACAAGAAAGGAGTAGAAGGAAACAAGAAATCAATAGAAGCAACTAATAAAACAGTAGCAGAAACCAAATATTGTGTAGAAATAGCCAGAAACCTAGCATGCGAAGCCGAATGGAAAGCCCGTGAAGCCATGCGCTATGCTATATCAAATTGTCATCATGGCTGTGTTGGACATTGTCATCATCTCTTGGCTATCTTCTAAAACTATACCCCTTTGTTTCAAAGTAAAAGCAAGATCTAAAGACTGAACTTTTTACTTTCAAATACCCAGTATTTATGTGTCATCAAATCGCCATTTTGTGTGTGTGTGTGTGTGTTTTACATTTTAATTATGGTTTGTAATTGAAATTATTTTCTTCCACCTTTGTATGTACGTCATGAATCTCGATTGAAAATCTAAACTGTGTAAGCATGTTAATCCTTCTTAATCTTGTCAAGATGGGTTAAGTTGGACAGCTCATAATCAGTTGGCTAGTTTGGAAACTTTGACATCAAGCATATTTAATTAGGTTTAGAGTTTAGGGTTTTATATCAAATAGGTTACCCAACTTTGCGTTTTTGTACACCTAAGTTACCCAACTTTTTTTTTGTTCAAATGGGTTACTGAACTATACGGGTTTGATATTTAGGTTACTCAAAACCATAAATGTGCTCATCGAGATTACCCCGATGACCGGTAACCGGGAGATTGAGTATTACTTTTCCACGTCAGCTTTATGTTCAAATAAGTTATTCAACTTTGCGATTTTGTTCATCTAAGTTACTTAAGTCTTTTTTTATTTTTTTTTTATTATTTTTTTTTATTTTAAATTGGGGTTACTAATATATATTTGACAACTGCAAAAATCATCCCTGTGGTTTGTAAAAATTTGCAAGAATCATCCCTGAGCACTAACGTCGTTAGTTTTACCCGTTAAGTGTTAAAATAATATTTGCCCGTTAGTCCCTCCGTTAATATTTTTTGCACTGTTAATTCTCATTTTTTAAAATGAATTATACGTTTTCGTCTGTTTTTACATTTCGTCCGGTTTTTACGTTTTCGTCCGCTTTTTTCCGTTCTAGTCCGTTTTTTCGTTTTTGCCCCTTTTATTTATTTATTTATTTTTTTTTTTTTACATTTTTGTCATTTTTTTAACGTTTTTGTCCGTTTTTATCCTTTTCTATACGTTTTTGTCTTCTTCTTTATTTTTTTTTTACATTTTTGTCCATTTTATCCGTTTCTATACGCTTTGTCAGCTTTTTTACGTTTTTACGTTTTCGAAGATTGTGAGCTGATAAATTGAACACCACATTTAGCGAATTAAGTGGATTTCATTGGAATTTACACGTTTTTATATACATTTTTATATACGTTATTACAAAAACGTTCTTATCAAATGTTTTTATACACGTTATTATATACCTTTTTTATACGTTTTTATATAAGTTTTTTTATACGTTTTTATGATGTGGCGTTGAGGTGTATGGTGAGTGAGGGTGTTTTTTATGAACTTATAAGGGTAGCCTAAATTAACAAAGTTCAATAACTTATTTGTATAAGACTTTAGTAAATTAGGTGAACAAATTCACAAAGTTCAATAACTTAGGTGAACAAATTCGCAAAGTTCAGCAACTTATTTGTATAATTAAAAGATAAAAGTCAGCTGCCAGCGTGGCATGCCAACCGGTTAAAACAAGTGCAAAATAGTTGGGTCACTATTTTGCCCGGTAACGATAGTCCAGTAACCCATTTGCACAAAAAAAAAGTTGGGTAACTTAGGTGCACAAAAACGCAAAGTTGGGTAACTTATTTGACATAAAACCCCTAGAGTTTATAGTATCTTTGTACTATCATGCAAGCAAATTTCATTTGAAATTGTTGTACCCTTTTAATTGATTGCATATTATGACAACTGGCAGATTAGAGAGCTATTTTAAAACCCGCATTACTTTAAAATTTAATGATACAAAATGTTTGGAATTTATTTTCAGTGGATTATGCCGAATTTAAACTGTTTATTTTGAAACTATGAATTCTATGTGGAACTTTATTCGTATTATTGAGTTTATATGAAATATATGTCGTGGATTATTTTTCTTACGTATGCTAGTCACTACGTTAACTACGGCACTAGGATAACCTAACAAATTAAAAATTTTAAATAACGGTCGCATTTATATATTAAACGAACGTATTAATATTTAAAATTTTCAGAAAAGCGTATTTGAAACTAAAGGCGACGTGTACAAATGTTTTTGGCAATGTTTAATACTTTTTGTGAATAAGTATTCGTGTTTCAGGAGGAACCGAGTAATAACTACACTAAATAACCTAAGTTTTTTGTGTCTAAAAAGGAAATATGGAAACTAGAGGGACCATTTTGTAAATTCGGGTATTAATAACCCTAAACCTAACTCCCTCCCTCACATATCTTCTTCTCCACACACACCTTTCCCCTCATTTGTTGTCGCCACCACCTGCTACGCCGGCACCACCACCACCGTCGGTCACCACCACTCACCGCCACCACCAAATCACTCTCCAACCTCCCCTCTTTCTTGTGTTGTACCACATGCGCCTCAAAGTGAACCCCACACCCTTGTTCTTTTTGTGCCGCCGTCGTACACCACCACACCACCACTTTCTTTTATTTTTATTGAAGTTTGAAGGTGAGAAACGCATAAAAATGCGTCGGGCTTGACAAAACCGAGTCAAACTCTGTTTGATTTATTGATTTGGGATTTGATTTTCAAGATTTAAAAAGGTGTTTGATATAAATAAGAATGGTATCCGTGGGTTATGTCGATTTGAGCTAGTTTGGTATTAGGGTATGTTTAGATTTGAAGTTGGGTTGAACATTAATCCGTTTGGGTGCTCTTTGGTTTGGAGCCGTCACCCTCGGGCCACGTTTGGGGCTTGGTTGTGATGTTTCAGACAAGCCAAGACCCTAGGAGTCCGATTGGTATTGTTGAGTGCTCGGATTGAGCCTAACCGAGACTCTCATGGTCTCGGGGTTGGGTCTTGTGGCTTGTGAAGTAAAGCGAGACCCAAGTGGGTCTTTCGGCTCGAGCTTGGCTTGATGAGTTGACCCGAGACTAAGTATTCTTGATGTTCTTAATTGTTATTATTGTTCTTATGATATTGTTGTTTTTGTTGTTGATGTTATTTGCTCGGTCTCGAGAGGATATGGACTTATTGTTTTGTGGAGTTATTGTCGAAGGAATGAAACGGGGACCGATTGTGAGACGGTCACTTAGAATGACAGAGATAGGTTAGTCGGGTACCGTAGTCGGACTTTATTGTTGTAGTTTGTGAAATGGGACTTGTTGACGGAGTTGATTGATGCTTGATAATATTACATTTGGACTCGTGAGTTGAGCGAGTCGGGGTCACTTTGACTTTCTAGTCAATGGTTGGTCTCGACAAATGCCTTAACATTTAGATTTGGACAATGAGCCGAGAAGTGATGACTCGGACATGTGACTCGTATTTTATAACTCGAAATAATTAATAACTACATAATTAATAAAACTCGTAATAACTTATATATCGATATAAATATTTATATAAATATAAAAATGTGAAAACGTATATATATTTATATGCGTATATAATAAATAGGAGATCACGAGTAATAAAAATAATAATGTTAACGATATATATTAGACTATGAAAATAGTATAATATCGTCGGAAACCTTTTTATGATTAAATTGTTATAAACGGAAATATAAATTCAACGCGAATTGTTTTTTACGAAATGAAGCGAGTTTTTGGAAATAAAGTGAGACTTTGCGAGTTATAAAATATTCGAGGGCACTTCAATCCAAGTTGATCATCTTACTATTTGTTGACTAATTGTGCTAGTCATGGATATTTGACGTTAATATACTCGTTTTAAATAACTATTTAACTTATTTAGTCGACGGATTAAATAAGACCTATTTAGTTATATAAAAAGGTTTATTATCGAATAACGTATCCTACGACGCCTTAGGTCGTGGTAGGAGTTCGGGATGATAAGTTAATAAATATCTCGTGAAGATGATCGAATTGACGAATTTGATAAGCTTGATGATATATTTAGGAAACTTATTAAACTCTAAAACTTATCATGTAGTATACTATGTGCTATGTGATTTAGGACGAGGTATGATTTTTGAATAATAAGTTAATTAAATAGGTTGTGGAGGATTATCGAGTTGACGAACTCGATAAACGTCGACGATTTATTTAAAGGACTTATTAGGCTAAAATTAGACCTATAGATCGTTATTGTTTCCTTTGATATGTTATATGGATTGTGTTGAGTCGACTTCCACCCACACGGATACCAAACATTAAAACAAAGATGAGAAATGGATTTTGGAAAGTAAAAAGGAATACGTTCGGGATTGGGAATATTTGATTTTCGAGAAAATGATGCTGAGACGAGTTTATATTGTTAGGAAGTGCCGAGTCTGTAGTTGTCGTCGTTTGAGTAGCGATACTTCTTGTTTCTACCGATTTTGAGCTAATATCTGGACTGAGGTGAGTCATAGCCCCACTTTTACTCTTGAATATTATTTTCTAAACTTGGGGTGAGAAAACGTGCAAATAGTTTTATGTGGACTATTAATGCTTTTTGAATTATTACTTGCTATGCATTTAGACTAGGTTATATTATGTAGAGCATGTCGTATCCTTACGAATGCAGCGCGTGTCGTATCCTTACGAATGCAAGAACATGTCGCATCCTTGCGAATGTTGGGCATGTCGCATCCTTGCGAATGTATATTGAATTTATTGGTTTTGGACTATAGTGTGCACCTATAGGGTTGGTATTGTGGATTGAGGCCTAGTCTAGCTAGGAAGGGTTTTTGCATACATGTCCACTTGATTGATTTAGTTTAAACATATGAACTCACCAGCGTAAGGTGACTTTTAGCGCGTTTTCTCAATTAATTAAGTGACTGCTTGGGATGCTCGTGTTTGGAAGGCTTGGCTTGGCATTTTGGTTAAAGGATCTATTTCAAACTCTGATATAATATTGTGGACCTATATTTAAACTTATTTTGGGCCTTACTTTGGATTATTTGGGATGAATGTAAACTTAAAAACCTTGAAGGGTTCTATTTTCACTTATGTTTACTTTATCTCGTTTCTTTATGACTTGTGACGGATACCAATTCCCGTAGCACCTTGAAAGCTTGATTAGTCTTCCGCTATACCAAATTTTGTGGGTGTTACAGATTGGTATCAGAGCCAAGGTTATAGAAAACTAGGTAATAAAAACCTAAACTATAACCGGTTTTTATAGAAAACGATCCTCAACCAACGCCCGCCAGCCCGCCAAGCCGAAGCATCTTAGATTATGTTTGAGATATTATGAGATAACGATATGATTTAAGATTATGCTTGAGATGATTTGGGAATTATGAGTATGTTGATTATATGATATGAGGGCGTTTGGAGGCTTATGTGATTACTTGTTTTAAAAATATTTTAGTAATGCGGTACTTGTGATTTTTTCCTGATTTAATATTGGTCGATATTATATGATGATTTTGGTACAATATTTGAGTTTCGCGGTTTAGTTGTTTTGAAACACTTACACCTACCCTACGCCGTTGTCACATACCATGGCCTCCTATTCGTACGATGTTACTGAGGATATTCTTGCTGGCACGCACCGCCCAACACATATCACTATGGCTCCTGATGACCCATATAGGATGGTCATGCGTTCAGCTACTTCATCACCGTCAGCGGTCTCTCCCGCACCACCAGCTTCACCTACCTCACAAGGGCCCTCATCTTCTTTGGGGCATCCTGGTACTTCGAGGCAGCTCACACTTCACCAGGCTTTAGCTCGTATGGCTCCACGTTTCGCCCACCGAGCTACGGCATGCATGTCTATGCGCCCTTCATCACCACCCATGCACTTTGATGATCGCGCTCTTCTGTCATATGCACCACCCACATCATTCCGTCGATGTCCTAGATCACCTACCCTATCACCTCACTGTTCACCTGTTTGGAGGTGCGATTGATGGAGTACCCCTCTGACAAGGATAAGGAGTATGAGGGTGAGCAGAGGGATGATGACCCACATGAGGGTGAGGAGGAGGATGATGATCCTCAGGAGGAGGATATGCCTAATGATGATGGTTTTCCAGCTCACAGCCCGGCCGATTCAGCTCACTTTGCAGAGCCCGATTCTGCGATACATCAGCTGGAGCCAGTTTCACCTGACCATCCATTCTTATTCGATTCTCCACATGGCAGTCCCATGGCATCGGACGTGCCATCCAAGATATCTTCAGAGTCTGCGGATCTTAGTGAGACTAGTAGGATCTGGGCTTGGCTTACTTCACAGGGCGAGAGGATCTCGCAGTTAGCAGATCGACTTGAGAAAGTTATTGCTGAGTTTATTGGTGAGCTAAGAGTGGATATGGCTACAGTTGTGGGCAGGTACAGCTATCAGGAGGGGCATGATGTGCGTTTTGTTAGTACAAGTTTTAAAATTTATAAACACGAATTATCCGATTATTATCTAGCACATACGAGCAAGTATACTCGTCCGGTGTAATAAAGGTGGGTAAGTCGAGATCGTCCCAAGGGATTTGGTAGTTTTAGTAATTAGAAAAATGTTTGTTAAATAAGGGTTGTCAATCCAAATTTATGTAAAATCTTAATTTAAAAGAAACTCAATAAAAACTAAATATATACTTGTGTATAATTCCTTGATTGGTAATTAGGAGTATCGTAACAATTTGAGTACAAAGTTTAGTGTAAAACTTGTTATGATGCGCAACTAAAAATGAGTAGTTATACAATCTATGATGTATGTCATGTTTTTACTACTACTAAGAATTCTATCACCTAAATGACTCCTTTAGGACATATCAAATTAGTATGACAATCCTATAAACACATGGTTGTTTAGAAAATCAATTCTTTTCTTATGAATTCCTACGAATCCTTTCGGTCCTTTTTTCGTGATGAAATCGTTTCTAATCTATTTTAACAAGTAAATAAGATGGTTGTTAAGCATCCTATTCCATACTAATTTAGTGTATTAATATTTTGGAATAAAAACAAGTTGAAAATCCTTTCGGACCTATTTTTCAAGAAATTGTTTTTACTGACAAATTAAGCAAGAAAAGATGTTATATCAACAAACTCATAAAAATAGATATGTTTTCATGCATCACCTTTTTCATAAGATAATACTCCATTTACCAATCACATCATATACACAAGTATATCACAAATTACTCCATAGCAATCATAATAAAACACAAGTAAATAAGAAAACTTTCATAAAACTTAAAGTAACAATTGTTAATCATAAGTATCAAGGTGTACCTAGTATTGAAAATTACAATGAGAAAACTTGTGGAACTATAGCAACCACACTCCTCCAATTGCTCACCAATGTAAGTAAACAACTCCACACTCGAACCAATGCTTAAGACTTTAACTCAACACGTTCCGGACGTTTTTACAACACTTAGTAAACTTTCAGGCAATATAAGATAAGCTAACAAGATTTGGTGTAATACTAAGTTAGATAATGGTGGTACATGTATCTCTAAGTCCTAAGTGCTCATTATATAGCTTAATGACACTTATGTTTCAAGTAAAAACGTCCCTCCACAGTAAATAAGCAACAATGATCAGCCACAAATGATTATGGGGAGTAAATTCGCCAATTAATGCAAAACTTGTAACTTCAGTCACCACCAACCGATCGGTTTCTCGCCATCCGATCGGATGGTCATTTTGTCACTTTTCCAGCCGATCCGGTTGCGGGTTGCAACTGACCGGTTGGATTTCTGATCATGATTTCATGTCTTTTCTTCGTTGTTTTACGTTGCATGTAATATTTTTCTTCGTGGCATGACTTTGTCCATTAGAACTTGATATTTCCTTGATAACTTCGTGTAGTAAACTTGTCTTTATCAAATCCTTTTGTTCATGCAACGTTTCTTTCTTCCTTGATCTTCTCGAAACTCTCCAAAAATGCATGTCCACTTCATTTCTTCATCTTTTGTTTACTTTTCCCTGCTTTTGGCTATATTTGCATGTATAAACACTTTTCCACGATTAAGTAACAAATGTTTACAAATATGACCAATTTCCACTCATAAATCAAACAATAGCGCGACTAAAAATATGTTAATTTTGAGCGTTATCAAATCCCCCACACTTGAGCTTTGCTCGCCCTCGAGCAAGTCTTTATCAAAAGAAAATAATGGTAATAGTGCAAATATCTTATTTGAACTCAATCAAGTAAATAAAGAGCTTGATAACAATTCTAAGCACCTCACGAAAATAATTTGAAATTCACTCATCACTCAATATGTGTAATGATTAATAGATCACTCATTGCACAGTCATGATTAATGTTTCTTACCACAGGCTTGTACAAGTATCAAAACAATAGAATAATTCATTAAAGAGGTCTTTTATTCGGGTTATAATGTTTAGGCTAAGGGTTTTATAAACTTTCGTGCAAAATAATTACACTAAGTCAAAAAGGTAAGGATAAGGCATGAGAATATTTATGAAATTGGTTTTAAAAGAAAAATAAAATCAAAGTCTAAGTCCCATAGTTGCTAATCTCAAATAATCCACAAACCCAAAAAATGATAATAGTTACAATCTTTCTCCTCTTCGACTCCACATGTTGATACCTTGATTCACCATAAAATATTCTTCAAACTTAGCACATCGGCTAACAACATATCATATGACTTTCTTTATTCATAATAATATAACACATTGGCTATATTTGTCACCTTATAGTTGCGATGACTTTTTTTTTTTTTTTTAATCACCTCCCCCACACTTCGCATAAGCATACACAAAAAAAAAAAAATACAAAACATGAAGTTACGCACCTTCATCTTTGTTGGAATGACACACACATGAATTGTGAAGTGTGGCTAACTATTAATCGTAAAAAACTAACCAAGCAATCAAGCAACTCGCAATCCACCATTTAGACTTTGACAAGGGTTAGGCTAAGGTTTAAAATGTACAATATTTTTGTATTTTTCTGGATTTAACAAAATGAAAAGGATGGCTCAAAGGGTGTAACTAAGAGTATCTAGCGCTAAAAATGAACGCTAACAAATGGGATCCAAATACGAGGGTAACTAACCAATGTGGTTAGCAAAAATTATTTTGTAAACGAATGGCCATTTGGTTTTATTCCTAAGTTTGCCTCTTATCATATGAATATATCCTCATCATTCGAAAATAATTTTAACCGTAATGCATAACAAGTACAAGTTTAGAATTAACACAACCACCGGCACACTCATCTAGGGCTGAGCATTGGGTCAGAACCGATCCGAACCGACCCGAACCGAGAAAACCGAAAACCAAAATTCATCAAAAACCGGAACCGAAACCGAACCGATGGGCCGTCGGTTCGGTTTGGTTTTCGTCGGTTCGGTTCGGGTTTGTCGGTCCATGTGTATTTTGGCATGTTTTTGTCGGTTTTGGGCCGAACCGACCCGAAACCGAAATTCATGAAAAACCTGAACCGAAACCGAACCGACAGGGCGTCGGTCCGGTTCGGTTTTTGTCTGTTCGGTCGGTTTCGTCGGTCCGGTTCGGTTTTGAACCTGCGGTCCTCAGCCCTACACTCATCATGAAATATGTAAATAGTATAAGAAATACTATTCTCATAAAAAAAAAAAAAAAAAAAAAAAAAAAAAAAAAAAAAAAAACTAATCCTCACAATTCAAAGTAATAAGGGTATAAAATTGTGCTAGCAATGTTATCAATTCCGAGACAAATTGCTCTTTAAAACTTGAATTTATTCTCCAAAAATATCATTATTATATACCATGAAATCAACCTTATTTTAACTAAAATATGAAGGGCGAACTACTACTAGTTACTAAAGTTCACGACTCTAAAACAAAAATTTAAAAATCAAAAATTTAAAAATAATGCAATTTTTCTATTTTCTTCCTTCCCCCACACTTAAGTTTTGCATTGTCCTCAATGTAATAAAAAATGACTTCAAAGTAAAGGAAATGGAAAAATTTAGAAAATACAGGAGTTAAATACGCAACATGCATATTTAATCATAATAAGCAAATGAGTTTACCGACTCCAAAAGTTGATCAACTATATGCTTCCGCAATAAAACTCCTGCAAGAAAACTGCAAAATATACGAAACAACCAAACAAACACAAACAAAAACATATCTAAACCAAATAAATAGAAAATTACGTTACGTTATAAATCCTACAAGAAAATAGTTAAAGATAATAGAAATAGAAATTGTTCGACACATAATTGTTTTTGAAAACCAACCATAATCATGTAACCAAGCGTCATCATCAATAACTCACATCAGAACAAACGAACTCGTTCTCGCTTTCCTCTTCATCCTCATCAACATCTTCTTCATCGTCCTCGTCTACCACTCGTCTCTTCTTCTTTCCAGCTCTTGATGACGAACCACCAACATCATAACTCGATCCTCCAGGATTAAAACTGGGTCCACCCACATTAACACCTGAACTACCATACTCGGGAAGTCTACCATATGGAGGATATGGCTCGGGAAATGGTGAATAACCAGGATAAGGATATGGGTATAGTCCAGGATATGGAGAATACGGTAAAGGGTATGGTGGAACATTTGGTGGGTTGTAGGGAGGTACCTCATAATTGGCATCTTGTGCCAAATGTTGGATCATAGGCATGAAATAATCATAATTGTAATTATTCCTCATTTGCATCGAATCTCTCCAAACATCCCTACTCTCAATAGCATTTAATTCACGGTTCCAATCACCCCATCCTGAATCAAAACCACTTTGGGTACTACCCAGAAAACTCCCCATTTGAGGTTGTGAAGGCGCTCCCGCATAATTTCCGGATTGTGCCCCCACACTTGGTTCGATCCAAGGTCCCAAAGTCTTGTTAATCCTATCCAATGCTTTCCCAAAACTAAAAGAATCCCAAAAATCACTCTCCAATCTCACTCTACACTTCCTCAACTCCTCATCATTAAAATACCCAAGATTTTTAGCCAACATGGTTACATAATGACCCCCACAAACATCACTTTGTTTCTTAATCCCTGGTGCTCTCTTCGAAAGATACTTGGGAATAATCCATGCCACATTCCCATTCTTATCTTCCTCCAACAACTTCATCACCCATAGGTCCGGTTGACTACACTTGTCTTGTCCACCACTCCTATGTATCAATCCCCAATAAATCAACTTTTGTAAAACCTTCAACAATGGATTCCTAATCCTAGAAGCATTTTCCTAAGACAAGTTGGATCACCAATTCTATTCCAACACTCATCAATACCCGTGTATTGATCATTACCTCTAGCTAAACTCACAAAATGTGGTCCAAACAACCTATGTTGAATCTCACTCTCCTCATACAAACCAAGTGCAACTACAAATTTTGGCAAAGAAAAAGCATGTTCGCGACCACACAATCTAAACCAAACACAAACATCTCTAAGCACATCATTTACCTTTCTATCAAAGTAGAACGTAGAAAAGAACTCCAAACACCATTCCTTGTAAACATCTTCACGAATACTAAAAGCTCTTTCCCAAGAATAATCTTCAAACCTATCTCCATCACCAGGATACACATAAACCATAGTCATCATGCTCCTTAATTGATCTTCACATTCATACTCCTCAAGCAATTCCCAATCAATCAACCTAGGCTTAGCAATCTTCCTCTCTTGAAGTTTTGAAAGACGTTCTCTATACGCATTCTTCTCGTCTTTGTTTTGCACATGAGAAAACTTGACATTCTCATTAGACTCCGGTTTCAAACTGAAAGTAATCCTTTTCCTCTCGTTCCTTTTCAAATACTTATTAACAATCGGATTTCGTCCCAATCTTCCAACATTTCCCTAAAAGAAATCTCAAATTATGTTAGTATATAAGTATAAGAACTAATATCAATCAATTTAGAAACTAGAAAACACATTTTAAAAAATTGTCAAAAATTTCTCCGAGGCGACCAACCGATCGGTTTGAGGTCCAACCGAATCGGTTGCACTTTGGCACACTCCCAACCGATCGGTTGCACTTCGACAAATGTTTCGACAACCCTTTTCTGCCAACTCTGCCAAATGTTTCGACAACTCTTCTAGTTCTGTCGGTGCGAGTCGATAGGGTGCCCGTGCTACACAAAAGGCTATAAACACCCCTTAATAGAGATTGGTTTGATAAAAACCGGGTTCTATAACAAAAAAAGAAGGGGGCATAGAAGATATAGAACCGGTTTTCAAGAATAAACCAATCTCTGTAATATTAAAACTGGTTATGTCGAAATAACAAGTCTCACTAATACAAAAAAGTGAAAGAGACCTTAAATAGTGACTGGTTATGAAAAACCCCATCTAATTAAACAAAACTTACATGGAGATTCAAAGTGTTAAATATAAAACTGGTATATTTCCCAAACCCGGTTCTTTGTGCCAAAATTTTAAGCGGCGTTTTCCCCTCTTCTTATCACTTTTAACTAATTTAAACGAGTATTCCAATATTTGAAATCACATATATATATATATATATATATATATATATATATATATATATATATATATATATATATATATATATATATATTTTTTTTTTTTTATTTTGATAAAACTAGAAAAAAGCACACATATCTACGCATCATTCTTCTTCTCCCAAACACACACTTTAAAAGTTTGGGGATCTTGATCTAAATCAATTCGATTTCTCTCAATTTCAGGTAATTTAATATGTTTTATATATCGATTTACATTATGATATAGTTATATTCTTGAATCATTGCATGGTCTTTGTTAAAGAGCCGAATACTGGGGATCTTAAGTTTTTAGCGCAAAGTAAAAATTAGGATTTTGTTAATTTGTTAAAAAGCTGAAAAATGGGGATCTTAAGGCGTTAAAGGATCTACGCTTACATATAGGAAAAGGGTATGTTACAACAGAAGTACGGTGGCGATGTACAAATATAGATGTTCACTGACACTTCGCTGCAACATAGGCGAAAAGGTACAAATTTTAAGGAGACACTAAGAGTTTCTGATTGTATGTTTGGGCTCTACTAGGAATTGGGGATTAGGTGTTAATGTTATTTTATTATTTGGACTGTTCTTGAGTTCAATGAAATTTTGGGTTCTTGTTCTTAAATCTTAGTGAAAAAAATAATCGTATTCATGATGGCAACGCTAAATGAGAAGAATCTGGAAATAAAAAGAACTAGACTAAGGAAGCTATGGATAGGGGAAGAAGAGGATTTCATAGTGAATTTCATCCATATTATATAGCATCTTAATTTTTTTTAAAGGAATATAAGATGTATGGGTCAGTATTCTTATTACAATAGCAGGATATAATTGCACATAAAGAAGAGCACGATCATTCTGACATAGAAAATTGCAGATCATAGGAAGGGCGATGTCAGGAGAAATGTTTGGAGGAACCGGACTATGACTACGAGGTTGTGACATTTGAAGTGAGGTACAATCTGCTATCCTTGCAACATTGACATTATTGAAATCTATGATGTGTGTTGAAATCAAATCAACTATACAATATTCTGATGTGTCTTCATCTCAAACAATCTGTATAGCATAGTTTTTGACATTTTATAGCAGATTCAGATTTATGTATGTGGAACAATAGAATGAAAATTATGAGATAATATGGTCTCTCTTTTATAATTTTTTAAGTTATTTTGCTTTGGTTTTTGTATAACAAACTTGAAGAGTATATGGGTTTTGATTTTCTTCAGTGTTGCCGGGCTTATATATCCATATTGTACCATTGTTTTCTCTTCATAGGCAGGTTCAATAAAAGCAGCTTCCTCACTTAAAGACGTAATTGGGAAGACTGCATTTGAAAGTTGCAGCATGATTTTGAATACTTCAGTTAAAGAGCTCCATGGTCCATTTGATGGGATGTAAATGAGGGTGTCGGCATTGCAGGTATTTCGGTAGCTAAAAACAGTTAATAAACAATATGTTTCCTACTATTGCTAACTTCTGCACTTTCGATTTGAGCATGCTTCCCAATATTTATAGGAAATTATTAATTTAGAGACCATGTTTAATTATATGCTTTTATGTTGCGCTTTTCTTGAGCATTTGTAGATAAACCGCCAATTAAGGAACCTGATCAATTTTTAGAGTTCCAGTTGCCGTGCCAAAGTCCCCAGTATATGGCGATCGTCTGCTTGCTTCTCGGTGGAAGAGAAACCTAAACTCCGCCTCTGATCAGTTCACTTTCATCGGTCATTGGTTGTATGGCAGCACTCACAAGGTAAAATTTGCATATTAACTTTTTTTTATATACATGGATGTGAAAGTCCATGAGCAGGTAATTAAGTTATATATAGTTCCTATATTTTTTATTTTCTATCCATTATCTCTATAATACAATTCACAACAGACCGGCTTCCGAGAACTAATAAAGAATAATAAAACTTTAAGTCGGCGCTAATAAAATATGTTTTAATGACCCTCAAGGCCCGATGGTCTCTTGGTTTGTACGTGTCTTTCGCATATGATACGTGGCATTTGCATACAAAATCTTCGAGAACTCATCTGACAACTCTCTCAAATAAAACAATTCTAGCGATACCTATCCTAAAACAGTTAATAAACAATCAAGATAACGATAGCTTTTTCGGTCGTTCATGTGCAGTTATCTTTTACATGTTATTTAATTTATAACAATTGTTGTTCTAGATTGTTTTCTGTCCCTTTTTCCGTAAGACAAAACTATGTATCTGATTATCATTGTTATTTGTATCAGGGAGTTAAGGCTTTTGTTGGGACGATTTTCATTATTTTCGATGGAGGGTATGCCGTTCTCGAAGGATGTTCTTTTCCTTGGATGTGATAGTTCAACATGGTAAGTTTGTTAGCATTTTGTTTTTTTAATTTTTTTTGGATTTGGTTTTCTTTATATAGTTAAATATTAAGCCGTAAGACATTCTCACACAGATCTCGCATTTGGTATTTGTCAGATCATGTGCTTGCGTCTCAACCTATTACTAGCGGTTTATCTTTTAGTAGTGATGATGGGTTGTTGAGGAATCACGCTCTCACAAGTAAAGTTCCATTAATTTTTGCCCAACATTTTTTCCCCAAACTCTTCTTTCTATTTTTTTTTTTTTTTTTTTTTTTTTTTTTTTTTTTTTTTTTTTTTTTTTTTTTTGATTGGCTAGTATGTTACATGGTTGTCATTCCCAGGTATGAACTAGAGGAAGGACACGTGTCTGGCATACCAACCGGGTGAGCTTCGCATTCTCCTATCCTTTTAAAAGGTTATCAGAATTTATGAAAGGTGATCGGAATTTAGTAACGTTTGTGATTGTCGGTACAGGTTGCTGGACCTTATTGGCATGTCCTGATAGGAAGAAAAGGTTCGATAATAGGCTGCTTTCCCCACCTGGAAACTGATGTGGTGTGTGCATATGACAAATTCACACTCATCGCTAGGTTCATATACCAGTTTGCACTTCAGCGTTTACAAATTACATGGGGTAGCTCCACTTCAGTTAGCGAGGTTAATCAAGCAACGGTCGTTCCAACTACTCATGTGTGTACTGCTAGACCAAACAGAGATTAGTTGAGTGTCTGTTTGGATTTAGGTGTTGCACCAGTTCACACGTTGTTTGGGTGAGTAATAGAGATCAGCTGTTTAAGATGTCCGATGGGTTTGAAACTGCGTTGAGAACTGACCAGGGTGCAAAAACGTTGCTTTCTGTGATTAACGATTTGGGCCAACTGTTACGATCTAAGGCATTGTTCATCTAACCTAATTTTAAATGGGACTGAAATGGGTGCGGTTGAGGGCTTAAATTGGTGGGTTTTGGGTGCTGAAATGGAAGCTGAGATAGGTGCGTTTGGGTGCTGAAATGAGGGCTAATACGTGTCCGTTTACGGGCTGAAATGGTGGGTTTCGACTCTGAAATGGGTGACTTAGGGGGCTCAAATGGGTGTGTGTTTGGGGCCTGAAATCTGGGTCTTCAAGTGCTAAAACAAGGGCTGATACACAACGCTTGGTGTCTGATGTCAACAAGCAGGCAGATGCTGTGAAGGAGTAGGTATACTGTATGCCTTTTGTTAAGTCAGTTGTTACAAATATGAATGCTTAGCTTATTGTAATTATACTCAACTACCAACCCGTGTCAAACAATACTATGATGAGTTTGACAAAGTGGCGTAATTGGTTCTTTTTAATCATCATGATATTGTCGAAATGCATTGAGTATCTTATATTTGTCAAATTCAGTACCAAGGTTAGTAGATGTAACCGTTAGTCTTTATGTGAAGTTCAATGATTTTGCACATGTTGTATAAGCAGGTTCACATGGTGAGCTACTTTGGTGCAAAAACCTGTCGCAACGCGGCGGGCCTTCTCCTCCTTGTTATATACATGATAGCAATTCAAATGCAAAGTTTAACCCTCGAACAACTGCTAGGATAATACATGGTATACCCAGTCTAGCAGTTCTTTTTTCAGGTTGATTTGAAATTCATTTCTAGTAAGATTTTTAGATTATGGTACTCATTTTGTAACAGGTCAAATCTGTTTCATGTTGTGCGCGGCTGTTTTAGCTGAGAAATTATGGTAATGGTGAGGAAGGGATTATATCTTCAGAAAATGGTCAACGTAAACTTTAGGAGACAGCAAACTTTCTTCCAAAAGAAATAGGAAATTATCCTAGGCAAGTACACAAGGTCAACTTTCTGTATAAAGTAAGCAAGTGTTTGGGACATGTGCATTTGGGTAAAATGGTTACCTGTATCAAAGATATCCATGTTTACCCACAATCTAAATCGTTTATTATTATCATTAGTCACATAGCAATCGCCGCTGCTATGTCACAAATCTGATATATATTTTTTCAGCTTTACATCAGTTTGTAGTTTTTGTAAGTAATTAACTTTTTACTGTGTCTTAAGTCGCAGATTATCAGAAGTGAAGGGGAATGTGAAGTAAGGGAGAAAGCTGTTGCAGAAGAATATGTCAATAGAAGCAGCGGCTGCAGCAGCAAAGGATGTTGATGAAAATGGAGAGCTGAGGAATTCGAGGTTTGAGTTTGGAAGATTTTTGGAGTTTCTCTCGCTTTCAGATTTAACTCCTCATATTCAGTGTAAGTCTTGAATGCCGCTTTTTTAAATAGATTTAGTTTTCTATTTATGATGCTAAAA
Source organism: Artemisia argyi (assembly GCA_030686995.1). Classification (NCBI taxonomy): domain Eukaryota; kingdom Viridiplantae; phylum Streptophyta; class Magnoliopsida; order Asterales; family Asteraceae; genus Artemisia; species Artemisia argyi. The sequence continues at coordinate 63,748,948 of CM060698.1, forward strand.
GGCCGTCATTATAGGTTAATTTCTAAGTTTACACACTAAATTGTTGTTACACACATTTAAACTATATGATTTGCTATTATTATCAGATTATATATGCATCCGAGCAAGCGCACATACTGTCAAATGCTGTTGCTATTGGTTTAGTACATGCACTGTAGTGGTAGGTCTATTTCTGTGATTGCGGACAGCTAGTGGTATGAAAAAATCAAACAACAAATGGTGCCTTCTTTTTTCTGTGTAAGCATGATAGATTTACAAAATAATGGAACGTGGTGACAATAAGTCTCATCTTACTTGCATTGTTTATAAGTAGATTTGTATAAATCATTAGATCTGCTCTGCAACTTTTACATAAGTTATACGAAAATTTCAAACATGTGATTTTTCATTCACAATCCGCCTAACGACACCTGAAAATAGGACAAAACCCCCCGTCAACGGGCGCCACCCACCTCGTTGCATTAATTTACATGTAGGTACCTTGGAGTGACGAGCGTCCATTAGAGATCGATGTATTTGTTGTATAACCATTTATTTCATTAATTTACGTGTAGGTACCTTGGAGTGAAAGCGTCCATTAGAGAATAAAGAGTTGAACGCCATCATTGGTGCATGGTTACATTGTGGCGTGAATAATGATGTGAATTTATGTTGAATTCTAGTGTTTTTCATTATAGTTTTTTGAATTCTAGTGTTTTAATTTGGATTTTGTCTGGATTTTATTTTTAGTTGAATTAACGTATTATCTTAATTTACTTCGATGATTTTGATATTTGTGGTGTATTTTAGTCACTTTATAAATATTTGTCGCATATATATTTCTTTATTAAAAAAAACATTTCTAAAATTTTTCAATTTCTAAAAAATTGGAAAATTTTAGAAATGATTTTTTTTTTAAATAAATAGATTAACTAAAAAGACAGGTTTTGAGATAAAAACATATCTTTTTACTTTATATAAAGATAGGTTGGATGCTTCTATAAAGACAGGTTTTGGGAGAACCGGTGTCAATATCCAATAAATATATGTTTGTTTACTCTATAATGGAGACCGATTTTAAGGAGAAAACCGGTGTCAATGCTTTTAATAGAGACAGGTTGTCAAACCGGTTTTTATATGTTTTGATCATGGAGATACCCCCTTCAGAGAGTGGTTCCAAAACCACTCCTCATGGGCTATTTTGACCGGTTTCTGTGAGATTTTTTGTAGTAGTGAAGGCAGATATAGCTTTGTATGTCAGTAAGTGCTTGACATGTTCTAAGGTTAATGCCGAACACCAGAGACCGTCAGGATTGTTGAAACAACCAGAACTCCCAGTTTGGATATGGGAGCGGATCACGATGGATTTCATTAACAAATTACCAAGGACAGCTAGCGGTTGTGACGCTATCTGGGTAATTGTGGATCGGTTTACTAAGTCTGCTCATTTCCTAGCGATTACCGAAGATGACAACATCGACAAACTTGCTAGGTTATATGTGAAGGAAATCATTTCTCGTCATGGTGTTCCTATATCTATTATTTCGGATCGCGACAATCGTTTCACATCAGCCTTGTGGCAATCACTCCAAACCGCTTTGGAGATGAGACTTGATATGAGCACTGTTTACCATCTCCAAACCGATGGACAAAATGAGAGGACTATTCAAACTTTGGAGGATATGCTTCGTGCCTGTGTAATTGATTTTGGAAAAGGTTAGAAGAAGTATCTACCTCTCGCTGAATTTTCTTATAACAACAGCTACCATACTAGTATTAAGGCCGCACCATTTGAAGCATTGTACGGTCGTAAATGTCGTTCTCCGGTTAGTTGGGCAGAGGTTGGTGATAGCCAACTCACAGGCCCCGAGCTTATTTTGGAAACCACCAAGAAAGTGACTCAAATTCGTGATCGGTTGCAAGCAGCTCGTGATAGACAGAAATGTTACGCCGATCAGAGACGTAAACCTCTTGAGTTCCAGGTAGGAGACAGAGTGATGCTAAAGGTCTCGCCTTGGAAAGGAGTGATACGTTTTGTAAAATGTGGGAAGCTCAACCTCTGCTACATTGGACCATTCCAGGTTCTGGAGAGAATTAGGCCTGTAGCTTATTGGTTGGAGCTACCACAGGAATTGAGTAAAGTGCATAATGTATTTCATGTGAGTAATTTGAAGAAATGCCTTTCTTATGAAACACCTGTTATACCGATGAAAGATACTCGAGTAGATGAGAGTTTGAATTTTGTGGAAGAACCTATTGAAATTGTGGATCGTGAGATTAAAAGACTCAAGCGCAGTCATATTCCGTTCATCAAAGTTCGTTGGAATTCCCGTCACGGACCAGAATTCACGTGGGAGCGCGAGGATGAGTTTCGGAAGAGATATCCTAAGCTTTTTGCTTCGTAGTTGGAAAGTTCCGAGTGAAACACGGGACGGGTTTCTTCTGAGGCTGGGAGGATGTGACAACTGAAAAATTAGGGAGCTATTTTAAAACCCGCATTACTTTAAAATTTAATGATACAAAATGTTTGAAATTTATTTTCAGTGGATTATGTCGAATTTAAACGTGTGATTTTGAAACAATGAATTCTATGTGGAACTTTATTCGTATTATTGAGTTTTTATGAATATATGTCGTGGATTATTTTTATTACGTATGTTAGGCACTACGTTAACTCCGGCACTAGGATAACCTAACAAATTAAAATTTTTGAATAACGGTCGCATTTATATATTAAACGAACGTATTAATATTTAAAATTTTTGGAAGAGCGTATTTGGAACTAAAGGCGACGTGTACGAATGTTTTTAGCAATGTTTAATACTTTTCATGAATAAGTATTCGTGTTTCAGGAGGAACCGAGTAATAACTACACTAAATAACCTAAGTTTTGTGTCTAAAAAGGAAAGATGGAAACTAGAGGGACCATTTTGTAAATTCGGGTATTAATAACCTTAAACCTAACTCCCTCCCTCACATATCTTCTTCTCCGCACACACCTTTCCCCTCATTTGTTGTCGCCGCCACCTGCTACTCCGGTACCACCACCACTCACCGCCACCACCAAAACACTCTCCAACCTCCCCTCTTTCTTGTGTTGTACCACACGCGCCTCAAAGTGAACCCCACATCCTTGTTCTTTTTGTGTTGTCGTCGTACACCACCACACCACCACTTTCTTCTGTTTTCATTGAATTTTGAAGGTGAGAAATGCATAAAAGTAAGTCGGGTTTGACAAAACCGAGTTAAACTCTGTTTAATTTATTGATTTGGGATTTATTTTCAAGATTTAAAAAGGTTTTTGATATAAATAAGAATGGTATCCGTGGGTTGTGTCGATTTGAGCTAGTTTGGTATTAGGATATGTTTAGATTTGAAGTTGGGTTGAACATTAATCCATTTGGGTGCTCTTTGGTTTTGAGCCGTGACCCTCGGGCCACGTTTGGGGCTTGGTTGTGATGTTTCGGACGAGCCGAGACCCTAGGGGTCCGATTGGTATTGTTGAGTGCTCGGATTGAGCCTAAGAGAGACTCTCATGGTCTCGGGGTTGGGTCTTGTGGCTCGTGAAGTAAACCGAGACCCAAGTGGGTCTTTCGGCTCGAGCTTGGCTTGATGAGTTGACCCGAGACTTAGTATTCTTGGTCACTTAGAATGACGGAGATAGGTTAGTCGGGTACCGTAGTCGGACCTTATTGTTGTAGTTTGTGAAATGGGACATTGACGGAGTTGATTGATGCTTGATAATATTACATTTGGACTCGTGAGTTGAGCGAGTCGGGGTCACTTTGACTTTCTAGTCAATGGTTGGTCTCGACAAGCGCCTTAACATTTGGATTTGACAATGAGCCGAGAAGTGATAACTCGGACATGTAACTCATATTTTATAACACGAAATAATTAATAACTACATAATTAATAAAACTCGTAATAATTTATATATCGATATAAACATTTATATAAATATATAAATGTGAAAACGTATATATATTTATATATATGCAAGCAAATGTCCCATAAGGGCAAGTGAAAGTAGTTTTCTCTTATCCTCTGGAGCAATCGGAATATGAAAGTACCTTAAAAATCATCAAAAAATAGTAATGTTTAGTTTCAAAAAGTGTTCTAACATTTGATCAATAAATGGAAGGGTAAAATAATCCTTGCGGGTTATATCATTGAGTTTTTGATAATCAATACAAAGCCGCCATCCTGTTACTATGCGTGAAGGGATTAATTCATTATTTTTGTTCAAAACCAAAGTTTTCCTCCTTTCTTTGGAACCACATGAACATGGCTTACCCATAGGCTATCCGAGATTAGATAAATCAATCCTGAATCAAGCAATTTAATAATTTCATTCTTAACCACGTCTTGAACTTTAGGATTTAAGCGTCTTTGGAGTTGAATAACTAGTTTGAAATTATCCTCCATCAGAATTTTATGTGTGCAAAACGACGGGCTGATTCCTTTAATGTGTGCCATATTCAAAGCTATTGCTCCTTTATGCCTTTCCAATACCTGCAAAAGTAAACCTTTTTTCCTTTTCGAACAATTTAGATGAGATGGTAACAAGAAACTTTTTATTATTATTTAAATAAGCATATTCTAAATGGGACGGTAATTCTTTAAGTATTGTAGCACTAGTCGAATAAAAAGGAGAAAACTTAAGCTAACCACAGGGTAGTCTACCCACTAAAAATAAAAACACAATTAAAACATAATTAATGTTTTGTTAGTGGAAAAATGAGAATATTGTTCATTCTCTTCCAATGACTCAGTGCCACTTATCCGGGTAAACTACCCGGTGGGTAGGTGTATCCATGCCCGAATAAAGATGCTCCCTATTATTAATCCTAGCAGCCTCGTTATATTAGTTTCATTTAATGCTAAAGCGCAATTTTTCTTAATCGATCAACTCCTGATCCTCTTTAGATGTTTCATCTGCTTGAGTCATTGTTTTTTCTAAATCATGAAGCAAAAAAGGAATCTAATTGATCTTTTTCTAACAAAACCTAAGCTTCCTCAACAATAGTTTCATCAAGTACATCAATGATATAGCGTTCATCATCATCAGTGGAAGTATTTTTCATAGATTGTCCCATATTAAAAAGGGGTAAAACTAAAGATACGCAACATATTTGTTCAAATAAACACAAGTACGCAACGTACTTAGTAAAGTGTCAAATGTACGCAACATATTTTCAAAAACTTAGGTGACCTGGTAACCTGCTGCCAGCAGGTCATATTGCGTAGATCGACCATTTTTTGAAAATATGTTGCGTACGTTTGACATTTTACTAAGTACGTTGCGTACTTGTATTTATTTGAACAAATATGTTGCGTATCTTTAGCTTTACCCCTATTAAAAATAACTTTATCATATCCTACTTGAAGAGTTATTTTTTAATTATTTATTTTATTAAAAACATAAATCATTGCTCAGGTAGTAGCTAGAAATGGTTTCCTTGGAAGGGAATCCTAGAGTCTTTTGGCATATCTAGAATGATGAAGTCAACAGGGCAAACCAATTTATCAACTCTTTGAAAGCAAATTTTCTATTATTCGCCTAGGATATTGGATTGATATATCAGCATGCTCAACAATCATCCTAGTTGGTTTTGGCTCCCTAAACCTAGTCTTTCATACATAGTAAAAGGCATTAAGCTTATTGATTTGTAGTAAATAAGTCTCTCCATCTTTCGCTCTCTAGGGCCATCGAAGCAGGGATATTCAAGGGTATCACAATTGGCTCGGCTCTTACTATTTCCCACCTCTTTTATGCGGACGACGCGGTTTTTATTGGAGAATGGTCTAATGCAAACCTGTCTGGTATTACACACATTCTTCATTGCTTTTCTTTGTTGTCCGGTCTTATGATCAATCTTAAGAAAAGCCATCTTCTTGGAGTCGGGATTTCAATTGAGTCTGTTAATGCTGCAGCTTTGAATCTTGGTTGTTCGACTATGAAAACCCCTTTTAAATATTTAGGGGTAATGGTTGGAGGTAATAGTTTGACTTCTCAGGTGTGGGACGATACGACAGATAAACTTAAGGACCGCCTATCTAATTGGAAGCTTAAAACTCTATCTGTTGGAGGAAGACTTACACTTCTAAAGTCTGTCCTTGGGTCGACACCTATTTATAACATGTCCATGTATAAGGTGCCTAAGTCGGTGTTATATACGTTGGAGTCTATTCGTAGGAATTTTTTCAACGGTGTTCAAGGTGACGAAAGGAAAATAACGTGGATCAAATGGACTAAGGTTCTTGCGTCCAAGAAGTATGGAGGTCTAGGGGTTTCAAGCTTTTATGCCTTGAATAGGGCGCTTCTATTCAAGTGGGTGTGGAGATTCATCTCGTGTGACAATTCCTTGTGGTGCCGTTTCATCAAGTCCATGCATGGTTCCACGTTATCTAAATTGTCTCCGTTTCGTTTCTCATCTTGGAATTCCATCATTCGGGAAATTTATTTGCTTAAAGATCGTGGAGTCGATTTGATTTCCCATTGTCATATTCGTGTGGGTAATGGTTTATGCACGCAATTCTGGAATGAGGTTTGGATTGGTGATACTCCTCTACGTGTTTTATTTCCTCGAGTCTATGCTTTGGAGATTAATAAAGATTGTACGGTGGCCGATAAACTGCAGTACTCGGTTACCTCTTCTCTTCGTCGTACTGTTAGAGGAGGGGTCGAAGCTTTACAATTAGACCTTCTTCAAAAGACTATTGAAACATCGATGCTGTCCAACATGGAAGATAGATGGGTTTGGGATTTAAATGGGGAAGGTGTTTTTCGGGTCAAAGATGTGCGCACCCTCCTTGACAAATGTTTCTTGCCGAAAGCCCCTACCGCTACAAGATGGGTTAAATACGTTCCGATAAAAATTAATGTTTTCGCTTGGAAGGTCTTCCTGGATCGGTTACCAACTCGATCCAATTTGCAGCATCGTGGTGTCCAAGTTTCAGATTCATTGTGTCCGATTTGTTCCTCAACTCAGGAAGACTCGTCACATCTGTTTTTCAGTTGTAGTTTGGTTATGGATGTCGTCAGGCTAGTATGTCGATGGTGGAACCTGTCTTGGTCGCCCCTTGGTTCGTATTCCGACTGGCTTATTTGGTTCAATTCCATCAGGTTAAGTTCTAAAGTTAAAGGTTTACTGGAAGGGGTTTTTTATGTATCTTGGTGGAGTGTATGGATGTTTCGGAATCAGCTGCTCTTCTCGACGCATGTCCCTCGTAAAGATGTTATTTTCGACGATATTGTTTCGCGCTCTTTCACTTGGTGCCACTCTAGATGTAATCGTATTTTTAGCTGGGATAGTTGGTTGCAACACCCCTATTTGATTTCTTTGTAATTTCGATCTAGCTTCTTGCTAGTTGGTTTTAATAAAAGTTGCCGTTCTAAAAAAAAAAAAAAAAAAAAAACAATTCGATCTCCCGGAGTCATATCCTCGGCGAGAGATGTATTGAAATTTGGGTTTATGTCTTTTGTTTGATGCTTGATTATCGATTTTTTTTGGTTTTTATAAAAGATTTTAAAATCTAAATTGATTAATAATAATAAAAAAAAAAAAAAAAAACACAAGCAAAACAATAATATAAGATTTAAAATATGATAACAAAGGAAATGCTTTTCAAGTGAGGCAAACAAATCATTAAATGTGAATTAAAGTTTAAAGTGATGAATTAATACCCGTTAAAAGAAACTATTTTCTCACAACGTTGCTTTATTTTGAAAACAATCATTTCTCTCGGTAATAATCACTGGATTTAACTAATTGATTATCCTAACGACTTTTGCCCGTCTGAACAACCAACTAAATTAATTTAAAATAATATGGAAATTGTTAATCAACAATCTTCAATACCCGTTAAAAAAAAATTCTCACAACATTGGTTTATTTTGAAAACAATTATTTATCTTGGTAAAATTACTAGATTTAATTAATTACCCTAACGGCTTTTGCCCGTCAAAACAACAAAAAATTAATCCAAGTAACCAAAGATTATTAATCAACAATTTCTAAATTTTCACACTTAAATCTCAAATGACACCCCACTTAACAAGAGTAAATAAATCTACTCACTACTCATATTAAATAAGCTAACATCACAACAAATCCAACAAACTTAAGCATATTTATTTAAACTACAACTAATTAAAAAGGAAGAGAATAAAACCCGGTAGAATGAGACTAGAATAATAAACCACCTTATCTTATAAACTAAAACAAACACTAAAGATTACTTCTTTGCTAGTTTCTATTTTACCAAGTAGTTAATAAAGTTGTCAACTTTACACACTAATTAACTTAATAAAAACTAGAAAAGCTATAAAATTTAGTAAATAAGCTAGTTTATAAAACCCTTAAGCTCCTCGCCTTAGATGTAGGATTGGATGCATAAAAATCAACACTTTATCAAGGTTAGTACATTAAGCTATAATTATAAGTTATAAGAAATACCAAATAAGCTATGGAAAAACGAATTTAATATAAAAAGCACTAGTCTTTGATGAAAATAAGCTAAGAAAAAGATAAAAGATTATATCTAAATTGACGCAAAACTAAGGTGTTCACTCCGAAAAAGTAAACGCGGATTGGGTATATATAAGGACTAGATCTAAGGTAAAATAAGCTAATAAAGCTTATTGGAGTAAAAACTACTAAAGATAAAAGATTTTTGAAATACGCTATTGAAAAGTATTTAGATCTAAAATAATAAAGAAGATTTGGAAAAAAAAGTGCTTATTGGAATAAGCTATAAGGAAAAGCTTATCCAAAAAGCTAATTTTAATAATACAAAAATAAGCTTTAAGGATGAGCTTATTTGGAATAAAAGATATGAACAAAAATTTGAGGATTAGAGAAAAAAATGGTATTTAAGCATCTTCAAAATAAATCTTCATCCTCATAATAATAAGCTAAAAAGTTGATAACTATAAGCACTTGAAATAAGTTAGTTTATTACAACATTAAGCTAACCTACTACAAATAAGCTATACTACTCCTACTCTAATAATAAATCTACTGCTATGTGTGTTTTCGTGTTCCTCGTCCCTTTTGATATCATCTCTTTATATAGCCCATTAAGTATACAGATTATTCCATTTAATAACAGCTCACGTTGACACTTGTCGCATTCCTATTGGGCGCCGCCGCTTCTAGAATCTCGTACTAATCATTAGCTGTTGCACCATCACTTCTGTCATGTGTTACATCCTCGTTGGTCCGACGCCTCATACTAACATGTCAGCGCCGCCTTTTCTGACATGCAATCATTAACCTCGTACAACCATTAATGCGTCGCCAGTCGCCGCCACGTGGCGGGCTGTGATTAGCTAGCCGCCATGTGACATCATCACGTGTAGCCCAACAGCTGAGTAAGCACATGTGGGGTCCACTATCACGTGTCACCACCAGAGTTGTCCACGTGGTAGCTGACGAAGCGGGTCTAGGTAGGAACCTGGTTAGGTCGGGTCAGATAATGAGTCGGGTCGCCACGTGGCACCACCTAAGTGGTCCACGTGGTAGCTGGGTAAATAACCTAACTTTGCCCCAAGCTAGGTTCGAACTCGGGATGTTTAGTTGGAAAGGAAGGCACGCACCGCTGGGCTAGTGCATACCTTGAATTAACATATGCAACAATAATTCATTTAACCCCTTTGTTTGAACTGGTTCGTTTGGTAATAAATAAAAGGTTCAATTTAGTTTTGACTTGCCATTTTAAAAGGGTTATGGAAGGGTTCAAAAATAAATGAAAGTATTGTTGGACTTGTTTTTTCGAGCTCTTTCCAATGGTGTGCTCGGGGAGTTTTTAAACTTTGTCTAAACCTCAAAAAATGCAAACCATTGTACCTGCAAGACATAATAACACATACCAAATGTATTTGCAATATGATTTCACATATTTTATGGTTATTAGTCCGTTTTAGTGTGCTTTCCAGTATATGATTTCACACATCACTTATACTAGCCCCTAAATCTGATCATGCATTATCAATAGATACATTACAAAATTGACAATGTATAATAAAACTCCCTGGATCATCTTCTTTTTAAGGCAGTTTCTTCTGTAGGATAGTCGAGCACGTCTCATTCATCATTATTGTACAAGCCTCTTCAAGTTTTGATTTATTTTTCAATAAAACCTTTAAATATTTTGCATATTTTGGCATTTGAACTAAGGCCTCAATAATTGGAATGTTGATATGAACTTGTCTTAGATTCTTAAGGAACTTCTTTTGTTGTGCTTCTTCCTTCTCCTTTCTCTAACGATTAGGAAAAGGAATTGGTGGTCAATAAGGTTCTACAAATGGTTGTTGTTTGGCTTGTTCTTGAATCTTTGGTGTATCATTTTCCATAACAACCTGATAACGCTCTAATTATATATATTTACTCCCTCGTTTATATACTATTTAAATACTAAATTATATAGATTATCATGTTATTTGCGTTGAATTTGTATTAATCTGGTTGCAGGGATGATCAAGAGAAGAAAGTAAGAATACGACTTAAAAACCGTTAAAGACAACAATATGCGTTAGAAGAAAGGACTTGAACTAAAAATACATAATTAAAGACCCGAGTACGCCGGTTTTAGGACCCTGTGCGGCGTACTTGCTTGGCGGGTAAAAGAGTTTGATTGAATACGAAGTATGACGCACTTGACCTGATAGTTACAAGAATAGAGTTATTGGTTGCATTCATTGAGAGGCCGATCATTTGCCTTCATTAATCAACATTGGCAGGTTGAACTCGTATCTATTGCTATAAAACAAACCTCAGAGGTCTGATAAAAGGAGTAGTATCATCATCATACCAAGGTTACTATAGATGAGAAGATATTGGTGAACTCACACCAAGTTCACCATATCGAGGTTGCTAAGTGAAGTGCTCGAGTTCCAAGTACTGTGACGGAGTCTAGGAGTGGTAGAATACGAGTGAAGTTTCCTGTTGAAAACCGTGTGAAAAATCTTTGAAACCATTGGTATAATTCTCATTTGAAACAATTCATATTATGAAGTTTATATTGAATGTTATGAGTTTTGTTACTGAAATAATGGAGTAGTTGCTTTATGTTTATTTAGGTGTTGTAGTCATGTGATTATGGAACATGTATTCAATTGCTTGCTTTGATACTATGAATAAGTTCAATTGATGATTTGTATTGGGACCATTTCTAGTTGTTTGATGTATTTATGTGATAGATATAGGTCGAAAGGGTTAGTTGTTTGTCTATGGAAACTTGGTGTTTGCCATGTAGGAATTGGCCAACATAACCATTATCGACCCAGATACAATCTTGTTTAATGGTTGATCTCATGTCTAACAAACTTGATTGGGAAATTGGCTTATTTATATGATACGTGGGAATCGCACCAGGCTTTACCTCTCGAGGGATCTCGAGAAGCTTACAACCCCCACCAAGCAGTGTACCTGATCGTTGTAGTATAGTATAGTGACAAATACCGGGGGATTGATCGTTCAACTCAGGAATAGTGTCGCTAGGATTAGAAATTCTCCTAAATTAAGTCTAGAGATGAGGGAAGATTCTGTTTGTATTTTTATATTTTATAAAATCAATAAAATCTCGGGTTTTGGAAGAGTGGGCGTAATTAGTTGCTAACCAACTAACCCAAATAGCTACTAATGCAATCAAAATTAAATGACAGGAATGAAAATGAATCTAATTACTAATGTGGTGTAAACAATGATAGGGAAAATTGTGTTTACTTAGGTTCCATTACTCCTTAGATATCTTTTACAGGTTGATAATTTGTTACAATTGCATGGATGATGGGTCATATTCCTTAATACTAGTCGTAGGGCCGTGTACAATATTCCCTAACTCTATAGGATCCTACTTCACTCCTATGTCGAGCCGTTAGAAGCTCCTAACATGGGATCATTAGAATTCTCTTACGCATTAAATACAACCAAAAATCAAAGTACACCTCTGATCATGTTTCTTAACACGTTCAAGCATGTTACCAATGGAAGTCTGCCAGTTTTCTTAAGCCTAACATCGAATACAATCATCCGTAACAACTATAAACAAAGAATCAACCCATAATTAACATCCAGGTTTCACTACATCTAAGCAAACACAAGAGAGATCTAGCTAAGCATGTTAAATTGAAGACAAGCGTAAGATATATTCAAACAACACATAGACATATTGATTGAATTGAAAGAGTACTTATCTCAATTGAACATAAGAGGTTTCAAAGGGTAAAAACACTTGAAAAAGCTGTGAAAATCAGACTAGGGTTTTTCTCCAAAGTTGCACCCTAAAAGTTACACTTCAATGAATGAAAATTGGAAAACTATATATAGATTTTACAGGGTGACGGCATCAAGAAGAAATCTGTGACGCCGTCAACTCGCCGCCCGTAATGAAGTCGGATTGCCTAGATCCACTTTTGACGCCGTCATGTGTAAAGTTGCTCTGGGCCGTCACTAACATTTGGACAATGACGGCCTTGGGTGACGCCGTCATCTCCTTAGTACAAAACTTTCTGGATCGTCACGTGTATCATCCACTTCCACCTCTTGTATTACTCTTGACGCCGTCACTTGGAAACTCTTGACACCGTAAGGTACTGTTCCCAGCAAGGAAAATTAAGACTTTGCCGTTTTCTTCACTTTTATGCTCCAAAAACGTCCAAAATGCTTCCTTTTCCAGATTTCACTCCAAAAGTACCTAAAATGACAAAAGGAACGATTTAGGGCAATATTTGATCAAATAAATTCGAATTCGGGCTTAAATGACCCCTTAAAAACGGTTCATTTTTCGCCTCATCAAATACCCTTACACTTGAGATTTGCTTGTCCTAAAACAAATGCGCTTTTATTCTAATCAAAATACAAGTTAGGGGTCATTTAACACTAATATAAAAGTAATTACAACAAATAATCGTTCCACTAAAGACCAAAGACAAGCACGGAGGTCATACACTAGCACCTCATAAATAGTGTTTAGATACTCACATCTCTCGGGTGTAATAAAGTATATATCACAATATGGAAATGGAAAACATCTCTCACTACCTGTCATAACAAATTAGATTACCATAGGCTTGGGAAAGGATCAAACCTCCACCACTTGGCGTAAGCACCTAGGATAAACTATCAAATAGGTCTTTTAGAGGGTTATAACGTTAGGTGTAGGGATATGGAATACACGGTTTTGATGGATAAAGGCAATATTTACTGGTGGTGAGTTAATCATCTTGGTTAATTAAATGTATAATATGGCGTTGCTAAGCCAAGACTAGACTCGACTTAAGCTAATAAATCAAAAATAACAAAAGCATAAAATAAGCATAGAATGAAACGGGATGGTAGTCCGTATGTTTTTCTCTTTTCTTTTTCTATTTTTTTTCTTTTTCTTTATTTTTTGATTTTGATTTTTTTTTATTTTTGATTTTTGATTTTTTTATTTTTTGCATACACTCTTACCCTACCATTCAAAGTAATGCATCATAGGGAATGTACATTCCCCTTACACTTGAATTTTTACATACTTTACAATAAACTAATCTAATGACTCGAATTAAGATAATCAAAACACTTGGAGTACTTTTAAGATTAACGCATATATGGGGTAATATATGATGTTCTTCCCCATTACTCCATAACACACGTACTTTACCCATGAGTCCCAATCGTCCCAAAACAATATGTACAAGATATGACTCGACTTAGCAACCATGTAATCAATTAGATAATTAACTAAGGGTTTAAATATGTAACAATAATGCACTAAAGATGAGTGCATACACGGAAGGCTAAGGCGATTTGGGTGTACATTTAATTGGGTTGTAACAAATTCTTCCTTTAAGTAAGATGCTTAAAGGTAGAAACGAAAAGATAGGCTCGGAGGGGTGTACTAGGGGTTTCGTGTACTAAAAATGAGTACAACGCTAATGTGTGAGAAAAATTAATTGACTTTACTAGCCAAATAATATGACTTAGATGGTAAAGTAATTATGATACGGGTTTAACACAAGGGTGATCCTAATGCCTCTTATCATGTAGTAAATCCTACTACACGAATGTAGTCTAACTAGCGGTCTCGGGATGCATCACTAACGCAAGTTCTAGAATCTAAATGCTACCAGTACACTCATAAGCACTAATAGTGACTGCTTTTCGTATCAAATCTAAAGGCAAACCTCACATATTTGGGTGGAAAATTTTTCTGAATGATACGGTTTCGTGCTAGTCATACAACTCCTATCCGTGAGATGCTTGTTAAGGCTAAAGTTTCACTCCTAAATGTTGTAAAAAATTTTAAATTTGGCGCTAAAATTACACTAATAAGTATTTCTCTTAGTTTTAATGCACACCTACTATCAAACAAACAAACTCAAGTGCAATAGTATCCTATAAGGTATCATCATTTACCCTCCCCTTACACTTAGGATGAACATTGTCCCCAATGTTCAATTAAAGAATGTAAAACTGAAATAGGTAAAAGAATGAAAGCAAATACTCCCCTGATTCGTTCGGTATGGATAGTGTGGTCACAAGGTTAGATCTTCCTCCAAGAAAATGAACATTCAAAGCTTCCCTTCCAGAAAAATAAATCATCTTCTTGTCATACATAACCTGTTAAACCTGAGAAAACAAACAAGGCAACCTCGCGTAAAATCGGAGGCAATATATATATATTAACAAGTCCTAGAAAACAAATTAAGATATAATGCTTGTGGAATGAATGTTTGCAGATTTCCTGGAGTTTATAAAACTAAAGAATTAACAAAAACTTTAAAACTCCGTTAGAAAAACAAAACTCGCAAAATTTCCAGAATTTTACACATGACGCCACCAGGAATTAATTCATGACGCCGTCAGAAGTGACATGCAGAAATCTTTATGTTAAGTTTCTAGAAAATTTATGGAAAAACTTATGTCCTACTTCCTGGAAAATCCTGCAAAACATCATTATGACTCGACACAAGCATTTGACTCTAACAAATACTAATACACGTGTTGCATTTAATATTGTGAAGAATCATGATCAATTTCGTTCTTAGAAACAATTTTGGGGTTTCTCCTTACACTTATCTTTTCCAAAATACCTTTATACGAAGTTAAGACGAAGTTAAACAACAAAATAAAGAATTTTTACAATTTAGTTTAAAACATGATCTACCAACAATAAAAACAAAGCATGCATACGGAAACAAATAACAATCAAACAAATAAAAATCACACAAAACATGGGTTGCCTCCCAAGAAGCGCTTTTCTTTATTTTACGAGTCTTGTAGCTAGACTCAAGGTCATGGGCTATCACGTGACCTCGTCGTTGGTCTCATTTTCTAGGTCATCTCTAATCTTAGTTTTGTGTTCCGGACTTAGTTGCAAACATTCCTTGTAGAAACCAAGGATTCTATTCATGACATAATCTACTCCTCTACGTCTATCCTCATCATTCTTATAATAAACCGATTGCTTGTGTTCCTTTTCTATGTTTGATAGAAGGTGGTATTGTTCAATCTTATAGGGCATTTGGTAAGCAATCTCATCGTTCTCTTCTTTGAATCTAACTATCCCTAAGGTCGGGTCATAACTCATCTTAGAGGCCTCAACAAACGGTTTTCCGAACACTACTTGACTTAGGCAATCATCTATTACCGGATAAGTATCCTCTACTATCACAAAGTCGATAACATTAGTGAAGTTTCCTACAAATACATGCAATCCTTTCACTCTTCCTACAAAGTTGCTTATCAAATTCTTGTTGGGCATCATCCTATAACCAAGTTGCTTCTTCATTACCCAATTATAATAGGTCCTAGTCATGATGTTTATAGGAGACCTAGGATCGATATAAGCTTTCCATACATGCATATGCCCAATGTTGCATGGTGTGTTGATGTTAGAGGGCACATTAATAAGGGGTGAACCAAGGATATATGATGTCTCGGGATCATCGAATAAATCCTTGTGATATTCCCATTCTTCCTGGGTGGGCAACTTATCAAAGTACTCTTCTACATATTCTACTTCCTCTAACTTTTCTCCCTTATTAACCTCAACTTCCTTAATCTCATCCCTAGTCTCGGTTTCTATTCCAATTTCATCCTTGTCACTTTCTTCAATATCCTTATCTTTTGCCTTAATGGTGACAACATTGACAAAGTGGACGTGTTTGGATGACGAGGGGTCCTTAATTTGGATTCCGCTATTGGTGTCCCTAGTGTCCTTCCTAGGTGTAGTAAGCACTTGGTTGTTGAGGGCTTTCAACAAGTTGTCAATCTTATTGGTCATCTCCGTTTGTTGTTGATTGAATTCGGTTTCAAACTTAGCTATGCGAGCTTCTTGAGATGCCAAAAATTTAGACATCAATCCTTCAAGGTTATTGGTACTACCATAGTTATTGGAAGGATTGTTGTTGAAAGTACGGTTAGAGGGGGGACCGTTTGGTTGGTAACGATTAGGTGGATTGGAAGAATTATTTTGGTTTTGTTTCCACCTAAGATTCGGGTGATTTTTCCAAGAAGGGTTGTACGAATCACCGTAAGGATTTGGCTCGGGTTTGAAAGTGTACCACTTATCACCCGCTTCGTCGGTACGCGAGGATGCGTAGTTCCGCAAAAGCTTGTCCGTGGAGTTCCACGCAATCACGAGTGTCATGGGGACCACTACATAATTCGCATGAAGAGGTGATTTTGTTCACTTGGCTTGAAGGCTTAGGAGCTTCATAAGATTTCATGAGAAACTTGACTTGGTCCTCAAGTTCCATGATCCTACGGTCGGGAGTGCTAGAATTGTTTGAAGGCAAAGATATTTCCTTGATCGTTTTGTTCAAATCACGGGGATCATTCCAACTTTCGTTGTCATAGAGAGCAAGATCTTCTATGAGTTCCCATGATTCTTCCACACTTAGATCATGTAGCTTGCCACAGGCCGATTGGTAAATGGCTCGCCTTGTGGAGATGTCGATGTGGTCATAGAAGATTTGGACTTGGAGCCAAAGATCTATGCCATGATGAGGGACTTTTTGGAGTAAGTCCTTGAAACGAGTCCATGCTTCATATAGAGTTTCACCTTGACATTGTTGGAACATCAAGATATCATTTCTAAGCTTGGTAGTTCTCCCCGGTGGGAAAAATTGAGCAAGGAAACGAGTGGTGAGATCATCCCATGAGGTGATGGATCCCGTGGGTAAACATTCAAGCCATTGACTAGCTTGATCACGTAGAGAGAATTGGAATAGGCGTAATGGGTCGACTCTCTAGTTGTAACATCAAGGTCTATAAAATCTACAATTTTAAGAAAATCCTTGAGATGTTGATTAGGATCTTCGGAATGAAGTCCATGGAATGCACATCCGCTTTTCACCAACCGAATGGTGTCGGATCGCAAGGGGGACACATTGGCTCCTTGAGTGGGCTCAATAGTGTTTTGATAGCCTTGGTGGATAGGACGGGAATACTCACCTAAGGTTCGGGGCCTAAGAGGTTGGTTTGCTAGTGGTGGGTTTTGTGGGTGGTTTTGTTGTGGTGGGTTGATGGGTACAAAGATGTTACCACCTTCCATGATGTCTGATGGTAAAGGTTACGAACAAAGTGACGAAGAAATAAGATAGACTAAAGAGAACCTAAAAGTAAAAATAAAATCCTACTAGAAAGGAATCTAGCAAGTAGACCTAATAAAAAGAAATCCTAACCTAGACAATAACTATTCCTCGGGCTGCGGCGCCAAAAACTTGATACGTGGGAATCGCACCAGGCTTTACCTCTCAAGGGATCTCGAGAAGCTTACAACCCCCACCAGGCAGTGTGCCTGATCATTGTAGTATAGTATAGTGACAAGTACTGGGGGATTGATCATTCAACTCAAGAATAGTGTCGCTAGGATTAGAAAGTCTCCTAAATTAAGTCTAGATATGAGGGATGATTCTTTTTGTATTTTTATATTTTATAAAAGCAATAAAATCTCGGGTTTTGGAAGAGTGGGCGGAATTAGTTGCTAACCAACTAACCCAAATAGCTACTAATGCAATGAAAATTAAATGACAGGAATGAAAATGAATCTAATTACTAATGTGGTGTAAACAATGATAGGGAAAATTGTGTTTACTTAGGTTTCATTACTCCCTAGATTACAGGTTGATAATTTGTTACAATTGCATGGATGACGGGTCATATTCCTTAATACTAGTCATAGGGCCGTGTACAATATTCCCTAACTCTATAGGATCCTACTTTACTCCTATGTCGAGCCGTTAGAAGCTCCTAACATGTGATCATTAGAATTCTCCTACGCATTAAATACAACCAAAAATCATAGTACACCTCTGATCATGTTTCTTAAGATGTTTAAGCATGTTACCAATGGAAGTCTGCCAGTTTTCTTAAGCCTAACATCGAATACAATCATCCGTAACAACTATAAACAAACAATCAACCCATAATTACCATCTAGGTTTCACTACATCTAAGCAAACACAAGAGAGATCTAGCCAAGCATGTTAAATTGAAGACAAGCATAAGATATATTCAAACAACACATAGATATATTGATTAAATTGAAAGAGAACTTATCTCAATTGAAAATAAGAGGTTTCAAAGGGTAAAAACCCTTGAAAAAGCTGTGAAAATCGGACTAGGGTTTTTCTCCAAAGTTGCACCCTAAAAGTTACACTCCAATGAATGAAAATTGGAAAACTATATATAGATTTTACAGGGTGACGGCGACAAGAAGAAATCTGTGACGCCGTCAACTCGCCGCCCATAAGAAAATCGGATTGCCTAGATCCACTTTTGACGCAGTCGTGTGTAAAGTTGCTCTGGGCCGTCACTAACATTTGGACCATGACGGCCTTGGGTGATGCCGTCATCTCCTTAGTACAAAACTTTTTGGATCGTCACGTATATCATCCACTTCCACTTCTTGTATTACTCTTGACGCCGTCACTTGGAAACTCTTGACGCCGTCAGGTACTGTTCCCTGCAAGGAAAATTATGACTTTGCCGTTTTCTTCACTTTTATGCTCAAAAAACGTCCAAAATGCTTCCTTTTCCAGATTTCACTCCAAAAGTACCTAAAATGACAAATGGAATGATTTAGGGCAATATTTGATCAAATAAATTCGAATTCGGGCTTAAATGACCCCTTAAAAATGGTTCATTTTTTGCCTCATCATTATACTTCTGTCATGAACCTATCTTATTGCATTTGACATATTAAGAATTATAGGTCGAAAGGAGTTCTTAATATGTTGAGTAGTTATATGTTGTAGTGATCACCCGTCATCTCTTGCTTATATACCTTGTTCATGATTACAAGCTAGTATTTACATGTGTTTACTTTCATGTTTCTCAGCCTAAATAAACATATCTTAAACATAATCTTGTTACAATTCTAATCTACCAAAATTACTAGTCTATTGATAGTGACAATCTTTGGACTATTGCTTTTAACACTTGTTGACTTTGTTTTTCACCATTCCCTTGGGACGACCTGGTCTTACCTGTTTGGTAGATTACAATGAGGGTTATACTTTACCCACGTTTTAGTCAAAATAAATGGATAAAACTATTATCATAAATTTAAAGCTTTATTAACACATCAAGTTTTTGGCGCCAGTGTAGGGGATTGAAATTGATAAAAATAAGTTGGATAAGTGTTTTGAGACCATTTTACAATCATAGCCGTACAGTTTTCTGGCAAACTGAACAATAATTTGTTTTCTAAGACTGAGTGTACGCCGCACTTAAGTTGTTGTGTGCCGTATTCTTGGAAAAATTCAAACTACGTCGGTTTTGAAACCAAAGCCCCGTACTTTCTAGGAAATTCCAAAATGCTTTTTGAGATAATTTCAAACAAACACAAAAACCTTCCAATGCTTTAATTCAATGCTGAGAACATGAGAATTGCTTTTTATGTGCTTTTGATGTTTGGATTGATGCATTTTTTATATGTTACGATTCGTCGAAAATACAAATATTTGCTTATTTTGTTAATTAGACATGTCTCTGTTTTTAATTGTTTATGCTTAATTCATATGTGGATTATTTGCCTAATTATGCTTCTGAGACGTTTTAAAGGAAATGGAAAATGCAAAAGATATAAAGTGATTATGAACTTTAATCTAATAAGTGAATGGGTTAATTTGATTAACAATCTTACTCTTTTAAAAAAAAAACTAAACATGAAACTGGAAACAGGGGAAGTACGACGCACTTGTTCGCAAGTATGTCGACCTTTCCTAAACTTATTCGAAAAACTTGTAAGTCTAAAAGGGAAGTACGACGCACTTGTCTCAAGTACGCCGAACTTTTATGTCTATTTCATCACAGAGGACTTATATCTTCTTTGTTATGATTAAACTGATCCGTCTTTTGATTTTTGAATGTTTGTTAATGTTATTGGAGTGCAAAATATCACTTAGTTTCATTTGTACTAATATACTAATGTTTCATTTGATGTTATATTGTCATACAATAGAAATGGACCTAAAATCAAGTATTGGACGAATGTGTCACGACAAAGGAAATTCCTTATCTGAGAAGGACCTAGTGGAAAGTGTAGGAGACTGGGGTGGAGCAGATACTTGGGATACAACAGATAGCGGAAAGAAGGAGGAAATAAAAGCTTTCACTTTTTTATGATGGAAAAAGAAGATGGTACTTGGGATAGATACATTACACCTTGTTATGTGGAAGGTGTGAATGCTTATGATGGGGTTACTGATTTGGATCTTGACATCAACCTGAATGCTCAAGAGTTGCTTATTCAAAAGAACTGGAAGTACACTGTTTTGGAGAATGATGACAAAATGCTTGATAAGAAGTTACTAGTTAATATGGTAGGAGAAATATTTGTGGTGGAATTCTATGTGAATCCGGAAAAAGATGATGTTTCTTAGGAATATGTTTAATCATATGAAGACTCGGTCACCCCGAGTATAGTTTAGCATATTGTAGCTCGTAGTATTTATCATATTAGTTAGAACGTAGTTTAGTGTTAGTTAGTATTTGTGGAGTCGGGTCGGGTCTTTACCCACTGTCAGCCCGCTCCACAGCCCGTTTCAGGGGGCGTTTTATTGTAACTATAAATACCCCTTCCCTAGCTTGGAAAGGGTTGGACCTTCATTTGAAATATAACCTTTCACTAGTTTTCTCTCAAGGTTCCATCTCTTTCTCTCTTTAACTTCTCACTAGAAATCATTACCTAAAATGATCCTAAACATAAAACCACCCATGTTCTTACATTAGAGTATATTACAATTGGTATCAAGAGCTATGGTTCTATCCTAGGATTAGTGGTGTGCTCGAATTTTAGTGTGGGTTTTTGTGTTATTGGATGGTTCAAACCTATGTTGTAGTTTTCTCACTAGTTTGGTTTCGTTAGATGTTATTCTTGGTGTTTTTCTTGTACTTTCTTGATTAGCTGAGTTATATGTTATTTGGTTTGCCTTGGGAGAGGTTGAATCATTCATTTGTTAGGTGAAAAGTGAAATTCGTGGTAACTTTCTTGCCAGCGAGTTGACCATTTCATTGTAGAGGGTTGACAGGTTCTCTAGCGAGTTGAGAATAGAGGGTTGGCGTTTTGCTATTTTGGGACATAAAGCCAAAACGCTAGACAGTGACATTTCTGTCCTATTATTCCAGCGAGTTGATCAGGGTAGCGGGTTGATAAGTCCCAGCGAGTTGATTAAACTAGCGAGTTGTTCCGATGTGTAGCGAGTTAATCAGATTCAGAGAGTTGACAGAGTTAGCGGTTTGAGCAGACTAGCGAGTAGATTATTTCAGCGAGTTGGTGTGGTCAGAGGGTTGATACGTTTTAGTGTGTTGATCTCTTCTAGCGAGTTGGTCCACTTGTAGCGAGTTGAATTGTTTTTGTGGTGAGTTGACCTAATTCAGAGAGTTGGCAAATCTAGCGAGTTGCTTGAGTTTGCCAGTTGTTGAACTAGCTTTCTTGTAATTCTAGCGTGTTAGTGATTTCAGAGACTTGCCTTATTTAGCGAGTTGGCGTATCTTTAGCGAGTTGATCTATTTCGTGACAAGTTGTGGAGTGGTGTTAGTGACTTGGTTCAGTAACGTTAGTGAAACTTGTGCGCTGTTGCGACTTAAGTTGTTACGACTAACTCAATAGTAACTTGACGTTGTGAGGCTAAACTTACGACTTGACTTGTTATTTGTTGAGCGGTTGTAATTTGACTTGTCGCGACCAAACACGAATTACACTTGTGTTTAAAACTTGGTACTAAGACCTACACACTTACCACAGCATGGCAAGCACTTCCTCTGATGATATTCAAGCTGCAAGGTCGGATACCCGTCCTCCAATGCTGGACAGAACCAACTATGAATCATGGGCACAAAGGATTCGTCTTTATTGTTTAGGAAAGGAAAACGAGGTTAACATTTTGAAATCCATCGATGAAGGACCTTTTCGAATGGGCGTCACTAGAGACACGATTGTAGCTACTGATGATCAACCTGCTGTAGTTGGTCCACACAGATCTCGCACCTATGATGAGTTATCTGATGAATAAAAGAAACGCTATGATGCCGACATCAGAGCATCGAACATTGTCATTCAAGGGCTTCCTAAAGATGTCTACAAACTTATCAACTACAACACAGAAGCCAAAGCATGTGAAAATGCTTCTTGCAAGGTCTGAGTTAACCAAAGAAGATCGTGAGTCTCAGTTATATGATGAATTTGAGGACTTCAAAATGAATCCCGGTGAAAGCATCACTTACTATTATGTCAGATTTCACAAGCTGGTAAATGATATGAGAATCATCAAGATGACAATGCCCAACATTCAGCTTAACTCCAAATTCGTGAATAACATGGCACCTGAATGGGATAGGTTTGTTATGGCTGTTAAACTCAACAAAGGTCTCAGGGATACCAATCATGAACAACTCTATGCATATCTGCAACAACATGAGAAGCATGCTGCTTATGATCGGTTAATGAGGGAAAAACTCAATCCTTCAACAACATATGACTCTCGTGCTTCCGTCTCAAATGTTCAGCAGCTTAATCAATCCTCAATTGATCCACCTCAACCACAACATCCTTCATCTAGGTCCACTAATACAACTGATCAAGCATCAACCCCTTCACCATATGCTTTAAACACCCATCTGGACTCTAGGTACTACCACACTGACATGATGATTGATAATCTTTCCAACCAAGTTTCATTGCTGGTTCAACAATTCAGGGCAGCTCTTCTATCTACTAATAACCAACTTCGGACTTCATCCAATCCTCGTAATTAGGCAGTCATAGAGGATGGTAGAGTTGTGGTGCAAAATGTGCAAGGATGACAGAATTTGAATCAAAGAAATGCTGGTGTAGGGAATGGGACTTATAGAGTCGGTAATGCTCTTCAAGGACAAGCCAGACATCCTAAGTGCTACAACTGTGGAGGAATGGGTCACATAGCTAGGAATTGCACTTAACCAAAGCGTCCACAAAACTCTGAATATTTCAAAGACAAGATGTTGCTAATGCAGGCACAAGAGAATGGGACTGTTTTGGATGAAGAAGCCTTACTCTTTCTGGCTGGTGATGACGGGAATACATTTGATGCTGATGTAGATGATCAATCGGTTCAAGACTTAACACTCAATGACCCGGACATCTTCCAAGTTGAAGACTGTGATGCATTTGACTCTGATGTTGATGACGAACCCACAACTCAAACCATATTCATGGCTAATCTGTCTGCAGTTGTCTCCTCTCCACAGCAGTCTGGCTCTTCCATCACATCTGCTATTTCTGAGGTACCAACTTCACTTAATCTGAATAACCCTACCAATCCATAGAGGGTGTGTGACTTTGTAAAACTCAAGGATATTCACAACACAGATACCATTGATATGGGAAATACCAATACTATCCTATATGAAAGGTATGTGAATGACAATAGACTGCCAGTTGTACCAAGTGATACACCGTCTGTTGATTTTCGTGAACATGAGCTGCATGAGCACACTATATACAACCCTGATGATTCCTTGTCCACTAGATTTAACATCCTTAAGGATCAGGTGACTATATACGAACAGCGTGCTAAATTTGAGCTTACTGAACGTGAGTAGAAAATGGAATGGCAAATGCGTGCTTACATATCTGAAAATAATTCCAAACAAGAAACATTGAAAAAGGAGTTATTGTCTTTAAAAAAACAATTGGATCAAACTGTTAAACAAAAACAGGAGATTCAAAAGGGGTTACTCTCGCTCAAACACGATTACAAAGATAAAGAAACAAAACTTCTAAATGATTTCTCTAATCTTAAAAGGTTGAATAATAAACTGGAAGAAAAGTTGTACACGCAAGGCCAAACCATCCAACCTGCTCAAATGATACAGAATCATAGGAAATTAAGAGATGAGTTTAGTGAACAGGATGCCTCTAAACCAAAGGCCAACTTTCTTAGAAATGGTATAGGTGCTCAACCTGCGTTATATGATGCAAACATTATGTTTGAGCCTAATCATGCCCCTCCTGATGTGAGATCCTATGACGAGATTGATGAGATGGAAGATAGAACTAGGGAAAAACTTGCTGAGCAATTAAAGGATCCCCTATGCATTGCTAATAATATTGTCTTTCACTATGATTATACTGATGATAATCATTCAGCTATTTTTGTCCCTCAAAAGAAAATCCTACCTGAGAGTGTTTTTTGGAAATTGACTTAGAGAAAATGAAAGCTGAAAGACTTGTGGGTAACACACGTACTATTTTTAGGATAGCTGACCCAACTATTTATCCTCTGAACACGCCCAAGCACCTTGTACCATTTACTCTTCCCACACAGTGTAATACTCTAATTGGATTATATATACTATGTCCACTATTTAATGATTTTGAGAAAACATGTAAAAAGAGAATTACACCAATGGGGATTACTGAAGGGGAAAGGGGATTTGAGCAAACAAAACGGTGTTACCTAACTGAAGTTATGCCATTTTTCGATCTTGTCAAAGAACACTTTGAGGGTCTTAAAAAGACAATTAATAATGATGTGACTGAAATGAAAAACGTCTTCAAAGATGTGGAAAATGAGGGGAAACAATTGGCAATTGATCTCAAATATAGTAAAATTGACAGGAAAAACATTCTCATTATGAATGAAAATTTGATTGCTAATTACATTGCACAAGATGTATTCTACACTGTCACCGACTCTGCATTATCTTCTCGACAATTTCATGAAATGTCGGTTATGTTAAATGTCTTCCAGAACCGTGTGATTGAGCTTGAGGGGGAGAATTTCAAATTACATCAAAAAATTCAAAACGACGACCATGATAACATGGTCAGGCATTTCTCAAAACTAGAAGTTGATAATCTTAACTTACAACTAAAATATCAACATCTAGAAGAAAGCATAAAAATCTCAAATGCCAAGACATCTTCGGATGCTCCTAAATTTGACACATGTTTTGAATTAGCCAAAAAGGATGAAGTAATTCAAGCTCACTCAAACACGATTCGGAAATTGAGGGCCCAAATTCCACAATTAAAGTCTAGCATGGGCGATGTGACTAATACCAGTTACCAAATGTCACTAGATTCTCAAAACTTTCAGAAACAAGGCATCATTAACGAATTACAACATGAAAATGAGTGGCTCCGTGCTGAAATGTTAAATGCTAAAGAACGTTACAAAGAGTTATTTGAGTCTATTAAAATAACACGTGAACAAAACAATGAAAGAGTCACCTCTTTGTTAAACGAAATTGAGAATCTAAAGACTATAGTGAAAGGTAAAATGCTCGTCGTTTCATGTGACCATGCGATTTCCAATGTTCATGTTTGTAAGAAATATGCGTGTGATGCCTTAAATGTTTCTCTTCCCCTTAGGAACAATAAGTTAGTTCATAGCAACTATCTTAGACATCTTAAGGATTGCCTTGTCATACTTAGAGAAACCATTGAAGATGATAGGATGTCTAAACCGCTGGATGATGTTGTTGTTGGTGCATGCTTCCTCACTAATAGAGCCTAGGGATTATTAGAATACGATATAGGTTCATGCCCCAAGAATGATAACAAGTCGGATAGGTCATTTGCATCGCACTCTAACGTTGGCAACAAAGATGTTACTTTTGATAACCCCCAAACAATGTCACAATCCAACACCATGATCACCGGTAAACAATTAGAAACTAAGCATACTAATGTTCCCATCATTGCTTCTACAGGAGTAAACGGTGTAGCTAAAGCTAGCAAGTCACAGCCTAGGTGCAATACAAAGAATGATAGGCTTTGCCGGCTAAGAGTGCACTTTTGAAGGAAGTTGAATACTCCTCTAGGAACAATAAAGTTATGTTTAATGAAAGGAATCGAGTTTACTCAAACATTACAATGATGTAATTAATTCGAATTCTGGTGCTATTTGTAAGACTTGTAACGAATGTTTATTTTTTGGTAATCATGATGCCTGTCTTGTGTCCTTAAAATCCACTATGCAATCTTCAGTTAAGAATGTTTTGAGTGCTAAACAAGTTAGGCAGGTCTGGAATAAAATAGGAAAGGTGTTCACTAATGTTGGTTATCAATGGAGGCCTACTGGAAGGAAATTCACCCTAGGAGAAAAGTGCCCCTTGACTAGGATCACTAACTCCAAAGTAGTGCCAATTAAGAAATGGAGACCTAGTGGTAGAAGGTTCCCAGTAGAAGCACTTAGTACCACTCTTAGTTCTAGTGCATCAACTTGTAAAAATACCAGCAGTATCTCCGTAACTTATGATAATGTAATGTTTGTATGTACTAACCAAACGGACCCCAATTGTTTGTGGGGCTCCAACTTTTTCTGTTATCCACCATTGTCTGGTTTCAATGCAGGTCGTACAAATCGTCCTTTGGTATTTGGACTCAGGTAGCTCAAAACATATGACTGGGGATCACTCGCGGCTCAAGAATTTCGTGGAAAAGCTCGTTGGTATGGTCAGATTCGGGAACAACCATTTTGGTGCAATAATGGGTTATGGTGATTACGTCTTTGGAGACAGTGTGATATCCAGAGTATACTACGTGGAGGGACTTGGACATAATCTATTCTCTGTTGGTCAATTCTGTGATTTAGATCTTGAAGTTGCCTTCAGAAAACACACATGTTTTGTTAGAGAATTAGATGGTATAGATCTTCTCAAAGGCAGTCGGGGCACCAATCTTTATACCATCTCAATTGAAGACATGTTGCGGTCCTCTCCTATTTGCTTGCTCTCAAAAGCCTCTAAGAACAAATCATGGCTGTGGCATCGTCGTTTAAACCATTTGAACTTCGGTACCACCAATGAACTCACCTGTAAGGATCTTGTTCGAGGTTTGCCCAGACTTAAGTATGAAAAGGATCATCT
Source organism: Artemisia argyi (assembly GCA_030686995.1). Lineage (NCBI taxonomy): Eukaryota > Viridiplantae > Streptophyta > Magnoliopsida > Asterales > Asteraceae > Artemisia > Artemisia argyi. Next base: position 63,776,283 of record CM060698.1, read on the forward strand.
ATGCTCTGCGTGTCAAATGGGCAAGAGCAAAAAGCACACCCATAAACCCAAAACTATCAATTCCATTATGGAAGTCCTAGACACTCTTCACATGGATCTTTGTGGACCAATGAGGGTTCAAAGTATCAATGGAAAGAAATATGTGCTAGTTATTGTTGATGACTACTCTCGCTTCAAATGGGTAAAGTTCTTGCGATCAAAGGATGAAACTCCGGAGATCATCATCAGACTCATCAAGCAATTGCAAGTTCGACTCAACAAAACAGTTAGGTTCATTTGCACTGACAATGGAATGGAGTTTGTGAACAAACAACTTACTTAATTTTATGAAAATGTCAGCATTAGTCATCAAAAGAGCATTCCACGTACTCCTCAACAAAATAGAGTTGTTGAAAGGCATAACCGCACTTTGGTTGAAGCTGCTAGGACTATGCTCATCTTTTCAAAAGCTCCTATGTTCCTTTGGGCAGAGGATATTACAACCGCTTGCTACACACAGAATCGATCCTTGATACATCCTCTCTACTGCAAGACTCCATATGAACTGGTTCATGGCAGAAAACCAAACCTTTCGTTTCTTCGAGTATTTGGCGCATTGCGCTATCCAACAAATGACACTGAAGATCTTGGGAAACTCAAAGCCAAGGCCAACATTGGTTTCTTCGTTGGTTATGCTCCAGAACGAAAAGGGTATCGAATCTACAATAAACGTACCAAAGACATAATGGAAACAATCCCGTTACATTCGATGAGCTGACTGAACAACCGGCTCCTGGACAATCATGTTCTAGACCCGTACCCAACCTTTTGTCTCCTGGACCTATAAGCTCCGGGCTTGTACAGAATCCCACTCCTGCTATTCCTTTTGTGCCTCCTACAAGTGAAGATTGGAAGAAACTGTTTGACCTAATGTTTGATGAATACTTTGAACCTCAAAACTTGGCTGCTTCTGAAGCTCCTGTCATTCCACAACTAGCTGGTGTTGCAAATGTTCCACAATTTAATGCAGGGCCATCCACATCGCTGTCATGGGATCCAGAAGCCCCCACCATCAGTCATTCAGTTACCACATCTAATGTTCAATCTTCATCTGTACAATGAGTAGCAGCTGTGGATAATTCTTTTGAAGTAAATCCTTTCCCTCCACCTGATGATGAGCCGTTTGTTAACATCTTTGCTCCTGAATCCTCTAATGATGCAACATCCTCAGAAGAATCTAACACGGCAACCTTAATTCACTATCCTCAACCCCATGAGCATCTCAGGAAATGGACAAATGATCACCCAATTGACAACATCATTGGAAATCCTTCTCTTCCTGTATCAACCCGTAAACAACCTGCAACTGACGCCTTGTGGTGCTTCTTCAATTCTGTCCTCTCCAAAGCTGAGCCAAAGGATTTCAAAGATGCAATGTCTAAACACTCATGGTTCACCGCTTGGGTAGATGAGATTCATGAGTTTGATCTACTTGAAGTATGGGAATTAGTACCACCTCCCGATTGTGCTATGATCATTGCTCTCAAGTGAATATTTAAAGTAAAGCTTGATGAGCATGGAGATGTATTAAAGAACAAGGCAAGGCTTGTAGCAAAAGGATACCGTCAAGAAGAAGGAATAGACTTTGAAGAATCCTTCGCACCTGTTACTAGAATTGAAGCTATAAGAATATTTCTCGCAAATGCTGCCAGTCAGAATATGGTAGTATATCAAATGGACGTTAAGACTGATGAGGCGAAAAATGAACCACTTTTAGGTGGTCATTTAAGCCCGGAATTGAATTTATTTGATCAAATATTGCCCTAAATCGTTCCTTTTGTGATTTTAGGTACTTTGGGAGAGAAATCTGGAAAAGGAAGCAATTCGGACGTTTTTGGAGCATAAAAGTGAAGAAAACGCCAAGGTCTTAATTTTCCTTGCTGGGAACAGTAGGTGACGACGTCAAGAAGGAATTTCTGACGACGTCAAGAGTAATTTCCATGACGACTCAGTACAGAATTGAAGGCGTCACGAGGTAGAGCGTCAAGAGTAAAATACATGACGGCCTGGAAAATGTTATAACGTGACGGAGTCAAAAGTAGATCAAGGCAGTCCGAGAATTCTTTTGGCGGCGAGATGACGGCGTCACCAATTTGGTCTTGACGCCGTCAGCCTCAATTTCCTATATATAGTTTTCTAATTTTCATTCATAAAGGAGAGAAGTTTTGGAGAAACCCTAAGGCCGAATTTAGTATGAATTTTACAGGTTTTTCAAGGGTTCTCAGCCCTTGAACCGTTTCATGTGTAATTGAGATAAGTGTTCTTTTAATTCAATCAATATGTCTATGTGTTGGTTGTCTATATCTTGTTCTTGTCTTAATTCCATCATGCTAGGCTAGATCTATCTTGTGTTTGCTTGGATCTAATGAAACCTAGATGTTAATTATGTGTTGATTACTTGTTTATGGTTGTATTGGATGAATGATTTCGATGTTAGGCTTAAGAAAACTGGCAGATCTCCAAATGGTAACATGCTTGAACGTCTTAGGAAACATGAACTGACGTGCACTAGGTTTTATTGGTTGTATTTAATGCATGAGTAACTTCTAATAATCCCATGTTAGGAGCTTCTTAGCCGGCTCGACATAGGAGTGAAGTAGGCACTCATAGGATTAGGGAATTAAGTGCGCCACCCCATGAATGGTATTAAGGAATACAATCTGTCATCCACGCAACTATAATAAGTAATTAACGTGTAAAAGATATCTAGGGAGTAGTGAAATCTAAGTAAACACAACTTCTCCACTTATTGCTCACAACCTTAGTTTAATTTAGTTTATTTTCATTTCTAGTATTTTATTTTAATTGCATATTTAGTATTGGGTTAGTTGACTAGCAACTAATTCCGCCCAAATCCTTAAAACCCGAGATTTTTACTTGCTTTCTAAAAAATATAAAAATACAAAAATAATCATCCCTCATCTTTAGAACTAGTATTTAGGTTTTCTAATCCTTGCGACACTATTCCTAGCTGAACGATCAATCCCCCGGTACTTGTCACTATACTATACTACAACGATCAGGTACACTGCCTGGTAGGGGTTGTAAGCTTCTCGAGATCCCTTGAGAGGTAATGATGAGGCGAAAAATGATCCGTTTTTAGGGGGTCATTTAAGCCCGAATCCGAATTTATTTGATCAAATATTGCCCTAAATCGTTCCTTTTGTGATTTTAGGTACTTGGAGAGTGAATTCTGGAAAAGAAGCCATTTTGGACGTTTTTGAAGCATAAAAGTGAAGAAAACGGCAAAGTCTCAATTTTCCATGCTGGAACAGTACATGAAGGCGTCAAGAGTAAACTCATGACGGCGTCAAACCCCAAGAATTATAATCCGTAGCTCATGACGGCGTCACGCAGGCCGTCAGAAGTAGATCAAGGCCGTCCGATGAAGTATTTGGCGGCGAGATGACAGCGTCACACCTTTGTTCTTGACGCCGTCACCCCGATTTTCCTATATATAGTTTTCTAGTTTTTCACATTAAAAGAGAGAAGTTTTGGAGAAACCCTAAAGACGATTTTGGTGCAACTTTTACAGGTTTTTCAAGGGTTTCAAACCCTTGATACCTTGCATTGTAATTGAGATAAGTGTTCTTCTAATTCAATCAATATGTCTATGTGTTGGTTGTCTATATCATGTTCTTATCTTAATTCCATTATGCTAGGCTAGATTTCTTTTGTGTTTGCTTAGATCTAATGAAACCTAGATATTGATTATGTGTTGATTGCTTGTTTATTCTTGTCTTGGATGAATGATTTTATATGTTAGGCTTAAGAAAACTGGCAGATCTCCATATGGTAACATGCTTGAACGTCTTAAGAAACATGAACCGAGGCGTACTAGGTCTTTATTGGTTGTATTTAATGCATGAGCCACTGTTTACAATCCCTATAGTTGTACTGGGCATGGTGTAGGAGGAGATAAGAGCTCATAGAATTGGGGAGTTATGTATGCCACCCCATGAATGGTATTAAGGAATACAATCCGTCATCCATGCAATTATAACAAGTTATTAACGTGTAAAAGATATCTAGGGAGTAATGAAATCTAAGTAAACACATTTTCTCCAATTACTGCTCACAACCTTAGTATAACTAGTTTATTTACATTTTTAGTATTTTACTTTGATTGCATCTTAGTTTTGGGTTAGTTGACTAGCAACTAATTCCGCCCCTAATCCTTCAAAACCCGATATTTTACTTGCTTTCATAAAAATATAAAAATACAAAAATAATCATCCCTCATCTTTAGAACTAGTAATTAGGCTTTCTAATCCTAGCGACACTATTCCTAAGCTGAACGATCAATCCCCCGGTACTTGTCACTATACTATACTACAACGATCAGGTACACTGCCTGGTGGGGGTTGTAAGCTTCTCGAGATCCCTCGAGAGGTAAAGCCTGTGGCGATTCCCACGCATCAAGTTTTTGGCGCCGCAGCCCGGGGAATAGTTATTGTCTAGGTTAGGATTTCTTTTTATTAGGTCTACTTGCTAGATTCCTTTCTAGTAAGATTTTATTTTTAATTTTAGGTCTTCTTTAGTCTATCTTATTTCTTCGTGCCTTTGTTCGTAACTCTTTACCATCCGACATCATGGAAGGTGGTAACATCTTTGAACCCGTCATCCCACCACAACAAAACCCACCATTAGAACCCCTTAGGCCCCGAACCTTAGGAGAGTATTCCCGACCTAGCCACCAAGGCTACCGAAATACCATTGAGCTCACCGGAGCCAATGTGACCCCCTTGCGATCCGACACCATCCGGTTGGTGCAAAGCGGATGTGCATTCCATGGATTTCGTTCCGAAGATCTAAACCAACAACTTAAGGACTTTCTCAAAATCGTAGATTCCATAGACCTAGGTGTTGAAACTAGAGAGACTACCCGTTTACGCCTATTCCAATTCTCTCTACGGGATCAAGCTAGTCAATGGCTTGAGCGTTTACCCGCGGGATCCATCACCACATGGGATGATCTCACCACTCGTTTCCTTGCTCAATTTTTCCCACCGGGGAGAACTACTAAGCTTAGAAATTACATCTTGATGTTCCAACAACGTCAAAATGAATCTCTCTATGAAGCATGGACTCGTTTCAAGGACTTACTCCAAAAAGTCCCTCATCATGGCATAGATCTTTGGCTCCAAGTCCAAATCTTCTATGACCATATCGACATCTCCACGAGGCGAGCCATTGACCAATCGGCCGGTGGTAAGCTACGTGATCTTAGTGCAGAACAATCATGGGAACTCATAGAAGATCTTGCTCTCTATGACAACGAAAGTTGGAACGATCCCCGTGACTTGAACAAAACGGTCAAGGCAATATCTTTGCCTTCTAACAACTCTAGCACTCTCGACCGTAGGATCATGGAACTTGAGGACCAAGTCAAGTTTCTCATGAAATCTTACGATGCTCCTAAGCCTTCAAGCCAAGTGAACAAAATCACTTCTTCATGCGAATTATGTAGTGGTCCCCATGACACTCGTGATTGTGTGAAACTCCCCGGAACAGCTTTTGCGGACTACGCATCCACGCGTACCGACGAAGCGGGAGATAAGTGGTACACTTTCAAGCCCGAGCCAAACCCTTACGGTGATTCATACAACCCCTCATGGAAAAATCACCCAAACCTCAGGTGGAAACAAAATCAATCCAATTCTTCCAATCCGCCTAATCGTTACCAACCAAAAGGTCCACCATCCAACCATACTTTCAACAACAATCCTTCTAACAACTATGGTAGTACCAACAATCTTGAAGGATTGATGTCAAAGTTCATGGCATCTCAAGAAGCTCGCATATCTAAGTTTGAAGCCGATTTCAAACAAAAGCAAAGCGAGATGACCACTAGAATTGATGCATTGTTGAAAGTTCTCAAAGACCGAGAAATGGGAGCACTCCCAAGCGACACGGTCAAGAATCCGAAACTAACCGTTAATTCCTTATCCTCAGTTTCATCACCCACTTCGTGTCCACAATACTACTCGGTTAAATCAACGAGCACGTGTTTCAAACAAAACCAAGTTCCCCAAAAGGACCAATCAAATAAAACACCCACTATAGAGCCGGTCAAAAGCATGGTTGAAACACCTCCTACGCAAGACCTTGACGATGAATTCAAAGAGCTTCACCTTGAACGCCCCGTCATTGATGTCTTAGCGCGTGCTCCTTACTATAGTGCCCTCCTAGAAAAATATGAGAAGTGTAAGCTAGGTAAAAATGGGACCGCCTTCGTTCAAAACAAGTTGCCTAAAAAGCTTGATGATCTGGGTATATTTGTTTTGCCTTGTAAGATAGGAAGATCCGAAGCTTTCGACACACTAGCCGATTTAGGGTCAAGCCTCAACTTGATTCCCCTATCCTTATTCACCGCTCTTAAGCTAGGAAAGTTAGAGGAAACGGAGGTATTGATAGGGCTAGCGGATGGGAGTATTGCCCACCCGGTTGGAATGATTAAGGATGTAGTTGTTCACGTAGGAAAGTTAACTATATTAGCGGATTTTCACGTCCTAGACATGGTTAGTGACACTACATGCCCATTATTGGTAGGAAGAGGATTTTTAGCAACCGCTAGTGCCATGATAGATTGCAAGGAATCCAAGATAGCGGTAGGTGAAGGTGATACTTGGTCGGTGTACGATGTAAAGAAGCATAGTTATGATTGTGATGATGAACCGACACCGCATTGGGTAGAGATGAATAGGAGACCGTCTAGATATGGACCTTGGATAGAAAGGAACTTTATAGGACCTCAATGCCCATTCTATCTAGAAAAAGACTTTGTTGAAAAGACATATTCGGTAGAACAACTCATAGCTAGAGATGAAGAGCTAGACCCCTTTGAGGACCCCTTAGTCTTTAGGAAGATGATTGAGTTATTAAGTGTAATGCCCATTAACATAGAAAGGAATAAATGGAAAAGAGAGGGAGATAAGTGTAAATGGAGGTGGGACAAGCCACCTAAAGAAGGTGATGGGTCATGGCATATTAGAATGACTTTGTATGATCCAGATGGAGAAAAGTTTGAAAGGTCATACCACACTAAGGAAACCGATAGGAAGTTGAAACCTAAGTTTGATCCCAAAGATGTCCTCAATGAGGAACTCACCCGTATCATGTAGTAACCCATAGCCTTGAGTCTAGCTACAAGACTCGTAAATAAAGAAAAGCGCTTCTTGGGAGGCAACCCATGTTTTGTGTGATTTTTATTTGTTTGTTTGTTATTTGCTTCCGTATGCATGTTTTATTTTTTTATTGTTGGTTGATCATGTTTCTCAATTAAAATGTGGAAATACTTTACTTTGTTGTTTAGCCTAGTCTTAACTCCACCTAGAAGTATTTTTGCAAAAGATAAGTGTAAGGGAAAACCCCAAATATGTTTTTAAGAAACAAACCGATCATGATTCTCCACAATATTAAATGAGCATGTATATTCGTATTTGTTAGAGTCAAATGCTTGTATTGAGTCATAATGAAGTTTTGCAGGATTTTCTAGGAAGTAGAACCAAGTTTTTCCAGAAATTTTCCGGAAACTTAACATAAGAATTTCTGCAGGTCCATTCTGACGGCGTCAGAGTTTTACTCTTGACGGCGTCAGGAGTTAAAATCTGGAAATTTTACCGGTTTTGTTTTTCTAACGGAGTCTTATGGTTTTTGTGAATTATTAAGTTTTATAATCTCCAGGAAATCTGCAAACTTCATTCCACAAGCATTATATCTTACTTTGTTTTCTAGGATTTAGTAACTTATATAGGATGCCGCCGATTTTACGCGAGGTTGTCTTGTCTATTTTGTCAGGTTTTACAGGTTATGTATGACAAGGGGATGATTTATATTCTGGAAGGGAAGCTTTTATTGTTTCATTTTCTTGGAGGAAGATTTAACCTGGCCAACCTATAATCCATACCGAGCGAATCAGGGGAGTATTTGATTTCATTCTCTTTACTTTTTCACTTTTACATTCTTTACTTGAACATTGGGGACAATGTTCATCTTAAGTGTAAGGGGAGGGTAAAAAGATGATACCTTACATATGCACTTTCGCTTGAGTTTGTTTTGTTTGATAGTAGATGTGTAATAAAACTATGAGAAATACTTGTTAGTGCAATTTTAGCGCCAAATTTAAAATTTTTTACAACATTCAGGAGTGAAACTTTAGCCATAGCAAGCGTCTCATGGATAGGAGACTGTATGACTAGCACATAACCGTATATTCAGAAAAATTTTCTACCCAAAAATGTGAGGTTCGCCTTTAGATTTGATAGGAAAAGCATTCATTATTAGTGCTTATGAGTGTACCGGTAGCATTTAGATTCTAGAACTTGCGTTAGTAATGCATCCCGAGACCGCTAGTGAGACTACATTCGTGTAGTAGGATTTACTACATGATAAGAGGCATTAGGATCACCCTTGTGTTAAACCCGTATCATAATTACTTGACCATTTAAGTCATATTACTTGGCTAGTTAAGTCAACTAATTTTTCCCACACCCTTAGCGTTGTACTCATTTTTAGTACACGAAACCCCTAGTACACCCCTCCGAGCCTATCTTTTCGTTTCTAACTTTAAGCATCTTACTTAAAGGAAGAATTTGTTACACCCCACTTAAATGTACACCCAAATCGCCTTAGCCTTCCGTGTATGCGCTCATTTTTAGTGCATTATTGTTATTTGTTAAACCCTAAGTTAACTTTCTAATTGATTACATGGTTGCTAAGTCGAGTCATATCCTTGTACATATTGTTTTGGGACGATTGGGACTCATGGGTAAGTACTTATTTTATGGAGTAATGGGGAAGAACATCATTTATTACCCCCATATGTACGTTAATCTTAAAAGTGCTCCAAGTGTTTTAATTATCTTAATTCGAGTCATTAGATTAGTTTAATGTAAAGTATGTAAAGATTCAAGTGTAAGGGGAATTCTCATTCCCTATGATGTATTATTTTGGATGGTAGGGTAAGAGTGTATGCAAAAAAAAAAAAAAAAAAAAAAAAAAAGAAAAAAGAAAAAAAATCGAAAAAATCAAGAAAAAGAAAAAAAAAATAGAAAAAAAAAGAAAAAGAGAAAAAACATACGGACTACCATCCCTTTTCATTCTATGTTCAATTTATGTTTTTAGTTATTTTTCATTTATTAGCTTAAGTCGAGTCTAGTCTTGGCTTAGCAACGCCACATTGTACATGTAATTAACTAAGATTGTTAACTCGCCACCAGTAAAACTTCCTTTATCCAATAAAACCGTGTAATTCATATCCCTATACTTAACGTTACAACCCTTTAAAAGACCTCTTTGATAGTTTATCCTAGGTGCTTACGCCATGTGGTGGAGGTTTGATCCTTTCCCAAGCCTATGGTAATCTATTTTGCTATGACAGGTAGTGAGAGATATCTTCCATTTCCATAATGTTATATTACTTTATTACACCCGAGAGATGTGAGTATCTAAACACTATTTGTGAGGTGCTAGTGTATGACCTCCGTGCTTGTCTATTGGTCTTTAGTGGAACGATTATTTGTTGTAATTACTTTTATATTAGTGTTAAATGACCCCTAACTTGTATTTTGAGTAGAATAAAATCGCATTTGCTTGAGGACAAGCAAATCTCAAGTGTAAGGGTATATGATGAGGCGAAAAATGATCCATTTTTAGGGGGTCATTTAAGCCCGAATCCGAATTTATTTGATCAAATATTGCCCTAAATCGTTCCTTTTGTGATTTTAGGTACTTGGAGAGTGAATTCTGGAAAAGAAGCCATTTTGGACGTTTTTGGTGCATAAAAGTGAAGAAAACGGCAAAGTCTCAATTTTCCATGCTGGAACAGTACATGAAGGCGTCAAGAGTAAACTCATGACGGCGTCAAACCCCAAGAATTAAAATCCGTAGCTCATGACGGCGTTACGCAGGCCGTCAGAAGTAGATCAAGGCCCTCCGAGGAAGTATTTGGCGGCGAGATGACGGCGTCACACCTTTGTTCTTGACGCCGTCACCCCGATTTTCCTATATATAGTTTTCTAGTTTTTCACATTAAAAGAGAGAAGTTTTGGAGAAACCCTAAAGACGATTTTGGTGCAACTTTTACAGGTTTTTCAAGGGTTCCAAACCCTTGATACCTTGCATTGTAATTGAGATAAGTGTTCTTCTAATTCAATCAATATGTCTATGTGTTGGTTGTCTATGTCATGTTCTTATCTTAATTCCATTATGCTAGGCTAGATCTCTTTTGTGTTTGCTTAGATCTAATGAAACCTAGATATTGATTATGTGTTGATTGCTTGTTTATTCTTGTCTTGGATGAATGATTTTATATGTTAGGCTTAAGAAAACTGGCAGATCTCCAAATGGTAACATGCTTGAACGTCTTAAGAAACATGAACTGAGGCGTACTAGGTCTTTATTGGTTGTATTTAATGCATGAGCCACTGTTTACAATCCCTATAGTTGTGCTGGGCATGGTGTAGGAGGAGATAAGAGCTCATAGAATTGGGGAGTTATGTATGCCACCCCATGAATAGTATTAAGGAATACAATCCGTCATCCATGCAATTATAACAAGTAATTAACGTGTAAAAGATATCTAGGGAGTAATGAAATCTAAGTAAACACATTTTCTCCAATTACTGCTCACAACCTTAGTATAATTAGTTTATTTACATTTTTAGTATTTTACTTTGATTGCATCTTAGTTTTGGGTTAGTTGACTAGCAAATAATTCCGCCCCTAATCCTTCAAAACCCGATATTTTACTTGCTTTCATAAAAATATAAAAATACAAAAATAATCATCCCTCATCTTTAGAACTAGTAATTAGGCTTTCTAATCCTAGCGACACTATTCCTAAGCTGAATGATCAATCCCCCGGTACTTGTCACTATACTATACTACAACGATCAGGTACACTGCCTGGTGGGGGTTGTAAGCTTCTCGAGATCCCTCGAGAGGTAAAGCCTGTTGCGATTCCCACACATCAGGTAAAGCCTGGTGCGATTCCCACGTATCAAGTTTTTGGCGCCGCAGCCCGGGGAATAGTTATTGTCTTGGTTAGAATCTCTTTTTATTAGGTCTATTTGCTAGATTCCTTTCTAGTAAGATTTTATTTTTATTTTTAGGTTTTCTTTAGTCTATCTTTTTCTTTGTGCCTTTGTTAGTAAATTAAGTTCAATGACTATTCCGTTCACCATTATGGAGAACGCGAGTTCACCAAGTCCGACACTAGAGTTTTACCAGAAAAAATATAACTACACCAGTTTAGATATACCAAGATGGATGAATGAAATGAGGAGGAAAGGATCTTATATTGATTTTATTGAGTACCTTGAGAAAAGAGGCCAAGGGCATAAGACTTTTAAAGAATTCGCCTTAGGAGCTCTATCAACCCCTCAAAATGCCTCACTTAGTGAAACCTATACACCATATGAGCCTTCACCTAGGATAGTTTCGTATGAGCCACCTAGCTGCATGTCATGGTTAGGCCCTACCATAATACAGGATGAACACATAGGTGACCTTGATGTGATGGAGAATGTAGCCGAACATGATCACATTGATCAAAAAGACCTAGGTTTCATGATCAATGATGATGAATCTCAAGAAACAGATGATGAATCTCTTGGGCAATTTGTATATAGCAGTCAGAATATTGAAGATGATCCTTATGATTCGGACATAGAAGTTGAGATGCCTAGAGAAGCACGTGAGATACTTGGGAGAATGTTAGGGCTAGATTATAATAAAACACATGTTGAGGATATAGGTGATATTAACACATGGAATGATGAGGTAAATAACATAAGCGCACAAAATACTCAACCATCATTTGAGGCACACACACCGCCCGTGACTTACCCGGAAGAAGTAGAAGAAAATTTAGGAATTCCGATGGAGGTAGAACCCTTGGACCAGGCACCACTTGAGCATATAGGTTTGAACAATTGTAGTGATAACCTTACTCCTAGTTCTAGGGAATTTTCTAGTGTTGATGAACCGGAATCTCAATCTTTACACACCTTTCCATCCTTAGATATATTTCTAGGAGGCAAAAGAGGAACCGACCCACCCATCAACCAATATTATCAGGGTAGTTTTAGGATGAAGGAAGCCATTCACTCACTCCCTTCACCTCACGTGGCATATTCACACCCTAAGGGTGTGTATCGCTACTTTCACCCACACTTGATCCTACGTGTAGGGAAAACCTCCCCTATTTCCGTTAAATAAGGCTCGTGACTCGAACAAAAACAAGCGCTTCTTGAGAGGCAACCCATGTTTTGTGTGTTTTTATTTGTTTGTTTGTTTGTTTGTTTGTTTGATTTTATTTGTTTCCGTATGCATGTTTTATTTTTATTGTTTGTGGCTCATGTTTCAAAGTAAATTGTGAAAATATTTTATTTTGTTTTTAACTTCGTCTTAATTGCATATAAAGGTATTTTGCAAAAGATAAGTGTAAGGGAGATCCAAATTTTTTATAAGAACGAAATTGAGCATGAACCACAACAATATTAAATGGACATGTGTATTAGTACTTGTTAGAGTCAAATGCTTGTATCGAGTCATAATGATGTTTTGCAGGATTTTCCAGGAAGTAGGACGTAAGTTTTTTCAGAAATTTTCCGAAAACTTAACGTAAAGATTTCTGCAGGTCACTTCTGACGGCGTCATGAGTTTACTCTTGACGGCGTCACGTGTAAAATTCTGGAAATTTTACCGGTTTTGTTTTTCTAACGGAGTCATATGGTTTTTGTGAATTATTAAGTTTTATAATCTCTAGGAAATCTGCAGACTTCATTCCACAAGCATTATATCTTATTTTGTTTTCTAGGATTTAGTAACTTATATAGGTTGCCGCCGATTTTATGCGAGGTTTTCTTGTCTATTTCGCAGGATTCACAGGTTATGTATGACAAGAAGATGATTTATATTCTGGAAGGGAAGCTTTGATTGTTCATTTTCTTGGAGGAAGATTTAACCTGGCCACCTTATTATCCATACCGAGCGAATCAGGGGAGTATTTGATTTCATTCTTTTTACTTTTTTACTTTTACATTATTTACTTGAACATTGGGGACAATGTTCATCCTAAGTGTAAGAGGAGGGTAAAAAGATGATACCTTACATATGCACTTTCGCTTGAGTTTGTTTTGTTTGATGGTAGATGTGTAATAAAACTATGAGAAATACTTGTTAGTGCAATTTTAGCACCAAATTTAATTTTTTTTTACAACATTTAGGAGTGAAACTTTAGCCATAGCAAGCGTCTCATGGATAGGAGATTGTATGACTAGCACATAACCGTATCATTCATAAAAATTTTCCACCCAAATATGTGAGGTTCGCCTTTAGATTTGATAGGAAAAGTATTTACTATTAGTGCTTATGAGTGTACCGGTAGCATTTAGATTCTAGAACTTGCGTTAGTGATGCATCTCGAGACCGCTAGTGAGACTACTTTCGTGTAGTAGGATTTACTACATGATAAGAGGCATTAGGATCACCCTTGTGTTAAACCCGTATCATAATTACTTGACCATTTAAGTCATATTACTTGGCTAGTTAAGTCAACTAATTTTCCCCACACTTTAGCGTTGTACTCATTTTTAGTACACGAAACCACTAGTACACCCCTCCAAGCCTATCTTTTCATTTCTAACTTTAAGCATTTTACTTAAAGGAAGAATTGGTTACACCCCACTTAAATGTACAACCAAATCGCCTTAGCCTTCCGTGTATGCGCTCATCTTTAGTGCATTATTGTTATTTGTTAAACCCTAAGTTAACTATCTAATTGATTACATGGTTGCTAAGTCGAGTCATATCCTTGTACATATAGTTTTGGGACGATTGGGACTCATGGGTAAAGTACTTATTCTATGGAGTAATGGGGAAGAACATCAGATATTACCCCCGTATGTGCGTTAATCTTAAAAGTACTCCAAGTGTTTTGATTTTCTTAATTCGAGTCATTAAATTAGTTTATTGTAAAGTATGTAAAAATTCAAGTGTAAGGGAAATGTTCATTCCCTATGATGTATTATTTTGGATGGTAGGGTAAGAGAGTATGCAAAAAAAAAAAAAAAAAAAAAAATCGAAAAATCAAGAAAAAGAAAAAAAAAAAGAAAGAAAAAAAATACGGACTACCATCCTTTTTTATTCTATGTTCATTTTTATGTTTTTGTTATTATTCATTTATTAGCTTAAGTCAAGTCTAGTCTTGGCTTAGCAACGCCGTATTGTACATGTAATTGACTAAGATTGTTAACTCGCCACTAGTAAAAACTTCCTTTATCCAACAAAACCGTGTATTTCATATCTCTACACCTAACGTTACAACCCTTTAAAAGACCTCTTTGATAGTTTATCCTAGGTGCTTACGCCATGTGGTGGAGGTTTGATCCTTTCCCAAGCCTATGGTAATCTATTTTGCTATGACAGGTAGTGAGAGATATTTTCCGTTTCCATATTGTAATTTATACTTTATTACACCCGAGAGATGTGAGTATCTAAACACTATTTGTGAGGTGCTAGTATATGACCTCCGTGCTTGTCTATTGGTCTTTAGTGGAACGATTATTTGTTGTAATTACTTTTATATTAGTGTTAAATGACCCTTAACTTGTATTTTGATTAGAATAAAAGCGCATTTGCTTGAGGATAAGTAAATCTCAAGTGTAAGGGTATATGATGAGGCGAAAAATGAACCACTTTCAGGGGGTCATTTAAGCCCGGAATTGAATTTATTTGATCAAATATTGCCCTAAATCGTTCCTTTTGTGATTTTAGGTACTTTGGGAGAGAAATCTGGAAAAGGAAGCAATTCGGACGTTTTTGGAGCATAAAAGTGAAGAAAACGCCAAGGTCTTAATTTTCCTTGCTGGGAACAGTAGGTGACAGCGTCAAGAGTAATTTCCATGACGACCCAGTACAGAATTGAAGGCGTCACGAGGTAGAGCGTCAAGAGTAAAATACGTGACGGCCTAGAAAATGTTATAACATGACGGCGTCAAAAGTAGATCAAGGCAGTCCGAGAATTCTTTTGGCGGCGAGATGATGGCGTCACCAATTTGGTCTTGACGCCGTCAGCCTCAATTTCCTATATATAGTTTTCTAATTTTCATTCATAAAGGAGAGAAGTTTTGGAGAAACCCTAAGGCCGAACTTAGTACGAATTTTACAGGTTTTTCAAGGGTTCTCAGCCCTTGAACCCTTTCATGTGTAATTGAGATAAGTGTTCTTTTAATTCAATCAATATGTCTATGTGTTGGTTGTCTATATCTTGTTCTTGTCTTAATTCCATCATGCTAGGCTAGATTTATCTTGTGTTTGCTTGGATCTAATGAAACCTAGATGTTAATTATGTGTTGATTACTTGTTTATGGTTGTATTGGATGAATGATTTCGATGTTAGGCTTAAGAAAACTGGCAGATCTCCAAATGGTAACATGCTTGAACGTCTTAGGAAACATGAACTGACGTGCACTAGGTTTTATTGGTTGTATTTAATGCATGAGTAAATTCTAATGATCCCATGTTAGGAGCTTCTTAGCCGGCTCGACGTAGGAGTGAAGTAGGCACTTATAGGATTGGGGAATTAAGTGCACCACCCCATGAATGGTATTAAGAAATACAATCCATCATCCACGCAACTATAACAAATAATTAACATGTAAAAGATATCTAGGGAGTAGTGAAATCTAAGTAAACACAACTTCTCCACTTATTGCTCACAACCTTAGTTTAATTTAGTTTATTTTCAAAGCATGATTGGTTCCTTAATGTATCTCACTGCTAGTAGACCGAATCTTCTTTTTTCCGTTTGCATGTGTGCTCGGTATCAATCCAAACCTACCAACAAGCACTTGGAAGCAGTCAAAAGGGTCTTTCGGTATCTTAAAGGAACAATCCACATGGGTCTATGCTATCCCAAGGACACTGCTATGGCGCTTACGGCTTATTCCGATGCTGACCATGCGGGATGTCAAGACACTCGTCGAAGCACATCTGGAGGTGCACAGTTTTTGGGTAATAAGCTGGTTAGTTGGTCTTCAAAGAAATAAATGAGTACATCGATCTCCTCCACAGAGGCTGAATACATTGCTATGTCCTCATGCTGTGCTCAGATCCTATGGATGAGATCTCAACTTTTAGACTATGGCTTCGTGTACAACAAGATTCCCATGTACTATGACAACAAAAGTGCAATTGCACTCTGTTGCAACAATGTCCAGCACTCAAGAACTAAGCACATTGATATTTGACATCACTTCATCAGGGAGCAAGTTGAGAATGGAATTGTGGAACTTTACTTCGTGAGGAATGAGTTCCAGCTAGCTGATATCTTCACCAAAGCGCTTCCTAGGGAACGATTTCAATTCATCCTCCCTCTTCTTGGTATGAAGAGTCTCATGCCTGAGGATCTCAAAAGTCTTCAGGAAGATCAGGAGGAGTAAAGGGGTTGCCTCACATATCCTTTGTACTATATCAAAAAAGAAAATAGAAAAATATAAAACCTACAAAAACCATAAAAATCTGAAAAATCATACAACCCAAAAATATTCTTCTCACGACATGTCTCATGCTTAATCAATATTATGTACGATTCTAGAAATGCCATTCAATAATGGCATGGAATCATACATATGCTTGAACATGATTTTTTTTTCTTTACTCCAAATAATGTTTTCTAAAAAACATGTCATTTCCCAAAACTCCTTCATGATGGTTTGCTATTGCTTCAGATAGCAACTCGGTCTTAGTATTGGGGAAAGTTCGCCGCCAAAAAGACGACTATTCCTAACAAAGGCATGAATTACTTTATATTCGTGCCTTTCCGATCTGATGTACGCTTAAGTGCATCATTTCTGGTAAAAGAAGAGACGTCTTCTTTACATCTCAAATACTTTTCCTTCAATGATTCTTCGGGAAAGTATTTGCTCCAAACTTGGTGGTACCATGGTTTTTGAAGATAAAAAAAAACTGGAAATGTTGTTTAAAATTTGCCACTCAATCGATGCTAAAGGATTAGTCTTTTGTGCAAAACATTTAATTGAAAATGCATCATTGATTGAGGGGGAGAATGATTTCAAGAACTATATATCATCAAAACAAGATCTTTGTGCATAAACGCATTGTATTAAGTGTGACTGTTATGTGTTAGTATATGAATTTTTCATGAGTTTCTCGCTAAACTCGAAATCATTTATAAACTCATAATCTCTAACACATAACATACTCCCTCAAGGTTTGAGGGGGAGCTAATGTATCGTCTCAAAATCAGTCATTCTTAAATCTAACACATCTTTCTCCCAAAATCTTTAAACTTATTTAAATCACTTGGGATCACAAATCTCAAAGGGTTTGAAATTTTTGATCAGGGGAGAAAAATGTGATTTGAATATGAAAATCTAATTAAAATGTGATGTTTTGAACCTAAATGTATGCTCTCCCACATGTGCTAAACTCTTTTGTATATCGATGCACATATTAAGGGGGATCAAATGATTTGTGAAATAGGATCCTTGCATTTTATGAGATCGAGACTCAGATTTGACTCATGAATTGACAAAACACAACTGTCTTGAATCGAAAGGACTAGTCCTGGACGGGTAATAACTTCAAGCTGGTCTAACCAGTGATGTAAGCGTGTTTCGAAAAGGACTTGTCTGAGTATAATGTACCGTTTCGAGAAATCTTTGGTGAATCTGATCGGGCCGGGTAATAACTTCAAGTTATTCTAACTAGTGATGTAAACGTGTCTCAAATGCCCGTTCATATTCACTTAAAGAGGATCAATTCAAAAAGTGCAACTCTTCCCGACATGTCGAAATTTTTAAATCAAAACATATGAGCACATTTTAAGGGGGAGCATTTGAAAATGACAAAACTCTCAATGAGTTAACAAAATGTGTTTCTCAATCATAAACACGTTGAGATAATTTTCAATGATTTGGTAAATGGCAACATAGGATAGTCATGAAGTTATAAGGTGGCTAAGGTTAGGAAAACCGGCCTATGATCCGCCAGAGCCGGAGGGATCTACCCATGGACAATACCAAATAGATAGTATTTGAAAGTCCGTAGGTATGATTATGAAAAAAAGGAGAAATGTGAGAATGGAGAAAGAAGGGGTTAAAGAATTAAAAATAAATGATATGAGAAAGGGTGAAAAGAAATAGCCCTCCAATTATTCAACCTTAGGGCAGAAACCGGGTTCAATTCATAATCTATTGATGGTTGCTAAGGCGACATCGGTATTGAAGACAAGACGTCATGGACCCAGTGACGCACTGCACTAAATCTTCTAGCCACTCAAGTTCTCTTAAAAGAACTTGTTTCATTCTCACGGGGAACCGGTGTAATCTATCAACTTATTTCTTAGAGATCGTTGATATTGAAGCAGGAGACCTCTCCCTAATCTCCGCATAGGAAAATCAAATGCACTTATTGAGTCCAGAGCCTCGAGATGCATGCAAAGATCTCATAGGAACATGTGCTACTTCTACCCTGGTTGTTCAACATTAAGGACACCAGTGGTAAACTTATGAGTCCTACGCAGATCTTAGCAATCTGCCAGAACATTAATGAGGGAAGTTACTATTGTAATTCAAAGTGATTGAATGGAAATTCCTGCCAGGGTCAACATCAAGCAGCCCTGAAAGCAGGTCACTTAGGTAATTCCTTGTGAATTACGCTTAGTGGTCTTGAAGGTTACAAACGGTCAATAGTCGTTGAGTGATCTCCTGCGACTCACCCAATCGTTGATCTACTTAGGTAGTTCTGTAAATCCTTTCAGGGTTTGCCGATTGGGAACGGTCTTGGTAAGGGTTAGAAGAAGTCTTCACACTATGCTGTTGACGATCTCTAATTCAAAACCTATAAGAACCGGATAATTTGTTGCTAACTGTTTATTTGCAGGAATTTCTGACGGTTGCAGTTAATTGCTAAAAAGATGCTGATCCATCAACACATGCTCACACTTCAACATCACAATCTAAGAAATCAGATCATTGATTAGGCCTCATATATGTTTCCACAACTCTGATTCAGAAGATCATGATCCTGAAAAGCGTGAGCATGCCAACACAAAGATGTTCATATCACATGGAGACGTTACTGCTCAAAGATGACTTTCAGACACTTATTTGGATGATGAACTTGAAGCTATTTCCAAAGATCATCCATCACATTGAATAAGTCATCTAGAGTCTACCACTTAATGCACAAAGATCTCAACAATGAAGAATCGAAAGGCTACGAGCTACAAAGATGTCGTCAAAGACTTGAATGCTATGATTCAATATTTATTTTTCGAGGTGAGCTCCCTTAGGGGGAGATTGTTAGGAATACGTTTATTTATATGAAGACTCGGTCACCCCGAGTATAGTTTAGCATATTGTAGCTCATAGTATTTATCATATTAGTTATAACGTAGTTTAGTGTTAGTTAGTATTTGTGGAGTCGGGTCGGGTCTTTACCCACTGTCAGCCCGCTCCACAGCCCGTTTCATGGGGCGTTTTATTGTAACTATAAATACCCCTTCCCTAGCTTGGAAGGGGTTGGACATTCATTTGCAATCTAACCTTTCACTAGTTTTCTCTCAAGGTTCCATCTCTTTCTCTTTCTAACTTCTCACTAGAAATCATTACCTAACATCATCCTAAACACAAAACCATCCATGTTCTTACATTAGAGTATATTACAATGTTTAACCTACTGTCATCCTTGGTAGGCAATTCCTTAGGCTTGCTAAGGCTGTGGTGAACTTGTTACTAGGAACATTAACCCCTTGGCCCGAACTACCTGCGTTTGATTTGGAGGATGAAGAGCTAGATGCTTTACTAGCTAATTTCTCAGTTGAAGACCTTCTACCAATAATCCCAAATCCCATTGATTTCCCAAACTACGTATGCAAAATGGGAAAAGGAAATAGAAACAAAAATAAACCTCAAAAGACCTACAAAATGACCTATGATGAGGAAGGACCTTCGTTGACTGTAAACCATGCTAGAACACAAGAAGAGTTGACTAGGAAAGAGTTTGAAAAAGATGTGTTGGAAAGAGCGATACTACTTAATGAAAAAAGGTCGATTATTTAAACCTTGAAAATTTTTGACAAACATAAGATGTTGCCATATAGTGTGCTATTAGATAGACTTAATCTTGATGGTGAAGTAAACAGTGATGAGGAGGAATAATTAGCTAAAGAAGTGGTTAAGGAACTTAAGGTTCTGAAAGAAGGAAAAGATCTTGGATGCTTTATTTTACCTATTCGTTTGGAAGGGAAACTCACTTTCAACGCTTTAGTTGACAGCGGATCTAATATCAACATGATGCCATACCGTATTTCTGAACTTTTGGAAAGCATATCCATCATATTTGATGACTCAACGCTGCCAAAAAATTGAGTGACATCATGTCACCTGCTTATTTCCAAATCTAAGATCGAAACAAATTTTTTGCCAAAAAATTTGTTTGTTCATCATATTTGATGACTCTGCAATTGCTCATTTAACCATCATTAAAGCATATCCTTTTTGTGTGATGAAATTGTTCATCATTCCAACCAAATTTATCCATTAATCACTTTATTTTAATACCATATGACATGTTATTTAATCTTGGCTTGTGTTCTATGACTGTCGAATAATTCTTATTAAAACATCAACAACAATTTCAAATCACCACTTGGATAATTATTCCACTATAAGCCGATCTAATAGCCATACAATATAAAAATCACAAACCAATTTTATTGTGTGCAACATAAATGTCCGATTTTGAATAAAAAACTGTATTCAGGTTGTGAAAAGTTTTTTCATTCCACCTTTGTAATATAACCAAACAAGTGAATCAATTTTTCACCATAATTTTTGTATCGATTCTTTGTTTTTACCAAACAAGAGAATTACTTATTTTTGTTTGGGCTCATTCTCTTTCTCTGCACTCTTATTCTTCAAAGCTATTCTATTCTCAACCACTCCACCGTACCAAACATCCCCTTAAGGATTGTTTTGATGTAAGAATCAATGAATGAATATTATGAAGTTTGATTACATGTGGATGGATTTTTTTTACATTTTTATTTTAGCATAAATTGATTAACAGATGATAAAACAAATTCAGTAAGTACGCCGTACTTAAGGTCAAGTACGCCGCACTTCTGAGCGGGACTATATATATATCTAAAAAATCTTTCATAATTCACATAAGTTAAAACAGAGAAAATAGAGACCACCGCACCTTACAAGATCAAATCATCAAAAATATTTAAAATCAACAAAAACCAATCCGCATTATCATGTCTTTGGTATGTTTATTACACTTCACTTGTTATTTCTTGAATTTTGCTTATCTCGGTTGTTTTAGGGTTCGATTATTTAAATAATGTACCTTTATTTTTAATTTTGTTAGTTTTTTTTACTAAGTTCTTTAGAATTTCAAATTTAGAAAATCGTTGTAGTTTATGTTTAGCATTTTTGCATAATTTCATTTTTAGGGTTAGGGTTTAGCCTTGATCACTATTTTGCCGTATAAGAAAAAAAACTAGGAATGCCTATGAGATTAGGGAAACAGGAGGAGAAGATAAATTGAGAAAAGATAATCAAGAATTTTTGAGAACGATAAAACTATTTTAAAAGGAACTATGGAATACTGAGAATGGAATAGGTTTATAACTGCTTAAATGAACTATTCTACATAATAAGAAGTGAGATAGAGAGTTGAATGAGTATAGGGGAGAGTCTTGTTGGTTTTTTACTTTGAAACAAAAAAATTTCGCGCTTAGGACTAGATGTGTGCCGGTTTTTAGATTTGAACCGCCGTACTTAATCTTAAACCCAGGAAGTACGACGCACTTGTAGTCAAGTACGCTGCACTTTTTACCTGATATTTAAATAGAATGTTTGCAAATTGATGAAAGAGACTGTTTGACCCATATTTTGTTACACTAACTGATGCATGATTTCTGACTAGGTTTTAATATTTATAAATTCTCGTTTACCTATGGTCTACCTTATTGCACTAACGGACAGAGAATCCGGTCGTGTGTATATTAGTAACTGGTAAAACCGAGGTCGTCCCAAGAACGGTTGATTTCTAGTTGCTTTAATTAAAACGATTGTCACAATATAAATGTTTTAATTTAATAAAATGATCAAATAAATGAAATTAAGTAATTGTTCTCTATGATCAAATGGGATGGTTCTAAGGCAAACAACTAATGGCGATGATAATAGAAATGGTTTTATTTTCATATTAAGCTTTCTATCACTACAAGTGGGGCGGCCATATATCACTAAGAATTGCAGGGTAAGGTCATCCTAGCCTATCTTTCCTTCCTATCGCCTCAGGAACCACAGGCACTACCCCATGCTAGTAAGCCGAGGTTAGATATTTGGTTGAGTCATTAAGTGCCACTACATGCTAGATCACATTCGGTAGAGATCCGGCCTTTTGGAATCTTAGATCTCTCTAGCTTCTTAAGTACCTCCGCTTGTAAGGTGGTTCTATGGTCAATTCTCACGCAAGGCAGTATGGTTAGTTGTCATCCTCCCATTTCCTCGCAATCTGTCAGGCTAGTGTCCTATGGTCAATTCTTCTAGCCTACTGAATGGATTGAGGTATCAAGTCAACCGCATAAAGCGTAACAGATACAAACAAGCTTATGACACTACCGAAACTAGGTCACATGAATGGACTAAGCATACACACACTAACAGCAATAATTGAAAGCATAATAAAAATAATAAACACGAAAACAATTAATCATCCAATATAATTAATTAATTAATTGACTAGATAAATTAATTAATTAAAAGCCAAGAACAAATAAATAAAACACAATATATAACAAAGCATCAATAAACAAACGTGATCAAAATTATAGTCATTAATAATGAAAGTATCGAGATAAATTACAAATCTTGCCAAATAAATACTCCTGATCCGCTAGTTGAATACCGGGGCGAAACCCCGAAAAGTTTGCCCCCTTTTATTCCTACCGTAGCCTGCAGCTACTCTTCTTTTGCTTTCTACAGTAACCTTCTTGTTCTTCATAATTGATTTTTGCATTTTTACCATTTTTATAGTATTTATGAGCATATTAAGCAAACATGAAAGGTAATTGATTTTAATGCTTTAAAAACTTAATGAAGCTTACAAATAACCAGAATTGAGGCAAAGGCAACAATAAAACAAGGTTTCAACAAGATTAAGTAAAGTTGTCAATTTTGCATAAAAATTCATAAACTGAAATTTGTGAAATAAACTTGAATTTAATGATAACAAAGGTTCAAATAACACTAAATAACTTGAATACAAATGACTCAAATTGAAGAACACAACTGAAACTGAAATTCTATTACCTACGAATTAACACTAACTAAGCTACACTAATAATTCTTCTTCTTCTTTCCCACTGTGACTTTCCCACCACCTCTAAATCATTGGATTAGCCTCAATTAATCTGAGCCCTTCATCTTGTTTTTGGCGGGAAAAATAGTTTTGGCAGGATTGAGTGGATTAGGTGTTACAGGTGGGAGTATTAAATGAGGAGGGGACATGGGAGGGTGAGGTTGAGTGTTTGGTGGAAAAGTGAGGAGGGGGGGGGGGGGAACAAGGTTACAGGTTATTAGGGGTGTTGATG
Organism: Artemisia argyi; assembly: GCA_030686995.1. Classification (NCBI taxonomy): domain Eukaryota; kingdom Viridiplantae; phylum Streptophyta; class Magnoliopsida; order Asterales; family Asteraceae; genus Artemisia; species Artemisia argyi. The sequence goes on from CM060698.1 coordinate 63,799,963, forward strand.
GTGGAGGGAATTGAGGTTAGGGGTGAGGTTTGACCTGAGTTTGACCGGGGGAGGTTTAATATAAAAACAGGGGTGGTTTGTTGGGCCAGGAGGTTTGGGCCTGGGTTATTTGTTGGTAGGCTAGATTTATATTATGGGTTTGTTTGTTTAAAAGCTTAAAATCACATGGACCAAACTTGTATTTTTTGAAAACCCAAGGGCTGAAACTATAATTTCCCCAAAGTACTTATAAGGGTCATTTTTGCCATTGAGGAATATTACAAAGACCATTCTTGATAATTTGCCCATATTTTGTACCCGGGGACCTTTTCTGCCAAACTTTCAAACTCCAGGGACCAAACATGTAATTTTCACTAAACTTGTCACCCAAGGACCAATCTTGCCAAAATAAGTAACCAAAGGACCATAAATGATAACTTCCAAAATTTGAAATCACAGGGACTGTTTTTGCCAACTGTGAAACTCGAGGGACTAAATTGCAAATTTCTCAAAACTTTTTAACTTTTTCACCAAAGGACTAAATATGATAATTTATGATTTCAAAAGGACCTTTAGTGACTTTTCTTTTAAAATAAGTGCTCAGGGACTATTTTTGCCAATTTTTGAAAGTTAGGGGACTGAAACTGCCAGTTATGTAAACTTTGTACGTTTTTCATCCGTTTTTACTCATTTTGCATCTAAAACATATAAAACACAATTTTGGAATATTTTTAGTATTTTGATGCATTTCTGAGTGTTTTTAAATGTTTTGTAGCTCAGATTTGACCAAAAATGATGAGTGTTTGAGCACTCATCATTAATCAATAGCTTATTAAGCTCGGGTCTAGCATTTAGTTAAAAGTAACTTTTATCAGGTTCTAAAAAAAGAGAAAGCAAAGAAGATGGAGCCTTGCAAAATGTGGATGGTAATGGTAGATCCTCTTGGGAAGCAGTAGGATGGTTTAGAAAGTAGTTCGGGGTGTTCCATTTCGGCCCTTCTTTACTGTTAATTTGGTAATTGTACTTATCTCTAGTTTGTATTTGCTTAATTCTGTTAGCCCATACGTAATAAGCTTGGTTTGAAGTTTGATTTGGTAACAATCAGCCCCTAATAGATTAGTCTACTTCGTTCCACCAAAATTTAAGCTCACCAAAGTGAATAGTACCCACTTTGACCCATTCCTCAAAACTGGTCATAGTAGCTAAGTTTTCCAAACATGCTTTTTGTTGGATTTTTCATGTCTTTGTTTTCAGTCCATCTAATTTAAAACTTGGTGTAAAGATAATTCGGTAGTTGAACTTATGGCTTGTATTGTTAGTCCGTTTTTATTAATTTTCTTTGAAAGACTTTTACGGTCTCAAAATCAGCCTTTGGAATCTGATTTGCCCTTCACGAGTTTAAGTTTTTGCTGAGCCACTTTCATAAGCCTTTATCTAGCTCGTCTTTTAAACTTACGATTCGTAATTTAGTGTTTTGGGAAGCTCGCTGTATTGTTTCAACTTATGTGTGTTTCGTTTGAACTCATTTGCTGATTTTCCTAGCTTAATAAGCCCACCCAGTTGCTCCCTTTGGCTGGTGTCTACTGAGTATTCAGCAAGCTTCATGCTTATTTTATTTTTTTAGCCTAGCTTTTTAACTGTTATTGCTAGCATGTTTATTTGTACTTATTGGTTTCCTAAGTTTAGTGTATCATTTCAGTTGAGCATAAAACCCTTGTATGTTCGCTTAAAGTTACAGTGATAGCTGATGATTACGTTAATATCACTTTAACTAAACACTCCCTTCTGTCGCAATTTCTTTGCTCCTGTTTGACCCTTGTTTAGTAACTGCAGTTATTGGCTTGTTTGAGCTGTTTAAAGATTGTGTTTATTTGTGATTGGCTTGGATTTTGCTTAATTATACATATGGCTTAGCTTCTAGTTTCATTGAACTCATTTAATCTTTGAATAGTTGAAGCGGTTAGTCCTTTTAAGCTTGTATGAGCTGTTCATAAGCTTTTCACAAAAATTACTTTTACAAGTGTTGTTCGTAATTAGTATCTTCAAGTTTTTGCAAAAAGAAAAGTAAAAGGGTTTTGTAGGAATTGAACCTAGTACCTAGCTCTAGCAACACACACAACTCACAACAACTCTACCATCTGCCCTTAGAGTCTTTTTCAATTAATCTTTGCAAGGTTTATTACTTAACTAGTTAGTATCTGTTTGGCTTATTTAACTTCCATACCTTATCAGCTTATTCCTAGCTTAGTCTGTACTATGCCCCCTTCTTTATATTTTTCTTAGATTAGTATTAACTTGTAGTATTTATAGAAAACGTTTTAGATTTATTTGAAAAGTTTTAGTACTTATTAGAATTTAATTAGTGTTAAATAGTTTTTAATCCATAGTAATTAGAATTTTAATCATAAAATTAATTTTCTTTTTCCCAAATTTTTTTTGACATCTAGTACATAGGATAATTAGTTTTATGCCCATAGGTCTAGTATTGCTTAGAATTCGCTTTTTATTTTGTGTAGTCACGTTTATTTTAATTAAAACGTTAGTCTTTAGTTTTAAAATATGTCGTAGATTTTATTGTTTCACGTTATTGTTCACAATACCAAGCTCTCTTCCTTACTAGCATTTTAATCCCGAACCTTACACGATATTCTCGATTCACACCTCGTTGGGACACGACCCGGGTGATCACTTGCCCGGTAATCACATATATATCGTATTCGCAGGTTTGACAAGTTGGCCTTTTTACAAAGGTTGACTAGTCAATTTCCTCACATACTTTGTATTAATTTGATACCTGTTTTACAGCCCTATCAAATTTTGGCGCCGCTGCCGGGGAGGTTGTGTTACGACAATATCGTTAGGGTTTTAACGATTAGTGACTTGTAGATCCTTCATCAAGAAGTTTTCGTTTTCAATTAACATAATACACAAAAATATTTTCCTTTTTCTTTGTATATATATATAAAAGATAAAAACCCAAAAACATTTTCCTTTTTCTTGTTAATAAATACATAAAATACATTGTCGAGAACCAAGGCAGAATACTACCTAACTGGGGGTATGAACATTAACAAGTTCCCAAACCAAAGATTAAAACTTGCCATTGTATCCTTGTGAGTGGTGTACCTTTTTCAGAGAAGCCATTCATTTGTGATTGTTGGTTTAAGTTCAACTTATCTTTTTGAGTTGGTTTGTTTTAATTGAGTTGTTCTTGTTCGTCTACGTCAAAGTCCTTTACTTGAACTCGTCAAAATTCCTCGAAAACGTACCCGAAGATTATCCGAAATAGTCGAACCCGAGATTCGTACTATTTCCACATCTGCTGTTACCATGGCGGAAGACCACCCCATGAATGAGCTTCTCCAAGCACCCATCGAGGGTTACGGAGATGCTATTGCTGTTCCAGCCATCGTGGCTGATAATTTTGAGCTCAAAACCGGTTTAATTAATCTTGTAACCTCAAGTCAATTCTATGGTTTTGAGAGGGACGATCCTCATGCTCACATTCGATGGTTTAACAAAATCACATCAACTATCAAATATAAGAATGTCCCTTCCGAAGCAATCAAGCTTCTTCTATTCCCATTCTCCCTCGAGGGACAAGCCCGTATTTGGCTTGAAAAACAACCCCCTCGCTCAATTAAGACATGGGAAGATTTGGTAAAAAAGTTTGTGAATGAATTCTTTCCGCCTTCAAAGACCACGAGTCTTAAAAACGAAATCACCAAATTCACTCAAAAATATGATGAAACCTTTGGTGAAGGGTGGGATCGTTTCAATGAATTACTTTGCAAATGTCCCCATCATGGTTTCTCCGAGTTGATGCAACTCGATACTTTCTACAATGGTGTGAGCCAAGCTGATCAGGATTCTCTCAATGCCTCCGCGGGAGGTAGTTTTCTGAGTAGAACAACGAAAGAAGCTTGAGGTATCATCGAGAACAAGTCTAAGGTCCGCTCTACAAGAAGCAAACCAGTTGTTTCCCAAGTAAGTGTTGGTCCTTCTACTTCATCTTCCATGAGTCAATCTAGCACCGATGCTAAGATTGACAAGCTCACTGAAGCTATTCAAGCTTTGGTTCTCTCACAACAGAAGAAAGTTTCTTTTCCACAAACCTCTCAACATGCTGAGGTTAAGAAAGTGGAAGTCTGTGTTACTTGTGGTGGGTCGCATGCCTATTACAATTGCACTGCTACTGATGATTCTCCGTATGAAGCCAATGTTATAGCCGGGACTTCCAATCAAAGAGGTAACCAATACCGTCCTCAAATGGACCCGAGCTATCGTCCTAACCACTACCCTGGACCACCTGGTTTTAATCAAAACCAAAATGTCCAGAAGTGTAACCAAAATCAAAATCGAATCAACCAAGGTTTTCAAACCAAGGGTATTTTAATCAAGGTCACGGTTTCCAAAATCTAAATCAAGGTTTCCAAAATCAAAGTTTCCAACATCAAGGAAAATTTAACCGAAACCAAGGTCAGGGTAATTTCAACCAAGGGTATTTTCATGGAAACAACAACCAAAATCAAGGAAATTTCCAAAACCAAGGTCCCAACCAAAACAACCAAGCTCAAAATGTTCCTAACCAAACTCAAGCCATTGTTCCAACTGGGCCTTCATCTGACGAGTTGTTAAAACAATTCATGAAATCCCAAGAAGAAATGAACAAGTTGTTGGTCAGCCAGATTTCTGAGATCAAGAAGTATTTAAATGATTGACCCTCGGGCTCAGGTACTTTACCTAGCAACACGATCGCTAATCCGAGGGGCGATGCAAAAGTGATCACAACTAGAAGTGGAAGTTCATATAATGAACCCACAATTCCTACTTCCTCTTCTTCCTCTCCTCCAAAGGTAGTGGAACGTGAACCTGAGGTGACAAAGGACAAGGTGCAATCTCTTATCCCACAAAGTACCGCACATGTCCATCCTCAAGATATTCCAGAACTCAGATGCAAACCTGGAGTTGTCTTTGAACCACCAGAAACTCTTGATGAAAACCCTAAATCCAAAACTTCTATTCCTTACCCATCACGCTTAAATGAACAAAAGCTCCGCGAAAAAGCTAGTCACCAAATGGATAAATTCTTTCAACTTTTTCAAGATTTGCATTTTGACATAAGCTTCGCGGATGCTATCATCTTAATGCCCAAATTTGCATCAACAATCAAAAATCTGTTGAGTAACAAGGAAAAGCTGTTTGAAATTGCTAGAACTCCACTGAATGAGAGCTGCTCAGCAGTTCTCTTGATAAAGCTTCCCGAGAAGCTTGGAGATCCCGGAAAATTTCTAATTCCATGTGTTTTTCCGGGTATGGTTGAATGCTTTGCCTTGGCCGATCTTGGTGCTAGCATTAACCTGATGCCATATTCTGTGTGGAAGAAACTTTCTCTTCCCGAACTTACTCCTACGTGCATGACTCTTGAGCTTGCTGATCGTTCAATCTCATGTCCACTTGGCATTGCTGAGGACGTATTCGTGAAAGTAGGAAAGTTCTATTTTCCCGCTGATTTTGTGATTGTTGACGTTGATGCCGATTCGAGGGTTCCTCTAATTCTTGGAAGAGGATTCCTTAGAACTGGTCGTGCTCTCATCGATGTTTTTGAGCAAGAGATCACATTGCGTGTGGGTACTGAAGCAATCACCTTTAACCTCGATCAAACTTCGAGGTACTCCTCAAATTATGACTCTAAATCGATTAACCGAAATAGATGTCATTGATGTTGCCTCTGAGGAGTACGCTCAAGAAGTTCTTGGTTATTCTGATGATTATCTGAGTAGTAATCTCACTCCATCTTCTCATCCTATAATCAACAATTCTACTCCTTCCCTCACTCCATTTGAGGGAAGTGACTTCATCCTTGAAGAAATAGAGGCCTTTCTCAAAAGTGATTCAATTCCCGATGGAATTGATAGCCAAGAGATTGACCCTGAAAGGGATATCCTTCTCCTTGAGAAGTTGCTGAATGAAGATCCCTCTCCTTCTCCTGTTCTACCACAAACACTTCATAACGAGGAAATTAAATATGTTGAGAAAACTGATAAATTTCCAGAGGTCGAACTCAAAGACTTACCACCTCATCTCGAATACACATTTTTGGAGGGTAATGACAAATTACCCGTCATAATTGCAAAAGATTTAAGTGATGAGGAGAAAACTGCGCTCATAAAGGTTCTAAAGTCGCACAAGCAAGCAATTGCTTGGAAACTCTCTGATATTAAGGGTATTAACCCAGAATTTTGTACACACAAAATCGTGATGGTGGATGACTTTAAACCCAAAGTTCAACATCAAATAAGGGTCAATCCTAAAATCTATGAAGTTATCAAACAAGAGATTCTCAAACTTCTTGATGCTGGATTAATTTACCTTATCTCTGATAGTCCTTGGGTGAGTCCCATTCATTGTGTTCCTAAGAAGGGTGGCATAACTGTTGTCACGAATGAAGAAAATGAGTTGATTCCAATTCTATTGGTTACAGGTTGGCGGGTGTGCATAGATTATAGAAAATTAAACGAAGCCACCCGTAAAGACCATTTCCCTCTACCCTTCATGGACCAAATGCTCGAGAGATTAGCGGGGAATGAATACTACTGCTTTCTCGATGGTTTCTCGGGTTATTTTTAGATCCCCATTGATCCACAGGATCAAGAAAAAACTACTTTCACCTGCCCTTATGGAACTTTTGCCTACCGTCGTATGCCATTTGGCTTATGCAACGCTCCTGGCACGTTCCAAAGGTACATGATGTCCATATTTTCGGACATGATCGGGAAAACCATGGAGGTGTTTATGGATGACTTTTTGATCATTGGGGATTCGTTCCAATCTTGTCTCTCCCACTTGGAAAATATGCTAAAACGTTGTGAAGACACAAATTTGTGTCTCAACTGGGAGAAAAGCCATTTTATGGTCAAAGAGGGCATTGTCCTCGGCCATAAGATTTCAAAAAACTGGATTGAGGTTGACAAATCCAAAGTTGATGTCATCGCAAAATTACCTCATCCCACTACCATCAAAGGTATTAGGAGCTTTTTGGGTCATGCCGGTTTCTATCGTAGATTTATTCAAGATTTTTCCAAAATCGCCCGGCCTATGACCCATCTCCTCAAGAAGGATACTCCTTTTATCTTCTCACCTGAGTGCATCGAAGCTTTTGAAACTTTGAAGAAAATCTTACTGAAGCACCAATTCTTGTTGCCCCGATTGGGACCTACCCTTTAAACATATGTGTGATGCAAGTGACTTTGCAATAGGTGCAGTCCTGGGGCAACACAAGACCAAACATTTTCAGCCGATACACTATGCGAGCAAAACAATGACCGATGCTCAAAGTCATTACACCACCACTGAAAAAGAACTATTAGCAGTGGTGTATGCCTTTGAAAACTTTTGCCCGTATTTGATATTGACCAAATGCATAGTGTATACGGATCACTCGGCTTTGAAGTACCTCTTTACAAAACAAGAAGCAAAGCTGAGATTACTCCGTCGGGTTCTCCTCCTGCAAGAATTTGATATCATAATATGTGATAAAAAAGGAGCTAAGAACCTAGTTGTTGATCATCTCTCCCGTCTAGAAAACCCCCACCAAGGTGTTTTCGAGAAGAAGGAAATTAATTAAACCTTCCCTCTTGAGACACTCAATGCATTTTCTTTTCGAGGAGATTCTACTGCCCCATGGTTTGCCGATTTTTCAAAATACCATGCGGGTAACTTTGTTGTGAAAGGGATCTCGTCCCAACAGAAAAATAAATTCTTTAAAGATGTAAAACATTACTTCTGGGACGACCCCTACCTATTTAAAATCTGTGCAGATCAAGTCATCCGGCGGTATGTTTATGGTCAGGAAGCCAATGGTATTCTCAAGGCTTGCCATGCTGGACCCATGGGGGGCCACCATAATCGAAACTACACCGCCAAAAAGGTGTTTGATTCCGGGTTTTATTGGCCCACGATATATAAGGATATTCAAGAATTAGTCAAATCTTGTGACGCTTGTTAACGTCACGGGAATCTTTCACAAAAGAATGAAATGCCACAAAATGCAATTCCAGTTTGTGAAATTTTTTACGTATGGGGCATTGATTTTATGGGGCCATTTCCGTCATCTCATGGAAACAAGTACATACTTTGTAGCTGTTGTCTATTTTTCAAAATGGGTTGAAGTGAAAGCTTTACCCACCAATGACGCCCGAGTAGTTGTGAAGTTTTTAAAGTCTCTTTTTGCTCGATTTGGAACTCCACGTGCTATAATCAGTGATCATGGAACGCATTTCTGCAATGATAAATTCGACAAAGTCATGCAAAAGTATGGTGTAACTCACCGTATTTCACCCACAAACAAGTGGACAAGTAGAAGTTTCCAATCGAGGCATTAAATTAATCTTGGAAAGGACCGTAGGTGAAAATCATGCTTCTTGGTCGGACAAGTTGGATGATGCACTCCGGGCTTTTTGTACTGCATACAAAACACCCATCGGGTGTACGCCTTACAAGCTTATGTACGGGAAAGCATGCCATCTACTGATTGAGCTCGAGCATAAAGCCTATTAGGCCCTCAAGCATGCAAACTTGGACCTCCAAACAGTGGGTGATCATCGCGAAGTTCAGCTGAATGAATTAAATGAGCTGAGTGATCTAGCATACGAAAATTCTTTGATCTATAAGGAGAAGACAAAAAAGATTCATGACTCAAAAATCAAGAACCACGTTTTTAACGTTGGTGATTGAGTCCTTCTTTTCAACTAACGGTTGAAGATATTCTCTAGGAAGCTTAAAACCCGCTGGACTGGATCATTCACTATTGCCAAAGTTTATCCATATGGCACCGTCGAGTTATCTCAAAATGACGGTCCAAATTTCAAAGTTAATGGGCATCGGTTGAAGCATTATTTTGGAGGGGACATACCACCCATGGTTGTCCCGGATCTCCAAACTTTCCCCATGGACCAATGAATGCGGGGTCAAGTCCGGCTAGTGACTTGGTTAACAAAAACGCTAGCATTGCATGGGTGACAACCCATGTTTCTATCTTCTCTCTATTTTCTAACAACTAAGTGTGGGGGAATTCCTCTGATGTGCTTTGTTTGTGTGTTGTTTGCTCTTATTTTCAGGTTTCCCTTGGATCGAGATGAAATGGATTTCCTTTTCACACTTGGCCTTTAGTATTACCTTTTTACGTTCTAAGTGTCGACATAATAGCATGTACTTTGAATATTGAGGGCAATATTCAATTCTAAGTGTGTGTGTGGGGGGGGGGGGGATTCTAGCGAATTTGTGTTAGGTCACCATTTTACAACATAACCACTTAGAGATCTAGAGAGAGAAAGTAAGTAGAGAGAGAGAGAGTAGAAGGAACCCTTATAATGAAATGAAAGACAAATGATATTACTAAGAGAACCAACACCCTCTAATGAGGGGTTACAAGGCTATTTATACGTGTAGTTTAGGGCTTCACCAAACTATGCAAATATTACAAACTAAGCCCTTAGACTTTTACCAAACCTATAAACTTAGCATAAAACTTTATAAAACATATTAATTCACTAACGTACTAACTTAATAATGCAACCTATAATAAAACTCAATGACCGACACTTAAAATAATAAAGTCTATTCCCAACAATCTCCCCCTAAGTGGTGGTCATCAAAGGTTGCCCGACGTCGTCATCTTCTATACTTTGACTTTGTAGTTGACGTCCTCAAAAATTGTTAGCAAAATCTTTCATCGTTCTTTGTACATCGTTCTTTGTTGATGTGATGGTGATCATGTTATAAAGTTGTCTGCCGATCATCATTTATGTGTCTGTGGTGGTTGTCCGCCATTCCAACATGCTCATACATCTTAGGACTTTGACTTTCAAAAGAACGAAGTTCCTTTGCATACTCTAAGATCTTTAATCTTTATACTTTGCGGATTATTCTTATTGGGGTAGAATCTTTCTTTGAACTTTGTGGTGCTTAGATCTTTGGGGGAGCTTTCATTTGCTTCAAGATGTATGTATGAGCATGCGGGGATCTACCATCATGGAGGTGATGTACCTGCAGGTAAGCAGTTAGCAATAATCAACCGATACTTACAGATAAGGAATTATAGCTCGTCAACAGCATAGTGTGAAGACTCCTTCTAACCCTTATCAAGGCCGTTCCCATGTCAGATACCCCCCAAGGAGCTTACGAGACCTACTAAGTAGCTCAATGACTGGGTGAGTCACTGGGGATCACTCCACGACTGTAGACCGCAAAAGAACCACCGCGAACACTAAGCGTAACCCGTGAAGGTTTACCGAAGTGACCTGATGTCAGGGCTGTTTGATGTTGACCCTGGTAGGAATTTCCGTTCAATCATTGAGAAAAACATTTGTAATTCTCTCATAAACGTTCTCGGCAGATTGCTAAGATCTGCGAAGGACTTGATAATTTATAGCTGGTGTCCATTGATGTAGAACACCAGTTGTAGAAATATTAAGTGTTCCTAAGAGATCTTTGATGTATCTCATGGCTCTAGACTCGATAAGTGCACACTTAGGTTTCCTATGCAGAGACTAGGGAGGGGTCTCCTGCTTCAATATCAACCATCTCTAAGAGATAAGTCGATAGATTACACTGGTTCCCCGTGAGAATGAAACAAGTTCTTTTAAGAGAACTTGAGTGGTTAAGAAGGTTTAGTGCATTGCGTCACTGGGTCCATGACGACTTTATCTTCAATACCGGTGCTACCTTAGCAACAACCAGTAGCAAACGAATTGAACCCGGTGTCTGCCCTAAGGTTGAACATATGGAGGGCTATTTCTTTTCACCCTTTTCTTTACTTTTCTTTTTAATTCTTCAACTCCTTCTTTCCCCTTTTCATTCTTTTCTTCTTTTTTCGTATCATACCTAAGGACTTCTAATTCTAACTATTGGTGATGTCCTTGGGTAGATCCCTCCGGCTCTGGCGGATCATAGGACGGTTTTTCCTATCTTAATCACCTTATAACTCCATGATTGTCTGACAATTTCCAAGAAACCTTTGATTGAAAATCTCTCAAAGTGTTTATGATCATCAAACATTTTGTTTAACACTTTGAGAGTTTTTTGTTTACTTTTGAAGGGCTTCCCCTTCACATGTGCTCATAAGTATTTAATAAATTTGCACATGCGGGAGGAGCAAGCAGTTTTTGAATTGATTCACTTTCAGTGAACAAGACCGATTCGAGACACGCTTACATCACTAGTTAGACTAGCTTGAAGTTATTACCCGGCCTCGTCAAGTCCACAGAAAATTTCTCGAAATGGTACATTTCTACTAAGACAAATCCTTTTTGAGACACGCTTACGTGGCTAGTTAAAGAGTTCCATTATCAGCTTTTAGGTGACAACTAGCTCTAGTAACTAACTTGATGTTATTACCCGTCGAGGATAAGCCTTTTCGAGATTACTAACTTTAATGTTTTGTCAATTCCTGAGTCAATTCTGAGTCTAGCTCGTACAAGATACAACTTTAGCAACTTTGAACTTTCATATTTTAATCACATTCACTTTTCTCCCCCTCAAAAATAGCATATGAGATGTTGTTTTTGATAAACTTTTGATTAAAATATGCTTTTTGAGTCTTATGGGGAGATATCAACAAGAACTTTTGTTTTTTTTTTCAAACGATGAGTTTTTCAAGTGCTCCCCCTCAACAAGTGAATACTCATTGAGGTGAAATACTTGTCTTTTGAGCTGAATTATGAAACTCAGAAAATGTTTGATTAATTCTACTCAAAAGTAAGAAGCCTTCGCTCCTTATATAAGGATTGAGGCACTGATGCGTACCTCAGGGTCCTTTAATTACAAGTGCGGGTTGTACACTATTATGTGTGCACAAACCATAGAGCATAATTTTGACAGAATGTTTTGTTTTGGAAATACTCCCCCTCAAAAATCGCATATTTTTTTGAGAATTTTAAACTTTTGAAGCGAATTGGGGAGTAAAGATGTGAAAAATCTTGAGCAAAATTTTGAAAAGTTTTGAAAAAACTTTTTGAAAAATTTTGAATAAATTTAGCTCAAGATTAAGAAGTTTTAGTAAAGCTTAGCATGAGAACTTCTTCTGGTTTTCAAGGAAGAGTGCACGTTTGGTTTTAAAGAATGGTTTAGCAAGGTACTCTCCTTTCTCTGAAACTTGAGTTGTACACTGAAATGAGTGTACAAGTCGTTGTTTTTATACAAAATTAGTTTTCTTTAAACAAAATACTCCCCCTCAAATAATGAAGTTTATTCAAGAGATAGTCTTCTCGAGCAAAATTTTGAATTATATTTTGAAATACCTTTTGAAAATTCATGAGATGATTCTGCTCAAGGTTTTAGAAAACATAATCAAGTATTATACAACAAAGAATGCTTGAAATTCAAAACTCTTTTACTGTTGAAAGTTGTTTGAGACCTGCAGCCTCTCTTTTCAGTTTTAAAATGTGAAAAAGATTTTCATCTAAAGTTGAACCTCATGGGTTCTTTTTGAAGATATGTTTTTGTGATGAATGGAAAACTTCCGGTATTTGGGATGTTCAGATCAGAGACATTCTTTTATTGAAGCCAAAGCATTCTAGATTTTGAAAATTTGAAAGGTTTTGAATGACTTTGCTTTGGTCTCCACACTTGCTTTACCGGTGTAAAACGAGAGTGTAGAGTTTGGAAAAATTTGTTTCTCACCATTTTGAATCCTTTTACCAGTTTAGCCTTTAAACACATTTTGCCCTTTGACCTCAAAATATGTTCCATAAGAAACATTTTTGTCGAATGTTGAAATTTTGACTTTCAATGGGATGACATGTACTTGCACATAGAGAAAATGCATCAGGCACAAATAAGTCAAAGTTTCTTTAAAACTAACCTCAAAAACTTTCTTTTCTCCCCTCGAATTAGCATATATATTGTAAACCTTCTTGTATATTTTAATTCGAGAGATCATATAAGTTTTTGAAAATGAGATTTTAATCCGAATGATGAAGAAATATTTTATCCTTGAAGAATTATGATGAGGTGTGAAAACTTCATGATATTGTGAAAAGTTTTCTCCCCCTCAAAACATGTTCCATTTAGACAATGTGAAGCACAATTTGTTTTAATGGAGGAACAAAGTTTTGAAGATTAGAAGTTTGTACAAGAGAAAGGAGATTCTTTTTGTAGTTTTCTTTTTTTTTCTTTTTTTTTTTTTTTTTTTTTTTTTTTTTTTAAATTTTATTAAAATATTCACAAAGAGAGTTTGATGTTTGACTCTCTTAGGTTTTAAGAAAATTTTTGCTAATCATCTGGAGTCAAACACCGCCTACCAATATGGTGAACTAAATCAACAAACCTTGATGGAGGTAATGCCTTTGTAAACAAGTCTGCCAACTGGTATTCAATACCCACAAACTCTAATTCAATTGTACCCTTCTTGACATGCGCTTAGATGAAATTGTAGCGGAGAGCAATTTGTTGGGCTTTGGAATGATGAATGGTTTTGCATGAGATTGCAAAAGCACACTTTGAGTCGCCGTACATTGAGATCTAGTCAAATACATAGCCGTAGTCCGTGAGCTTAGTTCTCATCCAAATGACTTGAGCACAGAAAGCAGACATGGCTAAATACTAAGCTCTTGTTGATGACAGTGATGTACAATCCTGCTTCATTGACTGTACCCCTTTGTAACTAAACAAGATTTGTTGCGAATCACTGCGCCTTCTGCGTCCAAGCTAGTTTTTCCAAATCCATTTAATTCCAATGTTGTGTCGAAGGGTGATGTTGGTAATTATCTCGCATGTGAGCAGGATCTAAATTGCGTGTAGATGACTTGAGACGGTGTAAATGGATTAAAAAACGCTTAAAGAACACCTCTGGGTCATGCTCTGCGGTTTGTGGAATTGATTTAGGTATGGAGTCTTCAGCTGATTATCGTGAGTTAGACACGTTTTGTTCTGCTATTGTTAGATATGCAATTTGAGGACCGTCTCTCCCAACCGTTGTTGTTGTTTGTTGAGGTGAATTAGGTACTTGAATGTGATCAAGATGTGCAGCGGAAATTGGTGAGACCTCAGAGGGACAGTTGACAATCGTATCATCAAACAATGGAGCAAACAAGGTTTCCACTTCTTTACAGGAGAGTGACAAAGGTTCAGCCGAAGATTCCTGAAATTTTAGACGGTTGGATGCGGGTCCTAAGCTGTTGTGCTCAGAAGCCATTGTTGATGTGCTTTTAAACAGTTGGTTGCTGGTCCTAAGCTGTTGTGCTCAGAAACCATAAAATTAAGCTCGGCTCTGAAACTGAGTTGTTCCGAAGCCATTCCTATTGAATCTGTAGAGAAAGAAAGAAGAGAAAAAACATATAACATGGAGCCCCAAGTGTAACTGGGTTCCTGGTGTTAGAAGCATAAAGATGTAGTGTCAAGTATCTTCTTGACACTTGAACACACAATTCCGATGGTTTTCATTCTTGTCTCAGAGGTAGATGTTGTGGAGATCACATTAGTTTTGGTGCAAATGTCTAAAATCTTTCCTGTAGGAATCTACCTAAGACCAATCGTTTTGAAAATTCTACCCGTGGGTACCCACCTAATGTTAGATCTAGGAGATGTTTTCCTTTTAGATGCAGTGGGATCATCACTTGGTTGAGAAAACCTACGTCCTATATTGATCCACTTCTTAGGTTTCTGACTTATGACATTTGGTTCAACGAGTTTGTTTGTCTTAGTCGATTGTGCCTTTGCACGTGAATTTCCTTTTTGAAGATATTCTAAAGCACAGACATCATGATTATTTCCGCAACTACTCTTAGATGCTAGCCAATTCCTATTAGTTTGTTGAGAACTCCTAGGTTTTGGTTTGCTACTATTAGCAGTGTTTTGTACTACAGTGGAAGGCATCACATGAGGTTCTGAACCTAGAATTCCATCCTTTTGAAGTAGCGCCTTTTTCCTAGCCTTTTCTAGATCATAGATCTTGTACATGTCATATTTGCCATAAAACTCTTTACTTTTAATGCTCGTTTTAGACACAGATGCATTTTCCTTAGGCCAAGAATCTAGAGTGACTGGATTTGTCAAATTGTTTTTCTCAACAACTTGGGAGGCAAACCGAGGTTTTGAAAATTTGGGTCGTTCGGATTTAAATGCAGTTGGTTGTCTAACAACTGATCGTTTTCTGATTGTTTGAGAAGTCGGTTTCCCCAAGATTGATGGTTTTGCGAACTTAGTATCCACACTCTGGCCAGTCAGTCTTCTTAATTTGTTTTGCAATGCAGCATGTGCAAACACCTTTGCTTGAATTTGACCTTTTAAAAGCTCATTTTCTTTAACTAATGTATCTACACGTTTACTTTGTTCATTCAAAAATTGACCATTGTTGCCCAAAGTTAGAGATTCGTTTTGCTATTTAAGTTCAAGCGAGATGCAATGTGCCTCCAGTTTTGAAATTTTTTTATGAAACTGGGCAATGGTCTTTTTTAGAAGAATGTTTTCTGAGTCAAGAGTTTGGTTTGATGTTTCAGTTATAAGATTATCAGGTAAGGAATCAGACTCAGAACGTTTGTCAAGACATTGTACAGCATTCTGGTCAACCTCTTCTTCATTACTGAAGTTAGGTTGCTCATATTGTTGTTTCTTATTTGTAGGCATAATATGATCAACAGTAGATTGTACCTCAACCATTTGCTCTTTTTCAAAGCTAGGTTCTGTGTCATAGATGGGTATGACATCATCTTCATCCATTTGTTCTTTGTCAAAGTTGGGCTCTGAGTCATAGGAGGGTCGGATCTCTGCACAGTCTGCATCTGTATCATTTCCTAATCTACTGCTGTCATCCTGTTCTTCTAATTCTGTCCCATCGCTTTCCATGAAAACCAAATGAGAGGATCACTTGATTTAATCACACACTAAAGGTGTTGGACCTTTTATAATGTGTATATGTGATACTTTGAGTGAATATGATTAAGTATGGGGAATCTACTTAACCACACTTAGAATGTTTATTGGAAATGGAACTGTGATGCTTGTGTTTATTTAACAAAGAACAATGAAAGTATTTCACCAAACTATTCAATATTATTCAAAATAATACGAGTGATCTTCACTATCACTAGGGTTACAAAGACCTTGAATCTTGTGTTTTGTTCTATTGTTTTTCTTTATGTATATCTTTTCTCACATCTATTTTCTGCACTTATTAAGTCATATCTAAGATCTTCCTTTATAGTCCAAGGAAAGATCTTTTACAATCTATATGACTCATATTTATTACTAGCTTATGACTAATCTTCATTCTAGCTAGATGATGACTTATGATGCCAGTCATTAAGATACAACATGTATCTAGGATTACAACTCACTTGGAGTGTTCAATTTGATGACTACAACAAAGATATTTTTCTTGTATATGAGTCAGTAGAATAAGTTGTACTTATCTACACAGCTGTTGTATGAGTCATAGTAGCCTCAGCAGAATCCATCAGCAGAACACTATCAGTAGAAAACGTTCTTCAGTAGAATCCATAAGTAGAAACGTGCTTTGTGCTTTATCAGCAGGAACATACTTGATGTATTTCCTTAAGCCTTTATGCTGATTCTTCTGATTATTTAATTCCCAACAATCCTCCCCTAAACATGTGAATTACATTCAAACATGTTTTTCTGAATTAAATGAGGACTTTGTGAAGATCTTTCAAACACTTCATTGTCAGACTGTGATATGAACTTTCTTCTCTTTTGAGTGATTGACTATCTTTCTCTGTAATTGCTTTCTTTTCTTTGCTCCAATCTTGGACTAAAAGATGGTGCAATATTCAACTTGAAGAATTTTAAGAGTCAATGATGCTGTGTATCTTGGATGCTTGTTCCAAGAGGTAGAAATCATTTTTCAGCATGTTTTTGGAAGTGATGAACAAACGTAGTGAACTGAAATTGAAACCTTTCATCTTTTGATCTAGATAGAACTTTCTCCTATCAGCTCTGTTCTTGTTCTTTATCAGTAGAAACCATGTCATCATCTTGTATGCTCTTATCTTTTCCTTCTTTTTCTTTGGATAATCTTCCTTTTAAAGGGTAACCTCCCCTGAGATTTATTTCTCTCTTGAGCAATTTTCTCCCCTGTTTGGAAGATCTCTCACAATCATATCATATAACAATCATCTGATCTAGCAATTTCCATGTTTTCAGACAATTTGTACATGAAGCCATCAATTCCTTAAGAGTTTAAATACTGCCCTCATCACTTCTAGGTGTGTAACCTCCTATGAGTGGTGAATCACTGAGCATTGACTCATAATCCATGATAAGAGGATTTTCTGAGTCTCTTTGAAAATCATTTTTAAGAAATATTTGACTTAGCAGTATGAACATGATTTTATGATTAAAAATCGTACTGCTTCTAATCATTTTGAAGGGATTAAGTGTGGTAACTAACACTTAATCAAAATTTCAGTTTAAAGCAACCTCTGGTTGTGTGAGAACCAATGTTTTCAGTTATAAATAACTGCCTGTGTACAGATAAACCTATTCAAAAGGCTTTCTTTATAGGGTTTCCAGCTCGTGGCATTTGTTACCTCTAACACAAGTGTTAGATTCACTGTTGCTCGCCGTTCTTTCTATCAGATATCCGTAGATTAGTCACATTATACTTGAGAGTATAAAATGATAGAAAGTGAGTTGTATCAGTTATTAACTGATCAACTAATTTATCAATTCAATGTGAAACATCATAATCAGGTTCCAAGAAAGAAGTTTTAAGGAGTTTTGAAATCCCAAACTCTTTCTATCATGAACCTATTATATCAGCAGCAATGATCAGCATTCAGCAGCAATGATCAGAAATTTGTTGCTTACAGATTTCACTTGAAATAGCCTTTGAGCTTAAACATTCATACCTGAAATTGTTAGTCTAAAACCAAAAGAACAAAGTACAAAGTACTTGTCTTGAATTAGAATTATGCATAGGACTAACTGTATGAATAACTTTTAATTGGTAATAGTAGTTTTAGATGACAAAGTTAGATGCATTAACAAAATCTATATACAAGAACACATTATTTTGAACAATTTAAAGATTAAGCATTCCAATACCTGCTACCAAGTACTGAAATCTTCCAACATCAAAAGATTTTGTAAGAAGATATGCAAAGTTTTGTTCTGAAGCAATTTTCATTACTTGAATTAACCTCTTTTCATTGCAATCTCTAATAAAATGATGTCTAATTTCAATGTGTTTTGTTTTTGAATGTTGCACTGGATTTTTAATAATGCAAATTGTACTACTATTATCAATATGAATAATGGTATGTAAGAAATTGTACCCATAATCAAGAAGTTGGTTTTGAAGCCATAGAACTTGACCACAACAATTTGCAGCAGCTACATATTCAGCTTCAGTTGTTGAAGTAGCCACCATTGTCTGCTTCTTACACTGCCATGAGATAAGTCACCACCCAAGGAATTGACATCCTCCAGTTGTTGACTTTCTGTCCAAGCTAGCACCAGCATAATCACTATCTGAGTATGCTACCAAGTCAAAATATGACTTCTTAGAATACCACAGACCCAACCTAGGTTGACCCTTGAGATATATAAAAATTCTCTTGACTGCTGTTAAATGAGAAACCTTAGGAATTACTTGATATCTTGCACAAGCACAAACAGAGAACATGATATCAGGTCTTGATGATTTGAGATACATCAAAGAACCTAGCATAGATCTGTATGTGTGTACATCCACATTAGTTCCTTCTACATCTTTAAGAAGTGGCTTCTCAGGGTCCATTGGTGTGCTTACTATTTTGGAATCAGCAAATTGAAACTTTCTAAGAATCTCTGCAACATATTTGTCTTGACTACTAAAGATTCCTTCTCTTGATTGTTTAACCTGCAGACCCAAAAAGAATGTAAGTTCCCCCATGGAACTCATCTGAAGCTTATTGTGCATAAGCTTCTCAAACTCCAAACACATCTCCTTCCTTGTAGATCCAAAGATGATATCATCCACATACACTTGAACTAGCAAAAGATCCTTCTTATGCTTCTTGGTGAAAAGTGTCTGATCTATCTTGCCTCTCTGAAATCCATTTGAAATTAAGTAGGAAGCCAGTGTTTCATACCAAGCTCTTGGTGCCTGATGTAGGCCATATAGAGCTTTAACAACCTTGTACACTTTGTCTGGATGGTCAGGATCAACAAAACCAGGAGGTTGTGAGACATACACCTCCTCTTCAATAGTACCATATAAGAAAGCACTCTTGACATCCATTTGATAAACTGTGAATCCCATAAATGAAGCATAAGCCAAAAAGAGTCTAATGGCTTTAATCCTTGCTACTGGAGCAAAAACTTCTTCATAGTCTATCCCTTCTTCTTGTGTGTACCCTTGAGCTACTAATCTAGCTTTATTTCTTATCACTATGCCCCTTTCATCCCTTTTATTCCGAAAAAACCCATCTAGTGCCAATTACCCTTACACCACTTGGTAAATCAACTAGCACCCAAACCTTTTGAATCTTAAACTGAAGAAGCTCCTCTTGCATAGCCTCCAACCAGCTTGAATTCTCTAGGGATTTATGAATATTCTTTGGTTCATCTTGCGAGAGAAAACATACAAATAAGCAAGAGTTTGAAAACTCATGCTGTTTTGAAGCATAAAGGGCATCAAGAAGCCCTTGTTGATCTGAAGACATCAATTGTTGTCTTGTCTTTACTCCTGATTGTACATCTCCAATCACATTGCCCAGGGAGTGAACTTTGTGAATCCTTGAGTGTGGAGTAGAAAGAACTTGATAATCAGGTGGAAGGTTGTTGATGACGTATAGTCTATATATGGGCCACGAGCCCAAATGATAAACATTACTAAGGCCCAAAACCACCATGCGTGGGCTATTGTAACTTGGGCCACATCAATAATGGGAACAGGCTCACGTAAGCCCAAACCCAAATAAACTATACACGGTATAGATAAGGATCATCTATCTATGGAATAGATATCCTTACCCGGATAAGCACCATGGGTGCAAAACGTAAGGAGCACGAACCCTACAAGGATTCTGCGCCTATATAAGGAATGACATAACTCTCATTCAAGGTACGATACACAAACCCTAACTCTTTACGAGAACCCTAAATCGATTACTTACTCTCACGCTGGAGTCTAATCGTGGGAGACAATCCCACGATAAGCCTAACGATGTTGTTTATTTTCTTAGTGCGCAGGTTACAAGTACTAAGAAGCGAATTGGTACAAGAGCAAGAGCCCATAATCAGGAACGCCTAACTTTTGTATCAACAAGTGGCGCCATCCGTGGGACCCTACTAAGAACTAAGAACTAGAATGACAAAGAATAAGAATTCGAGCCAGCGGACTCCGCAGTCAGAAAAACGTGACCCCCAGAGGAAGAATCAACAAGATTCGACCCCTAGGCAGGTTGCTGGGACAACCAGCGCACCTGGTCACCAAGAGGTAGGGATAACCCAACCTCTTCCAGCGGTAGAACTACCTGTAAGGACTACCCAAATTACCCCAGTGGTCCCAAGCGTTGAGGAACTCCAGCGCACCCTCTTCACCACTCCTCACCAAACTGTACCCGCAGTGAACAACACTGTGCCACCAGGCGCGCCTAACCGAGATAGGGTGCCTAATACTGAGGCAGACATTCTTGCAGCAACTGAGGACACACCCAATCTAAATTTGGGAAATTTTGTATCCCAAAATTATGAAACCTTAACCGCCCTCATGCAAGAAGAAGCAAGGAGAAGGGCAAGCACGAGCCTACAAGCTCGACTCAATTTTGGTCCTGAACGCGAACCATCACCACTGCGCCACCCACGAGGAAGACGCGCAGAACGTACCACTATCCACGATAGGCTAGGTACGACATCTAATTCACAGTACTCAGAAGACAGCGAGAGGCGCACAAATATTCACTCCAGACTTGGCAGTCGAGGAATACAAGACCGATTAGCACCTCAGCATTCGCCAAGCCAAGGATCCTCTAAACCTGGGAGTAAGAGGATCCACGACAGATTGGGGAAAAGAAGATCCCCAAGTGAAAGTCCCTCAAGCTCTTCTTCTGAAAGAAGCCGGCGCAAGCGCCGAAAAAGAGACTACCCTTCCTCCAGTGGCTCCTCGGACAACGAGGATAAAGAAACAGAACATTGGAAATCAAGAGGAAGACGTCGCGAAGAAGAGAATGAAGATATGTCGCTTCCATGGAATCGCCAGAAAGTTGACGCGTTTACACGACGCATCAGCGATTACTCAGACCGCAAACGCAGGCGCATGCCCACTAATGTGAAAACATATGATGGAACAGGTGATCCGGATGATCATCTAAAATTTCTCGAATCAGCCGCCACTATCGAAAACTGGCCACAGCCTGTGTGGTGCCACATGTTTAATTCTACGTTAGTAGGAAACGCGCGCACATGGTTTAGCAAACTCCCACGTAGGAGCATCGGTGGGTTCGAGGAATTACGGAAAGCATTCAGCCTCAACTTTACCCAGAGAAAGAAGTGCGCTAAAAACCCTGTTGAGCTAGCAAGAGTTAAACAGCGCCAAGGGGAATCAACCAATGCTTTTATGGAACACTTCAAGGATGAGTGCATACAAGTCAAAGCGTGTCCTGAAATCCTAAAAATTTCAGGGTTCATGAATGGGAGTAATAACCCAGAACTTATCTGAAAGCTAAATGACAAAGTTCCCCAGACTTTCGATGAGCTAACAAAGCGCACCAGATCCTTTATACAAGGAGAAGCAGCCGCTGCGGACAGCAAAAAGGGTTATTCGAACTATAGGCAGCAAGAGCAGCCTAGGAGACAATCCAACGATCAGAATAACAACCGCAGCAGGAATTACCGCAGTGGAAGAGACAATGACAGGTATACCCCTCTCACAAAAACTCCGAGGGAAATATTTATAACAGAAGGTGCAAACTTCCGAAAACCGCCACCAATGCGCACCGCAGAGGAAAAGCGCATAGGGAATGGATACTGCGAGTACCATGGTCAAAAAGGCCATACAACTAACGAGTGCATCCAGCTAAGACAACTAATTGAAAAGTTAGTAAGAGAAGGCAGAATGGACCACCTTGTAAAAAACATCAAAGAGGGAAAAGATAAACAGAGGAACGGGGGAAAGAAAGAACCCCCCCAAAGAAAAAGCTTATACCATATACATGATACAGTCATGGCAGCGCAAGATAAAGCAAAAAGTCAGCCAGAAATTCTCTCTAGAAAAAGAGATATTTTTCCCTACTTTAGCTGCGGACAACGCAGTTGTAGAACCTCTAACTATTGAAATACATACGGGAGGACATGATATCCACCGCATGTACATTAACGGAGGAGCATCCGCAGACATCCTGTATGATCATTGTTTCAAAAGACTGCGACCTAAAATCCAAAGTCAATTGATACCAGCAACAACGTCATTGACTGGATTCACAGGAGAAAAGATCTGGCCCATAGGGCAGCTACGGTTGCTGGTGGTCGTAGGAGATGAACAACACTCAACCGCAACATGGATAAATTTCATGGTAATAAAGTCTCCCTCACCATACAATGGTATCATTGGGAGACCTGGAATATCATCCATGCGCGTTGTACCATCTACAGCGCACGGAATGCTTAAGTTTCCAGTGGAAGGAGGAGCTGTCACCCTCTATAACACAACAGTACCACCAAGAGAATGCAATGCGGTAACAAGTGAAGTAGAGACTATTCCAGAATAGCGCACAGAAAAAACACCAAACCTAAAAGTCGTTTTTCATCCCGATTACCCGCAACAACAAGTTTCGGTTGGTGGATCTTTATCTGACAAAGGTAAAACAGCCGTATGCGCACTCTTGCAGAAGAACCTGGACGTCTTCGCATGGGAACCAAAACACATGACAGGAGTGCCACGCTCTATCACAGAGCATAAGCTACAAATCCGAAAAGGATATCCCCCAATATGACAAAAGAAGCGCGGCCAGGCCCCAGATCGTGCAAAGGCTATTCTGGAAGAAGTACATAAGCTCGTAGACGCAGGCATCATGCGCGAAGTGCACTACCACGACTGGCTCTCTAACCCAGTTATGGTAAAGAAGAGCGATGGCAGTTGGAGAATGTGCGTGGACTTCACGGACCTTAACAAAGCATGTCCACAGGATTGCTATCCACTGCTAGAAATAGACTGGAAGGTAGAATCCCTGTGCGGATACCCTTCCAAAGGCTTCCTAGACGCGTACAAAGGGTATCATCAAATTTACATGGCAGTCGAAGATGAAGAAAAAACAGCTTTCCACACCAGTCAAGGAGTGTACTGCTACACAAAAATGCCTTTTGGCTTAAAAAATGCAGGTGCGACATACCAACGACTGGTGGACACAGCTTTCGAGAAACAAGTAGGCCACAACTTGGAGGTCTACGTTGACGACCTTGTCATCAAAAGCCACACAGAGGATGAATTGGTGCGCGATATCGAGGAAACGTTCAGAACATTGGGACGAATAAACATGAAGCTAAATCCCAAGAAGTGCACCTTTGGCGCAACCGAAGGTATGTTCCTTGGATACTTAATAGAACCCGGTGGAATCAAGCCTTGTCTAGAAAAAACAAAGGTTGTTATTGATCTCCCCTCACCGCGCACACTCAAAGAAGTCCAGTCATTGAATGGAAAGTTAGCAGGGCTAAACCGTTTCTTATCCAAGTCAGCAGACAAATCCCTTCCTCTCTTTAAAACACTCACGAAGTGTACTAAAAAGGGAGATTTTCGCTGGACCGAAGAAGCGGAGGAAGCTTTCTAACAACTAAAACACCATCTGGCATCTCTTCCCAAACTTGTCTCACCGCGACCAGGGGAAGATCTAATCATGTACTTATCGGCGACTCATGGAGCAGTTAGAGCAGTACTATTGACAGATAGGAACTCCATCCAGACACCCATATACTTTGTAAGCAAAGCCCTGAAGAAGACAGAGACTAACTACAACACTATGGAAAAGCTGGTCTTAGCTCTAGTATTTGCAGCCAAAAGGCTGCGCAGATACTTTCAAGCGCATCCGATAGCTGTAATCACCGATCAGCCAATCAAACAAGTTATCTCTAAACCTGACGCATCAGGACGGTTACAAAAATGAAGTGTACTGTTAAGTGAATATAACATCTCATATAGACCGCGCACTGCAATCAAAGGACAAATCTTAGCCGATTTCATCGTGGAGAAGCCAGATACCGACAGTCCAACATCTGCAACCAAAACAGATCTACAAGAACCCTAGATTCTGTTCACAGATGGGTCCTCATGTATAGATGGATCAGGCGCAGGCCTTATTCTTACAAATCAAGAAGGTATGGAATTCACCTATGCGCTACGCTTTGAATTCACGGCCACAAACAATGAGGCAGAATACGAAGCCCTACTAGCGACTACGCATCGCAATCCAAATGGGTGTACGCAACCTGGAAGCGAACGTAGATTCTCAGCTAGTCGCTAACCATGTGCTAGGTGAATATGAAGCCAAGGATGAGCACATGATCCAATACCTGGAAAAGACAAAGTCTTTGATCAAAAACTTTGACAGGTTCACAATAAAACAGGTGCCCAGAGGAGATAACAGGAAAGCTGATGCGCTCAGCAAAATCGCATCCACAAGCTTCGCGCACCTCTCAAAACAGGTATTGGTAGAAACCCTAAAAAATAAGTCAATCTTGGAAATGGAGATATCCACAGTGATAGAAGAACAAGATCCTACATGGATGACACCTATCATTGAATTCATCAGCAAGGGAATCTTACCACAAGATCATAAGGACGCTCGAAGAGTGCGGCGCACAGCGCAACGATTTGAACTACAAGACAACATACTCTATCGACGCTCTTTCTTACAACCCTGGCTCAGATGTGTTGGACCTCTTCAAGCAGACTACGTACTCCGAGAAATTCACGCTGGATCATGTAGCATGCACTCAGGGCCGCGATCTGTGGTGGCAAGCGTTCTATGGTCAGGGTATTATTGGCCAACCATGCATCGTGACGCACGCGATCTGATAAAGAAATGTAGCAATTGTCAAGTACATAGGCCAATCCCGCGCCGACCACAACAAGAGCTAACACCCATTACCAGTTGCAGCAGGAGGAGTAAAGTTCCTCATCGTAGCCATAGACTACTTTACGAAGTGGATTGAAGCAAATGCGGTGGTGAGCATCACAGGAAACCAAGTCAAACGCTTTATCTGGGACAACATTGTCTGTCACTTCGGACTACCGGGAGAGATTATATCAGACAACGGAAAACAATTCTGTGATAAACAATTCAAAGATTGGTGCGCGCAATTAAACATCACGCAACACTTCGCTTCAGTAAAACACCCACAAACCAATGGCCTAGTTGAGCGCGCAAACCGCAGTCTAGGTGAAGGAATAAAAGCGCGCCTTGACAGACACAAAGGAAGGTGGGTGGATAAGCTCTCGCATGTCTTATGGGCGCATCGCACAACAATCAAAACTAGTACTGGCGACACGCCATTCTCCCTCGTCTATGGAACAGAAGCCGTCATACCAGCTGAGATAGGAATGCCAACTATACGAACAGCAGAGGTCAACGTCACAACAAATGACGAGGAACGGCGCATACACTTGGACTTACTGGAAGAAAGGCGTGAACGCGCAGCTATACGCGAAGCAAAGGCTAAGGCAAAAATGAAGAAGTATTATGATGCAAAGGTCAAACACACTTCATTCAGACCAGGAGACTTTGTTTACCGCGCTAATGATGCAAGCCACGCAGAAGACACAGGCAAGCTCGGACCAAAATGGGAAGGATCTTACGAGGTCACAGACGCGCTCGGTAACGGCGCATACAGACTGCACGATATGGAAGGTCACGACCTCGCGCGCACTTGGAACATCTGCAATCTTAAAAGATGTTACTTTTAGGCTACGGCCATTACACAGACACCTTTGCATCCTACGAGATGCCCAATAAGTGTTTGTTTTTCTGTTCTTTCCTAGGAATTATATTTTTATTTTTTCAAAAAACTTGCAAGTATCAATAAAAATTTTGCCTACATGGCATGCATGCACTAATTAAAGACCCACGAAGGCATAAAGGATGAGTAAACCTACTAATTCACTCGTTGAGTAAGAGGGTTGCAAACCCATCAACATTGGATCACGTGTCCTTGCTAAGCGCCTTACTTTTGAGACGTCGAGGTAAGTTTCACGTGCGCATCCCACGACGGGTGCGCAAATATTAAGTACACCGTACAAGCTTAGCAAATAATGAGCCAATACACTTGGTCAAATAATAAAACTTAGCAAACAATGCAAGTATATTCCTTAAAATCACGCAGCCAATACACTTGGTCAAAAAAAATAAAACTTAGCAAACAATGCAAGTATATTTCTTAAGTCACACACTTAATCAACAAAAAGGTATCTTATTCAACATTTTTACAGAAAAATTACAAGGAAAGATACACTTCATATACAAAAATAGCCTGCACACTATGGCGATGCTCAAGGCTATCCTCCGAAGTAGCAGAACTCCCCGCCTCCTGAAGCTTTCTCAGAATCCAAGCGTCCTTGGGAGATCCGGTAGAAACACTCACGGGAACACCATCAGACCTAGGGATGTGTGCAGCACCCACGCCACATAACACTGCCTTGCCCTGAATACCCCTCTTCTAGGCAGCCCTCTGTGCGTGACGCTCCTGAACCTCTTTCACGGGAATCTCCCTTTCAAGAGCAAACAGGGTGAGGATGTGGCGGGGCTGCACGAACACGGGAATCTGCAGCTGTGACACATCAGGCTTCAAGAAGTAATCTGGTTGCGCCTCTGCATCCTCTAAAAGGTGGCGCTCCAAAGTCAACCCCGCCATAATTACATCTATGGGGTTGTCTTGCTCGCGCTCCTACCTTCCAATGTGCGGCAGCTCGAGGACCTTCAACCCCGCCATAGCCTGCATCAACTCATCGTATGCAGCCACTTTATAGCCAGGGACCTCTGCCAAGTCCTTGCTCAGAAGTTTGGCCTCATGGATATCCTCCATAGCCTGCGACTTCCCACGCGCCACCGCACAGTGAACCACCTTCTCAAAGGCGTCCAACACCTCTTGGGACTCCAGAGTGCCCATAGCTGCCAAGCGCAGCCCGTGGCTAATCAACCACCTACATCAACAAAGACAATTTGTGTTAGGGAAAGGCATAACAACAAAAAATATTATGAAGAAGAAGAGTAAAAAGGAAATACCTGTGCTCAGCAATGGTCGACATCAAATGAGGGTATAACTCCTCATCGTACTCGATGCTCAGGCCGCGCAGCTTGTTCTCCTGAACCTGGATGATCTTCTCTATCCCCTCCTTGAACTTGGCGATGCTAGCATAATGCTCCACCTTCTTCTCCTCCAAATACCGCACAGCGCAAGTCATGTCAGACTTATAATGATGAAGCTGCCCGCGCGCCTGTTCCACCTCAGCCAGGGATGATAACTCTCATGGGTGACTTTCTCAGTGTACACCAAGGAGGGCTCCAACTCCGCCTGCGCATCCGCCAGCTGCGTACGGAGCTTCGCTATCTCCCCATCCTTCTTGGCGAGAGTACTGCTCTCCCCGACATTCTTCTCCTT
The DNA here is from genome assembly GCA_030686995.1 of Artemisia argyi. Lineage (NCBI taxonomy): Eukaryota > Viridiplantae > Streptophyta > Magnoliopsida > Asterales > Asteraceae > Artemisia > Artemisia argyi. The sequence goes on from CM060698.1 coordinate 63,827,530, forward strand.
CAACTGAGCCACCAGCTCAGCCTGAGGCGCAGCAGTCGCAGCCAACTCATCCATCAACTGCTGCGCCTCTCCACCCTCATCAACCTTGGATTTCCCCTCCTTGTTTTCATTCTGCGAAGAGGAAACCACATCCCCGAAGACCCCATCATTCTTCGCGGCATCATCCCTACAAGACATGAAGACGAAAGTTAGTACATATTGCGACAAGTAATGTACAAGAAACATAATAGAGACGCAGATACTTACAGAAATTGAGAGGCCTCAGCAGCCTTCTTATTCGCGCTAGGAGCGGATGTCTCCTCCTCCGTGGACGACTTCGCATCCCCAATAAGGTAGCGTCGTCTCTTCTTGGTGCCACTGCTCCCAGCCTCCCCTTTGCGCTTAACATTTTGCGCCACCTCCTCCTTCAGCACCTCCTCGGGCTTTAGGATCTCCACGCTATCAGACGATTCAGCGCGCGCCTCCTCCTCTTGCGCTACCTCCACATCTGGCGCCACGCTCTGAACAGGCGTCACTTGGAGCGGCGGCGTATTTTCAGGGACAACCTCCGGCAGCACGGTCAAGCGACCCTCGGTCGCCTCCAGTAGTGGCTGCTCACCCACCCTCAGAGGGCGCACTCCCACAGTGACCTGCTTCGGTTTCTCCAGCTTCAAAACGGCGAACAGATCCGTCTCTGCGCACATAAACAAAACAACAAAAAAGAAAGGATTAGTTATTAAAGGTGCGCATACAAAAAGACTTACATATTTGAAGTAGAAGGGACGAACACCCACCCCGGCCTTCCTCACTTACAAACGTGGGCACCTCGTCAGCAACGCCGAAGTAATTGCGACTCAACCCCATGTGTACCAAAAACTCCTCCGGATAAGGGTTAATGGCTAGGCGGTTGGCATCAAGAGTCTGCGCATCAGTTAGCCTATAGGAACTGGGTGCGGGGCGCCCATCCCTTGGTAAAGTATCCTGAGTATAAAACTCATAGGGCGATGGAAAAACCACATCATCAACCCAGAAAAAATGCTCCCTCTAATTTCTAAGGGAGTCTACCTTCTCAGTATAACACTGAAGCGCCCCCGGGCGCTTCGCAAAAGATACTCATCCATTTGACCACGTCGTATGGTAAAAGCAGCGGAACAAGGCTATAGTCGGTTCTATCGCAAGTAAACGGCAGTTTACTTCAAAATTCGACACCTTCGCCACACCTATACTGTGCAGCTGTGAGATGTGAAGGCGATAGTGGTTGAGCAAATCGCTCAGAAAAATAGATATTGGCACGCGGTAATTTGCGTACTCAAAGAATTTCGTGTATAGCCCTATTTTCCCTTCGGGGAAATCGGCTATACACGTGTTAATGTCTGGAGCCTCTGGACGCACATCCAGAGGAATGAAATAGTCAGATGTAAACTGAGTAACATCATTCTCCGTCATCGCAGAGCGAAAGTCCTCTAACTGGGCAACCATTTTAATTAATTCACTAAGAAACGTACACAAAAATTACCTAATGAAATGATTACTTTCTTTGCAAAAATACGCTTTTAAAAGAAGTGAGCAAAGGTGAGTGTGTGTTTTTACTGTGTGTTTTTGTAACAATGGGGGCGGTGACTATTATATAGGGAGTAAAAAACCCTAGATGATGTCCACGTGGATCCTACTCACAAAAACGTGCGACTAGAACCGAAACGGTACATGCACTTTTTCCCGATTTAAGAGGGCCACGTGGACACAACCCCCAATTTTCGAGGTATTCCTTTTGAAATATCTATGACTAGGTGCATTGCACTTTAAAATAGGCGGCAATATTTCAATGTTCTCCCGCCACGCTTACCGCTGTTAATATTAGTCTAGCATGTGCGGCTACGAGCCGCGTACACTAGACTGGGGGGACATGATGACGTATAGTCTATATATGGGCCACGAGCCCAAATGATAAACATTACTAAGGCCCAAAACCACCATGCGTGGGCTATTGTAACTTGGGCCGCATCAATAATGGGAACAGGCTCACGTAAGCCCAAACCCAAATAAACTATACACAGTATAGATAAGGATCATCTATCTATGGAATAGATATCCTTACCCGGATAAGCACCATGGGTGCGAAACGTAAGGAGCACGAACCCTACAAGGATTCTGCGCCTATATAAGGAATGACATAACTCTCATTCAAGGTACGATACACAAACCCTAACTCTTTATGAGAACCCTAAATCGATTACTTACTCTCACGCTGGAGTCTAATCGTGGGAGACAATCCCACGATAAGCCTAACGGTGTTGTTTATTTTCTTAGTGCGCAGGTTACAAGTACTAAGAAGCGAATTGGTACGAGAGCAAGAGCCCATAATCAGGAACGCCTAACTTTTGTATCAACAGTTGTTGAAATCCACCTCATTTTCTGAGAGATTTGCTTGTGTTTCTTCTGATGGTCCATCAGCAGAAACATTTTGCTCATCAGCGGGAATGATTTGCTTATCAGCAGAAACAACAGTGTTACTTCTGACTTGAAGCTCTTGTTCCTTAGCTCCTTCTTCCTTATATTCATCTTCAACGTCTTATTTAGAATTTCCAGAAGAAGATTCACCATTTATTGAAGTTGAATCCACACTTGTATTTGTCCATATTGGCATTATCACATAATCTTGATTTGCCTCATTCTCTAATCCTTCTCCATTTGTTGCATCAGCAGTTTGTGAACCTGAAAATTCATTAGTTTCTGCAACAAAAGGCACATAATTCATTGATTTTGATAGAGATTCAAGATCAAATAGCCATTTGGGACCTTGACCTTCTACATTGGTTTTATTTTCCAAAAACTTCACATGTAGATTTTCCTCTACTCTTCTAGTTCTCATGTTGTATACTCTGAATGCTTTGCTATTGATAGAGTATCCCACTAAGAATCCTTCATCTGCTTTACCATCAAACTTTCCAAGATGGTCTAAGGTATTCAAAATTGTCACATGACATCCAAAAGGTCTAAGAAATCCTATTTCAGGAGTTCTACCTCTAAAAAGTTCATATGATGTCTTATTGTGAGGTTTTACAACTAAAACTCTATTTTGAACATAGCAAGCAGTGTTGACTGCTTTTGCCCAAAACGTTATAGGCAACTTAGAGTCAGCTAACATAGTTCTAGCAGCTTCTATTAGTGTTCTATTTTCCCTTTCAGCAACTCCATTCTGTTGTGGAGTTCTTGCAACACTAAATTCTCTTTTAATACCTTTTTCTTTGCAGAAATCATCCATAACTCTATTCTTAAATTCTGTCCCATTATCACATCTAAGGACTTTTACTCTTTTGCTTACTAGGTTTTCTATCTTTGTAATGAAGGTCTTAAGGATGCTAGAAGTCTCATCCTTAGTTCCTAAAAAGAATACCCATGTAAATCTACTAAAGTCATCAGTAATAACTAGACAATATCTTTTATGCAACAAACTTCTAACATTTGTAGGACCAAATAAGTCCATATGCAGCATAAACAATGATTGATTGATAGAGTTAAAAATTTTGGGCTTACAAGTGGCTTTATGTTGTTTGCCTTTAAGACAAGCAATGCATGTTTGATCATTTTCAAATCGTTTTTGAGGTAAACCTCTTACCAAACCATCTTTGACAATCTTATTTATGGTTTTGAAGTTAATATGACCAAGCCTCCTATGCCATTTCATAGATTCATCCAATGTGGCCTTAGCAATAAGACAAGTAAGAGAATCATTTGGAACAATCTTCTTCATATCAACACTGTACATGTTGCCTTTTCTTGGAATTCTAAGAAGTGCTTGACTTTCATCAGGCATCTTAAAATCAGAAGAAAATACAAGACATTCAGTGTCAGTAAAGAGAACTTTGTTCTTTTTGTCACACATTTGTGAGACACTAAAAAGATTATACTTAAGCTCTTGCACATAGTACACATCTTCAAAATCTAATTTACCGGTTTTAATAGTACCTTTACTAGTAATTTTTCCTCCAATTCCTCCTCCAAAGGTAACATAGCCTCCATCTACTGATTGAAAATTTGAGAGATAAGACTTGTTGCCTGTCATGTGCCTTGAACATCCACTATCTGAGAATCCTTGATCTTCAGCATCTGCTGATGAATGTCCCTGCACATAAATAAAGGAATTAGTTTTGTTTTGGGATCCAAACCATTTCTGACTTGGATCCACCTCTTGCATCAATGGGATGTAATATTTTGAGAATTGTTGATGCAACTTTGATTTAAGAATCCAACATGCTGAGGCCTTAACAGCATTTGCCCTGTTTCCCTTAGCAGCAGTATGCTTAGCAGAAACTGCTAGCTTTGTAGTTGTACCCTTTGGTCTATAAACTTGTTTTTGGACCACTGCTTTTGTTTGAATGGGCCTTTGAACAATATTAGATGCATGTTTGAAAGTTGTTTTTGCACCCTTAATTGTTGATTTTGGGTAAACAGTCATATATGGTTTTTTATCAGAAACCATTTTCCTTTCAGCAGGAACAGTTTTTGCTCTATCAGCAGGAACTGCTTTTGTGACTGTTTTTAGGTTTTGATCTTTTAGAACTAGAGTGAAAATGAGATTTAGGTGTTTGCCTTTAGTAGTTCACTCTATTACTTTTATACCCAGATACCCATTGGTTGCAGAAAGCTGCAAGATGGTCAAAACTACCACATGTGTAACAAACTTTGTTATCTCTTTGTTGGAGAGACTTAAGGCTATACCAATTCCTTTGGTTACCTCTAGGCTTGTTTATGGTTCTATATTGTTCACAATATCTAACTGGTTGCCTAACATGTTTTTCATTGGTCTTAGGCCTATCAGTATTGTGTTTGACTATCTTAGGAACTCTTGTTCTTGCTTTCTTAACCACTTCAGGTTTAGACATAACCTGTAGTAACTTTTTATCATCAGATGTTGAGTCCTCAATGATTGGACCATCTGACTTTCTACAAGAACACACCTTGTCCTTAGGAAATGAAGTTTTATTCAAACTTTTACTTTCTTTCAAAGGTTCATTATCAACTACATTAGATTTTGGTTGAACACCATATTTTAATTCAGGTAGTTGAAATTCAGGTAATCCTATGTGTTCTAGGTCAATTCCTGGGGGTGAAGGAATACCTCTATATGGTGGAGGAACAGATTTGTATCCAACACCAGACTTAGATTTATTAATTACTTGACATTCAATTAAGTTAGTCACACCCTTAGATGCATAATCTAGTGTTTCTACACTCATTTGAATATTCTCTTTAGCTTTACTAAGCCTATCTACTTCAGCTTTCAAGTTACTAATGTCATTATCTTTAAACATTATTTCTCTTTCAAGAAGAATTTTGACATCAGTAAAGGTAGATTCATTTGTTCAAAAATGTATGACTTGTTCCTCTAGAGTAGCTATACCTCTTTTATGATTAGTTAAGCTATGAGCTATATCAATTAACTCTGTCCTTTGATTCTCATAACGTTTGGTTAAGATTTCTAAACTTTTAAGAGCAGAACAATTTTTTAAACAAACTTTATCAGATAGTACCTCTGTAGAGAAAGCCATAAGAGCTGTCTGAGGAGAAGTTTCTTCTTCATCAGCAGTAAAGCTCCAATCAAATCCTAATCCATCAATAGCTACCATAGCTTTTGGATTGGTTGATTCCCCTGTCTTGGACTTGCTTCCAAAACCTCTATTCTTGCTATCTTGCTGCCTTGGCCTTCTACATTCTCTTGAGAAGTGCCCCAACATATGACAGTTATAGCATTCTATCTTTGACTTGTCAAAACCAGCAGTATCATTGCTGCTGATGGTGAGTTTCTTCCCCGTCCTCTGATAGAATTTCTTAGCCCTCATGCTAAGAAGAGAAATTTGCCATTTTAGGTCCATTTCTTCTAAATCATCATCATTGATTTCTAGAAGATCTTCATGAGTGAGCATGGACCAATCATTCTGACTTGTGAAAAAGGCACAACAAGCCTTTTCATTCAATATACCAAAATTACTGCTTGATGAACTAGCAACACCAATTCCATTATCAACCTTTTCATCTTTAACTGGGTTTGAACTACTAGGAGATGACATAAAAGCCATGTTCCCAGTATATGAACTAGAGACACCAGTTTTCTTTACTTCTTGTTCCACAATTTTAAAGTTGTTATACAAATCCATAAGATCCATAGTGTCTATGTCTGGTTTATTCTTCCAGACAACAACATGCATAGCCCACTCTTCTAGTAAGATTCTCAGAAATTTTGAGTTTAAATCTTCTTGATGTATGTCAACCCCAAGAACAGCAACTTGGCTTACAATTTTCTATAGCCTTGTAAACATGTGGTCAAGAGATTCATTCATGGTTGATGAGAAATTTTCAAACTGCTGCTTGAGAAGGGTTTTCTGGGTCTTCTTGGTGGCTTCATTCCCTCCATACCTTGCAACAATTGCCTCAAATAATGACTTGGCATCTTTGAATTTGCTGAAGTTTATAAATTGATCATTTGGAATGGTCATCATCAGCATGCTTCTAGCCTTGAGGTCATTCTTCTTCTTTATTCTTTCATCAGCACTTGTAGGGATAGTTTGAACAACTGTAATTTCCTTACCTTCAACTGTTGATGAAGTGGTTGTGGGTTTGAAAGAGTTTCCATCTTCAATGATTTCCCATAGAGTGTAATCCTGCACCTGGAAAAACTGTTCTACTCTTAACCTCCACAATTCAAACTCATTCTGTTTGAGAACTGGCAACTTTGCAGCAACATTTGTTTGAATAGATTCTGTATCCATTTCTTCTTCTAAATCAAAGATATCAACCTGGGAGCTCTAATACCAATTGAGAGGATCACTTGATTTAATCACACACTAAAGGTGTTGGACCTTTTATAATGTGTATATGTGATACTTTGAGTGAATATGATTAAGTATGCGGAATCTACTTAACCACACTTAGAATGTTTATTGGAAATGGAACTGTGATGCTTGTGTTTATTTAACAAAGAACAATGAAAGTATTTCACCAAACGATTCAATATTATTCAAAATAATACGAGTGATCTTCACTATCACTAGGGTTACAAAGACCTTGAATCTTGTGTTTTGTTCTATTGTTTTTCTTTATGTATATCTTTTCTCACATCTATTTTCTGCACTTATTAAGTCATATCTAAGATCTTCCTTTTATAGTCCAAGGAAAGATCTTTTACAATCTATATGACTCATATTTATTACTAGCTTATGACTAATCTTCATTCTAGTTAGATGATGACTTATCATGTCAGTCATTAAGATACAACAGGTATCTAGGATTACAACTCAATTGGAGTGTTCAATTTGATGACTACAACAAAGATATTTTTCTTGTATATGAGTCAGTAGAATAAGTTGTACATAACTGTTGTATGAGTCATAGTAGCATCAGCAGAATCCATCAGCATAAACACTATCAGTAGAAAACGTTCTTCAACAGAATCCATCAGTGGAAACGTGCTTTGTGCTTTATCAGCAGGAACATACTTGACGTATTTCCTTAAGCCTTTATGCTGATTCTTCTGATTATTTAATTCCCAACACCAAATTAGCTTCCAATACTTTAACCTCATTTCCTACATTAATGACATCTGAACTATTCTCACCATTCCCAACAAACCTTTCAGCATTCCTTCCTTGTCTATCATCTCTTCGGGAATTAGGAAAAGCCGTTATCATAGTTTGTAAGAACCCCTTATAAAAAAATGCGCCTGTATTATTCATGTGACATTCCTGCATGTCTGCCATTAGTATCACATCTGCTGTATCGGCTTCCCAATCTGCAGTATTGGATTCCAGATCTGCATATTCATCATCAGATGGAATATCTCCCATGACACTTTGCAGAAAAGCATTGAGATTACCCCCTTCAACATCCATTTGACTAAGTGTGGCATTGTATTCAACATTATCGTCAGAGAGTGAAGTTGAATCATAATCATGAGCTTCCACATCTGCAATATTTTCCGTATATGCCAAGAATGCCATGCTCGGTTCGATAAGATCTTCTTCATCATCAGTATCTTTCATTGTGTTAAAGCATTCATAAGTTGAAGTCTTCATGCATTTGCCTTTATCAGTAGATGCTTGTCCAAGCTTAACTAGATTTTGTAGAAGAGATTGCATGTGATCATTTAGTGTTGCAGGATGGTACTGAGGAATGAAGATATGCTCAGGTGCATTTGGAGGAATAAAGAAGAGACCATTTGGAGTGTAAATTAAGGATCCATGGTCAACAGCTGGAGATGGTGGAGCAGGGAGAATGGTCTTCAGAGGATTCATGCTTAAACAGGATTCAAGAATTTGCTTCATTCTAATCTGCAGCAGGTCGATCTGTGAGCCATTGTAGAAATCTCCGTTTCCAATCAGTATATGTTCCTGGTAGCAACATTGGAGGCCTTGATTCATTGCCAAAGAGCAGAACATGACGAATGAGAGAGCTGTGGCTTTGTTGTTGATCAGAATATTGGTGAGGAAGGTAGTTGGAAGAAGGTGCTGTTGCTGATGACTGTTGCTGATGAGAATATTGGTGAGGAAGGTAGTTGGAAGAAGGTGATTGAGACATTGTAAATGACATTTCTCTCCCCCTTGATTGTTGCGACGTATTCGAAAAAATCAAACAAAAAATGTCACCCTCAAGGACGAAATAGTGATTTTGAATTTTCCCTCCAAAAAATAATTTGAAAAATTTTTCTTTCCCAAAATTTGAAAATCACTATGAAATGAAATTTTAAGGTTGCAATAAAAATTTGAGTTTCAAAAAATTTGCCGCCAAATTTCACCGAAAAAATTTGAATTTTGGCCTAAAAATTTGAATTTTGGGCCAAAATTTTCAACGTTATACCAAATTTTGAATCTTGTGTAAAAATTGAACATTTATTCTCTTGTAATTTTTTTTTTTTTTTTTTTTTTTTGAAAATAATATAGAAAGATAAGAAGGATAAACTTGTTAAGGATGAGATGATTAGTGATTATGTTAATATGGATCTTTAAGGATAAATAAGGTTGTTGTATAAGTTCAGATGTTGTAGCGAAAGTTGAAGCGTAACTTGAGAATTTCTAACTCGCAGGAACCTGTCACAAAATTTCTATCTCGCTAACAAAGGTTGTAACTCGCAGAAAGAATTTGTAACTCGCTAAAATTTCTTGAGTACTTAACTCGGTATAGCACTCTAAGGATTTAACTCGATAATAAGCTAGAATCTCTAACTCGGTTTAGTCTCTAACTCGGTAAGTCCAATTTGAGAGTTTAACTCGATAAACTTGAATAAATTTGTAACTCGGTAACAATGTTAACTACTAACTCGGTAATGTTTTCTTAATTTTGTAACTCGATAACAACTTAACATCAAAATTAACTCGGTAAACTTAATTAAATTGGATAGAGTTTCATCTAAGTTTAGAGTACAAAAATCCTTACTCGATAAACGATAAGGTGAAGGCTAACTTGCCAAAAGTAAGACTAACTCGATAAAAAAATGAAGCAAACTCGCAGAAACAGAGGCTTAACTCGCTAAGATGAAAACTTAACTCGCTAAGAATAAGACCTAACTCGCAAAGATTAAACCCAAACTCGGTAAAAAACAAAATCCTAACTCGCCAGAAAAGCGATGAACACTAACCGAATATTAAGAATTTCACTTTAAACCAAGTTTTTGCTACCAAATTAAACCTAAATCAACCTATATTATCCCTTGGCGAATAATACCAATTGTTAGGTCACCATTTTACAACATAACCACTTAGAGATCTAGAGAGAGAAAGTAAGTAGAGAGAGAGAGTGGAAGGAACCTTTATAATGAAATGAAAGACAAATGATATTACTAAGAGAACCAACACCCTCTAATGAGGGGTTACAAGGCTATTTATAGGTGTAGTCTAGGGCTTCACCAAACTATGCAAATATTACAAACTAAGCCCTTAGACTTTTGATGAGGCGAAAAATGAACCACTTTTAGGGGGTCATTTAAGCCCGGAATTGAATTTATTTGATCAAATATTGCCCTAAATCGTTCCTTTTGTGATTTTAGGTACTTTGGGAGTGAAATCTGGAAAAGGAAGCAATTCGGACGTTTTTGAAGCATAAAAGTGAAGAAAACGCCAAAGACTTAATTTTCCAAGCTGGGAACAGTAGGTGACGGCGTCAAGAGCAATTTCCTGACGGCGTCAAGAGTAATTTTTATGACGGCCCAGTACAAAAATGAAGGCGTCACAAGGAAGAGCGTCAAGAGTAAAATACGTGACGGCCTGGAAAAAGCTAATACATGACGGCGTCAGATGTAGATCAAGGCAGTCCGAGAATTCTTTTGGCGGCGAGATGACGGTGTCTCCTATTTGGTCTTGACGCCGTCAGCCTCAGTTTTCTATATATAGTTTTCTGATTTTCATTCATTAAAAGGAACAAGTTTGGAGAAACCCTAAGGCCGAACCATATACAATTTTTACAGGTTTTTCAAGGGTTTTCAGCCCTTGAACCCTTTCATGTGTAATTGAGATAAGTGTTCTTCTAATTCAATCAATATGTCTATGTGTTGGTTGTCTATATCTTGTACTTGTCTTAATTCCACCATGCTAGGCTAGATTTATCTTGTGTTTGCTTAGATATAATGAAACCTAGATGTTGATTATGTGTTGATTACTTGTTTATGGTTGTATTGGATGAATGATTTTGATGTTAGGCTTAGGAAAACTGGCAGATCTCCAAATGGTAATGATTGGCCTTAAACAGTCAGATAATATTAACCAAGTTATGGTCAACAAGTCAGACAGCCTAAACCAATACTCCGGTGAGTGTAGTGTTTCCCCGGATCGTTAGATCCCAACGAGATGTGAAATCTGAAATAAAACGACTTTAAGATCAGGTGAATTGAACAGGAAAAGGGTTTAAGTGATTTGTACTACTGAAATATAAGAGAAAATAGCTTTAATAAGCTAAATTAACTAAAACGTGAAATCAGATAAGTGCACGTGAAAAAGGTACAAAAAAACGTAAACGTTTATTAATTAAACGTAAACAAAAACAAATTTACTTATAGTAGGATTTTATAAGCCTTAGGGGCTTAAATGCAAATTAAATAAATTTTAAATATTCACTTTATAATTAAAAACTGATTAATTAATTATTTTTATTTAATAACTATTTATTAATTATCTAATAATTAACTATTAATTATGAAAGTGTAAAATAAGTATAGAAAATTAAAATTAAAATTTCTAAAAATCTAAAATATTATAAAACTTATTTTAAAATTAAAATTATATTTTTCACACTATTTATCTATTTATTATTAATTATTTAATTAAAAACTATTTAACTATTTAATTAAAATTCAACTAAAAATTATAAATACTACAAATTAAACTAAAAATTTATAAAAATATTTTCTAAACCTAAAATAGAACTTGAAGAAAGTATAAAAAATAAAAATAAATCTTTTTGTCTTTTTCAAAATTTTCTATTAATTAAAAACTATTTATAATAATTAAACTAATTAAACTATTTTAAATTACAAATAATATTAAACTAACTTAGAAAATTATGAAAAATTTTATATATCTAATTAACCATCATGGGAATCTAAAAAATTATAAAAACTTTATTTTATGTATTTTTAATTTAATTTATTAATTATTATGCTATTTATTAATTATTATCTAATTAAAATAAATAAATTATAAAAACTAGTAAATGAACAGTATAAATCACAAGAAAATTTCTAAAATTATTTTATGACTTATAGAAGCTAGGAAAAATATAAAATATAAGTATTACCTTATAAAAATATATTATGCTATTTAATTCTTATTTATTATTTAATTATTAAATAAACTAATAATAATTCTAAATAACACTAGATGACAAAAGAAAATTCTGGAAAAATTTATAAAATTACTTTAATATATAAGAGATTTAATAAAAATATAAAATAGCAAAAGTGCTTATAAATAAGCTAAAAAGGAAAATTAAATAGATAGTTTCTATTAAATAGAAGCTATCACTATAAGTAAGTTTGGCTTTTTTGGTTTTTTCTTTTACAAATCTAATAAAATACCTAAAATATCAAACTTTTACAAAAACAAATAATTTAGAAATCAAAAATAAGCACTGAGAGTGCTTATTGGACCAAACAGTTGACTAGGTTTGACCAAACAAAGAAATGAGCTCAAATGAGCTTATGTGGGGTCCACAAGGGTAAAATCTGTTTCACCTAAGTTAAGTGGACTTGAATAAGCTATATTTGATGATATAAGCTCACTGAATAAGCCAAAAGACCACAATAAGCTGATTGCTTATTTGGTTCTGGGTCAGAAATGGGACAAGGTTTGGGTGCAATTCTAGGTGGGGTCCAGTGGTGTGCAGGTCAACCAAAGGGTCAAAGGATGAACTTTGGTAGGAGGGGGGTTAGAAGAACTAGGATATAGGGTGTGGGACCCACTGATGAGCTCAGAATGAGCTTGGGAAGTGAAGGGTCCAACTGGTTCACTCAGTTGAGTGCATAAGTGAGAATAAGCTTGAAAGCTTATTTCAAGTTTTGAAACAGGCTTAACAAAGAAAATAAAAAGATATTATAATATTTATGTGGTATATAAACAGGTATGAACAAGTGAGTTCACTGAATTAAGCTAATAAGCTTGTGAAAAGCTTTTAAGCAATATCAATGAACTGAAATCCAAACACCCTTGACAGACAACCAAGATGGTCAATTTGAGCTTATAGAATAAGCTAACAAGGACCAATTGAGTGATGGACTATAAAGTGGAGCTGGTAAGGAATCCACAATGACAAGCTTGATCAATGGGGACCACTGATAAGCTTTTGAAGGGCTTATAAAGTTGGGTGGGTTGACTGGATCACTCAGTAAACTGGGTGAAAGGACAAGCTTTAAGCTGAGAGCAGCCCTAGTGAAAGGTTTAGAAAATGAGATTTAAGCATTGAACTAGACAGCTGGGATGCTCAGCTTCTTGGAAAGTCTTAGATCACAAGCCAAAGCTCAGTGATGAGCTTATGATGGGCTTGTGGTTTTGCTTGTTTACACTGAGTAATCAGTGTAAAAGTTATTTTGATAGCACAAGTTTTAAGTAGAATAAGCAATTCATATGAGTAATTAAAAGCAAATAAGCACTTATATCAGATAACTAGCCATAAGGTATCACAAAATCACAAAGTTCACAAGCTAGGGTCAAATTTTGAAGCTTATGCAAGCTTATGATTATTGACTGAGGACTTGTGCACAGGGCAAGACTTTGCCCTGCAGTCCAATTCAAAGGGCATTTTGGTCCACAAATAAATTTCACAAAAATATAAACAAGTTGGAAATCTAAAGTTTAGCTGGTAGATTATTAATCCTAAAAATATCAAAGCTTGAATCCCTTTCCTAAATTCTAAACAATTCTTGTGTTTTTGGTAAAAAACTGAGCTGAGCAATTTTGACTTTTAAGTAAAACTTGAGAAGTTGACTTTTATGAGTTTTGATTAATCCTAGTTAATTTTATATGTTGTATTAAGGTGTAATAAGATTAAAATAAGTTAACCTAACCACTTATACAGCTAATATGAAGATTTGGACTTGATTTACACTAACAGTTAACAGATTTGATAAGATTAAATTCTATTTTGACTTTTACACTACTGAGACCTACTTATTATGACAGATAAGGACTAATATGATCTAAACTAACATGCATAAACAAGTTTTAAGCACTATAACATGCATCAACTCACTGTGGCAGCTTGATCCAAACACCCTTATACAGGTCTGTTTCTATGATTAATGTTATACAACAATGATTTAAATCATGAAACTGATTCCTAACACTTTACTATGATGAACTAAGATCTAATGAACACAATTACACAGTTAATAGCAACTTAAACCTATTAATCACTACTAATCTATTTTGACTGTCTAACTTTTATCAACTAACAACTTAAATTTTTTTAATCAATGACCTAGCAATATTAAGTTATAAATCCACTAACAAGCACCACAGGGACAATTAACTACCAAAATCTAAGCTATTTATCTACTGAAACAGTAAATGCAAAAATTAATAGAAATTGCTTACAAATTGAATCCAAAGCACAACTAAGAACCAAGAACTAAAAACACTTATGTGACTCCCATGAGTCCCTAAACCATTTTCCACAGCTGCTTCTCTTTTCAAATCACTCTGAATCAGAATCCAAGCTAAAAGATTGTGCAGGTTGACTTTTATTGACCAAGTTTTGATTTGTGAGTTTAAATGATTAAACTAAGTTTTAAGGTAGCTAGAAGCACTTATGAACTTCCTGGGAGCTTATGTGAACTTATTATGTCTGTATCATCAACTAAGAACACAATATCAAGAAACATAAGAATTTTCTTTGAAACTTAAAACTTGCATAAACTGATATCATAAACAAACTTGGAATTTATTATTAAAGGAAGTTTTACAATACACTTACAACACTAGAATTGAAACTTTAAAGCTTAACATGAACTGGAAACTTAAAAACTTAAGAAATCGACATACATTTTATTTAATTAAAACTAGATAGATACTACATTGCTTCTTTCTTCAATTATATAGATATTTCTGCTTTCCACATGTCCACTGATCAAATCCCACCAATCTTGAGCCATTGATTCAGTCAGAGTAATCCTAGCCGTTTAAACTCCTTTTTGGCGCCAATTCTGGAATAGGTAGCTTGTGGCTGTTTCAGTTCAATTAAAGAACTTTGGAAGATTGTGGAGGTGTAAGGGACATGATTGGAAGGGTTTAGTGGGTTTAGGTTGAAAACAGAGGTGTAGAGGAAGAGGTGAAGTGTTGAGTAGTGGGGAAGCATTAATTGGTGAGTGGGTTGAAATGATGAGGGTTGTGAGGTTTTAGGCCAGCTGGGGGGGTTGAGGTGGAGCAAAACCATGGTGGTTTTGGTTTGCAGAGGGAGGTGAGGGAGTGAGCAGTGGTGGTGGTTTTGGGGAAGAAGGAGAATACGGGGTGGTGGTGTTTGACTTTGTTTGACCCGGCTTATTAAACTAAGGGGGGTGGGCTGGATTCATTTTGGGCCCAAGTGGACTGGACTGGATCTGGATTTGGTTTTTTGATGGGTTTAGTTTTGGTTTAAGGGTGGATCCGGTTTGGTTTTTAACTAATAAATCACAAGGACCAAATGTGTAATATAGGTAAAGTTGAGGGCTGTTTTGTGATTTTTCCAAACTCCACATAAGGACTAAACCTGTAATTAAACATTAGTACAAGGACCATAATTGCATATTTTTCCATTTTAAACCTTAGGGACCAAAACTGCAAATTCCACAAACTCCAGGGACTAAAACTGTAACTTTCTGATTTTTGAAGGGTTGAAATTGTAACTTCTCAAAAGTTATCATAAGGACCAATTTTGTCTTTTTAGAATAGTACAAGGGTGTAGTTTGATAATTTTCCATTTTTAAACACCCAGGGACTAAATTTGACACTTTTCAAAAGTTGAGGGACCAAAGTTGTCATTTTGTCATTTTTAAACTTTAAAGGACTTTTCTTGACAACTTATGAATTCCAAGGACCTTTTATGACATTTGTACAAGTTTTGATTTACCAGGGACTAGTTTTGCCAATTTTCCAAAGTTCAGGGACTGAAACTGTAAATTATGTGAAATGTTTTGTTTTTCATCAGTTTTCAATCCTTATGCATAAAAACACAATCCAGGGATAATTTTATATATTTCAAGGCATTCCTGTGCGTTTTCATATGTTTTTGCAGCTTATATGTAACAGAAATGATGAGTATTTACACACTCATCAATCCCCCACACTAAACTATTGCTAGTCCCTAGCAATCTATTTGAGAAAAAATTAATGGATTTTTACTCTTTACCAAAAGCCATCACTTCTGGAGTAGCCAGGTGTAAGAACTGTGGCACACCTGATAACCTTGTGATTTTTAGCAAACCACCAGCTGTCAACGGATTTGATTTGTCTTTACCAGAAGCCGTTTGCTTCTGGACTAGCCAACTCTTGATGGAATAGTCAACATCTTGGTGAGCTGATTACCAATTATGGATTTTCTACGGCCTTTACCACAAGCCATAATCTTACGGGCTAGCCAACTCATTAGCTTTTAAGGATAATGGGGAGTTGAGGAACCATACAATTTTTGGCAAATTGCAAGCCATCAACGGTTTTGAGATGTCTTTACCAAGAGCCGTTTGCTCCTGGACTAGCCAATCCTGTTGTGGGTTAGACATGGAGGATTGATACCATTTATTGCATTTCTAAGTGTGAAAAAACTTTAAATTTTGATCAAATGAGGGTGCTTGATGGAACATGTGTTTGAATTCGTGAGAATCCCCCCCCACACTTAGAAATGAATATTGCCCTCAATATTCCAAACACCGGGTGTTAAACCGATACCTAGAACGTAAGAAGGAAATATTTATAACCTTTATTTTAGGATATTTACATACAAACTCACTTTTTTTTTTTTTTTTTTTTTTTTTTTTTTTTTTTTTTTTTTTGGATCACTACCTCCCAGGCTTGTGTCAGGATTACCACGCAAGCTAATCACTTGTGAATGATTAACTGTAATAAATTTGTTCTGACAGCCCGGGAGTTGAATGATAAAGTTTATAATATACATACACCTTCCAGGTTTGTGTCAGGTTTACCACGCAAGCTAATCACTTGTGAATGATTAACTGTAATAAATCCGCCCTGACAGCCTGGAAGATGAATAACATAATATACATACAAAACATGTTTATTGAAATTTGAAAAATATTTACTTTTGAAATGGTGGTAGAAAGTAGAAAGAAGTCAGAAATACGGGTGAAAACCCATATTGCTATGCTTTTGATTACCGAGTCATTAGCTTGACTCGACCTCGAATTGATTTGTTCATGAGGTAGCTTGTTTTTGATTCCCGAGTCACTAGCTTGACTCGACCCCGAATTTAATTGTCCTTGGGGAAAGTTTGGAGATCCGGGACAACCATGTTTGGGAAGTCCTCTCCAAAGTAATGTTTCACACGATGGCCATTTACTTTAAAACATGGACCGTTATTTTGAGATAACTCAACGGTACCATATGGATAAACTTTAGTAATAGTAAATGGACCAGTCCAACGGGTTTTTAATTTACCCGAGAAGATCTTTAATCTAGAGTTAAAGAGAAGTACTCGATCACCGACGTTAAAAACGCGGTTCTTTATTTTTGAGTCATGAATTCTCTTTGTTTTCTCTTTATAGATTAAAGAGTTCTCGTACGCCTGATCACGTAGTTCATTTAGTTCATTCATTTGAACTTTTCTGTGATCACCCGCAGTTTTGAGGTCAAAGTTGGCATGTTTCAAAGCCCAGTAGGCTTTGTGCTCAAGTTCCATCGGTAAATGACATGTCTTTCCGTACACAAGCTTGTAAGGTGTACACCCAATGGGTGTTTTATAAGCTGTACGAAAGGCCCATAGTGCGTCATCTAATTTATCCGACCAGGCAGCACGGTTTTCACCAACAGTCCTCTCAAGTATCCTTTTTATACCACGATTTGAAACTTCCACTTGCCCACTTGTTTGTGGGTGATACGCGGTAGAAAGACGGTGGGTTACACCATACTTTTGCATGACTTTATCAAATTTGTCATTGCAGAAATGCGTACCACGATCACTTATAATAGCACGTGGGGTTCCAAAACGGGCAAAAAGAGATTTCAGGAATTTCACTACAACTCGGGCATCATTTGTGTGTAAAGCCTTAGCTTCAACCCACTTTGATAAATAATCAACTGCCACAAGTATGTACTTGTTTCCTCTGGATGATGGAAATGGCCCCATAAAGTCAATGCCCCAGATATCAAATATTTCACATACTTGAATAGCATTTTGTGGCATCTCATTTCTTTGTGAAATGTTTCCATGACGCTGACAAGCATCACAGGTTTTAATGAGATCCTGGGCATCTTTATAAATTGAGGGCCAGAAGAATCCGGAATCAAACACCTTTTTGGCGGTGTAATTAGGACTATGATGTCCCCCAGTGGGTCCAGCATGGCAAGCCTTAAGAATTTCAGTGGCTTCTTGTCCATATACACACCGTCGGATGACTTGATCCGCACAGATTTTGAATAAGTAGGGGTCATCCCAGAAGTAATGTTTAACATCTTTAAAGAATTTATTCTTCTGTTGGGTTGACATCCCTTTCACAACAAAGTTACCCGCATGGTAGTTTGCGAAATCGGCAAACCATGGGGTAGTAGAATCTCCACGAAAAGCAACCGCATTGAGTGTTTCGAGAGGAAATGTTTCATTTATTTCCTTTTTCTCATACACATTTTGATGAGGGTTTTCTAATCGGGACAAATGATCAGCAGCCAGGTTCTCAGCTCCTTTTTTATCACGAATAATGATATCAAATTCTTGGAGGAGGAGAACCCAACGGAGCAATCTCGGCTTTGCATCTTGTTTTTCAAATAGATATTTAAGAGCCGAGTGATCCGTATACACTACGCTTTTAGTCAAGATTAAGTATGTCCGAAATTTCTCAAAAGCATACACCACAGCTAATAATTCTTTTTCTGTAGTGGTGTAATGAGTTTGAGCTTCGTTCATAGTTTTGCTTGCGTAGTGGATAGGCTGGAAGTGTTTCGTTTTGCGTTGCCCCAAGACTGCACCAATAGCAAAATCACTTGCATCGCACATAATCTCGAAGGGTAAATCCCAGTCGGGGGCAATAAGAATGGGTGCCTCAGTAAGCTTTTTCTTTAATGTTTCAAAAGCTTCGACGCACTCTGGTGAGAAGATAAAAGGAGTATCCTTTTCAAGGAGATGAGTCATAGGTCGTGAGATTTTAGAAAAATCTTGTATAAATCGACGATAGAAACCCGCATGACCCAAGAAACTCCTAATACCTTTGACGGTAGTAGGGTGAGGCAGTTTTGCAATGACATCAACCTTAGCTCTGTCAACCTCAATCCCATTCTTGGAAATCTTATGGCCGAGGACAATGCCCTCTTTGACCATAAAGTGACTCTTTTCCCAATTTAGACATAGATTGGTGTCTTTACACCTTTTCAACATTGTTTCTAAATTGGTGAGACATGTTTGGAATGAATCCCCAATGACCGAGAAGTCATCCATAAAGACCTCCATCGTTTTACCAATCATGTCGGTAAATATGGCCATCATACACCTCTGGAACGTACCTGGTGCATTACATAAGCCAAAAGGCATACGTTTATAAGCAAAGGTTCCATAAGGGCATGTAAAGGTAGTCTTTTCTTGATCCGATGGATCAATGGGGATTTGAAAGTATCCTGAGAAACCATCAAGGAAACAATAGTACTCGTTCCCTGCTAATCTCTCAAGCATCTGGTCCATAAAGGGCAGTGGAAAGTGGTCTTTGCGGGTGGCGTCATTTAACTTACGATAGTCAATGCAAACACGCCATCCGGTAACCAGCCGAGTTGGAATCAACTCATTTTCCTCATTGGTGACAACAGTAATGCCACCCTTTTTTGGAACACAATGAATGGGACTAACCCATGGACTGTCAGAGATAGGGTAAATCAATCCTGCATCAAGAAGTTTAAGAACCTCTTGTTTAATCACATCATGGATTTTTGGATTCACCCTTCTTTGGTGTTGCACTGCAGGCTTGAAGTCATCCTCCATCAAGATTTTGTGTGTACAAAAATCTGGGTTGATACCCTTAATATCGGAGAGTTTCCAAGCAATTGCTTGCTTGTTTGACTTCAAGACCTTTAGGAGAGCACTCTTCTCCTCAATACTCAAACCTTTAGCAATAATGACGGGTAATTTATCATCACCCTCCAAAAATGCGTATTCAAGATGAGGAGGTAAGTCCTTGAGTTCGACCTCAGGAAAATCATCAGTTTCCTCAACATATTTGATTTCCTGATTATGAAGTTGTACTGGAGGGAGTGGAAGAGAATTGTCTTGATTTAACAATCTCTCAAGGAGAAGAATATCTCCCTCTAGATCAATCTCAGTGTCATCAATTCCCAATGGGACTGAATCACTTTTGAGAAAAGCCTCGACCTCTTCCAAAAGGAAATCACTTCCCTCAAACGGAGTGAGAGAAGGGGAAGAGTCGGAAATGATAGGTTCAGATGATGGAGTGGCATCCCCACTCACAGAATTATGAGAATAACCAAGAAACTCTTGAGAGTACTCCTCAGAAGCAATGTCTATGATATCTATTTGATTAACTGCTTCAGAATCATAATTGGAGGAGTACCTCGAAGTTTGATCGAGGTTAAATGTAACAGCTTCATTACCCACACGAAGAGTGATTTCTTGCTCAAATACATCGATAAGAGCACGGCCCGTTCTAAGGAAACCCCTCCCAACAATGAGAGGGACCCTTTGATCGGCATCGAAATCAACCACTACAAAGTCAGCGGGGAGATGAAATTCTCCTACCTTTACAAACACGTCCTCGGCAATGCCGATAGGACGAGATATCGATCGGTCTGCAAGCTCTAAAGTCATGCAGGTAGGAGTAAGATCAGGAAGAGAAAGTTTCTTCCAAACTGAGTACGGCATTAAGTTGATACTTGCACCAAGATCGGCCAAGGCATAGCAATCAACCATTCCTGGGAATACACATGGTATTAGAAATTTTCCAGGATCTCCCAGCTTCTCGGGAAGCTTCTTTAAAAGAACTGCTGAGCAGTTCTCATTCAAGGGAGTCTTTGCCATTTCAAACAGTTTCTCTTTGTTGCTTAACAAGTGTTTGATTGTCGATGCAAATTTGGGCATCAGAATAATAGCATCCGCAAAGCTAATGTCAAAATGCAAATCTTGGAAGATTTGAAAGAATTTATCCATCTGGTGACTAGCTTTTTCACGGAGCTTTTGCTCACTCAAGCGCGAGGGGTAAGGAATAGAGGAGGTAGAAGGTTTGGACTGAGGTGTTTCAACTGGAATATCATTTGGTTCAAAAACAACTCTAGGTTTTGGTTTGGGTTTCGGGACAACATGAGGTGGGACGTCTTGGGCACCTCCCTTATGAGTAGGAAGCACTTCGTCCTTATTTACCTCGACGTTATTTTCCACTACCTTGGGAGAAGAAGAAGAAGGGGTAGTGGGAACAGTGGGTCCATCATATGAAACTCCGCTCCTGGTCGTGATCGCCTTTGCATCGCCCCTCGGGTTTGCGATCGTGTTGCTCGGAAGTTTTCCAGAGCCCGAGGGTTGTTCATTTAAAGATTTCTTAAGTTCAGAAATCTGGCTGACCAACAACCTGTTTGTCTCTTCTTGAGTTTTCATGAACTGCTTCAAAAACTCATCTGATGATGGTTGTGGAGCTGGGAGAATGGCTTGTGTTTGGTTAGGGAAATTTTGGACACGGTTATTTTGATTATAACCTTGTTGTGGCTGAAAATTCCCTTGATTTGGATTACCATTTCCCCGAAAATGATTTCCGGGGTTGAAATTGTTTCTGTTAAAGTTTCCTTGATTATGGAAACCTTGATTCTGTCCAGGATTGAAATTCCCTTGGTTTTGATAACCTTGGTTCATTCGAGGTTGGTTCTGGTTTCTATTTTGCAAATTTGGGTTTTGGTTAAACCCGGGTGGTCCCATATGTGTGTTAGCACGGTAACTTGGTTCCATTTGAGGACGGTATTGATTACCTCCCTGATTTGTAGTTCCGGCTAAGGCATTGGCTTCAAAAGGACTACCATTCGTGGCAGTACAATTGTAGTAAGCATGTGGGCCACCACAAGTGACACAAACTTCCACTTTTTTAGCTTCAGCATGTGAAGGGTTTTGTGTGAAAGTGACTTTTTTCTGGCTTGAGAGAACCAAAGCTTGAATGGCGTCCGTGAGTTTATCTATCTTAGCATCGGTGCTGGAAGTACTCACGGGTGATGAAGTAGAAGGACCAGCACTCACTTGGGAGTTATATGGTTTTGTGCGTGTAGTGCGGACTTTGGACTTATTTTCAATGATTTCTAAAGCTTCTTTTGTGGTTTTGCTCAAAAAATTACCTCCCGCGGAGGCATTTAGAGAATCTTGGTCAGATTGACTCACACCATTATAAAACGTGTCAATTTGCATTAATTCAGTGAAACCATGATGAGGACATCGACGAAGCAATTCTTTAAAACGATCCCAAGCGTCACCAAACGTTTCATCAAACCTTTGAGTAAATTTGATGATTTCATTTTTAAGACTTGTTGTTCTGGACGGGGGAAAAAATTCGTTTACAAATTTGGTAACTAGATCTTCCCATGAGTGTATTGAACGAGGAGGTTGTTTTTCCAGCCAAATCCGGGCTGCTCCCTCAAGAGAAAATGGGAAGAGAAGAAGTTTAACTGCTTCGGAAGGAACGTTCTTGTATTTGATGGTTGAAGTGATTTTATTAAACCATCTAATGTGAGCATGGGGATCATCCCTCTCAAAACCATAAAATTGGCTTGAAGTCACTAGATTTAGTAACCCGGTTTTGAGCTCAAAGTATTCAGCCACGATGGCTGGGACAACAATAGCGTCTCCGTAACCCTCAATGGGTGCTTGGAGAAGCTCATTCATCGGACGGTCTTCCGCCATGATAACTTTCTTTGGTGAAATAGCACGTTCCTCAGATACGGCTGTTGGGGCAGAACGTCTACGGCGTCTTCGAGGAATTCTGACAAGCTCACGTAAAGGGCTTGTGGACCTAGAAGAACGAGTGCGCATGCACTAGAGACGACTCTAAGAATACTTAGAGTGACAGGAAATTTACAAATAGAAAATAAAATATGAACAAAAAGATGATATATAACAAAGGGTGAAAATTCAAACTCACAGATATTTCAAAAAGTCGTAATACGCAGCACACCTCCCCGGCAGCGGCGCCAAATTTTGATTGGCCTTAAACAGTCAGATAATATTAACCAAGTTATGGTCAACAAGTCAGACAGCCTAAACCAATACTCCGGTGAGTGTAGTGTTTCCCCGGATCGTTAGATCCCAACGAGATGTGAAATCTGAAATAAAACGACTTTAAGATCAGGTGAATTGAACAGGAAAAGGGTTTAAGTGATTTGTACTACTGAAATATAAGAGAAAATAGCTTTAATAAGCTAAATTAACTAAAACGTGAAATCAGATAAGTGCACGTGAAAAAGGTACAAAAAAACGTAAACGTTTATTAATTAAACGTAAACAAAAACAAATTTACTTATAGTAGGATTTTATAAGCCTTAGGGGCTTAAATGCAAATTAAATAAATTTTAAATATTCACTTTATAATTAAAAACTGATTAATTAATTATTTTTATTTAATAACTATTTATTAATTATCTAATAATTAACTATTAATTATGAAAGTGTAAAATAAGTATAGAAAATTAAAATTAAAATTTCTAAAAATCTAAAATATTATAAAACTTATTTTAAAATTAAAATTATATTTTTCACACTATTTATCTATTTATTATTAATTATTTAATTAAAAACTATTTAACTATTTAATTAAAATTCAACTAAAAATTATAAATACTACAAATTAAACTAAAAATTTATAAAAATATTTTCTAAACCTAAAATAGAACTTGAAGAAAGTATAAAAAATAAAAATAAATCTTTTTGTCTTTTTCAAAATTTTCTATTAATTAAAAACTATTTATAATAATTAAACTAATTAAACTATTTTAAATTACAAATAATATTAAACTAACTTAGAAAATTATGAAAAATTTTATATATCTAATTAACCATCATGGGAATCTAAAAAATTATAAAAACTTTATTTTATGTATTTTTAATTTAATTTATTAATTATTATGCTATTTATTAATTATTATCTAATTAAAATAAATAAATTATAAAAACTAGTAAATGAACAGTATAAATCACAAGAAAATTTCTAAAATTATTTTATGACTTATAGAAGCTAGGAAAAATATAAAATATAAGTATTACCTTATAAAAATATATTATGCTATTTAATTCTTATTTATTATTTAATTATTAAATAAACTAATAATAATTCTAAATAACACTAGATGACAAAAGAAAATTCTGGAAAAATTTATAAAATTACTTTAATATATAAGAGATTTAATAAAAATATAAAATAGCAAAAGTGCTTATAAATAAGCTAAAAAGGAAAATTAAATAGATAGTTTCTATTAAATAGAAGCTATCACTATAAGTAAGTTTGGCTTTTTTGGTTTTTTCTTTTACAAATCTAATAAAATACCTAAAATATCAAACTTTTACAAAAACAAATAATTTAGAAATCAAAAATAAGCACTGAGAGTGCTTATTGGACCAAACAGTTGACTAGGTTTGACCAAACAAAGAAATGAGCTCAAATGAGCTTATGTGGGGTCCACAAGGGTAAAATCTGTTTCACCTAAGTTAAGTGGACTTGAATAAGCTATATTTGATGATATAAGCTCACTGAATAAGCCAAAAGACCACAATAAGCTGATTGCTTATTTGGTTCTGGGTCAGAAATGGGACAAGGTTTGGGTGCAATTCTAGGTGGGGTCCAGTGGTGTGCAGGTCAACCAAAGGGTCAAAGGATGAACTTTGGTAGGAGGGGGGTTAGAAGAACTAGGATATAGGGTGTGGGACCCACTGATGAGCTCAGAATGAGCTTGGGAAGTGAAGGGTCCAACTGGTTCACTCAGTTGAGTGCATAAGTGAGAATAAGCTTGAAAGCTTATTTCAAGTTTTGAAACAGGCTTAACAAAGAAAATAAAAAGATATTATAATATTTATGTGGTATATAAACAGGTATGAACAAGTGAGTTCACTGAATTAAGCTAATAAGCTTGTGAAAAGCTTTTAAGCAATATCAATGAACTGAAATCCAAACACCCTTGACAGACAACCAAGATGGTCAATTTGAGCTTATAGAATAAGCTAACAAGGACCAATTGAGTGATGGACTATAAAGTGGAGCTGGTAAGGAATCCACAATGACAAGCTTGATCAATGGGGACCACTGATAAGCTTTTGAAGGGCTTATAAAGTTGGGTGGGTTGACTGGATCACTCAGTAAACTGGGTGAAAGGACAAGCTTTAAGCTGAGAGCAGCCCTAGTGAAAGGTTTAGAAAATGAGATTTAAGCATTGAACTAGACAGCTGGGATGCTCAGCTTCTTGGAAAGTCTTAGATCACAAGCCAAAGCTCAGTGATGAGCTTATGATGGGCTTGTGGTTTTGCTTGTTTACACTGAGTAATCAGTGTAAAAGTTATTTTGATAGCACAAGTTTTAAGTAGAATAAGCAATTCATATGAGTAATTAAAAGCAAATAAGCACTTATATCAGATAACTAGCCATAAGGTATCACAAAATCACAAAGTTCACAAGCTAGGGTCAAATTTTGAAGCTTATGCAAGCTTATGATTATTGACTGAGGACTTGTGCACAGGGCAAGACTTTGCCCTGCAGTCCAATTCAAAGGGCATTTTGGTCCACAAATAAATTTCACAAAAATATAAACAAGTTGGAAATCTAAAGTTTAGCTGGTAGATTATTAATCCTAAAAATATCAAAGCTTGAATCCCTTTCCTAAATTCTAAACAATTCTTGTGTTTTTGGTAAAAAACTGAGCTGAGCAATTTTGACTTTTAAGTAAAACTTGAGAAGTTGACTTTTATGAGTTTTGATTAATCCTAGTTAATTTTATATGTTGTATTAAGGTGTAATAAGATTAAAATAAGTTAACCTAACCACTTATACAGCTAATATGAAGATTTGGACTTGATTTACACTAACAGTTAACAGATTTGATAAGATTAAATTCTATTTTGACTTTTACACTACTGAGACCTACTTATTATGACAGATAAGGACTAATATGATCTAAACTAACATGCATAAACAAGTTTTAAGCACTATAACATGCATCAACTCACTGTGGCAGCTTGATCCAAACACCCTTATACAGGTCTGTTTCTATGATTAATGTTATACAACAATGATTTAAATCATGAAACTGATTCCTAACACTTTACTATGATGAACTAAGATCTAATGAACACAATTACACAGTTAATAGCAACTTAAACCTATTAATCACTACTAATCTATTTTGACTGTCTAACTTTTATCAACTAACAACTTAAATTTTTTTAATCAATGACCTAGCAATATTAAGTTATAAATCCACTAACAAGCACCACAGGGACAATTAACTACCAAAATCTAAGCTATTTATCTACTGAAACAGTAAATGCAAAAATTAATAGAAATTGCTTACAAATTGAATCCAAAGCACAACTAAGAACCAAGAACTAAAAACACTTATGTGACTCCCATGAGTCCCTAAACCATTTTCCACAGCTGCTTCTCTTTTCAAATCACTCTGAATCAGAATCCAAGCTAAAAGATTGTGCAGGTTGACTTTTATTGACCAAGTTTTGATTTGTGAGTTTAAATGATTAAACTAAGTTTTAAGGTAGCTAGAAGCACTTATGAACTTCCTGGGAGCTTATGTGAACTTATTATGTCTGTATCATCAACTAAGAACACAATATCAAGAAACATAAGAATTTTCTTTGAAACTTAAAACTTGCATAAACTGATATCATAAACAAACTTGGAATTTATTATTAAAGGAAGTTTTACAATACACTTACAACACTAGAATTGAAACTTTAAAGCTTAACATGAACTGGAAACTTAAAAACTTAAGAAATCGACATACATTTTATTTAATTAAAACTAGATAGATACTACATTGCTTCTTTCTTCAATTATATAGATATTTCTGCTTTCCACATGTCCACTGATCAAATCCCACCAATCTTGAGCCATTGATTCAGTCAGAGTAATCCTAGCCGTTTAAACTCCTTTTTGGCGCCAATTCTGGAATAGGTAGCTTGTGGCTGTTTCAGTTCAATTAAAGAACTTTGGAAGATTGTGGAGGTGTAAGGGACATGATTGGAAGGGTTTAGTGGGTTTAGGTTGAAAACAGAGGTGTAGAGGAAGAGGTGAAGTGTTGAGTAGTGGGGAAGCATTAATTGGTGAGTGGGTTGAAATGATGAGGGTTGTGAGGTTTTAGGCCAGCTGGGGGGGTTGAGGTGGAGCAAAACCATGGTGGTTTTGGTTTGCAGAGGGAGGTGAGGGAGTGAGCAGTGGTGGTGGTTTTGGGGAAGAAGGAGAATACGGGGTGGTGGTGTTTGACTTTGTTTGACCCGACTTATTAAACTAAGGGGGGTGGGCTGGATTCATTTTGGGCCCAAGTGGACTGGACTGGATCTGGATTTGGTTTTTTGATGGGTTTAGTTTTGGTT
Organism: Artemisia argyi; assembly: GCA_030686995.1. Lineage (NCBI taxonomy): Eukaryota > Viridiplantae > Streptophyta > Magnoliopsida > Asterales > Asteraceae > Artemisia > Artemisia argyi. The sequence continues at coordinate 63,854,746 of CM060698.1, forward strand.
TAAGGGTGGATCCGGTTTGGTTTTTAACTAATAAATCACAAGGACCAAATGTGTAATATAGGTAAAGTTGAGGGCTGTTTTGTGATTTTTCCAAACTCCACATAAGGACTAAACCTGTAATTAAACATTAGTACAAGGACCATAATTGCATATTTTTCCATTTTAAACCTTAGGGACCAAAACTGCAAATTCCACAAACTCCAGGGACTAAAACTGTAACTTTCTGATTTTTGAAGGGTTGAAATTGTAACTTCTCAAAAGTTATCATAAGGACCAATTTTGTCTTTTTAGAATAGTACAAGGGTGTAGTTTGATAATTTTCCATTTTTAAACACCCAGGGACTAAATTTGACACTTTTCAAAAGTTGAGGGACCAAAGTTGTCATTTTGTCATTTTTAAACTTTAAAGGACTTTTCTTGACAACTTATGAATTCCAAGGACCTTTTATGACATTTGTACAAGTTTTGATTTACCAGGGACTAGTTTTGCCAATTTTCCAAAGTTCAGGGACTGAAACTGTAAATTATGTGAAATGTTTTGTTTTTCATCAGTTTTCAATCCTTATGCATAAAAACACAATCCAGGGATAATTTTATATATTTCAAGGCATTCCTGTGCGTTTTCATATGTTTTTGCAGCTTATATGTAACAGAAATGATGAGTATTTACACACTCATCAGGTAACATGCTTGAACGTCTTAGGGAACATGAACTGATGTGCACTAGGTTTTATTGGTTGTATTAAATGCATGAGTAAATTCTAATGATCCCATGTTAGGAGCTTCTTAGCCGGCTCGACATAGGAGTGAAGTAGGCACTCATAGGATTAGGGAGTTAAGTGCGCCACCCCATGAATGGTATTAAGGAATACAATCCGTCATCCACGCAACTATAACAAGTAATTAACGTGTAAAAGATATCTAGGGAGTAGTGAAATCTAAGTAAACACATTTCTCCACTTATTGCTCACAACCTTAGTTTAATTTAGTTTATTTTCATTTCTAGTATTTTATTTTGATTAGATCTTTAGTATTGGGTTAGTTGACTAGCAACTAATTCCGCCCAAATCCTTAAAACCCGAGATATTTACTTGCTTTCTAAAAAATATAAAAATACAAAAATAATCATCCTTCATCTCTAGAACTAGTATTTAGGTTTTCTAATCCTAGCGACACTATTCCTAGCTGAACGATCAATCCCCCGGTACTTGTCACTATACTATACTACAACGATCAGGTACACTGCCTGGTGGGGGTTGTAAGCTTCTCGAGATCGCTCGAGAGGTAAAGCCTGGTGCAATTCCCACGCATCAAGTTTTTGTCGCCGCAGCCCGGGGAATAGTTATTGTCTAGGTTAGAATCTCTTTTTATTAGGTATACTTGCTAGATTCCTTTCTAGTAAGATTTTATTTTTTATTTTTTTAGGTTTTCTTTAGTGTATCTTTTCTTTGTGTCTTTGTTTGTAAAAACCTTTCCATTGAGTATTCCGTTAGCCATTATGGAGAACGCGAATCCACCATACTACCAACCACGAAATTCACCCACTCCAAATGACATCATAATGTTTAAAAAACATGATGATGAACCTATCTATGATGCATGGGCTCGTTTTAAATATTTACTCTGAAAAGTCCCTCATCATAATTTTGATCTGTTGTCCCAAATTGAAATATTTTACTATCGTGTCGACCACTATACCAAAATGGACATTGACCATGCCGCAGATGGGGACCTTTGGGGATTAAGTGTTGATGAAGCATGGGAAACCATAGAGAATTGCGCCAGACTTCCCAAAAAAATGGACAACCCAACAAACATTGTTACGGATCAATTGATAGCAAGTTTAAGGGAACAAGCAAGAAGATTGTTTGGGGATAAACCTATAGATGAGATAACTGGGCACACGGGGTGGTTTGATTTCACCACAATACAAGCTGAGCACATTGGTTATCCTGATAAGATGGAGGATAGAGTTGAAAATTTAAACCCACCAAGTACCCCACAAGTCCTACCATCATTTGAGGCATATACACCGCCCGTGACTTATTCGGATGAAGTAGAAGAGACTTTAGGAATCCCAATTGAGGTAGAACCTTTGAACCAAACATAACTTGAGGACATAGGTTTGAATACTTGTAGTGATAACCTTAATCTTAGTTCTAGGGAATTACCTAGTGTTGATGAATCGGAACCTCAATCTTCACACAACTTTCCATCTATAGATTCTAGGAGACAAAAGAGGAGCCGACCCACCCATCAACCCATTTAGTTCGGGTAGTCTTAGGATAAAGGTAGTGGACTCTAAGCCTTGTAGAGAGGAAGACAATATAGGAGTGGAAAATGACCTTACATGCTTACATCACCCATTTATGATTGATCACAAGACACATTATGGGTTTAAACCGGGTTTATTAGGTCAAGATGGATCCCCAACTAGTAGTCTCTTGATGTTGATAGAAAATGATCCCTTTCTAGGAGAAAATCTTAATCCACCCATTAACCCGATTGAATTTGGTAAGGTTATGATGATAGGAGGACACCCCTTTGAGCATATAATTCATCCACCACACTTTCCTCACGTGGCATATTTCCACCCTAAGGGTGTGTATCGCTACTTCCACCCGCACTTAATTCAAAGTGTAGGGAAAACCTCCCCTATTTCCATTAAATAAGGGTAGAGTCATGCTCGTGACTCGAACAAAAACAAGCGCTTATTGGGAGGCAACCCAAGCTTTATTTATTTATTTGTTTGTTTGTTTACTTGATTTTATCTGTTTCTGTATGCATGTTTTATTTTTGTTGCTTGTGGCTCATGTTTCAAAGTAAATTGTGAAAATGCTTTATTTTGTTTTTAACTTCGTCTTGATCGCATATAAAGGTATTTTGCAAAAGATAAGTGTAAGGGAGATCCAAATTTGTTTATAAGAACGAAATTGAGCATGAACCCCAACAATATTAAATGGACATGTGTATTAGTACTTGTTAGAGTCAAATGCTTGTATCGAGTCATAATGAAGTTTTGCAGGACTTTCCAGGAAGTAGGACCAAGTTTTTCCAGAAATTTTCCGGAAACTTAACGTAAAGATTTTTGCAGGTCACTTCTGACGGCGTCATGAGTTTACTTTTGACGGTGTCATGTGTAAAATTCTGGAAATTTTGCTAGTTTTGTTTATACCGGAGTCTTAAAGTTTTTGTTAATTCTTTAGTTTTATAAACTCCAGGAAATCTGCAAACATTCATTCCACAAGCATTATATCTTTAATTGTTTTGTTTCTATTCCTAAGTCTTGAATTACATCTAGTTGTGAGTTTTCTTTGTTCGGATTGATGTTTTGGGTTTTTTTGTCTGTTTTCTCAGGTTTAACAGTTTATGTTTGACAAGAAGATGATTTATATTCTGGAAGGGAAGCTTTGATTGTTCATTATCTTGGAGGAAGATCTAACCTGGCCACCTTATTATCCATACCGAGCGAATCAGGGGAGTATTTGATTTCATTCGTTTTACTTATTTCACTTTTACATTCTTTACTTGAACATTGGGGACAATGTTCATCCTAAGTGTAACGGGAGGGTAAAATGATGATACCTTACAGATACACTTTCACTTGAGTTTGTTTGTTTAATAGTAGATGTGTAATAAAACTATGAGAAATACTTGTTAGTGCAATTTTAGCGCCAAATTAAAAGTTTTTTACAACATTTAGGAGTGAAACTTTAGCCATAGCAAGCGTCTCATGGATAGGAGATTGTATGACTAGCACATAACCGTATCATTCAGAAAAATTTTCCACCCAAATATGTGAGGTTCGCCTTTAGATTTGATAGGAAAAGCATTTATTATTAGTGCTTATGAGTGTACCGATAGCATTTAGATTCTAGAATTTGCGTTAGTGATGCATCCCGAGACCGCTAGTGAGACTACATTCGTGTAGTAGGATTTACTACATGATAAGAGGCATTAGGATCACCCTTGTGTTAAACCCGTATTATAATTACTTGACCATTTAAGTCATATTACTTGGCTAGTTAAGTCAACTAATTTTTCCCACACATTAGTGTTGTACTCATTTTTAGTACACGAAACCCCTAGTACACCCCTCCGAGCCTATCTTTTCGTTTCTAACTTTAAGCATTTTACTTAAAGGAAGAATTTGTTACACCCCACTTAAATGTACACCCAAATCGCCTTAGCCTTCCGTGTATGCGCTCATTTTTAGTGCATTATTGTTATTTGTTAAACCCTAAATTAACTATCTAATTGATTACATGGTTGCTAAGTCGAGTCATATCCTTGTACATATTGTTTTAGGACGATTGGGACTCATGGGTAAAGTACTTATTTATGGAGTAATGGGGAAGAACATCATTTATTACCCCCATACGTACGTTAATCTTAAAAGTGCTCCAAGTGTTTTGATTATCTTAATTCGAGTCATTAGATTAGTTTATTGTAAAGTATGTAAAAATTCAAGTGTAAGGGGAATTTTCATTCCCTATGATGTATTATTTTGGATGGTAGGGTAAGAGTGTATGCAAAAAAAAAAAAAAAAAAAAAAAAGAAAATCAAAAAAAAAAAAAGTAAGAAAAAAATAAAAAAAAAAAATAGAAAAAGAAAAAGAGAAAAAACATACGGACTACCATCCCTTTTTATTCTATGTTCATTTTATGTTTTTGTTATTTTTTATTTATTAGCTTAAGTCAAGTCTAGTCTTGGCTTAGCAACGCCATATTGTACATGTAATTAACCAAGATTGTTAACTCGCCACCAGTAAAGACTGCCTTTATCCAATAAAACCGTGTATTCCATATCCCTACACCTAACGTTACAACCCTTTAAAAGACCTCTTTGATAGTTTATCCTAGGTGCTTACGCCATGTGGTGGAGGTTTGATCCTTTCCCAAGCCTATGGTAATCTATTTTGCTATGACAGGTATTGAGAGATATCTTCCGTTTCCATATTGTAATTTATACTTTATTACACCCGAGAGATGTGAGTATCTAAACACTATTTGTGAGGTGCTAGTATATGACCTCCGTGCTTGTCTTTGGTCTTTAGTGGAACGATTATTTGTTGTAATTACTTTTATATTAGTGTTAAATGACCCCTAACTTGTATTTTGACTAGAATAAAAGCGCATTTGCTTGAGGACAAGCAAATCTCAAGTGTAAGGGTATATGATGAGGCGAAAAATGAACCACTTTTAGGGGGTCATTTAAGCGCGGAATTGAATTTATTTGATCAAATATTGCCCTAAATCATTCTTTTTGTGATTTTAGGTACTTTGGGAGTGAAATCTGGAAAAGGAAGCAATTCGGACGTTTTTGGAGCATAAAAGTGAAGAAAACGCCAAAGACTTAATTTTCCAAGCTGGGAACAGTAGGTGACGGCGTCAAGAGCAATTTCCTGACGGCGTCAAGAGTAATTTTTATGACAACCCAGTACAGAAATGAAGGCGTCACAAGGAAGAGCGTCAAGAGTAAAATACGTGACGGCCTGGAAAAAGCTAATACATGACGGCGTCAAATGTAGATCAAGGCAGTCCGAGAATTCTTTTGGCGGCGAGATGACGGCGTCACCTATTTGGTCTTGACGCCGTCAGCCTCAGTTTTCTATATATAGTTTTCTAATTTTCATTCATTAAAAGGAACAAGTTTGGAGAAACCCTAAGGCCGAACCATATACGATTTTTACAGGTTTTTCAAGGGTTTTCAGCCCTTGAACCCTTTCATGTGTAATTGAGATAAGTGTTCTTCTAATTCAATAATATGTCTATGTGTTGGTTGTCTATATCTTGTACTTGTCTTAATTCCACCATGCTAGGCTAGATTTATCTTGTGTTTGCTTAGATCTAATGAAACCTAGATGTTGATTATGTGTTGATTACTTGTTTATGGTTGTATTGGATGAATGATTTCGATGTTAGGCTTAAGAAAACTGACAGATCTCCAAATGGTAACATGCTTGAACATATTAGGAAACATGAACTGACGTGCACTAGGTTTTATTGGTTGTATTTAATGCATGAGTAAATTCTAATGATCCCATGTTAGGAGCTTCTTAGCCGGCTCGACATAGGAGTGAAGTAGGCACTCATAGGATTGGGGAGTTAAGTGCGCCACCCCATGAATGGTATTAAGGAATACAATCCATCATCCACGCAACTATAACAAGTAATTAACGTGTAAAAGATATCTAGGGAGTAGTGAAATCTAAGTAAACACATTTCTCCACTTATTGCTCACAACCTTAGTTTAATTTAGTTTATTTTCATTTCTAGTACTTTATTTTGATTAGATCTTTAGTATTGGGTTAGTTGACTAGCAACTAATTCCGCCCAAATCCTTAAAACCCGAGATATTTACTTGCTTTATAAAAAATATAAAAATACAAAAATAATCATTCTTCATCTCTAGAACTAGTATTTAGGTTTTCTAATCCTAGCGACACTATTCCTAGCTGAACGATCAATCCCCCGGTACTTGTCACTATACTATACTACAACGATCAGGTACACTGCCTGGTGGGGGTTGTAAGCTTCTCGAGATCCCTCGAGAGGTAAAGCCTGGTGCAATTCCCACGCATCAACTTTTACCAAACCTATAAACTTAGCATAAAACTTTATAAAACATATTAATTCACTAACGTACTAACTTAATAATGCAACCTATAATAAAACTCAATGACCGACACTTGAAATAATAAAGTCTATTCCCAACAATTTGGTCACATGTGTATCTTCTAGTGCCCTAGTACTCCCGTTTTGACAAAATTCTAAATAAAATTTCACTTGGTGGAGGTGCTTTGCACTAACACAACAAATGGTTATCAGTCCACCATGTCTAACCTACATAAGGGCTAGCTAATCCAAGAGCAAACGGCTCTAGGTAAAGATATCTCAAATCCGTTTATGGCTGACAATTTGCCAAAAATTGTATGGTATTCAACTCAACGTATCTTTAATAGTGAAAAGTTGACTAGCCCACAAGGTTATGGCTTGTGGTAAAGGTAGTAGAAAACCATAATTGGTAATCAACTCACCAAGAGGATAACTGTATTCCATCAAAAAGTTGGCTAGTCCAAAAGCAAATGGCTTTTGGTAAAGACAAATCAAATCCGTTGATAGCTGATGGTTTGCTAAAAATTATATGGTTATCAATGTACCATAGTATCATACAGAAACATTGGCTACTCCAGAAGTAATGGCTATCTGGTAAAGAGACATCAAATCCATTAAATTTTCAAAACGGGGTATCCTTGGTATTTTTGGTATCCTATCATTACTTTATATGATTGGATTGCTAGGGACTAGCAATAGTTTAGTGTGGGGAGTTGATGAGTATGCAAATACTCTACATTTTAATACCCATTTTGATACATAAAAATGCTAAAAACGGCCAAATACAATATAGATATCCTTGGTTTTGTATTTTTATGCGTTTCAGGTACAAAGGTTGAAAACTGAGCGAAAACATGCACTTTTGATCGACTCATTGACAATTGCACGTACTGTGATATTAAAGATGGAGTCAAGCCAACCCCGGGATGTTGTATGCTTGATTGTGATATTAAGCCTTAACCAAATCCAATCCATAATATCACCCAGGCCCAATCAATTGGCCCAATCCATACCACCCTATTATTAATAAAACCCATCCAACTCACCCTTCCCCTTCCCTCTTTTCCACAAAACGAACCAGACAAATCCTCCACATCCTCCCAAACAAATCCAGCATATCCCACATCCTCCAAGTAACCTGTCTCCTCCCCTATCCCCAATACCCCTGCTCTAGCCTCCATATTGTTCCCACATCCCTCTGACACTTTTCCATACTGGCGATCTACAACTACTTTGGCGCCAAAAATAAATCAGAAGGTTGTGATTATTTCCTGGCTCAATTCAATGGTGGGGATGTGTTCAAAAGAAACACAAACAGTGCCTGATGATGTTTTCTCTCACAAAAGAAGCACACTTGAAGACCACTTCCCTAGTCATAATTTAGTATAAATTAAAGGCTATGTAAGGCTTGAGAAAGCAGTTAGTTTTTCATGTAATTTTATGCCTTTCTGTATGCTTTTAAATTTTTATAGTTTTAGTTGTAATCTTTCTGTCTTTAATTTCTATAACATAGACGTGCTACAATTCCTTACTACTTGAGCTTAAGAGTTAATCAATAGCTTATTAAGCTTGGATCTAGCACTTAAGTTAAAAGTAACTTTTATCAGGTTCTAAAAAAAGAGAAAGCAAAGAAGATAGAGCCTTGCAAAATGTGGATAGTACCCACTTTGACCTATTCCTCAAAACTGGTCATAGTAGCTAAGTTTTCCAAACAAGCTTTCCGTCGGATTTTTCATGTCTTTGTTTTCAGTCCATCTAATTTAAAACTTGGTGTAAAGATAATTCGGTAGTTGAACTTATAGCTTGTATTGTTAGTCCATTTTTATTAATTTTATTTGAAAGCCTTTTACGGTCTCAAAATCAGCCTTTGGAATCTGATTTGCCCTTCATGAGTTTAAGTGTTTGCTGAGTCACTTTAATAAGCCTTTATCTAGCTCGTCTTTTAAACTTACGATTCGTAATTTAGTGTTCTGGGAAGCTCGCTGTATTGTTTCAACTTATGTGTGTTTTGTTTGAACTCATTTGCTGATTTGCCTAGCTTAATAAGCCCACCCAGTTGCTACCTTTGGCCGGTGTCTACTGAGTATTCAGCAAGCTTCATGCTTATTTGATTTTTTTTAGCTCGCCTCTAGCTTTTTAACTGTTATTGCTAGCCTGTTTATTTGTACTTACTGGTTTCCTGAGTTTGGTGTATCGTTTTAGTTGAGCATAAAACCCTTGTACGTTTGCTTAAAGTTACAGTGATAGTTGATGATTACATTAATATCGCTTTAACTAAACACTCCCTTCTATCACAATTTCTTTGCTCCTGTTTGACCCTTGTTTAATAACTGCAGTTTTTGGCTTGTTTGAGTTGTTTAAAGATTGTGTTTATTTGTGATTGGCTTGGTTTTTGCTTAATTATACATATGGCTTAGCTACTAGTTTCATTGAACTCACTTAATCTTTGAATAGTTGAAGCGGTTAGTCCTTTTAAGCTTGTACGAGCTGTTCATAAGCTTTTCACAAAAATTACTTTTACAAGTGTTGTTCGTAATCAGTATCTTCAAGTTTTTGAAAAAAGAAAAGTAAAGGGGTTTTGTGGGAATTGAACCTAGTACCTAGCTCTAGCAACAGACACAACTCACAACAACTCTACCATCTGCCCTTAGAGTCTTTTTCAATTAACCTTTGAAAGGTTTATTACTTAACTAGTTAGTATCTGTTTGGATAATTTAACTTACCATACCTTATCAGCTTATTCATAGCTTAGTTTGTACTATGCCCTCTTCTTTATATTTTTCTTAGATTAGTATTAACTTGTAGTATTTATAGAAAAAGTTTTATATTTATTTGAAAAGTTTTAGTACTTATTAGAATTTAATTAGTGTTAAATAGTTTTTAATCCATAGTAATTAGAATTTTAATCATAAAATTAATTTTCTTTTGACATGTAGTACATAGGATAATTAGTTTTTGCCCATAGGTCTAGTATTGTTTAGAATTCGCTTTTTTATTTTGTGTAGTCGCGTTTATTTTAATTAAAACGTTAGTCTTTAGTTTTCAAATATGTCGTAGATTTTATTGTTTCACGTTATTGTTCACAATACCAAACAATACCAAGCTCTCTTCCTTACTAGCATTTTAATCCCGAACCTTACATGATATCCTTGATTCACACCTCGTTGGGACACGACCCGGGTGATCACTTGCCCGGTATCACATATATATATCGTATTCACAGGTTTGACAAGTCGGCCTTTTCACAAAGGTTGACTAGTCAATTTCCTCACATACTTTGTATTAATTTGATACCTGTTTTACAGCCCTATCATGTCTCCATGACTATTTTATGTTGCCGTAAACCAAAAGATGTTGAAAAATCTCTCAAAGTGTCTATGATTATGAAACACATTTTGCTATCACTTTGAGGGTTTTGTACTTTTCCAATACTCCCCCTTAACATGTGCTCATAAGTCTTTAGTTAAAATTTGCACATGATGGGTAGAGTTCGCACTTTTTGAATTGATCCACCTTCAGTGAACATGACCGATTCAAGACACGCTTACATCACTAGTTAGATTAGCTTGAAATTATTACCCGACCTGATCAAGTTCACGAAAGGTTTCTCGAAACGGTACACTCTACTCAGACAAGTCCTCTTCGAGATACGCTTACATCACTGGTTAGACCAGCTTGAAATTATTACCTGGCCAGGACAAGTCCTTTCGATTAATGACAATTCTTTTGTTTCGTCAATTCATTGGTGAAGTCTGAATCACGCTCACATGAGATGCCATTTCCTTTTAGTCACCACAAACCATTTGCTCCTGTCACACCCCGCCACGGCGGAAACGCGCGGGTGTAACTTCATGGATATCATCACAACACCTAGTGACTACATAGAGAACAACTACATGCACATAAATAGAGCAATGTACCAACACACAGTATTGTAACAATACCCCAAGATAAATAAACAACCAAAACAAAATCCAAAGGTATCTTCAATAGATATGAAAGTATCGAACGAAAAACATAAATGTATCATAACCAAATACAAATAAAGTCAAATCCCAAAACATATGTAAGTCTCCATATGCAACTAAGTCTCTCCTAATTGCTGCCCTCAACTTTGGCCTTAGAATGCTCACCTGAAAATGATGCTTAAAACGCCAACATAATGTTGGTGAGATTCATAGGTTTAGACACACATACATTCACAAGGCAACCAGTTTACTGTGATCATAAAATATAGCTGGACAAATAATCTATAGTTATCATATAAGCTACATGTATTTGCAAATCAATAATTACACACAAAGGCAACATCTGGACGGCTCGTGTCCTCCGATCCCAATAATCACACACAAAAGGAAACAACTGGACAGATCGTGTTCTCCGATCCCAATAGACATCAATTAGGTCGCATGCGCGAGCAACAGGATAAGCATCCTCCTAATCGAATCACATATATATCCACACAAGCAAATCATCACATATAGCATACATACGATAACATTATAAGTCCAAGCTCTTTGACACATACATAATCACAGTAACTCAAACATTTAAGACAAGCATCATTCCCATCCCAAGTTTAAAACAGAGTAAAAATATGGGACTATGAACTCACCTCAAAGCTTGCAGCTTCCATAAAAACAAATCACAATCTACAACACACAAAAATAAATCCAAATTACACAAGGTCAAGCTAAAAGCTACAACCCATGTAATACACATATGATGGATGTCTAAGACTCATATGACCCACCATGGATCCCCTAGACACCATACTAACCATTACCATAACTTAACACTCACTAAATCCCTTGCACTTTTAAAATAAGAAAACGCAGAATTTTTGAGTACATTCGCCCACATGAAATCATGACAATTGAAGCTCAAAAACACAAACCAAAAATTTACCATGGTCTCTCATAATCATACAAGCTAATCCCAGAAGGCCATGAACCAATAACACACACAGGTACTCAAAAGAAAATCAAACTTGTTAACTATCCAAATTCGGATCTGAACGCACACCAAAAAGTTTTAATTAGAATGAAATACTTATACAACTTTTTATCGCGAATCTTTTTCGTGGTAGTCTAAGATAACCTAAAACTTAACTATTCCAGAAGGGCTAATCTAAATACCACTTTTTCACCGATAATTCACTATCAAACTTTTACCCAAATTCTGTCCCGATTTAACAGCTTTGACACCTTAACAAAGAAAAATCAAAAGACTAACTTCCCGACCTTGAAATCAATCGTGGCCGGACTTTTTGGAATGCTCTTTCATTAAAATTCAATTTAGACCAAAAATTTGTGACCTAACTACTCACCATCTGTTAATTACAGTCACGTCTTTACAGCCATAATTTTCTGTCCAAACCCTAACACATAATCTAACGTGTTTTACACTCAATTCCCTTAACCAATTACCATACTCTCATTAACTAATGATCCTAACATGTTTTACTTCATTAATTTACAGACGTATGGAAACCTTAGATTCCATCATAATCAATATTACATGAATCATAACAATAATTAATTAATTACATGAAAACTAGTATTAAAAATATACCTTGATCTTGATTTTGGCTTCAAAAGCAAAATCCTAATTTTTTTCTCTTGTTTCCCCCTCTTGGTCGACCGTACATTCAAGAAAAAAGGGTAGGGGGTTTTAATTTTGTATTTATAATTATATTGGATAACCCTTAAGGCTTACAGTTATATTTTGTATCAAATTTGGTTTCCTTTTTCCCCCTAATCCATATATTCGGCCGCCCCCTATATATATATATATATATATATATATATATATATATATATATTATTAAATTTATTTATTACACTCAAAACCTCATATTTTTCATATTTTATGTATTCCCATATCGAAACCTAACGTCTTTCGCGATAAACCTTAATTTTACGACAAACCAGAAAAATAATCATTTTCAAAATAAAGTTTCCAAAAATAGAATTTCGCACACTCTATAAACATATCTCACAAAAGCAACCTTCCCGTAACTTACTAACGCTCAAATACTTGAACGAAGACTCGTTATGCAAAACCACAAAACACCAAATATACATAAGTCATTTCTACACCACAAAGGCGATAAAAATGAACTTTCCCAAAATCACAATGGCAACCACTAACGCAAACGGATTTTATGCTAATCTCAAGTACTAATCACACAATATCACACAATAACACACATATACCCATATATCTACCCAAACCACACCAAACAAAGTTAGATAACTCAAGGCTATAAGTCTAACTAACCTGCTAAAACCACGGTTGTTACAGCTCCCCCTCAATATGTGCATCGATATACAAAAGAGTTTAACACATACGGGAGAGCTTGCACATGGGTTCAAACAATCACATTTTTTATCGATTTTTCATATTTAAATCACAATTTCTCTCCCGATCAAAAGTTTCAAACCTTTTGAGATTTGTGATCCCAAGTGATTTAAATAAGTTACAAAATTTGGGAGAAATGTGGCCAATTTTAATTTCAACTGGTAATGGAATGATACATTGCTCCCCCTCAATCAATGAGGGAGAATGTTAGTGTAAGTCATGATGAGTTTATAAATGATTTGGAGTTTAACGAGAAACTCATGAAAATTCATACCCTGACACATAAATAACAATCGCATTTTATTCACTGCTTATTATGTACAAAGTAACTTGTTTTTATGATATAAAGTTTTTTGAAATAATCACTCTCCCCTCAATCGATGACCCATTTGATATTTTAAAGAGCTGTAGTCATAGATTGAGTAGCAAATTTAATGAAAAGTTCATGTTGATTGATTTTCAAAACACATGATACCACCAAGTTTGGCACAAATACTTTCCTAAAGAATCATAGAAGGAAACGTATTTGCGATTTAAAGAAGACTTCTCTTCTTAATCAAGAAATAATACAATTAAACGTACATTAGATCGAGGGTGCACAGAAGTAAAGTAATCCATGCCCGGGAGAACTTAATCGCCCGTTGTTAGGATCAACCGTCTTTTTGGCGACGTGCTTCCCTCATTTTGAAGACCAAGTTGCTATCAAAAGTAATAGAAAGCCATTTTGAAAGAAAATTTTGGGAAACGACATGTTTTTGAAAACATTATTATTTAAAAAATAGAAAAACTCTTGCTCAATCATATGTATGTTTCCGTGTCATTATTGAATGATATTTCTAGATGCATACATAATTTTGATTATACGAGAGACATATCGCGAGAAGAATATTTTTGGAATTTTGAACTTTTGTAGATTTTTATGGTTTTTGTTGGTTCTATATTTTTCTATTTACATTTTGGTTTACGATATGTACAAAATATATTATTCAATTTAAGAAGATGATGACATGAATACCGAAATAAGGATATCGTTCAGTATGTTGTAGAATTCAGTATTCAACATCTCTTAAACTTTCACCACCAACGCTTTCGAGGCTCCTAGATAATCGTCTAAACTTGATCCTTATCGAAGTGATGCTTTGGTAGCTTCCCCCAAACCGACAATCATCTTCTTGAGACCACTTCCCCCAAGTAGTTGAAGTGATGCAAAAAGTCTCATTGTATGAAGCTAAAAAACCCGAAGAAAACGATGACACCGAAGTAACAAGTTGAAACACTAATCATCTATGCGGTTATCAATCCCGGAATAAATGATTAAGCCCGATCAGATGACCCTGTTGTTCGTCCCCGATGTGTTACTCTGCGGTTTTGAGCAGTTGTCTATTCGGGGTAACAAGATATCAACATCTTTATTTCACAAAATGCATTCCAGTTATCTTACATATAACAACTCAGTCCATAATGTACACATGTACCCAACACAAGTCGAAACAATAACACTAAAGTAACAGGTTCAAGCACTGATCATATCTGCGGATATCAACTCTGGAATAAATGATTAAGCCCGGTCACATGAACCTGTTGTGCGTCCCTGATGTACGCATATCTCTCCCCTGATGGTTGCGATCTCATTGAAATCAGTATAACATTGTGTATATGAAGCATTAACCAGAAGCACTTTACCATAAATCATATCAACTCGTAAGAAGATGTCGATAAGCAATATCATCTCACTCTCCGAATATTCTTATCATATTTCTTCCCACTGAAAGCTGAAGTAATACATACCACAAGTATCAAGAGACCACTTCCCCCAAGTAGTTGGAATAATACACTAGAAGCCACGAGTTAAAGCACTAAGTTTCTCTGCGGTTATGACATTTGTCTTACCAGAATAACTTCAATTAAGAAAAGGTATAAAGTTCATCAAGTGTACTCGTTGTGCGTTCAGATGTATGTCTCCTTCCCCCTTGCTAGTTTTGTTACCTCAGAATCAGCAACACATTATAGGCACGTCGGGAAGAAATCTTGTGAGATGAACAACATTTGCTCAGCTGTATCTTGTGAGAGTCAACTGCTACAGAAACTCTCTCTAATTGGGTTATTACTCCCTCCCTATCAGTAAGCCCTTTAATTTACTTGCTCCCTCCCAAACAGAAAACCCGTTTGATATAACCTTGATCCTTGTTGAAGAAGTATCTCTCAATTCAGCCCAAAATGTCTTCAATCTCTTATCTTGTCATGCATAGTGGGAAATGGATCATAAACTGATAATCTGTAACTTCTTCACGGGTTTGTTTGAGAAACGTCATGTCGACATCTTTAACTCACTTAGAATGCTTCCAGTTCTTCGATAAAAGCCCCGATGTACACATTTCTGCCTCCATGGCGATGACGATCTTTTGGAATCATCATACCTATGTGTACATAAACATATCAACCGGAAGCAACATACAAATCAATACCTGATGAGTGGATGTCGATGACTATTCTCTCAACAATTCTCCTCAGATCAACCACTAATAAAACCTCTTTTCACTTCCACTGGCAAATAGTAAATGACCACGGATGGAGAAAACCCGATGTACCAAACATGAAACTGAAGTAGAATTCCCCGTTCTTGTGACTTAAGCTTGCACTAATGTTGGAAGAACGGTGTAGAGAATTTATGCTCCAAGCAAATCTCTAAGTACTCAATAACCAATCAAAGTAAGAGACATTAACACCTCTTGCGATTATCCACAACGTCATTTGCGTGTGGCACTGAGTACTATAACGTAACTCTTTAAGTGATAGTTAACCAAGTCTTCAACCATCAGTCCTGACTGCTGGTAACTAGATAAACTAAGTCTTCAACTTAAATCTTAAGCACGAGCAAATTATCATTGAAGTCACGCATCCAACCAACCTCGACTTCAAGATAAGATAAGATCATGCCTTTGTGAAAGTCAACTTCAATCTCAAATAAGTGATACCCGATCAACTCTGTTGTCACAATTAGTCATCCTTAGTTAGTGGAACATTACGTGTTGGAGGAGAGTCGTAAGACCACATTTCAAGCATAAACTTAGTAAATCTCTATATACTCCGGTCGCCCAAAGTTTATACTTTTTCTAGACAAAAAAAAAAAAAAAAAAAAAAAAAAAAAAAAAATTACTTCTCAAAATGCCTCAGGAGACTTAGATGACTTGGGCGATTTGTCTTCCACTTTTTAAATGTTTACAAGTGTCCCAAACAATTGCAATAATGAAGACAAGTGTCCCCAGGCGACTTGGGAGACTTAAGCGACTTGTATGGGGCACTTGTCGACATTTAAAAGGGTGGGGATAAGTCGCTCAAGTCTCGTGGATATTTTACGAACTCACATTTTTTGTCTCGTGGGATATTTTACGAACTCAATATGTGATTTTAGAGTGTAAATTCAATATCTACAAAAAGCTGATTTTGTTATGAATAATTATATGTGGATATCCATATAACCCATAATAGGTCCACGGCCAATGTTAGGTGTTAGGGTTTTGCCTTAATGCCTGTCTATATATACTCTTTGTAAATCTCCTAGTTAATGATCAATGAAAAATACTTTTCATTCTCTCAACTCTTGTTCACAACCCGTTATCACCACGCTCTAAAGATTATTTTCAAATTATCTCCGTGCTTAAAGGTAAATCTCGAACCCTAGTAATTATTTAATCACTTATTCATAGTGACATGTTACTATAGTTTGCCATGCGGCAATATGCGTAATCTTTCATATAGTCATAGTTTCACTGATTTATCATTCGTCGTTATTAAAATTGCATAATATTTTCTTTACTGATTTATCAACCCACTTAAAACTTTTATATAACTCTTCTTCATCGGTGGTCAATTCAATGAGGATATAACGTTCCATAAATATTTTCTTTACTGATTTTTTTTTTTTTGATGCATAATTAGAGGATCAATATTTTCGTATACAATACTATAAAGTCTCATTACTATTTTTTTTAATTGCTATAACCAAACCTTACACAAGATTAAGCAGATCATATCGTTTTACATTCTTCAACCTACGTATAACTTCGCTATTTGATTTGTATAATTAATTTAGTATTAACGTTTAAACATATATGATCATTACCTTATTGGTCTTCAAGCAAATTTGCCATCACCATCTATACAGTAAACATATGTAGGTAATTTAATTATGAGTGTTATTATTGGTTTACACAAGCCCTGAAAATCAGCAAACATATGAAACAAACTAAGATAGGAGTAGTTAATTTAATATTTATTTAGTTAGCTTATATGTGTGATTATGATATTTTGCCATGCAATATTAATGAAAATAATGATAAATTTCTATTATATGCCATCTGTTGACTAGCATAATCCATTTATGCGCTAAAAGCTTTGTTTTAATTGACTTGTAATTATGTACATATAAGATAAACTTTAACATATATCTTTTCGAGAAAAGTTTATTTGTGAACTAAGTTTTTGTTATATACTGAGGGACAAATCTCCACCATCCATCTAGTTTGATCTAATAGTGTGGATTAATCTAAGATTTAATAAGAAAACCTAAGTTCATGTTTTTTTCTTGTCTTTTTCTTTTTCTTTTTATTCACTTTTTTTTTCTTTTCTTTTTTTTATTTTTTTTTTTATTTTTCTTTTTTGTCTTTTTAGCCCTTCACGTGGCCTTTTTTTTATTCTTCCTTTTTAGTCTTTTTTGTTTTCTAGTCAAGGTGTTTTTTTTTTTTTTTTTTTTTTTTTTTTTTTTTTTTTTCTTGGTCCCTCCTTTTCTATTTACGTTGTTTTTTTTTTTTTTCATTTTTTCAAGCTTTTTTTTAATAAACATATTTTTAATTCACTTTTTTTTTTCTTTTTTCTTTTTTAAAAAAAATCACGTTTTTTAAATTCACGTGTATCTTTTTTAAATTCACGTTTTTTATTTTAATTCAAGTTTTTTTTTACTTTCTTACGTTTTCGTCCGTTTTCATACGTTTATACACGTTTTCATCTGTTTTCAGATGTTTTAATTCGTTTCCATCCGTTTTCATACGTTTATACACGTTTTCGTCCATTTTCAGACGTTTTAATTCGTTTTTATCCGTTTTCGTTCATTTTTCATATGCTTTCATCCGTTTTTAAACGTGTTTTTACGCTTTCATGTGTTTTTGTCCGTTTCATACTTATTCATCCGTTTTCTTGTGTTTTCATCCGTTTTTTTTGCGTTTTCGTCCTATTTTCATACGTTTTCTTCCTTTTTCATACATGTTTTTATGCTTTCATATATTTTCTTTCGTTTTCATACATGTTCTTCCGTTTTCTTATATTCTCATCGTTTTTATTCGTTTATGTCCGTTTTTCAATATCTTTAGCCATTCTCAGGCGTTTTCATACGTTTCGGAATATCATAAGTGATATTTTATGATATTCAGAATATCACCCCAGTGATATACTAAATATCACAACTGAAATTCGAAATATCACAAGTGATTATCTGAATATCACATGTCATATTTTGTGATTTTCTGAATATCACAAGTGATATATTGAACACCACAATTGATATTCTGTGTTTTTGGCCATTCTCAGACGTTTTCATACGTTTCAGAATATTACAAGTGATATTCTGTGATATTCAGAATATCACCTGTGATATTTAGAATATCACTTGTGATATTCACAAGTGATAGATATTCAGAAAATTACAAGTGATATTCAGAATATTATTAGTGATATTCATAAAATCACAAGTGATATTCTGAATATCAATTGTGATATTCAAAAACGTATGAAAACGTATGAAAATGAATGAAAACGTATGAAAGTGAAAAAAAACGTGAATTAAAAAAAAACGTGAAAATCACTTGTAATATTCTAAATATCACTTGTAATTTTCTGAATATCACTTGTGATATTCAGAATATCACTTGTGATTTTCATGTTACAAAATATTAGTTGAAAATCACTTGTGATATTCAGAATATCAATTGTAATATTCAGAATATCACTTGTGATATTCTAAATATCACAAGTGATATTCAATTAATGCATTGTAACATTAAAATCACAAGTGATATTCAGAATATCACAAATGATATTTAGAAAATTACAAGTGATGTTCATGTTACAAAACATTAGTTGAAAATCACTTGTAACATTTAGAATATCACTTGTGATTTTTATGTTATAAATCATTAGTTGAAAGTCACTTGTGATGTTTAGAATATCACTTGTGATATTCTGAGTATCAAAGAATGATACTTTCGATATTCGGAAACGTATGAAAACATCTACAAATGGCCGAAAACATTTAAAATGGACGAAAACATATGAAATAGATGAAAACGTAAGAAAACGGACGAATACGTACGAAAACGGATGAAAATGTTTGAAAACAGACAATGATGTATAAAAATGGACGAAAACGTCTGAAAACGGACTAAAACATCCGAAAACGGATGAAAACATCCGAAAACGGACGAAAATAGATGAAAACGTATGTAAACGGACAAAAACGTATAAAAAAGGATGGAAACATATAAAAACGGACAAAATCGTATAAAACAGACGAAAACGTATGAAAAACAAAGGAAGACGTATAAAAACAGACGAAAACGTATAAAAGTAGACGAAAAGGTCTGAAAACAGTCGAAAACGGACAAAAACGTATGAAAACGGACAAAAAGGCCTGAAAACATTCAAAAATGCATGAAAATGGACGAAAACGGTTAAAAACGTATAAAAACAGACGAAAACGTATATAAACGTACGAAAACGGATGAAAACGTTTGAAAACAGACAAAAACGTAAAAAAACGGACGAAAACGTATAAAAACGGACGAAAACGTATTAAAATGGACGAAACGTATGAAAACGTAAGAAAACAGACGAAAAAGTATGAAAACGAGCGAAAACAGACGAAAACGTATGAAAACGGACGAAAATGTATGAAAACGAACGAAAACGTAAGAAAAACTGACGAAAACGTAAAAAACCGACAAATATGTATGAAAAACGAAAAAAAATGTAAAAAAAAAAGTGAATTAACGGAAAAACTGTGAAG
The DNA here is from genome assembly GCA_030686995.1 of Artemisia argyi. Taxonomy (NCBI): domain Eukaryota; kingdom Viridiplantae; phylum Streptophyta; class Magnoliopsida; order Asterales; family Asteraceae; genus Artemisia; species Artemisia argyi. The sequence continues at coordinate 63,874,783 of CM060698.1, forward strand.
CTAAAAAAAAGTAAAAAAAAGAAAGAAAAGAAAAAAAGGAAAAAATAATAAATAAGATAGACAAAAAGGATAAGAAAAAAACATAAACTTAGGTTGTATTATTAAATCTTAGGTTAATTCCTAATATTAGATCAAATTAGATAGATAGTGACTCAGTTTGTAACAAAAATTTAGTTTATAAAACAACTCACCTCATATCTTCTCATATGTTACGATGCATAAACTGTTAATAGAAACCATACGTTTTGTTGCTATTCCAAATATGGTTTCTCTATTTAATTTATCTTGTTTAACTTGTAAGAGACTCTTTATTGTTGTATACTAGGATTTTAATTTGAGTTATTAAGATTTATGCGACATGCTTGATGATTATTTGGCATCTTATATATTCTTGATTATGGTACTTATATAATTTGCATATCATGTCACTGATTTGGTCACAACTTATCTTCTAGTTAGAAGCAATAGTAAAGGGTATCATACTACGAAAATCTTGATTGATAGAAGACCTAACATGGCTAGCTTGTTTCTTTTATTTATAAATTGAGTATGCTTTTTATTATCTTTGAATTCGTATATTGTTATTAGTCATATAGAGTATAAAACGAGTGTTGGTACCCGCGCGTTGTTGCGGAATTTTTTTGTAGCCGTTAGCTACTTAACGTGAAGTTAGTTACCTAGGGCTGACTTTGCAATTGATGTATAACATGAAGGACCATTTATGTAAATTATGTGAGGATTAAATTTGCAATGAACCGCTGAGATGAAGGACAAAGTGCGTACAATTTTTTTTATAATGTTAAAGTAACGGTCGTTAGTTAACAACCGTTAAATAACTAACTACCGTTAGTATTAAAAAAAAAAAAAAAAAAAAAAAAAAAAAAAAAAAAAAAAATTACTGTGCAAACCACTGTAGCAGCTACAGTGGTCAGCACTATTATCCTCCCCACATTTAGTATATATATATAATTACTAGTCATGAATACTAAATTCTCGTAGCTTAAAAATATTACTAGTATTAGACGTTGTGTATAATATGATCATCATACATTTTATTTTATACTTATGTACATTATGCATGTGTATCAACACATTGGTTATATGATTGGGTTGGCTTGACATGGTTAGTTATAATCTAGAATATCACTCTCTTCAATGTTAATTACTTGGACAATATTTGAAACCAAAATTAATGTCTAATTTCTTATTATTATCCGGTATTTAATTTGTTCTATAAAGTGAACTATTGTCAAGTTTTGCATATATGTTTTCATATTGGCATGATCTTCAACTTGCTTTAGTTAATTTGCTTAAAGTCCGATAGTAATTAGCATCTAATATTTATGTTGACATGCATTAAAGCGTTAAATGGTTTGCCTATACCTTGTGCTAAACTTCTAATTGTGCTAACTGCAGTAGGCGGTATTTGAGTTTATTCCGCAAACATTAAATCTTACACATGTGAAAATAGGCACTCTGAATATGAAAGTTATTTGTGTAAATGTGGGAATTTAATAATTATCTTATTATGTTTGATTTATCATATCATGTGCTTTTATTTGCTTGTGAGATATCTGATTAATTGATGAATGGCATACTTTAATGATATAAATCATGCTTTATTATTTGATAATGCTATAAGGTATTGTAATATTATATTAAACTATGTGAAAGCAATAAAAGAACATATAAGATTTTCATTGGAGAAATGTGATGTTGCATTAAAAGCTCCATATTATTTAAGGTTTACATAGAAAGTGTAATCTAAGCATATGTGGTCATAAACTAGAAGTTTACGAGCCAGGATTATTTTATTGAGTGGCACGACTGGTTAGACCATTCCGGGTCAATGATGATGTGAATGTATAGAATAACCATAAGTTTCTTCAAAGATATATTTGATTGTTCTCATTGGAAGTTTATTGTTCATCTGTCACCACCATATTAAAGTAAGGACTTCGAACTATAAAGTTTTGGAAAAAATATAAAGGGGATGTATTCAGGCCTATACATCCGCCATGTGGATCATTTTGAATTTTAAAATCGATGCATCTTCAAAATGATTATCAAATACGCAACTTAAAGTTAGCGTGATTAGTGGCTTGGCATATAAAATGCGAGCACGGTTTTCTAAATTATATTATTGAGAATGGTGGTGAATACTTTCAAGTATTTTCAAGTATTGGGCGATTATCGGAATAAGTGTTGAACATAAAAAAAGCCCATGTTCATATGCGAATTGCTTTTGTTGAAATGTTGCATACGTCTTCAGTTGATTGCAAAGCCAATAATATTGTGAGAACAAAAAATTTTAGTTTATGGGGCATATTATGACATATGAATCGCATCTTGCAAACAATCTATAATGAATATCCTCCCCGTTAGAATGGTTTTGGTCACAAACCATATTTTCCATGTGAGATTTTGTAATTGTGTGATATATAGTAAATACACCACAACACACACAACGGGATGTTTAAATTGATAATTCATTTAGGGGGAGAGAATGAGCAACAAGAAATATAGAATGAATTATGATATAAATGTTCCTCACAAAAATGAATATGAACTTAAAGTTCAAGGGGCAAATAATATTCCAGAACTAGTAAATGCCAGACATGTTTAGAGACCTAAAAAAAGTGACTAAGATCATATTATGATGCTATTGCTCCAATATCAATGTGTGTCCTAGCAGTAAAATCATTGATTGGTAGTGAGTCTATGGCATGTCTGCAGCGTGATAGACGAATCGATTTCAAATAAAAAGTCCTCGAATGAATAGATAAAATGGAGCAATAAAATCAAGATGGTCGAATCAAGGTAATAAAGACCCTATAATAGTCTTTTAAAGAGAAACTAGACATGAAGGTTATTGAAAACCCCAGGTACGTGAAAAACTTTGAAATCTCAACAAATGATAGAATATAATGTCTAGTAAAGTGTGGAATCGAAAAGAACTGAAACGACGTCGATAATATTGTATATAATAATGCGCATGATAAATACAAGGTGAGGATCTTGGATACCTGCAAGACGTGCAGTTGTATAAATGAATGGCCAAATAATGCAAAGACGCAAGTAGCTAATGAGCTATGAAAGTCTCTTATGATGAGGCATGTAATCTATACACATGAATGTTATGAGAAAGCAAAATAAATGTCTGGCAATATATGAGAAATAAGTTATATGCGTCTAACATAATAATACAAGAGCTCATTTTATGTTGAGATTCCTTAAGGAATATAAAATGCATAGAGAATGTGTCATGATTTAAATTCTCGAGAATACTAATTGATCAAATTGAACCACATAATATTTTAATATTTTCAAGGTACAAAGAATATGGGTTTATATTTCACTAACCCATCGAATACAAGTTTAGTTGGTTTTGCAGATGCATGATATATGTGTGACTCTCAAAATGGATATGTATTTACAAGTAGAAGAACAACAATCTCATGGAGTTCAATAAAGCAGACAATCTCAGCAACATCACCCAACAATGCAGAAATTCTAGCGATCCATGAAGCAAATCGAGAATGTGTTTGGTTAATAAGTGTGATACAACACATAGGTTGATCATGTGATATTTTTCAGAGAAGGAGGCACCAACAATTTTGAATAAAGATAATGCAGCGCGTTGCTTAACTTAAAGAAGTTTGTTCAAGCGACAATTTGGCGGGATCTATTTACCAAGGCACTTCATATCTTAGCATTTAGGAAGCTAAGTTACAACATTGGGATTCTTCGACTCAAAGATCTCAAGTGATATAATCATCAGAGGGAGACAATACGCGCTGCACTCTTTTTCCCTTAGTCATGGTTTTGTCTCACGGGTTTTCCTGACAAGGTTTTTAATGAGGCAACATTTTCTAAGCGTATTAACAATATGGACATCCAAGAGAGAGTGTTATGAATAATTATATGTGGATGTCCATATAACCCATTATAGGCCCACGACCCATATTAGGTGTTCGGCTTTTGCCCTAATGCTTGTCTATATATACTCTTTGTAAATCTCCTAGTTAATGATCAATGAAATACTTTTCATTCCTTCAACTCTTGTTCACAACAGATTTTTTTTCTTTCCGTTTCGACAAATTTACTACTCCAATCTTGAAGTCGAAATATAATGTGTTATATATGGTTAGAAAGCTATGAATGTCAACTTTTTAAGAAAAAATGGTGACACTTTTAGAATTTCGTAGAAAAAAATATTTTCACTTTACTACAAGTGTTAAATGTTCGTACTTTTAAATTAGCGTTTTATCACATTTGATTTCTCATACAATTTTAAACAATGAAAAAAAAAATAAATAAAAAATAACCGTGAAAACGTGAAAAAATGCGAAAGATAACGAAAGTATGTCGAAATGCCTATTTACAGAAAAATAGTTTAACGCTCGTCGCGATGGTGTAATTATATTTGCTTAAGAATTAATAGTTTTTTGAGATATTTTCTTTTAAAAAAATGCAGTGGAAGTTTTTTTTTTTCAGGAAAAATATATGTATACATGTATATATTTGTTAATGGTTAAAATTTGGGGGCTATTGAAATTTTCAGAGCTTGAGCGATCACCCACCTCGCTCACCTTCTAAAATGGCTCTGAAGTGCATGAAGTATTCACCCATTCGCATTTTTTTATGATGACAGGTGTTTAATATTAGCTTCAAGTGCTTACTTGATTAGTTCTTAAAGGAGATAAGCAGTTTTGAATGTTCAGGTGAAACTGCTTATCACTTTATCAGCTTATTCAAGAGTAAATAAGCACTAAAAATAAACAAGTAGTACCTGCTTACTTTTAAAGCAAATATAAGCATTTTAAAGTACGCAATTACAAACACCCTTGAAAGAATTTTCAATCTGCTTGAGGATAGCAGAGCAAGCTACCAGAATCAGCTCAAAGTTTTAGACTTTCAATCATGTCAAGATAGTCACTGTTCAAATCCATACTTAGAGCACTAACTTATCAGTTTTTATCAGTAATATTTTTCAGAAAAGTGGGGCCCTAAGCGGAATTGCTTTCCGAGGTCTTTTGATCTTGGAAAGAATTAGTGTAGCATCATGTAAACCATTCTCCGACTCTTTGCCATTGCCTTTGCTTACGTTGTTATCATCTTTAGCTTCTTCAGTGTTACTTACATCGTTATCATCTGTAGCTGCTTCTATAGTTTTTACATCATCATCATCAGTAACACCTTCAGTGTTATTTACATTGTTATCATCCATAGCACCTTCGGTGCTTTTTACATTTTTATCATATATCACCCATTCCGTATTCCCGTTTTTGTGAACAGCAGTAATCTGTCAAATTAGAACAAATGGAAGAAATTAGGATTGTTCTCGTAAGGTTACAATTTCCTTTTTAAGTACGTAGCTTTAGGATTTTTCGGAAGTTAAACACTACTAATCTTGTTCTCAAACTCTTAATGTTGTAATGACCAACTCTAAATCTCAAACCACTAGGAATTAGACAGCTACATCAAAGAATTTTGTATTATTCTTCTATCCAACTATGCTGTCGAAACATTACATATGGGTTTTAACACAGTCACCTGATTTAGATCATCACTTTGTACCATAGGTTGGTGACAAAATTTTGACAACAAACAGCTTAATTACATTTTAAACGGGTGTGTATTGTTACATGTTCAAACGGGTTGGGTCAGGCTGGGTTGCCCTTAAGCATTTCCGCCGACTTTTTATGCAAAAAAACAGTACACATTGGCAGACATTTATAGATGAAATATAGCCCAAATTAACTAATTTGACATATGTGGGTCGAATTTTATGCCATTATACTATCTATAGAATATTATAAAGAAAGATTACCTTGCATTCTATACTGCAGTAATCTTCATCTATGATAGTTAGGTTGCAAACAATGCAGCAAACCTTCTTCGTGTTGATCTGATCTTCTTTCACTTGTTGGATAGCCCTCTTTTGCTTTAGGTAGAGCACCCTGTTATTGTTTGTCTTGTAACTCTGCAGATATCACTTGTTTACCTTTGCACATTATACATCACTGATAGTATATAATAAGGTTCCATATGTGACTAACCTGGACACCTGAACAATCAAAATGTTTCTGGAAATCTGGCCGTTTGACAACACAAGAATATGAGTACCTACAAATCTTTGTCATCACTCAATCATTAGCGTAACGTGTCAGTATTCATATAGTGTAATCTATGTAAATTAAAATGATCATCAGTAATTGATCACTGTTAATGTTTGGACATATTAGTTAATGGGTTTAAACAGACAGTTTTCGTACAGATCATAACATGTTAAGCTGAGTTAATCCAAACACTCTATGTCCAAGTTTTAGATAAATAACTAACTTGTCTAGTATGATAACAGAACTTTTGTTACTTCAATGATTTTTTTTTATTTTTATTTTTTTCGTTTCATAAACTGACTTTTAATGGAAATTATATAATAAAAAAACTACTGTATCAAAAGTTTGCTGGATCAAAGATATTGTCCACCCCTCAATCAAAAACTGACACCACATGTAACACTCGGATCACCATAGTATTATTGTCCACATGGCCAGTCCCAAAGCTGGCTCAATGTTATCAAGGAAGTATCAGAGTAGTTGGAGTTAACTCAATACTACCATAGGCATGGTACTTGTAAAGCCGCAGTTATGAATATATGTTCTATTGGTTTTCTATTGGTATAGATTTATGAGTTTATTGAATGGAGGAGATTGATAAAATAAATAAATAAATAAAAAATGAAAGGAAGATGATCTCTTTACACGGTTTTAAAGTGTGGAATGACTCGCAACATAAACTTAGAGCAGCTAAGATAGCATACATATCGTGAGGTCCTCCCGAACGACCAGCTAAGATAGCATTCACTAATACCCTAGCTAGCCAACCCATTCATATTGGCTGTTTTTCCCTTTCACGATATTATAACTCCTAAACGATTTCTCCAAAACTTAATACAACAAGTACACAATTGGTGTTTCAAATGCTAAATGATCCAATAACATCCTACATTAGACAAATATATACGCAATAAGTAATTACATTAATCTTGATCATTACCTTTACATTTTAAAGATAATACAATACCTGTAAGTGTTCATGTCCATCATGATCTGAACTACATTCATTGCAAAAAGGCTGAACACACTTAATGCAAAATCGATCCAATCTATTAGTCCTATGTGTAGAGCAATCTTTAGGCTCTACAATGTTAATCATATCCACAATCCATGGGGACAACTCTACATGTTTATTCTGCAAATAGTATGCATTAGAATTCTCATCAAAATCCAACCTGATGATCCACTTAAAAAAGTGAAAAAAATAAAAGTTATGGAGTGTACTTGTTTCCGAGATCGGCGTTTGAACCCATTGCCGCTGCAGCCGCCTGTCGAGGTTGCGGTGGTGGTAGTGAGGTCTGCCATGGTGACTATTTTCTTGAAGAATATTGAGTTTAAGAGTATATATAGTTGTGGGTATATGAATAGTTTAACCTAGTTAAGTTCGTAGGGTTTTTTTTCTGCCGGTAGCGCGAGAACATAATAGTTTTTTGTTTCTTTTTCTTATATTAATTTGTGATGTGATAGAATCTAGGAGTATAATTAACAGGATCTAAATGATTTTTTTGTTACAAATAAAAATCCTTATTTGACTTTTTTCAAACTTAAATTTAACACATATCACGTGGACTTTGGGATGAAAAAACTTTCGTAACCCTGATATTATTGTTGATGGTATGTTTTCTTGGTGATTATCTTCTACTTATGTTAGTTTTAAAATGTTTAAGATTGGATAACAAAAAATGTGTAAATGCGAAAGCATGTGATTGTGGCTTAACTACCAACATATTTGTACCTTTTGGTTTATTTGACCGTGATTTCTCATAAAATGCTCATTATAAATAGAGTAATTTTGCGAAATATGTTTACGTTTTAGTAGAGAATCAAATCCATAATATTGTTTGCAAGATTGGTTCAAAAGTAGCCATTTAATTTACGAAAATTTAGTTACTAAAGCTAACGATTTGATCATTTATCTTACGAGGCATTTGGACCCGTGAGTTGCATCGGCTTTTTTTTTTTTTTTTTTTTTTTTTTTTTTCCGATAAACTATTAAATTCTTGCTTATGTCTAAAACTTAACTTTTTTAATTTGTTATTATAATTTACAAATGAATTCACGACAAAATTACAAATGCCTTTTTAATTTGCTACAATTTTCTCTCAACCATTCATTTGAATTTAAGTACTTGCAAACATAATGTATATTACCAAAGACTTATACTGAATAACATAAAGTTAATAGGTTTGACCAATAACAATCGACATTAAGCATATCCCAGTCACCATTCATTTTGATTTGTCACCATTCATTTTTAGACGTTTACTTTTAATAATCATACCCAAGACAAATCAGTGACTTTTGCAATTAGACCAACGAAATATAAAACTTTGGGCGTGGTTAGTAATGGAAAACTTTGCTATATATTTTCCAGAAAGATTTTCCAAGAAAAGCTAAGAAAATAAAAAACGTGTTCAAATTGGGTTTCTTTCAAAAGTTTTCTTGAAAAGATGGAAAACCTGTTTTTTAAGTTTATAACTAAGTTTTAGAAAACTCCTTTTATGAGTTCTCCATAGGTTTCCCATTCTAGAAAACCGAACCTAAATACGTTTTCAAGTGTTCTTTAGAGAAAGAATAGCTCTCCCATTCTCAAGAAAACTGAAAAAGGAAAACTAAAAAAACTTTTCCGTTACTAAACGCAGCCTTAGTGTGGGCTTCCACAACACTCGCTGAATAAGGTTTTGTTTAGTTGTATAAAAGAAATGCAAAGTTGTTACAAAGCCCAAAAGCATAAAAAAAATGTTCTCACACAACCCTAATACTAAACCAAAAAAAAAATAAAAAAATAAAATATTCCTCCTTTTTTTAAATTCGTTTGCAGCCATTTCCCTTTTACCTCCTAAAAACGCTCCTCCTTCCCACTTCGTTTCAAAACTTTTGCATAATTATCTTCATCCTTGCCCCTTTGCCCGTTGTTTGATGTTTTCTCTACAATTTTTAGTTGATCATGCTTTGCAGCAGAAACCACTTCTGTAGATCCCAGTCACCATTCATTTCGATACTTGTTTAATCATACCATATTTACAGAAGTAAAGGCACGACTTCAAGATCTTGTGAAGAGGTCTCGGGTAAGGCTGATTTTGTTTTTATTTTCATTTTGTTTCAAGATCTATGATGGGTGTTGCTAGATCTATAAAGATCTTTAATCTTGATATGTAAGAACACACTGAGATCTTTGTTGGTTTTAATTATTTGATGTTTTGAGGTAATGTAGGATTTTAATTGTAAGTTGATGAGTGATTGCAAGGGTATTTGGTTGTGTCAAGATGTAGGAATGAAATGTGATTGACGTGGTTGTTGTGACTCGGCCATAAAATAGGTAGAAAATATCACCAAAGCCACAAAATAACCATCGAAACCACATGATGTGAGGATTGCGGCTACGCAAAATGTTTTACTTCTCAAGGGATCATGAGAAGCTTGCAATCCTCCGGGCAGTGTACCTGGTCGTTGTAGTGTAGTAAACGTATGTCCGGAGGATTGATCGTTCTCAAGGGGAATAGTGTCGTTAGATTGAAGTGTATGACGATTTAAGCCTAAAGGTGAGGGATGATTCTTTTTGTATTTCTTTTATTTTATGAAAGCAAGTAAAAATCTTGGGTTTTAGATGAGTGAGCGGAGTTCGTTGCTAGTCAACTAACCCAAAAGCTACTTTTATAAAACATAAATCAAAATAATAAGAAAATAAAAGTGGTGAACTTCTTATAATGAGACAAACGTGTTTACTTAGATTTAATTACTCCCTAGTTATCTTTTATTGAATTGTTGTATGTCACAGTGCAATTGTTTTAGTTGAAGCGATGTATTCCTTAATATCAGTCGTGAAATTGATATTCCTTAATTCCACATGATGTATTCCTAAATTCCCCAGCTCTATGAATATCAATTTCACCTACAACCGTAAGTTAATTACTGTTGGGTCTATTCAATACCCAAGCTTCCTCAAACAAGGAATTGAATAGAAAATAACATAAGTGTTAGAAAACCTTTAACAATACTCAAGTCACTGAGTGAACAGTTGCTCAGTGAGTCACCTTCAAGATGCTAAGGACGAGTCTAAGAAGAAAGCCTCTCCATTCATTGAGGCGGAATCTCAGTGAGTAGCCCTAAGCCAAAGAAGAAAGTGCGAGTTTAGTGAGTGATGATAATAACTAACTGAACCACATCTCCTCAACAACTATGAAGATTGAAGATTGAAGACCTGAAGTCTGAAGAAAAGGCGGGACAAGGCGGGAAACGTTTGAACATACTAGATGGAGCATTATCAAGCAAAGTCAAAGTTTTGTCCTAACTAGGCTAAGGTTCAGGATGGAGTCATCACTGCACCTCAGAAAGCAACCTTGTCCTATACCCAAAATAGATTTATGTAACACGAACAAAATACGTAGGTATTTTGTCCTAACTAGGCTTAGGTCATCTTTGTCTTTATCAAAACAGTTGTATTCTTACTTGTGTATAAATAGGATCATAAGTGGAGAGTAAAAATTGACAAGTTAGTGTATAAATAGCAACTGTGTCCCTAAGATAGCTAAGTGGTTCCATGAATAGTTGTTACTTAAGCTTAGCTTAAGTTTAGAGAGGAGATTTACTATACTTTTCATTCAATCACAAGTGTTGTTCCTCAAACACTTGGGTATAATTCTTTGATTTACTTCTAATAAGAATTAAACGTTGGAAAATATCTTATCTTTTGATGAGGCGAAAAGTGACCGCTTTTAAGGGGTCATTTAAGCCCAAATTCGAGATTATTTGATCAATTATTGCCCTAAATCCTTCCTTTTGTCATTTTAGATACTTTTGAGGAGAAATCTGGAAAATGAAGCATTTTGGACGTTTTTGGAGCATAAAAGTGAAGAAAACGGCAAAGTCTCAAATTTCCTTGCTGGAACAGTACCTGACGACGTCAAGGGATTACTAGTGACGGCGTCAAGAGTGACAAAAGAGGTGTATGTGGAACTTATAACGTGACGGCCCAGAACATTCTCTTTGATATTGGCCTGACGGCGTCACCAAGGCCGTCAGGGTCCAAATACACGTGACGGCCCAGAGCTCTTTCCTACATGACGATGTCAGAAGTGGATCTAGGCAATACGAATTTCATCTTGGCAGCGAGTTGACGGCGTCAGAGGTTAATACATGACGCCGTCAGGATGCATAGTCTATATATATTTTTCCAATTTTTCATTGTATAGTGTGGAACTTTGTGTGGGATATTAGGGCATAAACCCTAGACGAATTTTACAGCTTTTTCAAAGGTTTCAACCCCTTGATTCTTCCATGTTCAATTGAAGATAAGTACTTATTCAAATCATTCAATATATATATGTGTTGTGTGATTATATCTTACGCTTGTCTTCTCTTTAACATGTTAGGCTAGATTTTTATTGTGTTTACTTAGATGTAGTGAAACCTAGATGTTGATTATGGGTTGATTGTTTGTTTATAATTGTTACGGATGATTGTATTCGATGTTAGGCTTAAGAAAACTGGTAGACTTCCATTGGTAACTTGCTTGAACGTCTTAAGAAACATGATCGGAGGTGTACTACGATTTTTGGTTGTATTTAACGCATAAGAGAATTCTAATGATCCCATGTTAGGAGCTTCTAACGGCTCGACATAGGAGTGAAGTAGGATCTTATAGAGTTAGGGAATATTGTACACGGCCCTACAGCTAGTATTAAGGAATGTAACCCGTCATCCATGCAATTGTAACAAGCTAATCAACCTGTAAAAGATATCTAGGGAGTAATGAAATCTAAGTAAACACAACTTTTCTCATTATTGTTTCCACCAAATTAGTAATTTAGTTTAATTTTCATTTATTTTATTTTATTTTGATTGCATTGGTAGTTAATTGGGTTAGTTGGCTAGCAACTAATTCCGCCCACTCCTTCAAAACCCGAGATTTTACTTGCTTTCATAAAATATAAAAAATATAAAAAGAATCATCCCTCACCTCTAGACCTAGTTTAGTAGGCTTTCTAATCCTAGCGACACTATTCCTGAGTTGAACGATCAATCCCCTGGTACTTGTCATTATACTAACTACAACGATCAGGTACACTGCCTGGTGAGGGTTGTAAGCTTCTCAAGATCCCGTGAGAGGTAAAACCTGTTGCGAGGGCGCAATTCCCACGTATCAAGTTTTTGGCGCCGCAACCCGGGGAATAGTTATTGTCTAGGTTAGGATTTCTTTTTATTAGGTCTACTTGCTAGATTCCTTTCTAGTAAGGTTTTATTTTTATTTTTAGGTTTCCTTTAATCTATCTTTTTCTTCGTGCCTTTGTTAGTAAATTAAGTTCATTGACTATTTCGTTTGCCATTATGGAGAACACGAATCCGCCCTACTACCAACCACGAAATTCACCCACTCTAAATGACATTTTGATGTTTAAACAACATCAAGATGAACCTATCTATGATGCATGGACTCGTTTTAAAAATTTACTCCGAAAAATCCCTCATCATAGTTTCGATCTGTGGTCCCAAATTGAAATATTTTACCATCGTGTCGACCACTATACCAAAATGAACATTGACCATGCCGTTGATGGGAACCTTTAGGGATTAAGTGCTGATGAAGCATGAGTAACCATAGAGAATTGTGCCCAACTTGCCAAAAAAATGGACAACCCAACAAGCGTTGTTACAGATCAATTGATCGCAAGTTTGAGGGAACAAGCAAGAAGTTTGTTTGGGGATAATAGGCCTATAGATGAGATACCTAGTTACATGGAGTGGTTTAATTCCACTATAATACAAGATGAACGCATAGGTAATCCAGATACAATGGAGGATGAGGTGGATAATATAAGCCCACTCAGTGCTCCATAAATCTCACCATCATTTGAGGCATACACACCGCCCGTGACATACCTGGAAGAAGTAAAAGAGACTATAGGAACCCCAATTGAGGTAGAGCCCTTGGACCAAACACAACTAGATGAAATAGGTTTGAATACTTGTAGTCACAACCTTTCTCTTAGTTCTAAGGAAGTTCCTAGTTTTGATGAACCGGAGCCTCAACCAAATCCGTTACTTAATCTTCCATCCTTGGATGAAAATTTAGGAATTGAAAAAGGTCCCGATCCACCAATCAAACCATATAGTCCGGGTAGTTTTACGTTGAAGGTAGTAGACTCTAAGCCTTGTAGAGAGGAAGCTGACATAGGAGTGAACCATGACCTTACATACTTACATCAGCCAGTCATGATTGATCATAAGAAACATTATGGGTTTAAACTAGGTTTATTAGGTCAAGATGGATTCCCAACTAGGAGTCTCTCAAAGTTGATAGAAGATGATCACTTTTTAGGAGAAAAATTCAACTCACCCATTGACCAAAGTGAACTAGGTAAGGTTATAAAGATAGGAGCACACCCCTTTAAGCATATAATTCATCCACCACTCTTACCTCACGTGGCATATTTCCACCCTAAGGGTGTGTATCGCTACTTCCAGCCGCCCTTAATCCTAAGTGTAGGGAATACCTCCCCTATTTCCGTTAAATAAGGGTAGAGTCAGGCTCGTGACTCGAACAAAAACAAGCGCTTATTGGGAGGCAACCTAACCCATGTTTTAAATTGTTTGATGTTTTTATTTTATTTATTTGTTTGATTGTTTGTTTGTTTGATGTTATTTGTTTCCGTATGCATGTCTTATTTTTGTTGTTGGTAGATCATGAATCGAACTAAATTGTGAAAATGCTTTACTTTGTTGTTTAACTTCGTCTTAACTTCATATAAAGGTATTTTGCAAAAGCTAAGTGTAAGGGAAACCCAAATTTGTTTATAAGAAAGAAAATGATCATGATTCGCCACAATATTAAATGAACATGCATATTAGTAATTGTTAGAGTCAAATGCTTGTATCGAGTCATAATGATGTTTTGCAGGATTTTCCAGGAAATAGGACATAAGTTTTTCCAGAAATTTTCTGGAAACTTAACATAAAGATTTCTGCAGGTCACTTCTGACGGCGTCAGGGTTTAACACCTGACGGTGTCACGTGTATAATTCTGGAAATTTTGCGAGTTTTGTTTTTCTACCGGAGACTTAAAGTTTTTGTTGATTCTTTAGTTTCGTAAACTACAGGAAATCTGCAAACATTCATTCCACATGCATTATATCTTAAATTACTTTCTAGGATTTATTTGTATATATATAGATTGCCGCCGATTTTACGCGAGGTTGCCTTGATTGTTTTCTCAGGTTTAATAGGTTATATATGACAAGAAGATGATTTATATTTCTGGAAGGGAAGCTTTGAACGTTCATTTTCTTAGAGGAAGATCTAACCTTGTTGACACACTATCCATACCGAACGAATCAGGGGAGTATTTGTTTTCATTCTTTTACCTATTTTACTTTTACATTCTTTAATTGAACATGAAGGACAATGTTCATCCTAAGTGTAAGTGGAGGGTAAATGATGATACCTTATAGGATACAATTGCACTTGAGTTTGTTTGTTTAATGGTAGGTGTGTAATAAAACTAAGAGAAATACTTGTTAGTGTAATTTTAGCGCCAAATTTAAATTTTTTTACAACATTTAGGAGTGAAACTTTAGCCTTAACAAGCGTCTCATGGATAGGAGTTTGTTAGGAATACAAATATTCCTGTAAAAGTCTCGGTCACCTAATGATTGTAATAGCATTAAGTTAGCTCGTAGTTAGTTTGTTTATTAGATAATAGTATTAGTTTTAGTAACACCGTGGAAGAAGGACGGGTCTTCACCCACTATATGCCTGATCCACAGCCCGGGTGTCGGCGTTTATGTTGTAAGTATAAATACCCCTCTCCACATGTGGAGAGGGTTGGACCTTCACTTAATCTCAATCTAATACTACTTTTTTCTCTCAAGGTTCCTTCCTCTCTTCCCCTCCTTCTTATCTCTCCAACGCCACACAAACATAACATCAATCATGTTTCCAACTTAGTTAGTATTCTACAATTGGTATCAAGAGCCAAGGTTTCATCTTAGGACCTTGTAGAATCGAATTTGATGGTATTTTGTGTGGTTTTGTGAGTTTGGTGTAACTTTCTTGTTACAACTCTTAGTTTGATCTTCTCTGGTGTTGTTATTCATGTTAATGATGTACGTTTATGCTCATTAGTGTTTGTGGAACATTGTAGCTTAGTTTGTGTTACCATTTCCTTAATCTATTTGAAGTTTGGAGGTGATTTTGGGCGTAATTCTTATCTGCGGTTAAGTCTACTGTTACATTGCTTTGTTGCGTTTAGTTTCTACAATCTGTGGTTAGTTTAAACTGCGATTACTATTTTGGGAATACAAATAAAACGCAAAGATAGTGACAGTTTTGGACTATTGTTACTGCGATTAGGTGTCTGCGTTTAGTCTACTGTGGTTAACTACTCTGCGGTTGGGAGTTTTTTGCGATTGGGAGTTATATGCAGTTTGGTACTCGCTGCGGTTAGTGTCCTTGATTTGCGGTTTGCACAGGTTGCGGCTGGATTTTTCTGCGGTTGGAATTATCTACGGTTGTGAACTCACTGCGATTTACTCTCTGCGATTAAGTTTTCTGCGATCAGGTATTGTGGTTAGCACATCTGGCGGTCATCTCATTACTTGTGGTTAGCTTCATTTACAAATGAAAGGACCAGTTTCGTATGTGGACCCTAGTGCACAGTCATGCTCGGACCCTAAAGAGAATGCGACTCCTCAGTCAAGCAAATTGCTGGAATTGGCAAGAGAATGTCACATTAAATGTTTTCAAACACTTCAGTCACATCTTTCTATGCTACTAGAAGACAATGGATTCATAATGGGTTTTGAACGTGCATTCATAACGCTATTTGGACAAGATGTTCAAACATTCAATGAAGTTATGATATTGAATTTGGATCAACTGAGGCAACAATTGGTCAGAAAAGTAACATCGTATGAGGAATCCTCTGCTGGCCTATGTGTGCTCAGCAAACAAATCACAGCTTCTTTAACTCCAAATCCTCCATGATCTATGATTATGACAGTCAGATGACTATGAAGTGCTTTGCTGACCACACAAAAATGAATGTGGACAACTATAGAGATAAGCTACGTCAAAACTTGGATAAGGTGAACGAGTACATCGAGAGACAGCAGAGACTTGAACCAGCATATGATGACAAGGCTGAGATACTTGATGGCAAAGCATGTGATAGTTTGGGCTTGGGTTTAATGGTGGATGCAAAGTCAATGGATGGAGATTGTCTGGATGCAAAGTCTGTCAACCCAGAACTCATGCACTCATATTATGATATGAGTGCCACTTCTGGTAAATTAGTGACCCAGACTATGGAGAAGATACTCACACCGGACTCAAGCAATGAGGTACTGTCAATTGATCAAACCAATACACCATCTGACGTAGGTCACCATACAGATCAAAGTAATCCTTGTTATAACACAAACATGTTGAAACAGACTAACAGTATACTACCTTTGTCTAATTCAACAAATATGTGTTATAAAGGGGGAGAAAATGATCTGTATGATGTCTTCAAAAATGATCTATTTGATGAAAGTCCTTGTCTCAAAGTTGAGTTTTCCAAAACTATGGACCAGAACATGGTTGAAAAAGAAACATTCAATCAACTCCAAAACAAGTTTTCACAATTACAAAAACATTGCATTGAACTTGAAATTGAAATACAACGTAAAGAAGAATGTCTTCAAAACTGCAAACCGTGTCTAAATCCGGAATTGCCTGATCTTAATGAATGTTTTATGATCAACAATCTGAAAACTCAGCTGCATGACAAGGACTCTACTATCAACTGTCTTAAAAATCAGATCAAGATGTATGAGCAACGTAATGATGCCAAATGGAAATATGACGCTTATGAAACGAATTGCAAAATGGCTAAATTACTTGTTGAAAATGAGAATCTTAAAGTAAAATGTAATAAACTGTGTGAGTCACTCAAACAGATAAATGCTGAGAACATCAATCTGAATGCTCCACAATTTACTAAAAACAATGATTTCTCAATTCAATGGCTGAACTCATGCCCTAGAACTCTCGATGTGCACACTGTGCCAAGTTATGTCTCAAAAAGTCAAATGAGCCTCAATCTTTCAAAACCATCTATCTTGGGAAAACCTGTCTTAAAATGTGTTGGTTATCAAAACACCATTAGACAACCAAATGCGTTTATTTCTGAAAGACCTAAATTCTCGAATACTCGATGTGTTTCTCAAGTAGAAAAAAAACGTGCTTTGACTAAGTCTGTGTCCTCCAAACCCATAATTCATAAATCAAATGGTCTTAAACCTGTAAAATCTTTGAAGCATAAATCAAGGAAATATAACCATAGTACAGCTCATCACAAGAATGTCACTGTGCATGAAACAACATACAGGATTAGATCTTCTTGGATATGGATACCAACTGGAAGGACATTTGTGATGAATGGTCACAAATGGTCACATGTGTGTGCCATTGACACAGGTCTTACAAAGGGAGTTCACAATAGGTCAACTAAAACCTATGTGTGGCTTCCTAAGACACTGACATCTCCTACTACCGGAAATATGTCTACTCACATGTGAGATGACATCATGTGGACTCCTGTCTAATTCCTTTCAGGACTCGTTTTTCTTCCGATTACTTACTCACTCCCTGTATATACTTTATGTCTGTAGCTTGTGTTCATGTAGAATGTTTGTTAAATTTTGTTCATTCACTGTGCTTTCATGCTATATCTCTGTATGTATTTTCTTGTTACACCATGTGTCTATAAGTATGTTCTTCATGTTATGTGTTGCTTTAGGTAGTCTATTGCTTGACCCCATGGTTCTATATGCTCATCTTGAAAATTTAACTAGGTATCTCTCATTACTTCAGGGACCTATCTTGCACACATGTTCTTTTGTCTAATGGTTTGTCATGAAATACAAGGACTGGTTGTGACAGTTTGTCAAAGTTAACCCATCTCATATTTAAGGAGGGTTCTTTTTTTTCCTCTCCTTTTGCGTTTAAAAAGTTAACCACAATTATCCCTTGCTACCTAATCTCACTCACTCTCATCTCTCACGTTAACTGCGAGTAAGTCTTGATTATATCCTGTAATTGCTTGTTGTTTGGTAAGTTGTGTTCCTAACCTCTCTCTCACTTGAATGTTACATGATCTCAGTTTCTCACATGTTGCGTTCTTTTAGGTGGAATCTTGTGTCACCTGTTATCTCGTGTGTATTGCGTTTATTTGTCAAATAGGTTAGATCACGCTTGCTTTTCAATTCATTTAATCACTATTTAATTGCTGTTGTGTGATGTGTATGGTTGCGTTTATGTGTATTTGGCATCGATTGAATTGCGATTTGAATGGTACCTTGAGTTTTGAGTAGGATTGTGTAGTGTTACGTATCTAGTTTGAGGGATCTTGGTGTTACTCATGGCACTTATTGTATGATTTGTCAAGTTATATCAGAGTAGGTTGTGGTTTGTTTTTTACTAAGATTAACTCGTGTTCTTGACTGCGATTAGTATGTTCCTGACTGCGATTAATAAAGGTTATGGACTGTGGTTAGCATATGTTCTTAACTGCGTGTAGAATAGATTCCTGACTGCGGTTAGTTTATGTTCTTGACTGCGATTAGGTCATGTTCTTGATTGCGGTTAGCAGTTGTTCCCCATTGCGGTTAGCTTAGAATCTTAACTGCGGTTAGCGTAGAGACTCAATTGCGATTAACTTAATCTTGCGTTTAACTTGCGTCTGCGATTAAATTGGTTGAGTTTATCTGACTGCGGTTAAATTGCTTTGCAGTTACCTACACTTGCGTTTTAAAATGTAATGCTGCTTAATAGTCTGCGTTTATCTTGACTTGTTGCGATTCGTTTGCTTTGAGGTTATGTCTTTGCGATTAACTGGTGTTTGAGGTTCGTTGAGATTGCGTTTAATGGTTCTGCGTTTCACTCAAATTGAGAATTAGAGTAACCCACTTTTTCTTGCACTAATTAGGTGTACAATGCTTGTGTGTTTGTAAATGGGTGTTGTATTATCTATGCATTGCTTGGCATGATTGGCCCTCGGTCTTGGTTGGACTAATTGCTACCTTATGTGATGAACTATTTTCTTCACGTGTGCCTATCATTGTTCTAACAGAGCTCTTGGCCCTACCATGTGGTGACAAGGTCTCACTAGTTACTAACACTAATTGTCACATGGTTTGCTTTCCTTGTTGGTTGTGTCAAATGCAGCTAGTATGGCAGAACCCATTCCCGAAGGTCAATTGGCTCCACCCGTTCAATCTGACAATGACATTCTTCCTTTCAACAAGTGGGTACCCATTGGGAAAAGCAATTGCTATGTTAAGACAGATAGACCTCAGAATCATCCTATATTCAGAATGGCACTTGACATACTGAAAAACACCACCTTCTTCAATGCCTTTACCGCATCCTCCTCGATCCCCTCCATATATATCCAACAGTTCTGGAACACTATGTGCCTTGATAGAGCTACCAATACATACAAGTGTCAGCTGGATGAGCATTGGGTGAACATTACCATGGAAACTCTTAGCAGTGCACTGCAGATATTTCCAACGGGTGATAATGTTGAATATACTCCCCCACCTAACCCTTCTACCCTTATTGACTTTGTCAATGAACTTGGGTATCCCACTCAAGTGTCTACACTTTCTACGGTTATCGCGCATGACCTCTATCAACCTTGGAGAGCAATTGCAAGCCTCATCAACCTGTGTCTGACTGGCAAAACATCGGGGTATGAAAGACTTAGAGCTCCATCTCTACAAATTCTATAGGGCATTGTTAACGACGTGAAAATCAACTTTGTTGAACGGATCTGGGAGGAATTTAGTCAGTCCATTCACTCTTTCTTGGTCGATAAGGCTAATCTTGAAGCAAACAAAGACGGTAAGAAAAGATCAGCCAAGCTCGTGATTCCAAGTATACGTTTTACCAAGCTGATCATACTTAGCCTTCAACGATCACTAAAATTCCACCCTAGAGAAGAATCCCCTCATCATCAACCCACTGATGAACATCCACTTGGGTTCCTCAAATATGACTCTAAGAGCACAGGCGAGATCATCTTTGGCATGGACATTCCCACTGCCCTTCTCTCCCGTGATACACTGACTGCTCAAAATTATGAGGAATACCTTAAACTTCTGAAGACAAGTCGGGAAGCATCATCTAATGAGCCCGCCTTATCCACTAAGTCTGTAAGATCTGCATCCAAGAAACGCAAGGGTGGTAATACCTCAGCTGCATCCTCTGAAGGCACTAAAAGAGTTAAGCAGACCACAGGCGGTAAAAGAACCAGCTCAAAAATTAAACCACCAAGTGCTGATGATCCCAAAGCTGCACCGTGCACCACACAGTTGCCTCTCACAGAAGAAGAAATGGTACAAATGGCAACTGCTGAAAGCTTAAAGGATGCATATATGCCACCGGTTCCACCAGTCACTGGGGTCAACAATAGAGAGCCTCCGTCAGATAAAGCTTCACAAATCCAGCACGTGACAGGAAAAGGCAAGGATGTTGCCAAAGAAGAACAGGCGGCACACACTCTATTGAAAATATCATCTCCTGCCTCCAAATCAACCAGCTCCAAGTTTATCCTCAAAAAACGCTCACCAACATCCTCATCTGCTAAGATTTCTTCTGACAATGTCTCTTCACCAAGTCTTGGGCAACCCGCTAAATCAAGCAGTTCTGAGACTGACACCAGCTCTGCTCCCAAAGGTGATGAACTCAACCTCGCTACACAAGATGTAACCAGTCATCAACCGGTACAGGACAAACCTGTTGAGTCTGTACCTCCTATTGATCCACTCGATGACGAATTTGTTTCTACTGCTTATCCGGATCTACAAGGTAACCTCAAAATGAAAACTGATGATCCTAAGCTCGCCGTGGAACCAGACAGCCCTATTGGTACGCTGGCATCATACAAGAATCTAGATACCTTTGGTGATCAATTCCTCGTGGACAAGCCGGATGATGCTGAAGGTGACAAGTCTAGTGATGAGCATAGAGAAGTTGTGTCAATGGTTGATGTGCCTATTAAGCAAGACAACTCCACCGTCCCTACCAGGTCTACACCAACTCCTACTGCTGGTCATGACAACATCGAAACTCCACAACCAGCTAATACACAAGAGAAACCTACTGCATCTGCTGCTCCTACTACCACTCAACAGAAGTTGGATATGAACACTTTAGCTGGTATGACTGCCGATATTGTTCAAGATAACCTTACCATTCTTCCGATGACGATGATGATGATGCTTCTACAACTCACATCCCTGGGAGACAGTGGTGGAAATCATTCACCAGAACTGACACCAATGATCCACCGCAGGTTCCCTTAACCAAGGTTGACAAAGAGACATGGTAGAAACCAGATGACAACCAACCACAATCACCTGAACCTGACTGGACGGTTCCTTCCTCTGACTTGCCAACCAATGAGAACAACTGGATTAATTCCATCACCACTAGTTTTGTCCCACCGTCAGAAGATTCCCTACTTTCCCAAACTGGTGATATGGGAACATTCATCACATGGTTCTGCAAGAAACGTGGTCTCTCAAAGCTCACTCAGAAGGACCTGGAAGGCCCTGCCTTCAACATTGTCAAAGCGTTTCATCAGGATGTTAATCATCTACAATACCAGATGGAGGAGTGCCACACGATGTTCAATGACATTGTGGATGAAGGGTTAATGAAGTATAATTACAACACTCCACTTCCCTCGGGTGGACCTCCTGGAAATGTTACTATCCAAGCTGAAATCTTCTTCAACAAAGACCTTGAATATCTTAAGCTTGGGAGTAGACAATGCAAGTCAGCCTTGTCCATTACAAAGATGAAAGCTGCCCATTATTCTGATATCGGGTTGGAACAGCTAGTCCCCGACAACATGTGGAGTACTCAAGAATGCGACTACAACATCTCGGCATCTCTGGGCATTTCTCACTGGTGGCTGAAGAAGCAGCAATTTTACATAGATCGGTTTCAAGCTCAAGGTGACCGAAAGTCCGTTCGTTCACCTCTTCAAATCATCAGTGTGGTTAAAGTTCAGATACATCCCATCTATGGATATGACTACCTCAAGAACATAACACTCAGACGAGCTGACTTCAAGGACTACACCATCTCCGAAGGGGACTTCAAACACCTACGCCCCAATGATTTTGAAGATTTGTATCTACTCCATCTTCAAGGAAAGCTTCATCATCTACCATCACGAGAAATGAAGTCTCTTGTGTTTGCCGTACTTCACTGGATCTGGGGTATCGTCATCAGGAAACGGGTAGAAGACTTTCAGCTTGGCATTGAAAGCTACCAATCCCAGCTCACCCTTACACGACCTCTATGGAATGTCAATAGTCTGGAACGGGTTGCTGACTTTACAGTCATTGAATCTCCTCTGGCAACCGTATTTCGTGACAAATACAATGTTCCTATGGTTTTGCGCTTCAACGAAATACACAAGTTCAGCGACGGTACCTTACGTATGGTCGAAGAGGCGTTGGACTTTAGAGTGAAAGAATACCACGTCTATGACCATGGAACTAGACGTTATACCAATCACTGGACTGCCAATGAGTTAACACGGAACAAGAGGTTTTTGGCTGGTATCCGTAAGAGATTGAAGTTACGAAGAATCTTCCGAAGCCTAGAGTGCTACGTGGGTGGCAGAGTTCGTGATGGGGACTACCGTCTTCTACAACGTACTGAATGATGTGATCAGTAGTGGGGTTCAGTGTCATATTTATGTGTATTAGATGGGGTGATTGTTTTGTACTGTTATTATGTTGTGGCCCTCTTTGTGTATCCCTATAAACTGCTCTGTTCCCTATTGCATATCCTATCCCACATAGTGTACATACTTCTGTATATTGACTTATGTATATGTATATATATATATGCATATGTACTCTTCTTTGTTCACATACCCTTGGTATATAATAGTAACGCAAAAAGAAAATAGAAAAATATAAAATCAAAAACACAAAAATATTCTTCTCTCGACATGTCTCTTGTATAATCGATATTATGTACGTTTCTAGAAATGTCATTCAATAATGACACGGAATCATACATATGCTTGAGCAAGAGTTTTTCGGTTTCAAATAAAGTCTTTTCTAAAACATGTCGTTCCTCAAAATATTCTTCCAAATCATGGCTCGTAGTCATTTCAGCCTGCAACCCGGACTTAAAAATATGGCTTGTAGTCATTTCAGGCTACAACCCGCACTTCAAAAATATGGCTTGCTATTACTTCAGATAGCAACCCGCTTTGCAAAATGGGGAAAACACGTCGCCAAAAAGACGGTTGTTCCTTTTACTGGGTGAAATTCACCTGGGCATGGATTACTTTATATCCATGTTTCTTCGATCTAATGTACGTTTCAGTGCATTATTTCTTGATAAAGAAGAGAAGTCTTCTTTTTATCGCCAAATACTTTCCCTTCTATGATTTTTCCGGAGAGTATTTGTGCAAAACTTGGTGGTACCATGAGATTTTGAATGAAAATCAAATTGAATCTAAATCTTTGATAAAAATTTTCACTCAATCAATGACATAACATATTTATGTTTTCAACATCTGTCATTGATTGAGGGGGAGAATGATTTTCCAAAATTTTATGTATCATCAAAACTCCCCACTTTGTACAAAGCAACAAAACAATTGTGATGATTATGTGTCAGAATGAGTACATCTTCAAAGAGTTTTCGCTAAAACTTCAAATCTTTTGTAAACTCATCAAATCTGACACATATTAACCTCCCTCACAGATTGAGGGGGAGCAAGAAAAAGTTCCTTTTTTATCAGAAAATATTAAAATTGACCGCATTTCTCTCCCAAAACGCTTTCTAAATTATTTAAATCAATTGAGATAAAAAATCTCGAAAGGTTTGAAATTTTTGATCGGGGGAGAGAATGTGATTTAAATAAGAAATCTGATAATCAAATGTGATCTTTTTGACTCAATAACAGGCTCCCACATATGTGCTAAACACTTTCGAATATCGATGCACATATTGAGGGGGAGCGAAAGGCGTTTGTGGAAGTAATACCTAAGACTGACCATTTACTTTAATGCACAGAGTTATAAGGACGGTTAAGGTTAGGTATAAGTTCCCATGATCCACGAAAACCGGAAGGATCTTCGCAGGGACAATCCATAGATAGATTAGAAGTCCTTAGGAATGATATGAAAAAAGGAGAAAAGTGAGAAAGGGAAGAGTGCGGACTGAGATAGAGCTAGGACTTGAACAAACCCAACAAGGTTCTAGTGGTGAAGTCTCGGTAAGCACTGAAGGGGTTGAAGAATGAAAAAGAAATGAAATGAGAAAGGGTGAAAAGAAATAGCCCTCCAAATATTCAACCTTAGGGCAGAAACCGGGTTCAATTCATAATCTACTAGTGGTTACTAAAGTAACACTAGTATTGAAGACAAGACGTCATGGACCCAGTGACGCACTACACTAAACTTCCCAACCACTCACGCTCTCTTAAAAGAGCTTGTTTCATTCTCACGGGGAACCCTGTGCAATGTATCGACCGCTCATTGCGAGCCATGTTGATACCTAAAACAGGAGACGCCTCCCCAGTCTCCAGGAGCGGATCAAAACGCACTATTGAGTCTAGAGCCATGAGATCATCCATAAATCTCGATAGGACACATTCCAAATATGCTTATTGTTTCACGTAATGTGGAAAATAAGATAAAATATTTAGAGTCCTACACATTATCGTTGTGGTATTGCCAGAACATCCGAGTCATATGAAAATATTCACAATGACGATGGAAATCCTTCTAGAGCGAACATCACTCAAGCTCTTGGTAGGTGACATGTGAGATCCATCTTGGATCAATGATCAAGTGACAACTGGAAAGCAACAATGGTGCGATTCAAAGTTGAATCAAACTTGTTCCAGGATATGGATTGACGGATACTTTTGCTAAAACCTTTCAATGTGCTCACAACCTAATTTTCAAGCACGTTGATTGTGTAATATCTTTCAAACAAAAGTATTTTTGATGGAAATGTGATGCAAAGTATAAAACTCTCGTTGTGTCTCAAAAATGTTTATCATAGGACACACGAGTGATTTCTATAAATCTATTTCTCATCAATCCGTGAATATTCATTCACCGATTCACTCTATTGTGCTGTCTGCTTTGAGACGTTCCAGTATGAGAACATGCTAAGTATGAAGATTCCGAAGTGGACTCTTTGGAAAATTCATTACTACAAGCTGGAAATTCCTGTCAAGGAGAGTCTTCTTTAAAAGAGACTCTACCTGATCACAGGTAGGTTTTCACAAAACCGGAGGGTAGTCTGTCCTCGCAGAACGAATGACAAAGCCATATTCGTTCTCTATCTTTATTGCTAACTGTGTTATTTCAGGGACACATATAAAGATGGCGTTGATGGCTCTAGTTTCTAGCTGAATCGGGTCAATCCATACCTCATGCTCACACATCCTCCACACTATCAATGAAGATGAGAGACTTGCTACAACAAATGTTGAGAGACTACCAGCAACGTTTCCGCAACTCTGATGAAAAAGTCTCCTGATCCAAAACTCCAATGCAACGTCTCCAGATACATAAGGGTGTGAGCATGATGGTCCTTTGTCACTAAATCACATGAAGGCAATACAACTATGGATGAGCTTGGCGATTTACTTTGGCTTATGAACTCAAAGAAGCTCAAAGATCACACAGGAATTCAAATCACAAGTTCGCTTGCTTGAAGTACAAAGTGTGTTGAATAGTGAAGAGTCAGATCCTATGAGCTACAAAGACTAAAGAATGCTTAAAGACCAAAGATCTTAATTTCAAAGGTGACCTCGCTTAGGGGGAGATTGTTAGGAATACAAATATTCCTGTAAAAGTCTCGGTTACCTAATGATTGTAATAGATTTAAGTTAGCTCGTAGTTAGTTTGTTTATTAGATAATAGTATTAGTTTTAGTAACAACGTGGAAGAAGGACGGGTCTTCACCCACTGTATGCCTGATCCATAGCCCGGGTGTGGGCGTTTATGTTGTAAGTATAAATACCCCTCTCCACATGTGGAGAGGGTTGGACCTTCACTTAATCTCAATCTAATACTACATTTTTCTCTCAAGGTTCCTTCCTCTCTTCCCCTCCTTCTTTCTCTCCAACGCCACACAAACATAACATCAATCATGTTTCCAACTTAGTTAGTATTCTACAGAGTTGTATGACTAAGCACAAAACCGTACCATTCAGAAAAATTTTCCACCCAAATATGTGAGGTTCGCCTTTAGATTTGATAGGAAAAGCATTTATTATTAGTGCTTATGAGTGTACCGGTAGCATTAAGATTCTAGAACTTGCGTTAGTGATGCATCCCAAGACCGCTAGTAAGACTACATTCGTGTAGTAGGATTTACTACATGATAAGAGTCATTAGGATCACCCTTGTGTTTAAACCGGTATCATAATTACTTGACCATTTAAGTCATAATGCTTGACTAGTAAAGTCAATTAATTTTTCCCACACCTTAGCGTTGTACTCATTTTTAGTACACGATACCCCTAGTACACCCCTCCAAGCCTATCTTTTCGTTTCTAACTTTAAGCATTTTACTTAAAGGAAGAATTTGTTACAACCCACCCAAATGTGCAACCAAATCCCCTTAGCCTTCCGTGTACGCACTCATCTTTACTGCATTATTGTTATTTGTTTAAACCCTTAGTTAATTATCTAATTGGTTACATGGTTGCTAAGTCGAGTCATATCTTGTACATATTGTTTTGGGACGATTGGGACTCATGGGTAAACTACTAGTGTTTTGGAGTAATGGGGAATAACATCAAATTATTACCCCCATATGTGCATTAATCTTAAAAGTACTCCAAGTGTTTTGATTATCTTGATTCGAGTCATTAGAGTAGTTTATTGTAAAGTATGTAAAAATTCAAGTGTAAGGTGAATGTACATTCCCTATGATGTATTATTTTGGATAGTAGGGCAAGAGTGTATGCAAAAAAAAAATAAATAAAATAAAAAAATAAAAAACATATGGACTACCATCCCGTTTCCTTTGTGTTTGTTTTATGTTTTTATTATTTTCGATTTATTAGCTTAAGTCGAGTCGAGTCTTGGCTTAGCAACGCCATATTGTACATGTATTTAACCAAAATGATTAACTCGCTACCAGTAAATATTTCCTTTATCCAACAAAACCGTGTTTTCCATATCCCTACACCTAACGTTATAACCCTTTAAAAGACCTTCTTTGATAGTTTACCCTAGGTGCTTACGCCAAGAGGTGGAGGTTTGATCCTTTCCCAAGCCTATGGTAATCTATTTGCTATGACAGGTAGTGAGAGATGTTTTCTATTTCCATATTGTAATATATACTTTATTACACCCGAGAGATGTGAGTATCTAAACACTATTTGTGAGGTGCTAGTGGAATGATTATTTGTTGTAATTACTTTTATATTAGTGTTAAATGACCCCTAACTTGTATTTTGATTAGAATAAAAGCGCATTTGCTTGAGGACACACAAATCTCAAGTGTAAGGGTATTTGATGAGGCGAAAAGTGTACCAATTTTAAGGGGTCATTTAAGCCCGAATTCGAGATTATTTGATCAATTATTTCTCTTAATCGTTCCTTTTGTCATTTTAGGTACTTTTGAAGAGAAATCTGGAAAAGGAAGCATTTTGGACGTTTTTGGAGCATAAAAGTGAAGAAAACGGCAAAGTTTCAAATTTCCTTACTGGAACAGTACCTGACGTCGTCAAGGGATTACTAGTAACGGTGTCAAGAGTGACAAAAGAGGTGGATGTGGAACTTATAACGTGACAGCCCAGAACATTCTCTTTGATATTGGCCTGACAGCGTCACCAAGGCCATCAGGGTCTAAATACATGTGACGGCCCGGAGCTGTTTCCTACATGACGGCGTCAGAAGTGGATCTAGGCAATACGAATTTCATCTTGGTGGCGAGTTGACGGCTTTAGAGGTTAATACATGACGCCGTCAAGATGCATAGTCTATATATATTTTTCCAATTTTTCATTGTATAGTGTGGAACTTTGTGTGGGATATTAGGGCATAAACCCTAGACGAATTTTACAGCTTTTTCAAGGGTTTCAACCCCTTGATTCTTCCATGTTTAATTGAAGATAAGTACTTATTCAAATCATTCAATATGTCTATGTGTTGTGTGATTATATCTGACGCTTGTCTTCTCTTTAACATGTTAGGCTAGATTTTTATTGTGTTTGCTTAGATTTAGTGAAACCTAGATGTTGATTATGGGTTGATTGTTTATTTATAATTGTTACAGATAATTGTATTCGATGTTAGGCTTAAGAAAACTGGTAGACTTCCATTGGAAACTTGCTTGAACGTCTTAAGAAACATGATCGGAGGTGTACTACGATTTTTGGTTGTATTTAATGCATAAGGGAATTCTAATGATCCCATGTTAGGAGCTTCTAACGGCTCGACATAGGAGTGAAGTAGGATCTTATAGAGTTAGGGAATATTGTACATACGGCTAGTATTAAGGAATATAATCCGTCATCCATGCAATTGTAACAAGCTAATCAACCTGTAAAAGATATCTAGGGAGTAATGAAATCTAAAAAACACAACTTTTCTCATTATTGTTTCCACCAAATTAGTAATTTAGTTTAATTTTCATTTCTTTTATTTTATTTTGATTGCATTGGTAATTAATTGGGTTAGTTGGCTAGCAACTAATTCCGCCCACTCCTTCAAAACACGAGAATTTACTCGCTTTTATAAAATATAAAAAATACAAAAAGAATCATCCCTCACCTCTAGACCTAGTTTAGTAGGCTTTCTAATCCTAGCGACACTATTCCTGAGTTGAACGATCAATCCCCCGGTACTTGTCACTATACTATACTACAACAATCAGGTACACTGCCTGGTGGGGGTTGTAAGCTTGAAATCCCTTGAGAGGTAAAACCTGTTGCGAGGGCGCAATTCCCACGTATCATCTTTTATTTTTATGTTTTCTTTACTTATTGTTAATCAGTCTTTACACTGCTAAGCCATGGAACTTGATTAGTTTAACTTTGTAGTTAACCCTAATTAAGTATAAGGGAACAACAAGTGATATCAGAGAGTCTGATTTGTAAAAGTTTTCAAAAATCAAAAGAGTGCTCAAAAGTTTTTAAAATCAAGACCCTATCATGGCAAGAAAGTAATGTACCCCAACTCGTTGACAAAAAGGGAGGAAGCTATAATGCTACTGCCCCTAGACTCGATGCTAGAAAATTCAACAAATGGAAAAAGCGTATGCTTTGCTAATTAACAAGAATGGAACCATACTACATTAATTGTATTAATGATGGTCCCTTTCTTCCTAAGATTGCTAAAGGGCTACCAAAGCCTGAAGCTCAGTGGACACCTGATGAGAGAAGGGTGGTCAATCAGGACCAACGCCTAAAGAGCATCATTATATCTTGTCTCCCTGACGATGTAATGGAATTAGTCATTAACTGTCCAACTACCAAGCAGACTTAGACTGACTTGGTTCATAGCTTTAAAGGTCCCTCAGATACCAAGGAAAACATGATCATGGACCTGAAACTTTAGTACAATACCTTCAGGGCTAAGGACTCTGAAACTCTCTCTCAAACTTACACGAGATACAAAACCCTTCTAAATGAACTAGCCAATGATGGTGTCACCCTGTCTAAGCATGAGATAAATGTTGGCTTTATCAACAGTCTTCTTGAGAAATGGTTGAACTTCTCTCACAGTCTCAGAAATGCTAACCACATTCAAAATCTTGAGCTTCCTGAAATCTATGGGAAGTTTGTCTATGAAGACAACTTAATCTCAAGGAGATACCCTAATTCAAAGAAGCCTCAAGAGACCAAGAAGCCTCTGACCATTGCACCCATATCTACTAATTTCTATTCTAATGGTGTTGTGCAGGATTTTTAGGAAGACTTTGAGGATGAGGTTGATGAGAGGACCAATGAGAAGTACCTTCATGACTTACAAGTTGAATTTCATGAAAGGCCACTCCTTGCTAACTCAAACGTTTTATCAAAAGAAACAAAAACTTTTCAAACACTAAAGCAAATGATAACACTATGTTTCAAATGTGGCAAAAAGGGTCATTTTGCAAAAGATTGTTTCTCAAAAACCACCTCAGAACCCTCATACAAATTTTCAGGAAACAGTTCTTCTTCAAGAACTAGTAAATTTTAACCTAAAATGCTTCAATCCAGTCAATCTTTCCAAAACAAGACTAAAAAATTTCCACAAAAGGATTTTGAAGCAAAGTATAGAAAGGCTAAGGCCAAACTTGCACTTCTTGAGACTACTTCCTCAAACTCATGGTCACCACAGGTCTCTAAGCCTTCTCGGGCAAAAATAAAGGCCATGTTGCTAAAACATTCGACTGGGAGAAGAAGAAGTATCCTCTGATGATGAAGAAATTCATGTCAGTGCACTGATGGCTCTTTTTAATGATAACAAGTAGGCTGATGAGGCAAAAAGTGAACCGCTTTTAAGGGGTCATTTAAGCCCGAATTCGGGATTATTTGATCAAATATTGCCCTAAATCGTTCATTTTGTCATTTTAGGTACTTTTGGAGAAAATCTAGAAAAGGAAGCATTTTGGACGTTTTTGGAGCATAAAAGTGAAGAAAACGGCAAAGTCTCAATTTTCCTTGTTGGAATAGTACTTGACGGCGTCAAGACTCTCCACATGACGGCGTCAAGAGTTACAAAAGAGGTGAATGTGGAAAATATACGTGACGATCAAGAGAGTTTTTAAGCATAAGAGTTGACGGCGTCACCCAAGGCCGTCAGGGTCAAAACATTAGTGACGGCCCAGAGTATTTCTACACATGACAGCATCACAAATAGATCTAGGCAATACGATTTTATTATGGCGGCGAGTTGACGACGTCACAACCTAACACATGACGCCGTCACGATGTGTAATCTATATATAGTTTTCCAAATTTCATTCATTAGTGTGCACCTTTGAGGGAATAAACCCTAGTCCAAATTTTATCAGCTTTTTAAGGGTTTCAACCCTTTGAATCTTTCATGTTCAATTAAAGATAAGTATTCCTTCAAATCATTCAATATGTCTATGTGTTGTTTGATTATATCTTACGCTTGTCTTCTATTTAACATGCTAGGCTAGATTTCTCTTGTGTTTGCTTAGATGTAGTGAAACCTAGATGTTAATTATGGGTTGATTGTTTGTTTATAGTTGTTATGGATGATTGTATTCGATGTTAGGCTTAAGAAAACTGGTAGACTTCCATTGGTAACTTATTTGAACGTCTTAAGAAACATGATCGGAGGTGTACTACGATTTTTGGTTGTATTTAATACGTAGGAGAATTCTAATGATCTCATGTTATGAGCTTCTAACGGCTCAACATAGGAGTGAAGTAGGATCCTATAGAGTTAGGGAATATTGTACACGGCCCTACGACTAGTATTAAGGAATATTGCCCGTTATCCATGCAATTGTAACAAATTAATCAACCTGTAAAATATATCTAGGGAGTAATGAAACCTAAGTAAACACAACTTTCCTCATTATTGTTTCCACCACACTAGTATAATAGTTTTATTTTTATTTATTTTATTTTATTTTGATTGCATCTTTAGATTAATTGGGTTAGTTGGCTAGCAACTAATTCCGCCCACTCCTACAAAACCCAAAATTTTACTTGCTTTCCATAAAATATATAAATACAAAAAGAATCATCCCTCACCTTTAGACCTAGTTTAGTAGGCTTTCTAATCCTAGTGATACTATTCCTGAGTTGAACGATCAATCCCCCGGTACTTGTCACTATACTATACTACAACGATCAGGTACACTGCCTGGTGGGGCTTGTAAGCTTCTCGAGATCCCTTGAGAGGTAAAACCTGTTGCGAGGGTGCGATCACCACGTATCAAGTTTTTGGCGCCGCAGCCCGGGGAATAGTTATTGTCTTGGTTAGGATTTCTTTTTAATAGGTCTACTTGCTAGATTCCTTTCTAGTAAGATTTTATTTTTATTTTTAGGTTTTCATTAGTCTATCTTATTTCTTTGTTTCCCTTGTTCGTAAACTATCTCGATGGATAACAATAGCATTGATCGTTTGATTCCTGTTATTCGTGTTTTTCGTCTTAGGATTTTCCAAATGCCCCCCCCCCCCCCCCAATCCCTTTAGTGGAAAATGAGAACCCACCTAACCTCTCGCCTAACCATCACTTTGACAATAATTCTTAGATGGGGGAGTCTGACCATGATGATGACCATGGGGCTAGTCCTTTTTACTATTCAGACTCTGATGAGAACCTAGATGATGGTGACGTAATTAATGAGAATAGGATGGAAGATGAAGTGGACCCTCTTTGGTATGTCGACCCTAGAACAAGGATAGAGAATGACAGCTCATTTAATATGCAATTTCCTTGTAAAATTGGATTTAAGAGCGTTGATGCCTACCTCAACTCATCTCTACCAATGAACATAATCTCGCGCAGTGAATACAATAAAATTATGGTAGATGAGTTAGAATACAAAGGAGATAATATTATTGCTAGGGCAATGGCATTGCATGTGTTTGTAGGAAGCTTTGTTTATCTTGTTGAGTTCATGGTTATGGAGAATCTAGGAGAATTTATCGATAGTAAGTTAACCCAAGTTGTGTTTGGAAAACCCTTCAAAAGGTTAACCAACCTTGATGAAAAACTTATGGAAGGGTTAATTACATTCTCGGATGGGAATGAAGATTTTGTTTACCAAATGCCCCGTGCACACCCTAGGTTCAAGGATTATCGCGAATGTTTAGAGCTAAGTGACGACTATAAAAAAGATGAGGCGACTATTAGATGGCTCACCCTAGGGTATGTGAGCATAAGCGACACACGATAACCCATGACCTTGAGTCTAGCTACAAGACTCGTAAATAAAGAAAAGCGCTTCTTGGGAGGCAACCCATGTTTTGTGTGATTTTTAATTGTTTGATTGTTATTTGTTTCCGTATGCATGCTTTATTTTTATTGTTGGTAGATCATGTTTCAAACTAAAATTGTGAAAATGCTTTATTTTGTCGTTTAACTTCGTCTTAACTTCATATGAAGGTATTTTGCAAAAGCTAAGTGTAAGGGGAAACCCAAAATTTGTTTCTAAGAACGAAATTGATCATGATTCGCCACAATATTATATGAACATGTCTATTAGTATTTGTTAGAGTCAAATGCTTCTATCGAGTCATAATGATGTTTTGCAGGATTTTCCAAGAAGTAGGACATAAGTTTTTCCAGAAATTTTCCGGAAACTTAACATAAAGATTTCTGCAAGTCACTTCTGACGGCGTCAGGAGTTAACTCCTGATGGCGTCATGTGTAAAATTCTGGAAATTTTGCGAGTTTTGTTTTTCTAACGGAGTCTTGAAGTTTTTGTTAATTCTTTAATTTTATAAACTCCAGGAAATTTGCAAACATTCATTCCACAAGCATTATATCTTAAATTGCTTTCTAGGACTTGTTAGCATATATAGATTGCCGCCGATTTTACGCGAGGTTGCCTTGATTGTTTTCTCACGTTTAACAGGTTATATATGACAAGAAGATGATTTATATTTATGGAAGGGAAGCTTTGAATGTTCATTTTCATGGAGGAAGATCTAACTTTGTTAACACATTATCCACACCGAACGAATTAGGGGAGTATTTGTTTTCATTCTTTTACCTATTTTACTTTTACATTCTTTAATTGAACATTGGGGACAATGTTCATCCTAAGTGTAAGGGGAGGGTAAATGATGATACCTTATAGGATACAATTGCACTTGAGTTTGTTTGTTCGATAGTAGGTGTGCAATAAAACTAAGAGAAATACTTGTTAGTGCAATTTTAGCGCCAAAAATTAATTTTTTTTACAACATTTAGGAGTGAAACTTTAGCCTTAACAAGCGTCTCATGGATAGGAGTTGTATGACTAGCACAAAACCGTACCATTCAGAAAAATTTTCCACCCAAATATGTGAGGTTCGCCTTTAGACTTGATAGGAAAATCATTTATTATTAGTGCTTATGAGTGTATCGGTAGCATTTGGATTCTAGAACTTGCGTTAGTGATGCATCCCCAGACTGCTAGTGAGACTACATTCGTGTAGTAGGATTTACTACATGATAAGAGGCATTAGGATCACCCTTGTGTTTAAATCCGTATCATAATTACTTGACCATTTAAGTCATATTACTTTACTAGTGATGAGGCGAAAAATGATCCGTTTTTAGGGGGTCATTTAAGCCCGAATTCGAATTTATTTGATCAAATATTGCCCTAAATCGTTCCTTTTGTGATTTTAGGTACTTTGGGAGTGAAATCTGGAAAAGGAAGCAATTCAGAAATTTTTGGAGCATAAAAGTGAAGAAAACGCCAAAGTCTTAATTTTTCATGCTGGGAACAGTAGGTGACGGTGTCAAGAGCAACTCCCTGACGGCGTCAAGAGCAAAATTCCATGATGGTCCAGTAGAGATTTGACGGCGTCATGAAGGTAGGGCATCAAGAATAAAAGTCATGACCGCCTGGATATGATTAAGTCTTGACGGCGTCAAATGTAGATCAAGGCAGTCCGAGAATAGTTTTGGCGGCGAGGTGATGGCGTCACCTAATTGGTCTTGACGCCGTCAAACCCCTTTTCCTATATATAGTTTTCTAATTTTTCACATTAAAGAGAGAAGTTTTTGGGAGAAATCCTAAGTACGCTTTTGGTGTAACTTTACAGGTTTTTCAAGGGTTCCAACCCCTTGATACCTTGCATGAGTAATCAAGATAAGTGTTCCTTTAATTCAATCAATATGTCTATGTGTTGGTTGTCTATATCTTGTTCTTGTCTTAATTCCATCATGCTAGGCTAGATCTATCTTGTGTTTGCTTAGATCTAATGAAACCTAGATGTTGATTATGTGTTGATTACTTGTTTATTCTTGTCTTGGATGAATGATTTATATGTTAGGCTTAAGAAAACTGGCAGATCTCCAATTTGTAACATGCTTGAACGTCTTAAGAAACATGAACCGACACGCACTAGGTCTTTATTGGTTGTATTTAATGCATGTGCCACTGTTTACAATCCCTATAGTTGTGCTGGGCATGGTGTAGGAGGAGATAAGAGCTCATAGAATTGGGGAGTTAAGTGTGCCACCCCATGAATGGTATTAAGGAATACGATCCGTCATCCATGCAATTATAACAAGTAATTAACGTGTAAAAGATGTCTAGGGAGTAGTGAAATCTAAGTAAACACATTTCCTCCAATTACTGCTCACAACTTTAGTATAAATTAGTTTATTTTCATTTTTAGTATTTTATTTTGATTGCATCTTAGTATTGGGTTAGTTGATTAGCAACTAATTCCGCCCAAATCCTTCAAAACCCGAGAATTTTAATTGCTTTCTAAAAAATATAAAAACACAAAAATAATCTCCCCTCATCTTTAGAACTAGTATTTAGGTTTTCTAATCCTAGCGACACTATTCCTAGCTGAACGATCAATCCCCTGGTACTTGTCACTATACTATACTACAACGATCAGGTACACTGCCTGGTTGGGGTTGTAAGCTTCTCAAGATCCCTTGAGAGGTAAAGCCTGGTGCGATTCCCACTCATCAAGTTTTTGGCGCCGCAGCCTGGGGAATAGTTATTGTCTAGGTTAGAAATTCTTTTTATTAGGTCTACTTGCTAGATTCCTTTCTAGTAAGATTTTGTTTTTATTTTTAGGTTTCCCTTAGTCTATCTTATTTCTTTGTGCCTTTGTTCGTAACCACCCAACATCATGGACAACGAGAACATCTTTGAACCCGTCATCCCACCACAACAAAACCCACCACTAGAACCCCTTAGGCCCCGAACCTTAGGAGAGTATTCCTGACCTAGCCACCAAGGCTACCGAAACACCATTGAGCTCACCGGAGCCAATGTGACCCCCTTGCGATCTGACACCATCCGGTTGGTGCAAAGCGGATGTGCATTCCATGGACTTCATTCCGAAGATCCAAACCAACATCTTAAGGACTTTCTCAAAATCGTAGATTCCATAGACCTAGATGTTGCAACTAGAGAGACTACCCATTTACGCCTATTCCAATTCTCTCTACGGGATCAAGCTAGTCAATGGCTTGAGCGTTTACCCGCGGGATCCATCACAACATGTGATGATCTCACCACTCGTTTCCTTGCTCAATTTTTCCCACCGGGGAGAACTACTAAGCTTAGGAATGACATCTTGATGTTCCAACTATGTCAAAATGAATCTCTTTATGAAGCATGGACTCGTTTCAAGGACTTACTCCAAAAAGTCCCTCATCATGGCATAGATCTTTGGCTCCAAGTCCAAATTTTTTATGACCATATCGATATCTCCACGAGGCGAGCCATTGACCAATCGGCCAGTGGTAAGCTACGTGATCTTAGTGCGGAACAATCATGGGAACTCATAGAAGATCTTGTTCTCTATGACAACGAAAGTTGGAATGATCCCCGTGATTTGAACAAAACGGTCAAGGCAATATCTTTGCCTTCGAACAACTCTAGTACTCCCGACCGTAGGATCATGGAACTTGAAGGTCAAGTCAAGTCTCTCATGAAATCTTACGAAGCTCAAAAACCTTCAAGCCAAGTAAGCAGAATCGCTTCTACATGCAAATTATGCAATGGCCCTCATGAGACTCATAACTGCATGGAACTTCCAAAACGTGCTTATAACGAATTCACATCATCACACGTAGGTCAGGGTTCTCGAACTTCTGGCGAGGCCTATGAGGCATGGAAGGATAAACCTAATTTCAGAGGGTACCAAACGCGAAGCGTATCCCTTAATGACTCCTCACCACTCACTTGGTCTGAGCATTTTCCATCACAAGGCATTCCTAGGCAAAGCTGTGAAGATACTTTAAAAAAATTCATTCTATCTCAAGAATTACAGCTCGCTACGCTCGAGGCCAAATTTAGACAACAGCAGGCTGATGTGAACAACAAGATTTGTAATCTGTTAACTACTATCAAAGAGCATGTTGATAATAAGCCCATTCACGTTGATGAGGTTAAATCTGCTACCGTCATGAGTCCACCAACCTCCCCAGTGAAAATAAAAAGTCCTAGCAAGTTATTCAAACACCTATCTCCTAAAGGAAAAGAACCTGTCAACCCCCAAGGACCAATCCACTTCGTAAACACCATCACCACGATATCTGCTTCAACACCCAACCCAACCCAACAACAAACTAACAAATTTAGTCGGACAGCTAAAGATGAGACCTCAAGGGTAGACCATGATTCGGCCGGAAAACCTACCAACTCACCCGAGCAATACACCGCGCAAGAATCCGGCAAACCGGATGAAGGGAAAGAGAAATCGGAAGAACATGAGAGAAATCCAACCATTTTGGGTAAATCTATTATAGAAGAACCCGAGAGAAAAATGGAGGATGTTATTAGTGGGAGTAGCGATAAGACTAAGGAAAGTAACCCTAAAGTCTTCAAGATCCCCTGTGCCATTAAGGAAAAGCTCTTGACCGATAGTCATATAGATCCTAGCTTCCCAGTCAACATAATCCCCCTTTCCCTATACCACGAAACCTTCCCAGAACGCATTGCGTGCGAGAGAGTAGTAGAAAATTTATCAATTAGGATTGGAGAGCTTGTTTACAATACTGACCTCACCGTGGTTGATGACGTGGACCCTCTCACCAATCAAACATTAACCAACCTTGTCCTTGGGACACCATTTATCAATGAATCGGGAGCAATCCTTGATGAGAAAGATGGTAGTGTATTACTCACCAATGGTGTTAGGAAGGTAATTTTTCGTAGGGATAATGAGGAGGTGTATGAGTATCGTCCTTCCCTTGAGGGGAATCTGTATGGGTCAAAGGATGGAGAGTCGGGGAAGATAAGATGGCGTGATCCAAATAATCTCAAAATCCCCTGCGTGATCGGTCATAAGTACTTCGATAACATCTACATTGATGTATTCTTGCCAAAGAATTTTATGTCATTGTTCCATTATAACAATATCTGCAGATGGGGGATGATTTACAAGGGAGAGAAAGTGGTTGGTAAGGATCATGAAATCTAGGTGTTCATAGGAAATATGACATTCACTATGGAATACACGATTGTGGATAACATAGAAGACTATTTCGACCCTAGGTTATCACAAGTAGTTTTTGGAGCACCCTTTTGTGAAATCACTAATTTGATAGTGGATGACTTGAACGGAATCATGACCTTCACTGATGGGATTAGGAGGATTTCA
Organism: Artemisia argyi; assembly: GCA_030686995.1. NCBI lineage: Eukaryota > Viridiplantae > Streptophyta > Magnoliopsida > Asterales > Asteraceae > Artemisia > Artemisia argyi. The sequence goes on from CM060698.1 coordinate 63,913,217, forward strand.
TACCAAACGCCATACAAGAGAAAATACCTTAAGGAAATCGATTGTGACGGGCTTGATAAGATAAGTTCCCAACTTATTTTGTGTGATGAAGATGTTAGGAGAGGGTGTAAAAACATTTCTGATTTATCATGTGGATTCTTTAAGAATGTTAGTAAGCTTGGTTCTAAGTATCGACAAGATGTTTTTGAGTTCGAAGACCTGAAGTACTTGCACTATGAAAGCGATACTGGTTTAGAAGATGACCTAGAGAGTGGAACCAATGATGGTGTCACGTAGTAACCCATGACCTTGAGTCTAGCTACAAGACTCGTAAATAAAGAAAAGCGCTTCTTGGGAGGCAACCCATGTTTTGTGTGATTTTATTTGTTTGTTTGTTATTCGTTTCCGTATGCATGCTTTGTTTTTATTGTTGGTTGATTATGTTTCTCAATTAAAAAGTGGAAATACTTTACTTTGTTGTTTAGCCTATTCTTAACTCCACCTAAAAGTATTTTTGGAAAAGATAAGTGTAAGGGGAAACCCCTAATATGTTTTTAAGAAACAAACCGATCATGATTCTCCACAATATTAAATGAACATGTATATTCGTACTTGTTAGAGTCAAATGCTTGTATTGAGTCATAATGAAGTTTTGCTGGATTTTCTAGGAAGTAGGACCAAGTTTTTTCCAGAAATTTTCCGGAAACTTAACATAAGAATTTCTGCAGGTCAATTCTGACAGCGTCAGGAGTTTACTCTTGACGGCGTCAGGTGTAAAAAATCTGGAAATTTTACCGGTTTTGTTTTTCTAATGGAGTCTTATGGTTTTTGTGAATTATTAAGTTTTATAATCTCCTGGAGATCTGCAAACTTCATTCCACAAGCATTATATCTTATCTTGTTTTCTAGGATTTAGTAACTTATATAGGATGCCGCCGATTTTACGCGAGGTTGTCTTGTCTATTTTCTCAGGTTTTACAGGTTATGTACGACAAGAAGATGATTTATATTCTGGAAGGGAAGCTTTGATTGTTCATTTTCTTGGAGGAAGATTTAACCTGGCCACCTTATTATCCATACCGAGCGAATCAGGGGAGTATTTGATTTCATTCTTTTTACTTTTTCATTTTTACATTCTTTACTTGAACATTGGGGACAATGTTCATATTAAGTGTAAGGGGAGGGTAAAAAGATGATACCTTACATATGCACTTTCGCTTGAGTTTGTTTTGTTTAATGGTAGATGTGTAATAAAACTATGAGAAATACTTGTTAGTGTAATTTTAGCACCAAATTTAAATTTTTTTACAACATTTAGGAGTGAAACTTTAGCCATAGCAAGCGTCTCATGGATAGGAGATTGTATGACTAGCACATAACCGTATATTCAGAAAAATTTTCCACCCAAATATGTGAGGTTCGCCTTTAGATTTGATAGGAAAAGCATTTATTATTAGTGCTTATGAGTGTACCGGTAGCATTTAGATTCTAGAACGTGCGTTAGTGATGCTTCCCGAGACCGCTAGTGAGACTACATTCGTGTAGTAGGATTTACTACATGATAAGAGGCATTAGGATCACCCTTGTGTTAAACCCATATTATAATTACTTGACCATTTAAGTCATATTACTTGGCTAGTTAAGTCAACTAATTTTTCCCACACCCTTAGCGTTGTACTCATTTTTAGTACACGAAACCCCTAGTACACCCCTCCGAGCCTATCTTTTCGTTTCTAACTTTAAGCATTTTACTTAAAGGAAGAATTTGTTACACCCCACTTAAATGTACAACCAAATCGCCTTAGCGTTCCGTGTATGCGCTCATTTTTAGTGCATTATTGTTATTTGTTAAACCCTAAGTTAACTTTCTAATTGATTACATGGTTGCTAAGTCGAGTCATATCCTTGTACATATTGTTTTGGGACGATTGGGACTCATGGGTAAAGTACTTGTTTATGGAGTAATGGGGAAGAACATCATATATTACCCCCATATGTGCGTTAATCTTAAAAGTGCTCCAAGTGTTTTGATTTTCTTAATTCGAGTCATTAGATTAGTTTAATGTAAAGTATGTAAAGATTCAAGTGTAAGGGGAATTTTCATTCCCTACGATATATTATTTTGGATTGTAGGGTAAGAGTAATTCAAAAAAAAAAAAAAAAAAAAAAAAAAAAAAAAAAATCGAAAAAATCAAGAAAAAAATAGAAAAAAAAAAGAGAAAAAACATACGGACTACCATCCCTTTTTATTCTATGTTCATTTTATGTTTTTGTTATTTTTCATTTATTAGCTTAAGTCGAGTCTAGTCTTGGCTTAGCAACGCCATATTGTACATGTAATTAACCAAGATTGTTAACTCGCCACCAGTAAAACTTCCTTTATCCAACAAAACCGTGTATTTCATATCCCTACACCTAACGTTACAACCCTTTAAAAGACCTCTTTGATAGTTTATCTTAGGTGCTTACGCCATGTGGTGGAGGTTTGATCTTTTCCCAAGCCTATGGTAATCTATTTTGCTATGACAGGTAGTGAGAGATATATTCCGTTTCCATATTGTAATTTATACTTTATTACACCCGAGAGATGTGAGTATCTAAACACTATTTGTGAGGTGCTAGTGTATGACCTCCGTGCTTGTCTATTGGTCTTTAGTGGAATGATTATTTGTTGTAATTACTTTTATATTAGTGTTACATGACCCCTAACTTGTCTTTTTAGTAGAATAAAAGCGCATTTGCTTGAGGACAAGCAAATCTCAAGTGTAAGGGTATATGATGAGGCGAAAAATGATCCGTTTTTAGGGGGTCATTTAAGCCCGAATTCGAATTTGTTTGATCAAATATTGCCCTAAATCGTTCCTTTTGTGATTTTAGGTACTTTGGGGACTGAAATCTGGAAAAGAAAGCAATTTGGACGTTTTTGGAGCATAAAAGCGAAGAAAACGCCAAAGTCTTTATTTTCCATGCTGGGAACAGTATGTGATGGTGTCAAGAGCAAAATTCCATGACGGTCCAGTAGAGATTTGACGGCGTCATGAAGGTAGGGCGTCAAGAGTAAAAGTCATGACGGCCTGGATATGATTAAGTCTTGACGGCGTCAAATGTAGATCAAGGCAGTCCGAGAATAGTTTTGGCGGCGAGGTGACGGCGTCACCTAATTGGTCTTGACGCCGTCAGACCCCTTTTCCTATATATAGTTTTCTAATTTTTCACATTAAAGAGAGAAGTTTTTGGGAGAAACCCTAAGTACGATTTTGGTGTAACTTTACAGGTTTTTCAAGGGTTCCAACCCCTTGATACCTTGCATGAGTAATCAAGATAAGTGTTCCTTTAATTCAATCAATATGTCTATGTGTTGGTTGTCTATATCTTGTTCTTGTCTTAATTCCATCATGCTAGGCTAGATCTATCTTGTGTTTGCTTAGATCTAATGAAACCTAGATGTTGATTATGTGTTGATTACTTGTTTATTCTTGTCTTGGATGAATGATTTATATGTTAGGCTTAAGAAAACTGGCAGATCTCCAATTGGTAACATGCTTGAACGTCTTAAGAAACATGAACCGACGCGCACTAGGTCTTATTGGTTGTATTTAATGCATGAGCCACTGTTTACAATCCCTATAGTTGTGCTGGGCATGGTGTAGGAGGAGATAAGAGCTCATAGAATTGGGGTGTTAAGTGTGCCACCCCATGAATGGTATTAAGGAATACGAACCGTCATCCATGCAATTATAACAAGTAATTAACGTGTAAAAGATGTCTAGGGAGTAGTGAAATCTAAGTAAACACATTTCCTCCAATTACTGCTCACAACTTTAGTATAAATTAGTTTATTTTCATTTTTAGTATTTTATTTTGATTGCATCTTAGTATTGGGTTAGTTGATTAGCAACTAATTCCGCCCAAATCCTTCAAAACCCGAGAATTTTAATTGCTTTCTAAAAAATATAAAAACACAAAAATAATCTCCCCTCATCTTTAGAACTAGTATTTAGGTTTTCTAATCCTAGCGACACTATTCCTAGCTGAACGATCAATCCCCCGGTACTTGTCACTATACTATACTACAACGATCAGGTACACTGCCTGGTGGGTGTTGTAAGCTTCTCAAGATCCCTTGAGAGGTAAAGCCTGGTCCGATTCCCACGTATCAACTAGTAAAGTCAATTAATTTTCCAACAACTTAGCGTTGTACTCATTTTTAGTACACGAAACCCCTAGTACACCCCTTCGAGCCTATCTTTTCGTTTCTAACTTTAAGCATCTTACTTAAAGGAAGAATTTGTTACAAGCCACCCAAATGTGCAACCAAATCGCCTTAGCCTTCCGTGTATGCACTCATCTTTAGTGCATTATTGTTACATGTTTAAACCCTTAGTTAATTATCTAATTGATCACATGGTTGCTAAGTCGAGTCATATCTTGTACATGTTGTTTTGGGACGATTGGGACTCATGGGTAAAGCACTAGTGTTATGGAGTAATGGGGAAGAACATCATATATTACCCCCATATGTGCATTAATCTTAAAAAGTACTCCAAGTGTTTTGATTATCTTAATTCGGGTCATTAGATTAATTTATTGTAAAGTATGTAAAAATTCAAGTGTAAGGGGAATGTACATTCCCTATGATATATTATTTTGGATGGTAGGGTAAGAGTGTATGCGAAAAAAAAATCGAAAAATTAAGAAAAAGAAAAAAAATAGAAAAGGAAAAGAGAAAAAACACACGGATTACCATCCCATTTCATTCTATGCTTGTTTTATGTTTTGTTATTTTTGATTTATTAGCTTAAGTCGAGTCTAGTCTTGGCTTAGCAACGCCATATTGTACATGTAATTAACCAAGATTGTTAACTCGCCACCAGTAAAACTTCCTTTATCCAACAAAACCGTGTATTTCATATCCCTACACCTAACGTTACAACCCTTTAAAAGACCTCTTTGATAGTTTATCTTAGGTGCTTACGCCATGTGGTGGAGGTTTGATCCTTTCCCAAGCCTATGGTAATCTATTTTGCTATGACAGGTAGTGAGAGATATATTCCGTTTCCATATTGTAATTTATACTTTATTACACCCGAGAGATGTGAGTATCTAAACACTATTTGTGAGGTGCTAGTGTATGACCTCCGTGCTTGTCTATTGGTCTTTAGTGGAATGATTATTTGTTGTAATTACTTTTATATTAGTGTTACATGACCCCTAACTTGTCTTTTGAGTAGAATAAAAGCGCATTTTCTTGAGGACAAGCAAATCTCAAGTGTAAGGGTATATGATGAGGCGAAAAATGATCCGTTTTTAGGGGGTCATTTAAGCCCGAATTCGAATTTATTTGATCAAATATTGCCCTAAATCGTTCCTTTTGTGATTTTAGGTACTTTGGGAGTGAAATCTGGAAAAGAAAGCAATTCGGATGTTTTTGGAGCATAAAAGTGAAGAAAACGCCAAAGTCTTAATTTTCCATGCTGGGAACAGTAGGTGACGGTGTCAAGAGCAAAATTCCATGACGGTCCAGTAGAGATTTGACGGCGTCATGAAGGTAGGGCGTCAAGAGTAAAAGTCATGACGGCCTGGATATGATTAAGTCTTGACGGCGTCAAATGTAGATCAAGGCAGTCCGAGAATAGTTTTGGCGGCGAGGTGACGGCGTCACCTAATTGGTCTTGACGCCGTCAGACCCCTTTTCCTATATATAGTTTTCTAATTTTTCACATTAAAGAGAGAAGTTTTTGGGAGAAACCCTAAGTACGATTTTGGTGTAACTTTACAGGTTTTTCAAGGGTTCCAACCCCTTGATACCTTGCATGAGTAATCAAGATAAGTGTTCCTTTAATTCAATCAATATGTCTATGTGTTTGTTGTCTATATCTTGTTCTTGTCTTAATTCCATCATGCTAGGCTAGATCTATCTTGTGTTTGCTTAGATCTAATGAAACCTAGATGTTGATTATGTGTTGATTACTTGTTTATTCTTGTCTTGGATGAATGATTTATATGTTAGGCTTAAGAAAACTGGCAGATCTCCAATTGGTAACATGCTTGAACGTCTTAAGAAACATGAACCGATGCGCACTAGGTCTTATTGGTTGTATTTAATGCATGAGCCACTGTTTACAATCCCTATAGTTGTGCTGGGCATGGTGTAGGAGGAGATAAGAGCTCATAGAATTAATCTTAAAAAGTACTCCAAGTGTTTCGATTATCTTAATTCGGGTCATTAGATTAATTTATTGTAAAGTATGTAAAAATTCAAGTGTAAGAGGAATGTACATTCCCTATGATATATTATTTTGGATGGTAGGGTAAGAGTTTATGCGAAAAAAAAATCGAAAAATTAAGAAAAAGAAAAAAAAATAGAAAAAGAAAAGAGAAAAAACACACGGATTACCATCCCATTTCATTCTATGCTTGTTTTATGTTTTGTTATTTTTGATTTATTAGCTTAAGTCGAGTCTAGTCTTGGCTTAGCAACGCCATATAGTACATGTAATTAACCAAGATGATTAACTCGCCACCAATAAATATTGCCTTTATCCAACAAAACCGTGTATTCCGTATCCCTACACCTAATGTTATAACCCTTCAAAAGACCTCTTTGATAATTTATCCTAGGTGCTTACGCCAAGTGGTGGAGGTTTGATCCTTTCCCAAGCCTATTGTGATATATACTTTATTACACCCGAGAGATGTGAGTATCTAAACACTATTTGTGAGGTGCTAGTATATGACCTCCGTGCTTGTCTTTGGTTTTTAGTGAAACAATTATTTGTTGTAATTACTTTTATATTAGTGTTAAATGACCCCAAACTTGTATTTTAATTAGAATAAAAACACATTTGCTTGAGGACAAGCAAATCTCAAGTGTAAGGGTATTTGATGAGGCGAAAAGTGAACCGCTTTTAAGGGGTCATTTAAGACCGAATTCCTAATTATTTGATCAAATATTGCCCTAAATAGTTCATTTTGTCATTTTAGGTACTTTTGGAGAGAAATCTGGAAAAGGAAGCAGTTTGGACGTTTTTGGAGCATAAAAGTGAAGAAAACGGCAAAGTCTCAATTTTCTTTGCTGGAACAGTAGCTGACGGTGTCAAGACTCTCCACATGATGGAGTCAAGAGTTACAAAAGAGGTGGATGTGGAAAATACACGTGACGATCAAGAGTGTTTTTAAGCATAAGAGTTGACGGCGTCACCTAAGGCCGTCAGGGTCCAAACATTAGTGACGGCCCAGAGTATTTCTACACATGACGGCGTCACAAATAGATCTAGGCAATACGATTTTATTATGGCGGCGAGTTGACGGCATCACAATCTAACACATGACGCCGTCACGATATGTAATCTATATATAGTTTTCCAAATTTCATTCACCAGTGTGCAACTTTGAGGGAATAAACCCTAGTCCAAATTTTATCAGCTTTTCAAGGGTTTCAACCCTTTGAATCTTTCATGTTCAATTAAAGATAAGTATTCCTTCAAATCATTCAATATGTCTATGTGTTATTTGATTATATCTTACGCTTGTCTTCTATTTAACATGCTAGGCTAGATTTCTTTTGTGTTTGCTTAGATGTAGTGAAATCTAGATGTTAATTATGGGTTGATTGTTTGTTTATAGTTGTTACGGATGATTGTATTCGATGTTAGGCTTAAGAAAACTGGCAGACTTCCATTGGTAACTTGCTTTGGTTTTATTTAATGCGTAGGAGAATCTAATGATCCCATGTTAGGAGCTTCTAACGGCTCGACATAGGAGTGAAGTCGGATCCTATAGAGTTATGGAATATTGTACACGGCCCTACGACTAGTATTAAAGAATATGACCCGTCATCCATGCAATTGTAACAAATTAATCAACCTGTAAAAGATATCTATGGAGTAATGAAACCTAAGTAAACACAACTTTCCTCATTATTGTTTCCACCACACTAGTATAATAGTTTTATTTTCATTTATTTTATTTCATTTTGATTGCATATTTAGATTAATTGGGTTATTTGGCTAGCAACTAATTCCGCCCACTCCTCCAAAACCCGAGATTTGACTTGATTTCCATAAAATATAAAAATACAAAAAGGAATCATCCCTCACCTCTAAACCTAGTTTAGTAGGCTTTCTAATCCTAGCGACACTATTCCTGAGTTGAACGATCAATCCCCCGGTACTTGTCACTATACTATACTACAACGATCAGGTACACTGCCTGGTGGGGGTTGTAAGCTTCTCGAGATCCCTTGAGAGGTAAAGCCTGTTGCGAGGGTGCGATCCCCACGTATCATTAGCTGTTGGGAAAAATCACACAAGAAATGGAGAATAGGTTGGCATCACCATGAGTAGGGTAAACATCTTACTTTCTATGGATGATGATTTTGATTGGCAGTCATACTTGAATTATATTAATGTTGATCTTAAGTATGTTGAAGAGCAAAGATTGAACCAGTTTTCAAAATACAACGAACAAAGCTTTGAATTAAACAAGTGTAGAGATGAACTTCTTGCTTTAAATCAAGCTAAACTTGAAAGTGTCACACTACAATTCAAAACTCAGAACTTGTAAAACAAAATCATGCTCTTCAGGAAGAACTTAAGAAAGAAAAGGCTGTCACTGAAACTTGGACTCAGAAAAACCCCATGCTTTATGAAACTATGAGTCTCCTACCTAGTACCAAGAAAAACCCCATGATATAGGATCCTGTTATGCATGGTATGCAAAAAGGAAGATCACAGGACTTCTGATCACATATCTTACCTTACCTCTCTGAGTGCTTAGGCAAACTATAAAGCTCAGACTCATAAGTATGCCTCAGCATCAAAACAATCCAAGCTGAAGGCTAAGCCTTTCAAACCATGTCCACACTTTTGATTCAATGACCATCATCCTTATGAATGTCTCATGTATCCCTGTTGTGATATATGTGGAGATCCCTCCCATGATGCATCAGGACATGACCAGGTCATTCATGCTAGGAGAGGACTGACAACCAACACATCTCAGTCAATTGAGTCCTCCTCCACATCTAAGTGTAAGATTTGTGGAAGTACTATTCACTCCACCACTAACCATGAGTCCATTGCAAAGTTCAAAAAGTCCATTAAACCCAAGCCCACTAAGAAGTGGGTTAACAACAAAAACTAACCTAATTTACTATTTGTGCAGAAACATACCAGGGAACCTGTTTGGCATCTAGATAGTGTATGCTTAAGGAATGTGACTGGTATGAAGCAATATCTACACAAATATGTTGAAGAACCAGGACCCAAGGTAGTATTTGGTGATAACTCATCATGTCCCAATGAAGGTTATGGTTAAGTAAACTGCAACGGTATAGTCTTTATAAGAATAGCTTATGTTAATGGTCTTAAGTACAATCTCATCAGTGTTAGTCAACTATGTGATGCAAAGTACATAATTTAGTTTGATGATAAGAGAGGAACCATCTTTAATGCCAACAAAGAAGTTGTGTTGATTACTCACAGGAGGGATGATTTCTATGTACTAGATATGTCATCCATCACCCAGAATGGGACTTTTCTCTTCACTAAGGCAAGTGAAATAATCAACTGGCTATGGTATAAAAGACTCTCTCATCTCAATTTCAAAAACATCAACAACCTAGCCAAACAGAACAAGTTCTTGGCCTTCCATCCCTGGTGTTCACAAAAGACAAACCTTATTAAGCTTGTGGAAAAGGAAAACACCACTAGGCCTCATTCAAAACAAAACAAAACTTCTCCATCAAAAGCTGTCTTCATCTTCTTCACGTGGATCTCTTTGGACCTGTCTGTCCAATGTTAACTCATCATGAGAAGTATACCCTGGTCATTGTGGATACATACTCAAGATACACTTGGGTTTACTTCCTGACCAAAAAGAGTCAGGCAGCTGAAACTATCATGTCCTTTGGCAGAAACATTGAAAATCAAAATGATGTCAAAGTCAAACAAATAAGAACTGACAATGGTACTGATTTTAGAAACCAGGACCTAGAGTGTTTTTGTGATGAGAAAGGCATTTCTCAGAACTTCTCTTCTCTCTACACTCCTGAACAAAATGGAGTGGATGAAAGGAAGAATAGGACACTCATTGGGCTGCAAGAACCATGTTGAATGGCTCAGTCCTCTCAAAATACTTTTGGACTGAAGCAGTCAAAACATCTTGTTATACTCAGAATAGGTCCATTATTGTGAAAAGGCATAATAAAACTCCTTATGAGATATTCAAAGGAAGGATCCCTAACATCAGCTCCTTTCATATGTTTGGGTGTCCTGTGTTTATTCATACCCATAAGGATCACTTAGGCAAATTTGATGCCAAGGCTGATGATGGATACTTCCTAGGATATTCTCTTGTCTCTAAAGCCTTCAGGTTGTTTAACACTAGGAGACAAAAGACTGAAGAAACTTTTCACATAACCTTTGATGAGAGCACTAAAGCCATCAGGTTCTCTAATACATCAGTGGAAGAAATTGGAATTGATGATTCGTCAAGATACCCTCTTGATGAATACCTTCCTGAAAATAATTCTGCCACTCAATACCAAGTTGATGGAGATATCTCATACTACATCATTTCTCACGATATTCCACATCCAAACATCAGTGAGTTCATTGAAACCCAACAAGTCTCAAATGAGATTACCCACACTGAACCAAATATTCAGGAACCTACTGATCAAATTGTTTAAATGGAGGGCACTGAAGATCAAAACCTTGAGGTACCTCAAGCATCAGTGATTGAACCTACTCCACCACCAAATCAAGCTTCTATAAGTTCTAACTCATATTCTAGACCTCAGGATAGTTGGATAAAGTCCAAAACAATTGAGCTTATGAACATCATTGGTGAGCCTACTAAAGGCATGCTTACCAAAAGCATGGCTGCTAAACTCAAAGCAGCCTCAGCCAATGTATGCCTCTATGTTGACTTCCTCTCTGAGATAGAACCCAAGAGTGTCAAAGAAACCCTGAAACATCCAAGTTGGGTCTGGGCCATGCAAGATGAACTTGAAAATTTGATAGAAACAAAGTTATGACTCTAGTTGAATGCCCCCAGGGTGTTTATGTCATTGGCATGAAATGGGTCTTCAAGAACAAGAATGATGAAAATGGCACAGTCATCAAAAATAAAGCAAGACTTGTTGCAAAAGGATATAATCAGCAAGAAGGCATTGATTATGAGAAAATCTTTGCACCTGATGCTAGAATGGAAACCGTCAAGATCTTCCTAGCATATGCAACATACATGAACTTCAAGGTTTACCAAATGGATCTAAAAAGTGTTAGGTTTGTGGATAAATATTAATAAGTATATGTCTAGAATCGAACCCGAGACCACGAGATTGCACATGTTACGAATGAGAGTTAATGATCAATAATTAACATGTATAAAATGTTATATATCTTTAATTATTTAAACACTAAATATTGACTAACGGGCGTTAGTACTTAACGGTCATTAAATAAAAGGACTAGAATGTAAATAAGAGCCAAGAGGATCCAGAAGACCCTCCTTGGGCTTATGGTCGGTTTTTGGGAGGATTAGGGGAATCCCTAACTCACTCAAACTTGGTCACCAAGTTACAATTAGTATATAAACACATCAAGGGTTATTAGTTTTTGACTCTTGTACACATAACCCTAAAAAGTGTTTTTCTTTTCTTTCTTTTGGTGATATACGATCGACCAAACAAACCCTTAGGGTTTCTTGATCGATTTTTGTAATACAAAAATCATAGTGTTTTCTTGATCTAGCAATCACATTAATTCATTATTAATTCGTGTGTACAAGAACGTGGTAATTACTCAATATAGTAATTATCTTGGATCGATTAACAAAATGGTAAGGGGTTAATCATTGATCCTTATAAAACCTAATTAGGGTTCATCTATAATTGAAGGTTTATTGAAGTGATTCTTGTTTATCTAGAATCCAAAGGTACGTTCTTGATTATGTTTATGTTAATCTTTTATGTGTTATAATTGATCCTTCGCTTCCGCATATGTGTTTACTTGTTTTTATGATTGTCATGATTTACATATTCTAACAGTGGTATTACGAGCTTGCTATAACATGTAATTTATTACATAAGAAACGAATTTTGATTGTTTTAGATACATGTTTAGTCATTTTTTTAGATCAAGGGTTTATATATTTCTTAACCCTTATAAATATGGGGAGGGGGGGCCGCGAATATTCCTTCATCCAAATTAGGGTTTGTGATTAATATTAATTGGATTAGAACACCTAGGATGGGGACATGTTTATGTGTTACCTAATTGGTAATTGTTATGCATGAATCCGTGACGAAACAAGCATGTTAGTCATGGATTAATTGATTGTTTATTGTTTGTTTTGGTTTATCACATGTAATTATTAGACAGATCTAAAATTGGGGAAGACCTCAATTATTAAAATCAATTTATGTGCTATGTGGTGTGTGATTAACTATGGCCTACGCAATTGATTCGTCAATGTATGTGGCTCACTTCCTTCAAGAAGGGAAGGCATTAGTTGATTATATGCATATTGGAAACCTAGAATTGATTTGATTAGGGTTTATCTAATCAAGCTTGCATGTGGTTAATTGTTTCATTGATGAGTGCTCAAACACTCATCATTTTTGGTCAAATCTGAGCTGCAAAACATTTAAAGACACTCAAAAATGCATCAAAATACTGAAAATATTCTAGGGATTGTGTGTTATATGTTTTAGATGCAAAATGAGTAAAAATAGATGAAAAACAAACAAAGTTTGCATAATTGGCAGTTTCAGTCCCCCAAGTTTCAAAACTTGTCAAAATTAGTCCCTATGCATTTATTTTGAAAGATAAGTCAACCCAAGTCCTTTAAAAATCAAAATTTATCAAAAATGGTCTTTGGGTAAAAAGTTTTGAAAGTTTACAAGTTTGGCCCCTCGAGTTTCAAACTTGGCAAAATCAGTCCCCGATTGTTTAATTTTGGAAAATAAGAATTCTAAGTCCTTTGGGAATCTAAATGTGGCAAGAATGGTTCTGGGATTATTTATGAGACTTGGCAGGAATGGTCCCTGAAAAATCAGAAAGTAACACAAATGGTCCTTGTAATTTTCTTAACTAATACAAACCTTATGGACCCTTTGTCTTTTACAAACCCACCCAATACTCACCCCTGATCCACAACACCCCCAAGACCAATCACCAAGCCCATTTTACGAATAATAAAACACGGGGTTTGACCCCGTTTGACCCTCCTCTTTCCCCTCTACCACAACCTGCTACCAGCCCCCCTCATCATTACCCCTACAACCTGCCATCACCCACCCTACTCTCACCTTCCCCACTCAATTGCCCCTCCTCATTTAATACACCAACCCTCCTCATTAATTGCCGCACCTACCAAACCAACCTCCACCCAACTGCCAAAAGTACTTTCCCGTCAAAAAACCAATTGTAGGCTGAGATCAATTTGAAGTATCCAACGGCTGAGAAGAGAAGTGGGAAAGACAGAGAAAGTACCCTTGGTCTATAAAAGAGAAGAAAAGAAGCAGTATGAGAGGAGTTAGTTTTTAGTAGTAGTAGAATAGAGATTAGTAGTTAAATTTATGTAATCTTCCCTTGTATTTTTCCTTTCATATTTTTTAAATTGCAATTGTATTTCAGTATCCTTAAGTTAATTGAAGTATCATTTAAGTTTTAAGAAATTTCAAACTTTTACTTAATTTTCCAATTCTTTCAAATTGTTGTTATTTGTCTTCATTTATACTTAGCTTGTTCTCAGAAGCTCATTTAAAATCTTTAAAAGCTCTTTGAGGTTAAAGAAATCAAAAACTCAGAAAAAGAAAAGAAAAAGATAAATACAAAGAAAATCAAAAATAAATAAAAAATGGTAGTTCAAGGGTATTGAAGCAGAGCAAAGATGCTTGGCATTTGGTTTAGAGTTCTATGGGGAGCTTAGGGTTGTATTTAAGTACTTGGTCACTTTGGTTCTGAGCATAGATCCTTTGTAAGTAATTTTCTAATTTCTTTTTGCTTATGTACTGTAGCATAACTAATTCACTGCTATTATTGTTTACTCACTACTCTCCTTGCTTAGTTATGTTAATTAGTTGTTACATGTTCCATTAAAGCTCAATTGCTTGTCAAATTAGTTGTTTTTAAAATAATTATCATTTGACTGTCAAAATTAGCCTTTACTGCTTAATTGAGTTCTTGTTGTTCTTGGTGTTTATTTAGTGTTCCATCAGCATTTGTTAAGTTTCTTTAATCTATTTTAAGTGTTAAATTAGTAGGTTATAGGTTAGAATTTGTAGTTGTAGTGTGATCCAAACTTTAAAGGGTTGTTTGGTTTAAACTTGTCTGGTGTGATCTTGTGGGAAATCTGTCTTGTTCTTTGCATTTTTAGTCTACAATATGGTATAATAGGTCATAATAATCATAATATTGGTGGTTCATTAAGCAGAAAGTCAAGATAGTCTTTTAACTATCATTCTGTTTAACTATTTAGGTTTTAAGGAATCATAATCTGTAATCTAGTCTAAAACTTGTTAAAATTCTTTGAATCAGTTTCATTTTAGGGTAATATAACTAATTTAGTGTTGGGAACATACTTTTGTATTTAGTCAAGTCTTGGTCATTACCTTTTGTAATAGGTTGCTTAGTTATTTATTTCATTATGTTTAAGTTACTAGGCTTAGGTATTAATGTCCAACGGGCCTTGAAGCCCACGTTTTAGAAGAATGAGGGAGGAAGGGAGTGTTGCCCTACTCCTCCCCTATATATACTAAGCTTGTGTAACCTTGAATATTGTTGGTTATTTGAACATCTTAATGAAACTTTAGTTCTTTCACTCTTCATAATCTTATAATCAACCATCTCTTATTCTCATCTTATTTCTTATACTTGTGTTTACAAAATGGTGACCTAACAAGTGGTATCATTCGCCTAATAGAGATTGAAGTGAAGTTTCTATTGTTAACGTGGGATTTAGGTGGTTTTCTTCATATTTTTGCTTGTTTCTTTGTTTCTTTCACTCAAATCTTGAAGCTTGGACAAGTTTTAAGGTTGTTATAGTGATTAGAAGCTTAGATTTTGCATAAAGTTTTGATCTTTTAAGGTTTTTTCTACTTATTCTTCTATTTTATTGAATTTTGTAGCTTCTTTGATTTTAGAAAACGTGTTTTTGGTAGCTAAATCTCTCATTTTAGTGTTTTCTAAGTGTTGGTGAAGTTACTTGATCAAAAGAACCTTATTTCTAGGCGTTTTTTCTTCAAAAATTTGAGTTTTTTCAACTTTCTAGTCATCCTACGCGTAAGATTTTCGCATAGTACAAAAATATAGCTGTCAACAGTACTTTGTGGTCAGTCTACGCATAAGTTTTGCCAAAAAACCCCATTCCTATGCATAACATTGGATTCTACGCATAAGTTCTACGCAGAAGTTAGATCCTACGCAGAAGTTGATTTCCTACGCCTAAGTTTCTACGCAGAAGTTAGATCTTACGCATAAGATTATATCTTACACGTAAGTTTCTTCAGTCTACGCGTAAGTTCCTTTCAAGGGTCTTCTCTTTGTGCTACGGTGACTCAGTACTTCCCTAGCTTGGATAAGTTAGTGGAATACTTCGACTACGGATATCTTTCAAGCTTGGATAAGTTTGAAAGATTTGTTTGGTCTTTGAACCTTACGCATAAAACTCTTACGCATAAGCTTAAAACTTACGCATAAGGAAAATCTTACGCATAACTCACAAGTTTACGCATAAGATCAACCTTTACGCGTAACTTTGAAGTCTACGCATAAGTTCAGTATTACGCGTAAGATTTCATCTTTGCCTTAGGATTCTTAAATCTTAACCAAAGGAACTTTCATTTCAATCTTCTACAAGATCCATTATTACACAAGTGTTCTAAGATGTCTCAACCACCACATTACTACTTCTCTAATCCTCAGCAACCACAATATCTCATGATGCAATAACATCAAATCATTCCTCAACAACAACCATATCAAATGTCACAACAAAACACTCAGTTTTCCTCCAAACAACCTCACTGGTTTGATAGAATGTGTGAAGTTATTACAACTCAACAATCCAGACATGAGGCAGGATCACTTGAAACACCTCCAATGCTAACACCTGGGAATGTTCAGTGGTCAAGTCGATTCTTACGATTTCTTGAACTAAAGAAACCTCATGGGAAATTCTTGAAACAAGTGATACTTGAAGGACCATTTGAGTGGCCAACAAGACTTGAAATTGGTGATCCAACTGCTGATCCTCTACGTGCTCCTGCAGAGAAACCTGTTCCAGAATCTCAACTCACAGAGGAACAGAAATACCATCGTGAAGCTGATGAATATGCAATGGCATATATACTTCAAGGAATAGCTAATCCAATTTATCGAAGTGTCGATGCTCAGAAAATAGCCAAAGTTATGTGCGAACATGTTCATCTCCTAATGGAAGGCACTCAATTGAACAAAGATGATATGGAATCCAAACTCTATATGGAATACACTAACATCACAATTGAACCAGGAGAGTCACTTGAATCCTACTATCATCATTTCACTAATGTGGTAAATGATTTGGAACGACACAAAATTACAGTACCAAGGATCGTAGTGAACTCAAAATTTGTCGGTAGTCTTGGTCCGGATTGGCATAAATATGTGACATTCGTTCGACAAACCAAAAATCTTCATGATGCACCATATGGATTGTTGTATGATTTTTTGAAACACCATGAACCTGAAGTGGTAAAAGATCGAGCTCTTCGAGGAGGATACTTACCATCACCAACACCAAATTCTTTGGCACTTGTAGCTCAATCTCTCTATGCTCCACCACCAATGTCAAATCATGCATATGTTCAAGAGCAAAACTACTTCAGTTATCCACAATCTTCTACCTCAAACCAAATGGTTCCTTATGATTCATCTCCACAGAATACTTCTACTCAACTTGTTCCATACAACAACAATGGTACAGTGTATTACTCAAACTCCAATGAAGATGATGATGAGGAGTTTAATACATTGAATCAGGGACTTGCTCTTATTGCTCGTGCTTTTAGCAAATTCTCAGACAAAACAAACAACCGTCAACGTTCATCTTCTAACACAAGGAATCAAGCTGTTGTACATGATGGAAGGGTTGAAATTCAGAATCGTAACTTTGGTCGATCAGGTTCAGGAGGTTCTTTAGGAAATTTTGGCAATGGTCAGAGGTTTAATAACAATGGAGGGTTCAGGAACAACTCAGGTCCTTCTTAGCAAAGGTCTGAACCAGTTGAAACTAGGAACTCAAACTTTGGGAATGCAGTGTGGTGTTATAACTGTAATGAAAAAGGTCATATAGCAACAACATGTCCTAAAACCGAGAACTCGGGGTAGTAAGTTTCACAAGCAGGCATTACTTATGGCTCTCCAAGATGAAAAAGATGGACATTTCACTGAGCAGGAGAACAATTTCATGGCAAATGTGAACAATGATGATGACATGGAAGATCTGGAAGCTAATGCAGCTATAATGCTTATGACCAACATGCAGGAACTTCAGTTTAATGATTCAGGTCCAGTGTATGACACTGACGGCTTGTCTCAGGTACATGACCTTAATGCATGCCTAATACATGACATAGCCGCACCTTCTGCTTCTGAATCAGATATGGTGCAAGTTGTTCCGTCTGACTCATCTTCATCTTCTCAAGCAGATGAACAAATAAGCACAGTTGTCATATTTTATGATGACACAGTTGTTTCATTTGATGATCATATTGAGAATGATAAACATGATCATATAGAACAACATGAACCATCGTTTGATCCAGACCCTGACCTCATATTGTTATCCCAACAACTGAACGCTCAACAATTGCAAATCATAAAATGCAACGAGAAAAACAAAGCCTTAAAAGAAACAAATGTGTCACTTGCAAGAGATATTGAGTGCTATAAAATACAACTTTCAAATCAGGAAGACAGGATTAAACACGCAAAAAGTTTTGAAAAAGCTTTTCAAGAATCTTTCAACAAAGAGCAAGATCTTCAGCATAAAATGCAAGATTTAATTGAGTCAAACGGAAAGTTGGTTTCAAAACTAGAAAGTGAAAAGTGTGAACTTCAAACACAAGTTGAACAACTTCAAAAAGTACTTTCAAAAACAGAAACAGAATTGTCAATTTGCAAAACGGATTTTTGTGAACATAAAATACGAAAAAGGAAGTATATCAATAAATTAATCGGTGAGATCTTTGATCTTGAAAAACAACTCAAAGAATTTCGTAACGTTATTTACAAAACCGGGGGCTCCGTCACAATAATTCATAAATTTACTTTAAAACCGAGACCCGATAAAGGATTTGCACTTGGTGATTTCAAATCAATGTTTCTTCACACAGCATTCAAAGAAATTCCTAAAATTTACAGTATGGACCATTTGCTTGATAATACGATTGTGCGTACTGTTGTTTATGATACCGAGGAAGAGGAAGAACTTGAAGAAGAGAGTCGATAAAAAATGAGTCAAGTTGAATATTGGAAACCATATGATTATTCAAAAGCTCCTCATATTTCCAAATCGTTTGTTCCTCAAAAGGAATTACCTGAGAAATCATGGTATGTCACTGAGTCATATGTTTCATCTTCTAATGCGGCCCCTGTCCAAACTGTAGCACAAATAAATGGTCCTTTACCATCCTCTGGTGAAGTTACACCTTTACCAAAAAGTTGTCATGTCTTACATTATTACAAAACTTTTATGGAAGACATCGAAATTTTGGAGGAAACAATTGAACGTAATTCTGAAATAAAAATTGAAATTTTTCAATCTGCTTACTAGCGAGAAAAGAGAGATATTTTTCAAAAAACAAATGTTGCCAATTGTCAAACACCTCCGTCTATGTGCTACACGTTGGGAACAGGAACTTCAAAACGAAGTCAAAACAATGATAAATGTTTTCAACTCAACTGAAAATGCGATTTGGTTCAAAAGCAAAGAAATAGAATTTTAAAAGATGATGCTGATCGACTCTTGGAACAAGTTCTCAATGCTGATATTTTGTCTGTTGTCATGAATGATCTCTATAAATCTGGTACTTCTATGCTTATGGATGATCTTTGTATTGATAATAATTTGTTGAATGTTGAAATAGAGACACTTAAACATGAAAATGACATGCTGAGAATAAACAATGATGATGTGACAAAATAATTTTCAAAAGAAATTTGTCTACTCAAACAAAGGCTTGAATGGTGTCAAGCTCAAAGTATTGAAATGGAATTGAAACTTCAAAGTCAAAATAATTCAAACTCTTGTCAGCTTTGCAAAAACAATGAGTCTTTAAAAAGTCTGTGTCTCAAATACGAGAAAGAAATTTCGGATTTAAAAATTGAAAACGTAGAATGGCAACAAAACCGCGATGACATCAAATATTGCAATGGTTTACTTGAGTCTGATATTCAGGATAAGAATCACATCATCATTGATTTGAAAGTGAAAATTAAGCTACTTCAAAAAGGAAAGTTTGTTGACACCACGGTGATAGCACCAGGATTGTATCAATTAGAAAAAATTACTAAGGGAAATTTTGTTCAAAACACTAATGTTGATAACTCCACTTCCACAAGACTAGTCTCCACTAATAGCGTTAGCAGACCCAAGCAAAAAAGTAACAAGAAGAATAGGATCTTGCAACGTAAAAGTGGACCACTAGAAGCTCAAGAAGTAGAAGATCAACTTAGGACTTTGAATAAAACTCATGTTGCATCAGATTTAGATTCTAATCTGGCAAATTGTAATCAAAATCTAAATGTAACAAATGATGAACCTTTGAATGTTTTGAATATTAATGCATCTTGTGTGTTTTGTCGTAAAAGCGTATCATCTGGTGTTCATACAAAATGTATAGCTAATTCTCTTCTTAATCGTCTTAAGAAACGTAGGACAAGCATTCCTTCTAGGCCCACTACTGCCTCTAAGTCTATATTAGGAAAACCACCATCTACGGTTTCTAATGATGTTGAAGTTACCCCCATAATTGAAGAGAACAAATCTAGGAACAAGCCCATTACTAGTGAATTCACCAAAAAGAAAGCAAGAACTAGTTGGAATTGGCAATGTTTGTGACAATATAAACCAGACTTTAAATGGATTCCTAAATTATTGAATACATGTGCTTCTAACCAACAGGAACCCGCACTTTCTTTGGGTTCCACCCTTACTTCTGTTCCATCCTTGTCATCTTCTTGTGATGCAGGTGGTACAGATTGTTCTCTGGATTGTTGATAGCGGATGCACCCGACATATGACAAGCAATCTCAAACTGTTAAACAACTTTGTTTCAAAATTCATTGGTACTGTCAAATTCGGGAATGATCATTATGCTTTAATCATGGGATATGGTGACTATGTCAGTGGGAACATTGAAATCAGTCGTGTTTATTATGTGGAAGGACTTGGACACAACCTTTTCTCTGTTGGTCAATTTTGTGATGGGGATCTAGAAGTTGCATTTCGTGAGAAAACTTGTTTCGTTCGTGACTTATAAGGAAACGATCTAATGTCTGGCTCACGTGGTTCTAATCTTTATACAATATCAATGTCAGATATGATTGCTACATCTCCGATATGTCTTCTCTCTAAAGCGGAATCGACTAAATCTTGGTTATGGCATAAACGTCTTTCGCACTTGAATTTCAAAACTATGACTGAACTTGCTCGTCACAAACTTGTTGATGGTTTTCCAAGATTTCGTTTTACCAAAGATCACTTATGTTCAGCCTGTGAACAAGGAAAGAGTACTCGGGCTCATTTTCCTTCTAAATCTGAGCACAGTACGAATCATGTTTTACAATTGCTTCATATGGATTTGTGTGGACCAATGCGTGTTCAAAGTATCAACGGTAAACGCTACATACTTGTAATTGTGGATGATTAGTCCAGACGGACTTGAGTTTATTTTCTACGAAGTAAAGATCAAGCTCCTTCAATGATCATCACCTTTCTCACTAAAATTCAAGTTCAGTTACGCAACACGGTACGAATGGTCAGAACTGACAATCGAACAGAATTTAAGAATCAGACACTTCGGTTATATTATGAGAAAGTGGGAATTGAACATCAAACATCTATTCCTAGAAGCCCAGAACAGAATGGAGTTGTTGAAAGACGCAACAGGACGTTAGTGGAAGCTGCTAGAACCATGTTGATAAATGCTCAATTACCAGATTACTTATGGGCGGAAGCTGTTTCAACCGCATGTTATACCCAAAACCATTGCATGATCACAAAACGCCATCGCAAAACACCTTATCGAATTATTCACAAAAGAAAACCAAACATCGATTACTTTCATGTATTTGGAGCACTTTGTTATCCGAAAAATGATCGTGATGATTTAGGTAAACTTAAAGCAAAGGCTGACATCAGCGTGTTCGTTGGATACTGTAAAAATTCCAAAAGGATTTAGGATATGGAATCGTCGAACAAGAGAAATTCAAGAAACTATTCACGCTAATTTTGATGAACTCACACAAATGGCTTCTGAGCAAAACCGCTTAGGACCCGAATTCAACCGTCTTAACTCTCCGGACTCTTCGGCTGAACCATTGCCTCTCAACCGCAAAGAATTGGAAACCTTGTTTGCTCCACTGTTTGATGATACAATTGAGTACCGTTCTACTGAGGTCTCACCCAATTCCGCTGCTCAACCTAAAAATATTCAAGTACCTGACTCACCTCAACAAACTACTACAACTGTTGAGAAAGACGGTCCTCCAATTGCATCTCCATTAACAGCAGAACAAACTGCTTCCAACTCATGACAATCAGCTGAAGATCCTACACAACAGTCAGTTCCACAACCCGCAGAGTATGATCCTAATGCGTTCTTTAACCCGTTTGCACCGGCTCCAACATTTCCTGAAGTAGCTGAGTCGTCCACACGCAATTTGGATCCAGCTAACATGCGAGATACTTATCAAATACACCCTTCGACACACAAATGGACTCGAGATCATCCCTTAGTTCATATTATTGGCCATCCAGATGCACCTGTAATGACAAGACAACGACTTAAAACTGATGGTGAAAATTGCATCTATGCACTAACAGTTTGTCTAGAAGAACCTAAGAACATCAAAGAAGCAATGACTTATGATAACTGGATTAAATCTATGTAAGAGGAATTTCAGCAATTCATACGATTAGAAGTATGGGAATTAGTTGAAAGACCTAACGGAGTCTTTGTCATCGGGTTAAAATGGATTTAGAAAAATAAGCTAGATGCAGAAGGCACAGTCATATGTAACAAATCACGCCTGGTAGCAAATGGATACTCCCAACTAGAAGGAATTGATTTTGCAGAATCATTTGCTCCAGTGGCTAGACATGAAGCTGTTCGGATCTTTTTGGCTTATGCAGCACATCGGAACATGGTTGTTTATCAAATGGATGTGAAAACAACATTTCTTAATGGAGAACTCCGTGAAGAAGTTTATGTAAGCCAACCAGACGGCTTCGTTGATCCTGAGCGTCCCAATCACGTTTACCAACTCAAAAAGGCACTCTACGGACTTAAGCAAGCCCCAAGGGCGTGGTATGACAAACTATCTGCTTTCTTGCTGGCCAATAAATTTTCTAAAGGTTCGGTGGATCCAACACTATTTACAAAAACCTACGGGGTGGACTTACTAGTTGCTCAAATCTATGTCGATGACATTATTTTTGCTTCAACAAAAAGAAGTTACTCTAATGATTTTGCAAATTTAATGAAAGATAATTTTGAAATGTCCATGATGGGTGAACTTTCGTTCTTTCTAGGACTACAAGTTCATCAATCACCCCGTGGAATTTTTATAAATCAGTCCAAATATGCTCTAGAAATTTTAAAGAAACATGGAATGATGAGTTGTGATACTTATAATACACCAATGGGCTATACCACAAAACTAGATGCTGACTTACATGGGACACCTGTTGACCCTACCAAATACCTTAGTATTATTGGGTCACTCATGTATCTCACAGCTAGTAGACCTGATATAGTATTTGCTGTCTACATGTGCTCTCGCTATCAGTCCAAACCAACTGAAAAACACCTCAGTGAGGCTAAAAGAATCCTTCGATACATAAAGGGAACCATTAACTTGGGAATATGGTATCCGAAGGATTCTGGTTTTGAACTAATTGCTTTTTCAGACGCTGATCATGCAGGATGTTTAGACATACGCAAAAGTACATCTGGTGGATTACAGTTTCTCGGAGATAAACTTGTGTAATGGCAATCTAAGAAGCAGGACTGCACATCACTGTCGTCAACAGAATCTGAATATGTAGCTATGTCTGCTTGTTGTGCTCAAGTCATCTGGATGAGATCATAACTTAAGGATTATGGCTACCTGTTCAATAAGATTCCGATCTACTGTGATTGCAAAAGTGCCATTGTTATTTCATGCAACACCGTTCATCATTGCAAATCCAAACACATTGATCTCCGATATCATTTCATCAAAGAGCATGTTGAAAAGGGTATCATCGAATTATATTTTGTCGGAACTGAGTACCAATTGGCGGACTTACTTACCAAAGCCTTAGCACCATCAAGGTTTGCTAGTCTAGTTCACCAAATTAGTATGCGATGTTTGACTCCAGAAGATCTGGAAAAGTTTTTATAACATAAATGATCTTCAAATATCAAAACTATCTTTGTAAATATTTTACCAAATACAAAATACAAAATTATAAAACCAACAAAAACAAAAAAAGGTTTTTTTAGTTCTTTCAAAAAAAAAAATGCAAGTATACACCACTCTTTTCAACACTATTTTTTATAAAAAGTCTAAAATTATTATTAAAAACAAGTGTCGAGGGGGAGGGAAAGTATTTTAAAATTTCTCAAAATATTTACTTCATACTTGCATTTTACCAAAAAATATTAAAATAATCAAAGTGATGCTTTAAAGTTTTTCGGGATACTCTCCTTGACCATTATAATAAATTTTCTATTTTGAAAGACATCGGTTTAAGGTCGAGGGGGAGTAAAATTCCACAAGTTGTTCTTTTCTAAGACTTGGTGTAGTTGACAAAAGTTAAAATGTGAGTTAGTATGTATATTTGTTGAAACAAAGGTTAAGGTTAAAGGACTTAAAGTGACAATATCTCAAACTCGAATTAAACTTAGTCAAAACCTTTTGACCCTAGCATTTACTACACCTGCTAAACTCATTTATTACATCCACCAAACCAATCAACGACTCAAAATCAAACTACATATCTAATCGTTGTTCTTCAAATCTGTAAGTTCCAATATGTTTTGATCATGTTTCTAGTCAAAGGTTTTAAGTTTCATAAAGATCTAACGGTCTAATGTGTTAAAATCATCAAAATTGGACTTAGGGTTTGCGTAAAAATAGGAACAAGAGATTGAGAGTGTTATTGTTTGAATTAGTTAGTGGGATAAGATCATTAGTTAATGCCTAACATGTTCTTAAAGTCCAATCGTGTCCTGATTCATCAATTGTTGAAAATCAAAATTAGGGTTCCTCATACGATTTGGGCGTTTTAGTGTTAGGATGTTTTGAAACGATTAATTGGTTTGGATATTGTTATAAGGTGTTTAGGATCATGTTATAGTGGCTTAATTGTTTCAATAACAAGTATAGATCTAGAATTTTTGATTTAGGGTTCATACGCATAAGCAGGTGTGATCTTGTGATTTTATGGTTAAAAAGTGTTATTAATTGGTATAATTGTTCCTTAGGATGTTACTAACACTCGCCTAAACTCATAATCCACCCAGAATCATGTTTTGAATTATTGTGATTTGTTGTTCATGCGTTCTTACGCAAAACATTTGGAAAATGCATGTTTACGCATAAGTTTATGATTCTAAGCTTTTGGAATGTTTTTGGATAGTGATTTGATCAGTGGTTGGGTTTAAAACCTTTCAGGAATCAAAAGACATTGTTTTTTCGAAGGTGATTTTCCAAACAGACGATCCTACGCATAAGATTACTCATCCTACGCGTAAGATGAAATTTCACGCGTAAGATTCGACAGTATTGAAAAAGTTGTCTTGGATAAGACAATGTTTACGCAAAAGATCATTTCTTACGCATAAGTTTTTTTCTTACGCATAAGTTATTATCTTACGCATAAGTCAAAATTTACGCATAAGTCATATCTAACGCATAAGGTTCAATCCTTTACCTAAGCTTCATTCTTACGCATAAGATTCATTCCTACGCATAAGATGAATCCTACGCAAAAGTTTGAACTTACGCATAAAATATAAGTTAAGCATAGCTTTTGTTATCTTACGCATAAAATGATTTCTTACGCATAAGAAATGTTATGCGTAGGATTTCCAATCTTACGCGTAACATTGTCTGATTTCATGAAAATTTGTCTAAGTGTTGTAATTTTTCAAAAGTGTAATATCTTGTATTTGTTAATACATGTTGTGACTTGATTGTTATAACTTTCCACTAAGTTTTAGCATCTAACATACAAGTTCATCATAAAACAACATTTATTGAACACAAAAACACCCACTGATCAATCCAGTTATGCATAATCATGTAATTGAATGTCTGAGCTAACAAAGTATATCATTGCTATGTTTGTGTTTGTGTATGATCTATTCAGATGGCACAACATGATGACGTTCCATATGGACCAGAACCTGAACCAAAACTCACTTGGGAAGAAACCTTTCCCGAAAATTACTCCAGAAAGATTGGAAAGAACAACTTAAGGATCAACTTCAACAAAATCACGTGCAATGAATCCTCTTACATTGTAGTTGTGGATGCTCTCCTCTATCACCCGTACAAAATCTTGCTCACCAAATCAGCATCAGTTGCTTGCTTCTACATACACCAATTTTGGCACACACTTCAACTAGACCTTGGGGAAGAGTCCTTTACTTGTATGCTTCACAAGAGACAAGTCACTGTGGACATAGACACTCTTCGAAATGTTCTTGGTTTACCCGAACTTGGCCCAGATGAAGAATACGATCCAGTACCTAATGAGGAAGAGCTGATAGAATGGTTACGGGATATTGGCTACGATGAATCAGAAGAAGTGGTGACTAGACACTCAAAGGTCAACATCGGATTTCTTCCACAACCTTGGAGAACTTTGTATAACCTTATTGCTAAGTCATTATCTGGCAGAGATACTGGTCACGAACACCCAAAGCTCCAACATCTCAAACTTTTCTGGGCTTTGGCAAACGTCAAAAAGGTGGACTATGCTAGCATTATCTGGGAAGATTTTGTGTGACACATACAACACAAAACTACTAATATTCCATTCATTCGTTTCACCAAACTATTCATTGAAAGCTTCCTTCGTGAGTATGACGACATTCCTCAGAGACTGAATGATGAAGCTAAGAACACATTCAGAAATGAGGACACTCTCAGACAGATTAAGAGACTTGATACCAGCACACGTAAGCAAGGAAAAACACTTCCCGATTGTCTCTTGAATGATAAAGTGAAAAGTTGTAAGAATTACAAGTACTACGTTCAAGCTCTCAAGGAAGACAAAGTTGGTTTCTTAGACGAAGTTATTCTACCTTCGTTCATGCAGAAAAAGGGGAAGAAAGGTAGCAAGTCTGGGAGCTCTGGAAGTTCTAACAAATCTACACGAAAGAGGGGAACACTTAAGTTCACAATTCCAGTCAGGAAACCTGAATCTATTCCTGAACCCACACAACCATCTTCTCTAAAACCATCTGACTCAAAAACCGAATCCGATGAAGGTCCAGTTTATAGGGAAGCCTATGTACACATCGACAAGAAGGTAAATATTAAAGATCTTGAAGATCTGGACATGTCTTTCGAAGATTGGGACAGAAATATTGATGAATTTGCTGAAAATGCTGAATACCCAACAACGTTCAATCAAAGACCGTTAACTGAAGCAGACACTAAATTGGAAGAAGAAAGGTTAAGGAAAGATAAGCTGAAGGAACCAATGACTGCTGAACAAGAAGTTGCTCACTCTAACATAGGCCTCTCAGTGGAAGAAGAAAATGAAAGAGCTCTTAATTTAGGTCTCCTCCACAGCAAAATAGACTCCTTCCAAGCTAATCAACCTCCACCTCCTATGTTTACTCAAGCAAACGAAGTAGGCGGATCTAGCAAAATTCCTGAGTCCACTACAGTTGATCAAACTCAAGATATAGGAACCAATGCTGCTATGACTATCTACGAAACTCCCACAGTATCACCTACAGATGTAGAAATTCTAGATGCTTCTGCAAGAGGAGAAGATGAAGAGGAGGACATATGGATACTAATGTTCCATACCTTTTGACCATGGAAGAGATGGAGATCAGAGAGAAGGCCCAAGAGGAAGAGCTAAAAAGAAAACAAGAAGCTGAAGAGGCTAGGCTTGAGGAGTTAGAACAAGCCAAATTGGAAGAAGTAATTCATATGGAAGAAAGCAGAAAAGCTGAAGAAGAAGCCAAATTAGCATAAGAACTAAGGCTTAAGGCAGAAGCTGACAGATTGGATGAAGAGCAAAGATTACAGGAGGAGGCAGCCAAAGAAAAGGAAGATGATGCCAAGGATAAACCCGAATCACTAAGAGGAGATGATAAGGACATATCCACCCACATTGAATCTTCACAATCATCACCTCCAGCATCTGAATCTACACATGACGAATCAATCAAGAAACCCACAAGTACAAAAGCCTCTGATGCATCTAAATTGATAAAGAAGGCTGTAAGGAGAGTTCATGAAAAGAAGAAAAGCAAACTAGAAGCTCAAGTAGAATCACTAGCAAGTCAAGTTGCTGAATTGACAAAGCTAAATACGAATGTCCAAGAGCTGCAAGAAAAGGTAGACACCTTCTTAGCTAAGGATGTATAAGAAAACATGGAAGTTACATTAGACGCTCAAGCGCATCAGTATATGGAACAACACTTAGTTGCAGAACTGAAAGATTTGCTGGCACCTATGAGAGATGAACTCACCAAGTTTGCAGAACAAGCTGTCAAGAAAGTGATCAAATCTACCTCATTTACTCTTCGAGCAGACAAATCAACTCTACCACAACCAGAGTTGTCATTGGACGAATTAGAAACCCAGATCTTAGACAAATTGGCAAGTAAATTCACCTTGTCACCTGATGAAGCTAAAGTCCTGGAAGCTTTAAAAGCCAAGATGTCTAAAGAGTCCTGCAGCACTGAGGCCGACAAACTGAAACGTCAAAGAGATGATGATGACAAGGATCCTAACTCATAGGCTAAGAAACAAAAACAAGCCGAAGGACCCTCATCTCAACACAAGCAACCGGTCATAACTCCTACTACCACTACATCCACTCAACAACCAAAGGAATCGGGTTCCGGTCCTAAAGCCCATGATCATTTTGAGTACACCGGCGGAAATGACTTCCCTCAGCCAGACGACATACCAGAACCATCACCAAAGAAGAAAGAAAAGAAAAGAAAACATCATCAGCATAAATCTGAAACCTCTTCGAAGAGCACCGAACCAAAGAAACCTAAAAGGATTCTTAAGTGGCTGGACGAAGACAAAACAGCTGAATATTCTTGGTTTGATGAAATGGTCAAAGCTCAACCACCTCTAGCAGAAGATCAATCACCACAAGACGGTCACATAGTGGAATATGCACAACTTCTTCAACGAGATTATGGTTTAAAGAATATGAGCAAAAAGGAGCTGAGAAGGGTAAAGAATGCTGCATTCAACTTATTGAAAGACCGCTCGGCCAACTCTGTTGAACTCGAATATCACCTAGAAAACATAGCCCGAGCAATGTCTAACGACATCGACTGGCTAAATCCCGAGTCTAACATTGATTACTACTCAAAGAAGAAAGGGCCCTACAACACTGACTGGACCAAACCTCTACCCTTGGTTGGTAAGCCGAAACAAGAGAAAATTCCTTACAAGTTCTTCGTCAACAACGACTTGGAATTTCTGCAACACGGCAGCAAGATTGAAAAGAAGTACGCGACATCACTTACCTTCTCCATCCCTGCAGCAAGATACCTCAACAACGCCATCGAAGAAGAAGCCTCCGACTTATTCATCGATAAAGTTGTTGAATATGACCGTAACGCACTCTATGGAATACATCATTGGCCAGATAACCGGGCATAGTATTATCAAAGCAGCACACTCAATCAGACTATGGGTAATGTGACAAGTGAGTTGAAGATTGTCTCGATCCAGTTCATTTCGACAGTCACTCATTTTGGGTACTCCTTCCTCAGCAAAGTAGTACTCAAAAGACTTGATGAACAAGAGTACGAGATTTTCGAGTCAGACTTTCCACGATTACTCCTCAACGACATAGAAGATATGTATATGCTCAAAGTTCAAGGAAAGCTTTGCAACTTACCCAAACCAATGCAGCTTGCCTTTATCACAGCTCTCCTAATCTTCATCAGACAAATAGTCATCAGAGAAAGAGTAGAAGATCTTCAACTGGGAGTGGAAAGTTATCAGAAGAAGCTAAATCTCATCAAACCTAACCTTTTCAACATCCCCAACCTTCAACACCTACCTCAATACACCTTGATCAAGCATCTGGCATTTGGGTTCACATACCGCAGTGTCAACGATCGAAACTGCTTCATGGCCTATGAAGAGATCCAAAAGTTCTGTGATGAAACCCTGAAGTTCGTCAGAGATAGAATCAAAGGCAGATTAGATGTTATTGCACTGTGCAAATCCAAAAGGTGGAACACCAATGAGGCCAGAGACGCTCGCAGATTCATTACAAGGATTGAGAACCGGTTGAAGCGTAGGGATCAGATAAGGAGATTGGAAAGCTATGTAGGAGGCAGACCAGGATTTCCGGTGTTGACGTTTCAGAGACCAGAATGGTAGAAATTTGTAAGAACTTGATTTGATTTGTCAATACTATTCTTCATAATGGCTTGTGCACGCATTACAATGTACAACCCGAACTTGTAAAGAAAGGACCTTGAGGTACGCATCAGTGCCTCAATCCTAATATAAGGAGCGAAGGCTTCTTACTTTTGAGTAGAATTAATCAAATATTTTTATGATTTTCATAATTCTGCTCAAAAGGACATGTATTTCACCTCAATAAGACCTAATCACTTGTTGAGGGGGAGCACTTGTCAAAACAAAATTACTTTGTTATAAAATTGAAAGTTCTTGGTGAATCTCCTCATAAGACTCAAAAAGGCATATTTTAATCTAAAAGATTGTTAAAAACATCATTTTATATGCTATTTTTGAGGGGGAGAAAATGGAAAAGTGATTAAAATATAAGCAGTCAAAAAGCTAAATGTTGTATCTTGTGTGAGCTAGACTCAGAATTGACCCAGGAATTGACGAAACAGTAAAAGTTAGTAATCTCGAAAAGACTTATCCTCGACGGGTAATAACATCAAGTTAGTTACTAGAGCTAGTTGTCACCTAAAAGTTGACAATGGAGCTCTTTAACTAACCACGTAAGCGTGTCTCGAAAAGGATTTGTCTTAGTAGAAAAGTACCATCTCTAGAAACTTTCTGTGGACTTGACCAGGCCGGGTAATAACTTCAAGCTAGTCTAACTAGTGATGTAAGCGTGTCTCAAATCGGTCTTGTTCACTGAAAGTGGATCAATTAAAAAAAAATTGCTTGCTCCTCCCGCATGTGCAAATTTATTAAATACTTATGAGCACATGTGAAGGGGGAGCCCTTCAAAAGTGTACACAAAACTCTCAAAGTGTTAATGAAAGTATTTGATTATCACAAACACTTTGAGAGATTTTCTATCAAAGGTTTCTTGGCTACTGTCGGTTAATCAAGGAGTTATAAGGTGATTAAGATAGGAAAAACTGTCCTATGATCCGCTAGAGCCGGAGGGATCTACCCAAGGACATCTCCCATAGTTAGAATTAGAAGTCCTTAGGTATGATACGAAAAAAAAAAAAAAAGAAAAAGAAAAAAGGAGAAAAGAATGAAAGGGAAAGAAGGAGTTGAAGAATTAAAAAGAAATGTAAAAGAAAAGGGTGAAAAGAAATAGCCCTCCATATGTTCAACCTTAGGGCAGACACCGGGTTCAACTCGTATGCTACTGGTTGTTGCTAAGGTAACACCGGTATTGAAGATAAAGTCGTCATGGACCCATTGACGCAATGCACTAAACCTTCTTAACCACTCAAGTTCTCTTAAAAGAGCTTGTTTCATTCTCACGGGGAACCAGTGTAATCTATCAACTTATCTCTTAGAGATGGTTGATATTGAAGCAAGAGACCCCTCCCTAGTCTCCGCATAGGAAACCTAAGTGTGCACTTATAGAGTCTAGAGCCAAGAGATACATCAAAGATCTCTTAGGAACACTTAGTATTTCAACAACTGGTGTTCTACATCAATGGACACCAGCTGTTAATTATCGAGTCCTTCGCAGATCTTAGCAATCTGCCGAGAATGTTTATAAGAGAATTACCAAGTTATTTCTCAATGACTGAACGGAAATTCCTGCCAGGGTTAACATCAAACAGCCCTAACAGCAGGTCACTTCGGTAACCCCACAAGGGTTATGCTTAGTGTTCGCGGTGGTTCCATAGCGGTCTACAGT
This sequence comes from Artemisia argyi, assembly GCA_030686995.1. Taxonomy (NCBI): domain Eukaryota; kingdom Viridiplantae; phylum Streptophyta; class Magnoliopsida; order Asterales; family Asteraceae; genus Artemisia; species Artemisia argyi. The sequence goes on from CM060698.1 coordinate 63,944,771, forward strand.
CATGGAGTGATCCCCAGCGACTCACCCAGTCATTGAGCTACTTAGTAGGTCTCGTAACCTCCTTCGGGAGTATCTGATATGGGAACGGCCTGGATAAGGATTAGAAGGAGTCTTCACAATATGCTGTTGACAAGCTCTAATTCATTATCTGTAAGTACCGGTTGATTATTGCTAACTGTTTATCTGCAGGTATATCACCTCCATGATGGTAGATTCCAACATGCTCATACATACATCTTGAAGCAAATGAAAGCTCCCCCAAAGATCTTAGCACCACAAAGTTCAAAGAAAGATTCTACGCCAATAAGAAGAATCTACAAAGTATAAAGACTAAAGATCTTAGAGTATGAAAAGGAACTTCGTACACGTGAAAGTCTAAGTCCAAAGATGTATGAGTATGTTGGAATGGCAGACAACCACCACAGACGCAGGAGTGACGAATGGCAGACTACTTCATAACACAATTACTACATCATCACCAAAGAACAAAGACCTAGAGCAAAGTACATTCATTATACAATATTTTTGAAGACGTCTAAAGTTTTACATGTCACAAGTCAACGACAAAGATGAAGACGTCAAGCAACCGTGATGACCGACCCTTAGGAGGAGATTGTTGGGAACATACTTTTGTATTTAGTCAAGTCTCGGTCATTACCTTTTGTAATAGGTTGCTTAGTTATTTATTTCATTATGTTTAAGTTACTAGGCTTATGTATTAATGTCTAATGGGCCTTGAAGCCCACGTTTTAGAAGAATGAGGGAGGAAGGGAGTGTTGCCCTACTCCTCCCCTATATATACTAAGCTTATAACCTTGAATATTGTTGGTTATTTGAATATCTTAATGAAACTTTAGTTCTTTCACTCTTCATAATCTTATGATCAACCATCTCTTATTCTCATCTTAAGTTTAGTCAAAGTAGTATTAAAAATGAAAAAGTCAAAATGGCTTAGTTCTCAGAAAATACAAATCTTTCAAGATTTTTCATGATTTGTGTGTTCAAAATTAGGCTTTGAAATTTCTTGTGGATGAAATATCCCATCTAGACTACAGGAATCTATGGTTTTCTTATTTTTAAGATTTTTATTTGAGCTTATGCAAGAGCTCAAAGTGGCTTGCAGGCCATAACATTTGCTCTGCACCCATTAGTCAACTTTGACCCGTTTTTCTATAAGCTTTATCTTGCTCAATTCTTGAGCAATTTCCTTGATCTTTGTTGTTTTAGAAATCCACCTAGGTTGTTTACATGTATGTGTTTTTAGATTTCCCATTAGTGCTTATTAGATATTTGATGCCTTCTTTTTACCCCTTTTGACTGCTGCTGCGTATCTTGTTCTTATTTTTTTGTTGTCTGATCTTGTTGTTTTTTCTGTTTGTTGTTGTTATTGTGATTTGTAGTTGTAATTGTTGTTGTTTTCACTGAGTTTGCTTAAGCTTTTGCTTTTTTGAGCTTATTTGTGTTCTTGTTTGCTGCTACTGTTTGTGTCCTTGTTTATGTTCTTGTTGATTTTTTTTTCTTGTTGTTCATGTTCTTGTTTTTATTTATAATCTTTGTTGCTGTTGGTTGTTGTTGATGTTTAAGATTGTGTTTGTGTAAGCTTTTTGGCTTATTTGGTTATTGGTGGCTGTAACATCTCATTAAGCTAAAAACTCTGAATCAGTTGGACATTAAGCTTTGTATAAGCCGTTTTAAAGCTTTTCAGCAAAAGCTTTTTCATAAAAAGTGTTAATAATTGTTGTTCAAATTAGTTGCAAAACGAAAATTTGAAAAAGAAAATGTTTTGCAAAAAGTGGGTTAGTAAGATTCGAACCCTGACCACCAAGTTCACCACACCACACACATACCATCTGCCCTAGGGACTTGTCTCAGTTATAACTTGCATATTTTGATATGTATAAGCCTTCTGTTTTCCTTTTAGTGCTTATTCAGTGTTTATTTGATTATTTATGTGCTTATTTCTACTGTGTACCCAATCCTCATAATTTTCCTAGGCTCCTTGCCAATTGTGGTATCTTTGGTAATTTTCCCATAATTTTCACTGTTCATTTGGTAATTTTTAGATTTAATTTTAATTAAATTAGTTTAAATTAAAAAACCAAAAATAAATTAGTTTTAGTGTTTAATTTTTATCCCAGATAACTTTTTATAATTTTCCTAACTTTCATAAGTTATTAAGCTTCTGTAAAAATTATTTTTGCAATTTTCACTTTTCATTTGCTAATTTTTAGATTTAAAGTAGTTTATCTATCTTTTAATTAATTATTAAGCAATTAATTTAGAAATAGCTTAAAAATAAGTTGTAAAATTATTTTTATAATTTTCTAGGATTCCTGTGATGGTTAATCAGTTTCATAAAATTTTTCATAATTATTTAAGTCATTTTAGTATTTTTAGTAATTTAAATTAATTTAATTAGTTAATTAATAAGTAATTAGTAATTAATTAATAATAAATAATTAAATAGTGTAAAAATTATTTTTCTTTTACCAAAATTTTTCTTTTATTATTAGGATTGTAAAAATGTAATTTTCATATCCGTAAGTATTTTATTTCTTAAAACTCGCGTTTTATTTCGTACGTCTACGTAAATTTAAATAAGACATACGCGGCTCTAGGTTTTAAACGTTTCTGGGTCTTCTAATTTTACAGTCTTGTTAATATAGCTTATTTAAACTATTTCCTTTTATATTTCAGTAGTATAATCAATCACAACCCTTTCCTGTCCAAATTCACCCGATAACAAACCCGTTTTTATACCATCACACCTCGTCGGGACATAACGACCCGGGGTATCACTGTACTTCCGCGGAGCATTGACTCTCAGCTGTTTGACCTTGTTGACCATTTACTTGGTCAATTTAGGTTGACCGTTTGGAGCCAATCATTCATCTTTATAATTGTTATGTGTATTAGTTGATTAATTTGTTTTTTATTACTTGTTTTATTGTTTTATTTGTTGGACATGTTGTAAGCAATAAAAGGGTAATTTTTATAAAGAAAATAATTGGACTAATAATGGTGAAACCTTAAGTGATAAATTATGATTCTTGCAAGGTCTTACGTGCCGACAGTGGGTATTTTAGTTATTATTTGGTAAATGTCTCACATTTACCCTATAAGAAACACTTGAAGTTATTATTTGGTAAATGTGAGACGCAGGTTAAAATTTTAATGACAAGGTAAAATTCTGTTAATGTGCGAGACCATCTATGGAGATTTTACTGTTTCTAAGTTAGACGACTTAATTAAGTTGTGCGTGAGGCCTAGAACTTAAGGCATGAGATGGGATGAAACATGCTTACATTGCAAATTGATGAATCAATTTGATGTAATTCCCATAATGATCTAGGAATTGGAAAATTGTTTGCCAATTATAGTTCGACAGATTACCATCTTTTATACTTTCATTACTAGCAGATCAACTGATGTAGTGAAATCTATGAAACGTTGGATCCTAGATTTTTCAAGAAAATTAGTTGGTTATATGAATATATCCTTGGGTATTATATTTTCTTGGAAATATGAATTATCGAAAATACTAAAATTGAATTTTGTAAATTCTTTTAAGTGTATTAATGCAACATTAAAACCGTAAACGTAAGTTATTCTTTTATCAAGTAAATTGATCTACACCCGTATGGGTTTTTGGTTAGAGTCAATTTTACTAAAAGAATAAACCTCATCTTCTTTCCATTAGGAGAAGTGTGAGACTTAATCCTATTCTTTTCATGAATGAGAAAGGTATAATAGGAAAATTAGAATTGTCTAAATTCTAAATACATAACTCATAACAACTTGAATAGTTAAGAGAAATTGAATATTTTTCATAAGAGATTTTATTACCTTCTTTGATAATCACATTCTCTTGGAAAACATGTGTAATCTTTTATCAGTTATTAAATTAGAAGCAAGACGAATTACCGCAAAATGATAAAAGATAAACTAGCATATTTTATCTAGTTGTTTTGCTTTGATCATTTAAAGGTACTACAGACAATTGTTGGAATGGAAGACCTAATTAAGGAAGAAATTGCATGCCCAGTTTTTCAAGTTAATAGTTTGGGATTTGATCATTTAAAGATACTACATACAATTGTCTAAATTCTAAATACATAACTCATAACAACTTTAATAGTTAAGAGAAACTGCATATTTTTCATAAGAGATTTTATTACCTTCTTTGATAATCACATTCTCTTGGAAAACATGTGTAATCTTTTATGAGTTATTAAATTAGAAGCAAGACGAATTACCGCAAAATGATAAAAGACAAACTAGCATTTTTTTATCTAGTTGTTTTGCTTTGATCATTTAAAGATACTACATACAATTGTTGGAATGGAAGACCTAATTAAGGAAGAAATTGCATGCCCAGTTTTTCAAGTTAATAGTTTGGGATATGATGAATTAGATTTATGTAGTAGAATACATTCTTTGAGTACCTAAGTAATTGTTATGAGTGGGTTTTCTCAAAGATGTAGGAAAGGGAATAGCACATTATTTCCTTTCACTTGTTAAATTAAACATTTATTATTTTGTCAAATTTAGTGGGAGGATTGTGTATGTATTACTGAATAAGGAATTATAGTAACGATCTATAATTTAGTGGGAGCTACAAGGGTTCTTATCTTGGTAGTAATCTATTTTATCTTTGAATATCTCAAGATAAATACTTTCCAAAATATAGATACTAAATTTTCAAGGGTAGTCATGAGCGTTTCCTTGTTAATACAGTGACTATATATATCAACTAGTTATGCTAATATAATTGACACAATCATATTAAGAAATGCACGCGTGTTGCTTATATGGTACATGGTGTTGTTTCATGCACAAGTGGGAGAAATCCTTATTGTGTGCAAGGTACAACACATAAGAATATGATTTAGAGGATTCTCTTGACTGCAAAGTAAGAGACTCACATTCTAATATGACTAATACACATCTAATCCAAGAAACACTTGGTGTTGAAATTTAGCTTAAGGGAGACTTTGACTAGATTATAACAACAATGTGTATTTCCATGATTACGTGAGGCAATACATGGATAATTTACTGTTTCTAAAATTAGATAGATATTAGAACATGTGTCAATATGATAACTATAATATTTATGTATTATTAGAATGACATAAATAATTGAAGTAAATAAATTAACTTGAAATTACTATTGAAACCAAATGGTGGTGTTCAAGAATACTTTAGTTATACTTTTTTATATCTTCTTATAAACATGAAGTCTTTTAAGTATTACAAAGACTTATAATAAAGTAAGACGTTAACTTGTTATGGTTTTTTAATTAAGACATATACAAGAAGTCATTGAGTTGATCAATGATTAATAATGGATAGTAGGATTATAACACGTTTATGTTTTGATGAGACATGAACATGCATAAAGTGACTTGGTCAAAAGTACTTGTGTTATATATAGCATGCAATTGGTTTGGAAATACTATTATACCATTAAGTTGAATTAGTTGGTAAATAGGTATGTCAAACGGAATATGGTTATCTTGTATATTGTTAGATTGTCTTACAATATTAATTCTAATGAAATACCACATGTTTATGATATGTTCAGTTAGGGAAATCAAACTCTTGTTATATTGTTTGATTAAAGATAATATGGCTCTTTTCTTCCAAAAAGTTATCAAGGTTAGAAAAATTGAGTATTGATTAATATACTAAATTAGACTCCTAGAAGATTTATAAGACACTATTGAATTATGAAATGTGATGAATCACATTAAGTCTTAAATTGGAGTTCTGATTTTGTTAAGCTACTTATGTGTAGGTGATGAAGCGAAAAGTGAACCGCTTTTGGGGGGTCATTTAAGGCCAAAGTCGAGATTATTTGATCAAATAATGCCCTGAATCGTTCCTTTTATCATTTTAGGTACTTTTGAGAGGAAATTTGCAAAAGGAAGCATTTTGAACGTTTTTAGAGCGAAAAAGTGAAGAAAACGACATAGTCTCAAAATCATGCTGGAAATTGCACTTGACGGCGTTACATGGTGCTAGTGACGGCGTCATGTGTTGACAAAGGGATGGATAAATTGATTACGTGTGACGCGCCAGAATGTTTTGTGAAGGGGTCGTGACGGCGTCACGTATTAAGTTCTCAAGGCCATCAAGAGTAAATGCAAAAAGTGACGGCCCAGAACCCATAAAGAGTGACGGCGTCAGAAGTGGATCTGCACAATACGAGTTTATTTTGGCGGCGAGTTGACGGCGTCACACATTACTCTTGACGCCGTCAGAAGACAAAATATATATATAGTTTTCTAGTTTTCATTCATTGTGTGCAACTTTGAAGGGAGTAAACCCTAGACGAATTTTACAGCTTTTTTAAAGGGTTTCAACCCTTTGTTTCTTCCATGCTCAATTGAAGATAAGTCCTTTATCAAATCATTCAATCTGTCTATGTGTTGTTTGATTATATCTTACAATTTTCTTCTCTTTAACATGCTAGGCTAGGTTTTCTTTGTGTTTGCTTAGATGTAATGAAACTTAGATATTGATTATGGGTTGGTTGTTTGTTTATAATTGTTGTGGATGAATGAATTCGATGTTAGGCTTAAGAAAACTGGCAAACTTCCAATTGGTAACTTGCTTGAACGTCTTAAGAAACATGATCGGAGGTGTACTACGATATTTTGGTTGTATTTAATGCGTAGGTAACTACTAATGAGGCCATGTTAGGAGCTATAGTCGGCTCGACATTGGAAGAGGTAGAAGCTTATAGAGTTAGGGAAGATCGTACACGGCCCTACGAATGGTATTTAGGAATATAACACGTCATCCATGAAACTGTAACAAACTAATCAACCTGTAAAAGATAGCTAAGGAGTAGTGAAATCTAAGTAAACACAATTTTCTCTCATTATTGTTTACACGACAAATTAGTTTAAGTTTAGTTTATTTTATTTTGATTGCATCTTTATTTAATTGGTTTAGCTGATTAGCAACTACTTTCGCCCACTCCTTCCAAAAACCGAGATTTTACTTGTTTTCCTTTAAAATATAAAAATATAAAAAGAATCATCCCTCATCTCTAGACCTAGTTTTAGTGAGTTTTAACCCTATCGAACACTATTATTTTAGTTGAACGATCAATCCCCCAGTACTTGTAACTATACTATACTACAACGAATAGGTACACAGGCTGGTGGGGATTGCAAGCTTCTCAAGATCCCTTGAGAGGTAAAACCTTTTGCGAGGGCGCAATTCCACGCATCAATAGGTTATTAACAAAAGAGTGTTAGGAACTGTCAACGAGTATTTGTAATATCTCAAAAAGAGAATATTGTATTGTCATTGTAATTGCTAAGTATTTATTGATAGTCTATAAATTACTAAAGGCAAGTGGGAGTTTTTATCTTGAAAATATAAAATTACAAGATACGTAATCTTCTGAAAAAACACTAGTGAAAATCATGATGAGGCAAAACATTTAAATGATAAAACTCAAGATGATGGAATTCTCATTCATAGATCCACTTGGATATCTCAGATATTTGATTAATATGCTAAGGATTATATGATAAAGTATTACCTAATCATGAATTAGGTAAACTACTCATACTATGAATGATATAGATGATCTTCATAAAGATATTCAAATTTTAAAAATTTGGTTTATTTTAATTCTTTATAGTTAGAGAATGAAGATGAGTTTATTCAAAGATTATGTAACCCTAGTGGTTTAAATCTTTGTGTAGAAATCATATGAACAAAATTGTATACATATCTTAATGCATTATCTTATGACAAGATTATTAATCATACTTAAGCAATTAACTATGATTGAATACTCTTTCCTAAGAACATTAAAGATACAAAGTTAGCAATTGTCATATTTATTTTCATAAATATGAAATTTGAAAATGAATTTCAAAACTCTTTCTTGAATAATTACTTGAGCGAGGACGATAAGTAATCAAAAGGAGTTTATGAATTCAAATAAATCTTTGGAAGTATACAAAGTGAAATAATTCATGAATGGATAAATGCATGCATCTAGGAGATTACTCTTATGTTTAATTATTAAATCCGTGTTTTGATTTATAATTGAAATAAGATAATTTTTAAGTATTCCTGAAAGCTAGTGGGAGTATTATGTTTGATTTACTAAATCATATATGTTATAGAGTAACATTCCATATAAGTAAAAGATTAGACTTAGTTTGGAATGAAACTTTATTTGAAAGATTTATAAAATAAAACATACAACCTTGGAACAAAAGTTTAGTATTTAATAAACATATGAGGTAAATAAATTCTAATAGAACATGATATATCATTTAGAAAATGCATATATATTTTGAAAAGATAGAACATGAATGAAATCTAAGTCTGACTGAAGGATTTTTCATGTGCATCATAATATTGTTGTATATGCGTAAATGCTAAATGATCCAACAATATTTGATATCCAATTTAAAGTTATTATGTAACTTGTGTAATGAATATTATAATGAAATATGGTTGGACTTAGAATAATGATCCTCAATCTGGAATTGCTCCTAAAATTCTAAGTATAAACAATATGGCAAATTGTGCATAACTGTTATAGTTGACAATAAATTTTGAAAGATTGAAATGCGTCAAACATTACACAATGGATATTAAGTTTACGGAATTTTAAAGAGCATATTGTGGTTTATATACAATGATGCTGGTTTAATTGAGATGACACTCAATAACTAGTCATGGAAGGATTTTATCCTTATTAATAGCCATGTGAACTAGTTGTGCTAAACTAAGAGCATAGTTGCATTATACATTAAAGAATTAGAATACTTTAAATTTTAAAATGTTTGAAAGTTTGATTCTCATAAATTGGTGATTGAGCATGTCACACCATTTATGAAATATTATGTGGCTATCAAGATAGTTGGATGTACACATACAAGAATTTTACTTACTGAATTCTTGAAATGAGTATTCTCAAAATTCGGATAGATCAAAGTTAGATGAAATAATGCCTTGTCAGCAAGTATGATTGTCATTACTTGAGGCATAATTGTCTTCAAGTTATTACTTGAGACAAAATTCTTTAACTAGAATTATCATGCATTGATCTATTTTGGTATTTGGATAAGGGATATTAAGCAATTATTATTTATAATGAATTAAAGTACTTTGTACGTTTGTTTTCATTAATAATAGATTGTATCATATATTTGCATGTTTAAATTCATGAATAACTTATGTTATTCTAAATTTTCCGTTGTCAATTAATGATATGGGAATATCATTAAACTAAAACAAATCTGAGTATTGTTAGAATATACTTGAAAGTATAGTGATGCATAGACATCCAATTTCATATGATATTCAATGAATTGAATATTGGACTTATCCCAACTACATGAGTTTTATGGATTTTCTCATTAAGTAAATCATGAAAATAGTTATCCTCAGACTTGAGATACCAGATAAGTGTCATGCATGTAGTGCATTTCTGTGAAGCAATTTACCGCTATCCGTAACTGGTAGTTATAAGGATTGTTTTCAGAAGTGTTGCAAAGTTCATGGGTTATTCTTGTAGTCAAGAGAGAATTTGTTCCTTCCAATTTGTTTTGAAGTTTAATATTGCTGGGCCCCTCGTAGGGTTGACAAGATGTTTGCGTGCACATGCCCAAAGTCTATGGAATACGTTCAGATGTTTTGGTAATCTTGCTCAATCATAAACAACGAGAAACAAAATTGTTAATTAAAAAATGACTAAGATCCATATCTTTATTAACGTGGTATTAGTAACAAAAGGATAACAATAATGATGAATCATTTAAGGTTTTTCCAGGAGACCTCCCTCGAGTTAAACTAGGGGCACTGGCATGTTGCTAGATGCTAACCAATGTCATTATACTATTAATAGATATCCAAGTGTGAGTTGTTAGGTTTGTGGATAAATATTAATAAGTATATGTCTAGAATCGAACAGGAGACCACGGGATTGCACATGTTACGAATGAGAGTTAATGATCAATAATTAATATATATATATATATATATATATATATATATATATATATATATATATATATATATATATATATATATATATATAGGGGTGTGTTATATGCAGTACCATTCTTAGATACAGTACTTTACAGTACCATTTAGACCAATAATAATTTAGTATCATTAAATATTTTTAATTAATTCAAAAGGGTAAAATTGTCAAACACATTTTTACTTTCTTTTTAATTTTTTTTAATTAAAATACGTTTTTCTAGGACCTTTAATTTTTGAAATAATTTTTTCATTTTTTTTTAAGCGGACATGTTTTCTAAAAGTGCACTTTTTACTGTTTTCAATAGACATGTTTTCTCAAAGTGCATATGTGTTTTGTCAAACTTATTTTGCTTAAAAAGATAATTGCACATATGTTTCTAGTGTACATTCTTTGATCTTTGAAATTTATGACCAAAACAAAATCATATACATGTAACCTCTAAATATTAATAGCAAACTATGAACAAAAATGTTATACACAAAATTTGATATCAAATAAGATACAATTCAACTACAATTATGATGTTAAATATAAATGTGCAAGCCACTTAAAAATATGTGTGCACTCTTCATGTTCTCATCAAATTCATTAGACCATATTTGCACGCCTTCCAAGAACATAGGTGCACGCGGGGCTTTCTCGTCAAATCTATTAAAACATGTGTGCACACTTTCAAAAACATGTATGTTTGCAGCGACCACATAAACTTCATAATTAGAGCACCAAAAACATGATCCCTGTTTCGAAACAAAAACAAAATATTAAATAGTCAATCAACAAAGCATTAAAAAAATGGATATGATTCAAATAACAGAACCGGGACAACTATTTGTCTATTTGTATTGTATCTTTTATCAGGTTTTGGAAATTGATGTTTTATACTTAAGACATACAAACAACTAGTACAACATACATGCACACTTACCATAACATATATGCACTCTTTACCATAACATATATGCACTACTGTTCAAATTGACCAAAAAGCAAATTTTTATACAAAAACAAATATAAAGACAAGAATATTAGCAAAAAGAACTATGTAACTGAATTACTAATTTTAGACCTCGCTATAGTATTGCTCTTCTAATGCTTAGGGCAAATTCTTAAGTACCATTCGTTTGTAACCATGTCATTTATTCATTTAGTAATGTGCTCAAAAGAATAAAAAGGAACTATTACATACTTTTTGTTTATGTTAAGAAAGAAATACTAGTATTATTAACGAAAAAAGAACTTTTAATAAATTAATGAAGTAAAACAAATCTATAGGAAAGGACAAAAAGTGAAAAATATAGATCATAAAAGAACCTACCATATTTAAATCAACAAACAAAACAAGAACAAGTTAGTAGTTACATAGAACTGGAACAAACAAGATAAAAGTTTATATTTCATTGTTATATTTATTTCAAAATGTGTACCCACGTCACTACATAAAAAATAGCTTCTAAACAATTATTAAAATATAAAAACCATGATGTGATCATGAATCCAAAAGCAAATTAAATCACGCCAAGTTGATAACGATTTTCGAAACGCAAACCGGAATTAAAACCAACGAATGTGGATACAATACAAAACTAAAAAATCAAACCTTAAATAAGTGAAGTTGATTGTGACGCTGGCATTTCTATTGTTGAATTCTTTTGTAGTTCGAACCTAAAAAAAAAAAAATTATAAATCTTTTTCTCTTGCATCATTAATTAGGCATATATAATTAACAATAATATTTGCAATAATCTTGGATTAAAACAGAAACTACACAATAAGAAAACGAGTTTGTTAAATTATAAAACAAAATCAAAACAAAAATTCTTACCATAAGTCGGTTAATCGGAGAGACAAACCACAATAACAACCGCCGATCATAAAATTTTATTGATGGCTGGCGGCGCGTGGAAGGGATGGCGGCGGTGGATCTGTGAATGAGATCTGATGGTGGTTTTTAGGTCAAGTGGGGGAGAGAGGTGTAGATTGATATATAAGTGGCGGTTTTTATTTTTTAATGTAGAGAGGCTAGCATTTTTTTAGGGATAATATGAAATACCTAGATTACCCCTCTTAGCTTTTTTACCTTTTTAAATATTGGCTTATTCTATTAATTAATTACATTAAAGGCACAAATGATCTTATCCATTGATTAAGTAATCTGACGGTTTATATTGGTCTAAATGGTACTGTAAAGTACTGTATCTAAAAATGGTACTGCATAGAATACACCACTATATATATATATATATATATATATATATATATATATATATATATATATATATATATATATATATATATATATATATATATATATATATATCTTTAATTGTTTAAACACTAAATCTTGACTAACGGGCGTTAGTACTTAACGGTTGTTAAATAAAAGGACTAGATTGTAAATAAGAGCCAAGAAGGATCCGGAAGACCCTCCTTAGGCTTACGGCCGGTTTTGGGAGGATTAGGGGAATCCCTAACTCGCTCAAACTTGGTCACCAAGTTACAATTAGTATATAAACACAGGGTTATTATTTTTTGACTCTTGTACACATAACCCTAAAAAGTGTTTTTCTTTTCTTTCTTTTGGTGGTATACGATCGACCAAACAAACCCTTAGGGTTTCTTGATCGATTTTTGTAATACAAAAATCATAGTGTTTTCTTGATCTAGCAATCACATTAATTCGTTATTAATTCGTGTGTACAAGAACGTGTTACTCACTATAGTAATTATCTTGGATCGATTAACAAAATGGTAAGGGGTTAATCATTGATCCTTATAAACCCTAATTAGGGTTCATCTATAATTGAAGGTTTAATGAAGTGATTCTTGTTTAGCTAGAATCCAAAGGTACGTTCTTGATTATGTTTATGTTAATCTTTTGTATGTTATAATTGATCCTTCGCTTCCGCATATGTGTTTCCCTGTTTTTATGATTGTCATGATTTACATATTCTAACAAAAAGTGCATTTCTGAATGGTAAACTTAAGGAAGATATTTATGTGCAACAACCTCTTGGATTTGAAAGCATTGAATTCCCTAATCATGTCTGCAAGCTTGGCAAAGCCCTCTATAGACTGAAACAAGCTCCCAGAGCATGGTATGAAACTCTTTCAGCCTTCCTGATCCAAAACAAATTTGTTAGAGGAAAGATAGACAACAACTTGTTTATCTATAGGACAACGTGAGATGTAATCCTAGTCCAAGTATATGTTGATGACATCATCTTTGGCTTAACAAACTACAAACTTTGCAAAAAGTTAGAGAAAATGAAGATTAAAAATTTGAAATGAGCATAATGGGAAAACTCACCTACTTCTTTGGACTTCAAATCAAACAAAATGACAAAGGAATCTCCATTTGTCAAGAGAAATACACAAGGAACCTACTGAAGAAATATGAGCTCACTAATTGCTCCTCAGTAAAGACTCCTATGGTTCCCCCAAACAACCTTGGCCCTTACCTCACTGGTAAACCAGTGAACCAACCCCTATACAGAGGGATGATAGGTTCACTGATGTAGCTACTTGCCTCAAGGCCTGATATGCAATTTGAAGTCTGCTTATGTGCTAGATATCAGTCTGACCTAAGAGAGTCTCATCTCACTGCTGCTAAGAGAATCATCAGATACCTGGAGGGTACTCCAAACCTTGGTTTGTACTACCTAAGATGTTCAGGATTTGATCTCAAAGGCTACAATGACTCAGACTATGCAGGCTTTAACATGTATAGAAAAAGTACCTCAAGATCCTATCAAATTCTTGGAGGAAAACTAGTGTGTTGGAGTACTAAGAAGCACAATCAGTGGCCATGTCTTTAGCTGAAGCAGAAAATGTAGCCACTGCTGGTTGTCGTGCCAATGTGCTTTGGATGAAAAGTCAACTCAGTGACTATGACATTCAGTACAAGATGGTTCCCATCTTCTTTGACAACACTAGTGCAATAACAATCTCCAACAACCCTGTTCTTTACCAAAGAACTAAACACATTGACATCAGGTAACATTTCATCAAGGACCACATCATGAATGGAGAAATTGAATTACACTTCATCCCCACTGAGTATCAGCTAGCTGATATTTTCACAAAACCCTTGGATGAACCTACTTTCACAAGGCTGAAAGCTGAACTAGGTATGTTGGACATAGATAATCAGGTCACTGATTGACTCTATTCAACTTGGTGTAAATTCTCTCTATGGTCCCAGATCCAAATAAATCCTCAATGAGTTCTTGTATATATTCTCACTGAATATCCTATCCTAAACATCTCATACTAAATGAAAAGTCATTCAGGGGGCCTCAAGACATCTACATGTAACTAAAGACTCTAAGCACTTAGTTAGTAAATGTCCTAGATTGGTAACTGACATGTATTTAATATAAGAATATATGTTTTTATCCTTCTGGAAACCACTCCTTAGGCCCCCACAACTCCTCCATATACCCACTAGGCATTAAAGGCCTCTCACTCACATATAATATCTCATGATTTGTATGTGGTGACATCATCTTTGCAAAAGTACACATTTGTAGGGATATGCAACTGTTCACACCACGAGTTGCACAAATATCAGAGACGGGACAGGAGACATTAAATGCGGATATCAAACTACTCTAAAAAACAGTCTTATAATTAATATAAAAATTGTTTGATATCCACAACCTTTCAAACCCCTATTTCTCTCTCCTTATAAATACCCCCAAACAAAGAAACACACATACGCTTTCATAAGTTGTCTAAAATCTCGCAAAATTTTCTCTCATCTATGTGTGTTTTATTCCGGCCTCAAACATTTATTCGACCAAAAATCCGACCTTTCCTTGAAAACAAATGGCCTCTTAAAAAGTTATCCCATACGCTCCTAATGTGGAATTCCAAGCTGAAAGCGTGGATATGACCAAAAATAATGCGGTGGGGAACTTTGCCTATCTTGAGGCCTTCTCAGCCTACAAGGATGTGGTGAAGTATCTTCAGAACTGTTTCCTCACCACCGCCTTCGCTAAAACACCCTCTGTCATTTACCATGACTTCTTGAGGGAATTCTAGTACACAGCAGTGGTTCAAAATCCTGATTTCACTAAGAATGCTGTTATCAACTTCACAGTTAAAAATGGGAAAAACCCCTGAACCTGATCTATAAGACCTTTATCAAAGCCACTAGCCTTGATTTCACTGAGAACTTTGCCACCCAGCCCACTGAAGCTGAAGTAAAGGCAGAGTTGCTTTTACTCGGGCCATATGACAAAATGCACCCTGATGTGGCCCCAAGGACCCTTTTGGCCAAGGCCCCCATCATTAAGACATGGTTTCCTGCCCCATGGAGAATCCTGGTGACCTTTGTCATTCAGGTCCTTGGGGAAACAAATCCTCAATGGAGTAATTGAATGCTACTCAAGAAATGATAATATTCAGTCTCCTGGAGGGTAGAAAAATTGATGTTGGAGAAATAATCTTCAAGGACCTTATAGTCAAGCTCACCACAGGGAAATCTAGGCAAAGACTTATGTGCTATCCTAGGTTCATATCATGTGTGCTTCAGGACTTACTGGGCTCTGAGTATATAAGGCCTGACATTCAAGGAT
This sequence comes from Artemisia argyi, assembly GCA_030686995.1. Taxonomy (NCBI): domain Eukaryota; kingdom Viridiplantae; phylum Streptophyta; class Magnoliopsida; order Asterales; family Asteraceae; genus Artemisia; species Artemisia argyi. Next base: position 63,960,380 of record CM060698.1, read on the forward strand.
TTGAACCTGATGTCTTACACAAGGCTAACTACTCCAGAGAACCCTCTGAGGTTACACCTATAGCCCTGACAACATATATGTTGACAACCATTCAAGGCGATGGCAAAGTTTCACCTGTTCCTTCTCCTACCAAGAAGAAGAAGAAGAAGGGTGTTAGGAAGGTGGTTAAACCCAAACCACTCGCCACTGGCACCTCTGCTTCAAAGCCTAAGAAAAAGAGGCAACCCATGGCCTTGGCCATTGAGACACCCACTACTAAGGCCGATGCAACATTGACCCTGAAACCAACACCAATGGGAGCACTGAGACATCACACTCAGTGTTCTCGGGCAAACCCTCTCCTCATGACTCTGCTGACATAAACAAGTTAGTGGAGTCAGGAACAATTCAACATTCACATCCAGCTCACGGCTCTGACAAATCACAATCAGAGTCTCAGGAAGTAATAAGAAAGGAAGTCTTCAAAAGTGTGACTTTAAAAGGCGTTTATGTGGTATTGTATGGACTGATAGGATTGAGCCTGAAGTGTTTGATGAACAGTGGAACAAGATAATGACAGATTTTGAGATTACTGATCATAAATGGCTTTAAGATATGTTTGAAATGCGGTTAAACTGGATACCTGCCTATTTCAGGCATGAACCGATGTCTGGTCTGATTCGCAAGACATCGAGGTCTGAAAGTGAGAATCACTTTTTTGGCAAGCTGTTTAACACACACTTGAGTTTGATCGAATTCCTTAGTCATTTTGATACTGCAATGGACTCCCAAAGATTCAAATATAGGAAGAATACACATGACTCAAAATACAAAACACCTGATTACAAAACTCACTTACAAGTTGAAAAGGAAGCCACAGAACTGTATACACACACTGTCTTCCATGATGTTCAGGATGAGATATTTGAGTCATTGTTTCATTGTTGTTCACTTAATGTTCAAGACGATGATACATCACATACTTCTATGATTCGCGATATTGAAACTGATTACACAACAATACATGGTGTATCTGTCGAAGCTAAATATGAGGTAACACTATCCGTATATTTGTTTATGTTATACAAATATATCACTAATATGCCTAGTTTAAATCAAGGTTTCCTTTAACATGTAGATCAAGTATGCGCCAACTAGTTGTGACACCAAATGCAGCTGCTTAAAGTACGAGTGCTTTGGGTTGCTGTGTCACCATATTTTTTATGCTCTTAGGTTGTCCAAAGTGTTCCATTTCCCTAGCAAATACTTCTAGCAAAGATGGTCAAAATATGCTTTGCCCAACAAGATTGTCAAAAGGCCCGTGGATGTTTCAAGCTTGTCAAATCCAGTAGAATGTGTTAATGGTGTTATTAGGGAAATTTACGGCACTGTTGAAGATCCGGTTACCCGTTTGGTCACTAATATTCAGAGTTATACATTTACAAGGATGACCTTGATACATTACTAGAACAAGTGAAAATCGACATCTCAAATGCCCCTCAAATGAGCAAGAAAGAATTGTATGCTGTTGTGCTTGGTGTCATGAAATGTGTTAAGGTTAACATTATTTCCCCTGGATGTCATAATAAAGGATCTGTTTCTTTGAAGAGGCATCATGTAACAATTCGCAATTTCAGGTTAACTTTTATTCCCGAAAATTTCACTATTCACTTTTTACTATTCACTTTTACTATTCACTTTTTACTATTCACTTTTCACTATTCATCTCAGAAATTTTTATTTCATATTCTCGTAAGTTAAACTATTTTAACGATAATCCGAGAGTTTGACGCTCGTCGGATCATTTCTGCAAAAATCACAAAGCCGTGTCCGAGATTTACTTTTAGGTTTAAACGTCCTTCCAGCATCCCGATATATCCATAAAACATTATAAACAATAGAAATATGATTTTCTCTCATTTTAGGACAATTCCAAAAGTTTTGGAATTTTACGTTTTTCAGTTCAGCGTTTTACGCGAATTGCGCGTTTTAGACCCGTGTTTCCAGTTTTAGCAGGGTTTTCGCACTCGATAGAACCTACCACTCATTTTATATTTTATTATGGACTATATTGACATGTTTGACCATACTTTCAAGTTTCATATTTTTAGGATACCCGGTTTTACGTTTCGTGGCCTAAAAACTTACGGTTAGCAATTTACGGAGTCAAAACTAGCTACATACTTAGGATATTACCATCCAAAGACCATGACTACTCATCTAGTCACCCTTATCCTCCTTGAACCGACTTAGGGGTGGTGGAGTCACCATGTGTGGTTAAATCTTGACCATTGATTCTTTAGATCATTACAAGTGTCTTAAACTAACCATGGTTAAATTCTAACCCAATATATGGTTAACTATTTTTCCTACCCTATAAATACCAAGCTAAAACACATAGAAAACTTGCACCACACCTTCTTATAACCTTCAAGTCCTAAAACCTAAGGCACTTTTCTTATATTTTGTAAGAAAGTTAACTAGTTTTTGAAAGAAAACTAGTGTTTGATCTTCAATCTTGGAAATTTTCTAAGAAAAGTTGTTATAACTTTAAAGTCTCCAAAAAGACGTCGTTATAATCTTCAAATAGCTTTGGACTTCAAGAAGGCGTCGTTATAATCTTCAAATAACCTCGGTTTATCATAGATTGCAAGGGTGAAGCTTAAGTCTATCAAAGTCCGTACCTTCCTAGTTACTTACCTTTCTTTTAGAAAGCCTCAAGTTGTAAGCAAACCCTAACATACTCCTTGCTTAATTATCATTTTCATGCTCTTTGTGTTCCTTTCATGCTATATATGTTCTTGTTATTGTGTTCATGATGTTTAAAAATGGATAAAACAAGTATTGGTATACATATGTTAACTTATGACAAGCAAACAAGCAAACTAGTGATTTTTATGGAGAACCACGACCAAAATAGTATAACTATGATATTTGACACTTACTTACTGTTATAAAGGACTTCAAAAGGAAAACATAGCAATTTGAATCACCCAAAACGAGTACACGAGTCAAAAGATACGGCCATAAGAAGTTAGCGAAACCAAAACGCCGAAACTGCCTATACAAACTGTTTTGCATTCTGCCATTTTGAAAGTCCCACTTCTGCTCCGATTCATCAAAAAGTTAAAACACAAAAGTTGTCCGGAACGCCGTTTTCGTTCAGGAACAAAGAAGCTCGAGCCCTGAAAATGCTTTCTGAGTGATAATTTTCTTCAAATTCTTAACAGCCCATTTTAGACCAAAGTTACTATATAAATGTTATAATTAGATGAGACCAAGAGGTCTAATGACCTAAAGCCAAGACCACAACCATGGCTAAAGCCAAGGTTGAGTCTCAAGACCATGGTAACAATGACCAAGGTCACGGAACGACTAAAGACCATATAACTTTTAAAGATCAAAAGTTATATATATGTTATCAAATACTACAATAGTAGGGAGCCTCATGTGAGGAGTTCATTGAGTAAGCCGTCGAGACGAGTTGTGGATTTACGAGTTAAAGTGTCCTGGCTCCTCGAACGTTTACTCCATGACTTCTGAATTATGTCGGCCCGAACGGTAGTAAGAGATATACAAACTATACATGTTTCATAAACCATTTATATTCAACGACTTACACTATATACTAAGTACTACATCATGAACATTGTACAAGACATATATAGGCAATTCTTCGTATTCTTAGACGTTACTCCAAACCTAAGTCGCAACGTTCTATTATAGGCTGCTCTTAGAGACTTTCGCGATTCGACTATCACTTTCATTCCTCATTACATAAGCTTAAGGTGAGTCATAGCCCCTACTCTTTTCGTACTTGTTTTAACTCTTGGGGGGGATACATGCTCAACTACTTGCTTACTTGTACAAATACTCAAAGCATTTATACTTGATTGTTTTATACTTGATTGTCTTATACTTGATGGCATTATACTTGATTTCATACATACATGACTGTCTTTTATTCTTTGGGAAGTGGCTCCCAGTAAACTTATATCTTTGGGAAGTGGCTCCCAGTTTTCTTTGGGAAGTGGCTCCTAGTTGTCTTTGATACATCCTAACATTTGCGAATGTTTGGATACATCATAAAAGTGAGGTCTTCGGAGATGAAGTAGAGACTCACTACTAATTGCTTAATTGTCTTGATGAACTTATACATGTCTTATTTATACTATATGTTAGCAGTGGGTTGTGAACACACAGGTTACAAGTCTCTTATGGCGGGACTTGTAACTGAGTGGATTCACGATGCCTTTGCTGTGTGATCATTCTTTAAGGCTTTTTCAACTGTTTTAAGACAAACTCTATGAACTCACCAACCATTGTGTTGACACTTTAGCATGTTTATCTCAGGTTAGTAAGGCGATAGCTAGTGCGTGGAACTTAGAGTCAAGCTGCATATTCTGAAGACTTACGCTTTTATCATTTACCATTCAAAAACATTTTGTATACATTTATGTATCATACTTTGGAATCTCATGTTTGTAACTTTGAATTCATTAATCGAATGGTAACTTTTCAAAACGTCTCATTTAGAGTTCGTTTTCTATAACTTGTACTTTGTATTATGAAGTAGCATCCCTGTGACACAGTCTTCCGCTGCGGTATTTTGGGGGTGTTACAGATTGGTACCAGAGCCTTGGTTATAGAGAACTAGGTTGCATTTAGTGCCTAGACTATAACTGCTATATACGTTGGGACCTTCCTCTTTATTTGCCTTACACACAATACATACATATATGCTTTTGGTTAGAGGTTTGCTTAGTTCCACGCTGTTAGATGATGTGACTTTAGTATTATAAGGAGCCCCAGAGATTCATCGAGTCATTAAAAACATGGAGCTCAGTAATAACTAATTAGTTAACTTGATCTTGTGACAGTTCTTGTTTGATTAGACACAAGATTTGAGTTAAATAATATTATTGTTTAGCTTTAGGGATTTGATGACTTGATTATCTTACTATCGGCCTCAGAAGGCGGATTTTGTGTCGGAAATTCTTAAGTAGGATGATTTAGAATCTCCTTATTTAAATGGATTGGGAAGCCTCTTCAGTTAAATAAAGAAATTGTAAATCACCGAACCATAAGTTTATGAGACCTTACTTACATAAATTTGGACGCTTCTTTATGTAAGTAATGTGTTATAAATAAGTGGGCTTAATTGTAGCTGATACAACTCCTTAACCAGAACCTTAGACGAATCAGAGTAAACACGACTATTTTAGAGATCTTGAATTCTCTTAGACACACCGTAAGTAGTTAACATCAACTGAACTTCGGGACGAAGTTCTCCTTAAGGGGTAGAGACTGTAACAATTCGCAATTTCAGGTTAACTTTTATTCCCGAAAATTTCACTATTCACTTTTTACTATTCACTTTTACTATTCACTTTTTACTATTCACTTTTACTATTCACTTTTTACTATTCACTTTTCACTATTCATCTCAGAAATTTTTATTTCATATTCTCGTAAGTTAAACTATTTTAACGATAATCCGAGAGTTTGACGCTCGTCGGATCATTTCTGCAAAAATCACAAAGCCGTGTCCGAGATTTACTTTTAGGTTTAAACGTCCTTCCAGCATCCCGATATATCCATAAAACATTATAAACAATAGAAATATGATTTTCTCTCATTTTAGGACAATTCCAAAAGTTTCGGAATTTTACGTTTTTCAGTTCAGCGTTTTACGCGAATTGCGCGTTTTAGACCCGTGTTTCCAGTTTTAGCAGGGTTTTCGCACTCGATAGAACCTACCACTCATTTTATATTTTATTATGGACTATATTGACATGTTTGACCATACTTTCAAGTTTCATATTTTTAGGATACCCGGTTTTACGTTTCGTGGCCTAAAAACTTACGGTTAGCAATTTACGGAGTCAAAACTAGCTACATACTTAGGATATTACCATCCAAAGACCATGACTACTCATCTAGTCACCCTTATCCTCCTTGAACCGACTTAGGGGTGGTGGAGTCACCATGTGTGGTTAAATCTTGACCATTGATTCTTTAGATCATTACAAGTGTCTTAAACTAACCATGGTTAAATTCTAACCCAATATATGGTTAACTATTTTTCCTACCCTATAAATACCAAGCTAAAACACATAGAAAACTTGCACCACACCTTCTTATAACCTTCAAGTCCTAAAACCTAAGGCACTTTTCTTATATTTTGTAAGAAAGTTAACTAGTTTTTGAAAGAAAACTAGTGTTTGATCTTCAATCTTGGAAATTTTCTAAGAAAAGTTGTTATAACTTTAAAGTCTCCAAAAAGACGTCGTTATAATCTTCAAATAGCTTTGGACTTCAAGAAGGCGTCGTTATAATCTTCAAATAACCTCGGTTTATCATAGATTGCAAGGGTGAAGCTTAAGTCTATCAAAGTCCGTACCTTCCTAGTTACTTACCTTTCTTTTAGAAAGCCTCAAGTTGTAAGCAAACCCTAACATACTCCTTGCTTAATTATCATTTTCATGCTCTTTGTGTTCCTTTCATGCTATATATGTTCTTGTTATTGTGTTCATGATGTTTAAAAATGGATAAAACAAGTATTGGTATACATATGTTAACTTATGACAAGCAAACAAGCAAACTAGTGATTTTTATGGAGAACCACGACCAAAATAGTATAACTATGATATTTGACACTTACTTACTGTTATAAAGGACTTCAAAAGGAAAACATAGCAATTTGAATCACCCAAAACGAGTACACGAGTCAAAAGATACGGCCATAAGAAGTTAGCGAAACCAAAACGCCGAAACTGCCTATACAAACTGTTTTGCATTCTGCCATTTTGAAAGTCCCACTTCTGCTCCGATTCATCAAAAAGTTAAAACACAAAAGTTGTCCGGAACGCCGTTTTCGTTCAGGAACAAAGAAGCTCGAGCCCTGAAAATGCTTTCTGAGTGATAATTTTCTTCAAATTCTTAACAGCCCATTTTAGACCAAAGTTACTATATAAATGTTATAATTAGATGAGACCAAGAGGTCTAATGACCTAAAGCCAAGACCACAACCATGGCTAAAGCCAAGGTTGAGTCTCAAGACCATGGTAACAATGACCAAGGTCACGGAACGACTAAAGACCATATAACTTTTAAAGATCAAAAGTTATATATATGTTATCAAATACTACAATAGTAGGGAGCCTCATGTGAGGAGTTCATTGAGTAAGCCGTCGAGACGAGTTGTGGATTTACGAGTTAAAGTGTCCTGGCTCCTCGAACGTTTACTCCATGACTTCTGAATTATGTCGGCCCGAACGGTAGTAAGAGATATACAAACTATACATGTTTCATAAACCATTTATATTCAACGACTTACACTATATACTAAGTACTACATCATGAACATTGTACAAGACATATATAGGCAATTCTTCGTATTCTTAGACGTTACTCCAAACCTAAGTCGCAACGTTCTATTATAGGCTGCTCTTAGAGACTTTCGCGATTCGACTATCACTTTCATTCCTCATTACATAAGCTTAAGGTGAGTCATAGCCCCTACTCTTTTCGTACTTGTTTTAACTCTTGGGGGGGATACATGCTCAACTACTTGCTTACTTGTACAAATACTCAAAGCATTTATACTTGATTGTTTTATACTTGATTGTCTTATACTTGATGGCATTATACTTGATTTCATACATACATGACTGTCTTTTATTCTTTGGGAAGTGGCTCCCAGTAAACTTATATCTTTGGGAAGTGGCTCCCAGTTTTCTTTGGGAAGTGGCTCCTAGTTGTCTTTGATACATCCTAACATTTGCGAATGTTTGGATACATCATAAAAGTGAGGTCTTCGGAGATGAAGTAGAGACTCACTACTAATTGCTTAATTGTCTTGATGAACTTATACATGTCTTATTTATACTATATGTTAGCAGTGGGTTGTGAACACACAGGTTACAAGTCTCTTATGGCGGGACTTGTAACTGAGTGGATTCACGATGCCTTTGCTGTGTGATCATTCTTTAAGGCTTTTTCAACTGTTTTAAGACAAACTCTATGAACTCACCAACCATTGTGTTGACACTTTAGCATGTTTATCTCAGGTTAGTAAGGCGATAGCTAGTGCGTGGAACTTAGAGTCAAGCTGCATATTCTGAAGACTTACGCTTTTATCATTTACCATTCAAAAACATTTTGTATACATTTATGTATCATACTTTGGAATCTCATGTTTGTAACTTTGAATTCATTAATCGAATGGTAACTTTTCAAAACGTCTCATTTAGAGTTCGTTTTCTATAACTTGTACTTTGTATTATGAAGTAGCATCCCTGTGACACAGTCTTCCGCTGCGGTATTTTGGGGGTGTTACACATCAAACGCAAGCCGAGAAAGCTATGATTCAACCAAAAAAGAATCTGCGTAAATGCAATGTCTCTAGAGAGCTTGCTTATCATGATTCCCACAACTATCCCATCAAGAAGAAAGCAAATGATGAAGAGATGGATGATCCAAACAATGATGCATAATAACTTTAGGTCTTTTACTTTACTTTCAAACAATATTAGTCCTTGATTCAAACAATACTGACTCATTTTAATTCAATACATTATCATTTTTTTATTCTTTTTCTAGAATGTATTATGTACCATCAACATGAATCATATATCCATGTGTTTCTTATGGGTTACCAGCCTCCCAAATTCTCAAATAACAAACTTGTTTTTATTCATTTTATAAGATTAACCAAATTCTCAAAATGGGGTTTTCATATTCTTTTTTGCTGATATATGTAACATTTCTTAGATTTGTATGCTTTGAGATTGAATTCTTTTAATGTGTATGATAATCTCCCAATATACATGATACGAGGCTTCAGTCAACCCGTGTGATGCACCGGTTGTGTCTAATTTTTCATAGTGTAAATGAAAGGTTTAGGAGATGGTGTTGTTGCTTAGTACTCGCAGGATGTGCTAAATGATATTTTTGAGCAAGTTAATGTTATTAAAATGAATAAATTAATTTTTTTTTTTTTTGGTTTTAGATCTTTTTGTTAGTATTGAGAAATTTTATCTTTTGTTTTTTTAATGATTTTGATTTATCAAGAACTACTAAATAATTATAAACGTTTATAGCATTATTTTTCAAGAGTAATTTTCATTTTTTTTATAACTGCTCCTTTTTTGTTTGATATAGTTGATCGGGTTATGTTTGTGGTAATATAAAAGCATGTTCGGTTTTGCGCACTATTATATTTTATCGAGAAGTTGTAGGCATTGACGTTTTAATTTTTATCTAAAGTTTTTCAGTTTTTGGTATGATATATATATATATATATATATATATATATATATATATATATATATATATATATATATATATATATATATATATGTGTATGTATGTATATGTATGTATAGGGTTCTAGAGAAAAGTATATTTCGGTAGAAAAGTGAGAAAATAATTGTGATGCACTAAAATAAAAATTGATGCATCATAGTTATTTTCTCACTTTTCTACCAAAATGCAATTTTCTCTTGAACCGAACACTATATATATATATATATATATATATATATATATATATATATATATATATATATATATAACAGGAGGCATTTGAAGAAAATGCCACCTCATTGCCCAGTAATTCATTATCAGCCATGTCATCACATTTAGGCCATGTCAAGAATTTTTTTTTTTTTTTTTAAATTCGTATTTATAAAAATGAACATGGTGAGATTCGAACTTACATCTTTTGGTTAAAATACAAACCTCTCAACCAATGGAGCCAAGTCATTGATTGTAATCAAGGACCTAAAACAAAAAGGATATACTATACAAAAGAGATTAAGCTAAACACAGGGGACCGATTGTGACATTATGGGTAAAAAAAACATCTGGGAATTACTAAACGTCTCCTATCAATATTTGTTACCCTTCCCAAAAACCCAAAACCCTAAATCAACTGCTAATGATAATAATGTAACATCTACCACCATCATCATCATCGTCAATCCGTCCCAAATTCCACTTTAATTATCATCAGTAGAAAACCCTAATGTGCTTCTTTTTCATTCGTGCACCATTCAATCCCTCCCAAATTCCCAAAACCCTAATTTTTCAATATAAACAAATGCATGTTCATCACAAATCAAGTAAAATAGTTGTATATGATAAATTTTAATTGATGCATGATGTTTTATTTTGTCTAATAGTTGTTTATATTTTATTTTATTGGTTTTATTTATCATTCAATTTTGTGTGCTCTATTTTTTGCAGAAAAAATAATATGTTGATCGAATAATCAATAGCTACTGCTGTGTATGCTTCTAATGAGGTCTTGCTTCCGTTTTCGAATTGTTGTTTAATGTTTAGTTAACTAAACCTCTGCATGTAATCGAAAGTAGTATTGGGAACCTAATTTGTTACGTAAATTGTGTTACCTATATGTGCTCTGGCAACATGATTCGTAAGTAGTAGCTAATGTTTTACAGTATAAAAGAGATTGATATGTTATTTATAAAGGTTGGAATCAATAGAATATGTTGTTACTCATGACTTGTGATTTTAGAGGCTTATGTGAAGCTATATACAAGCAACTTATATATGCTTGTGAATACTGGAATTCTGCGTGGTGTTTGAATATGCTTTAGAAACGAGTTTCTGACATAATTTTTAAGATTTTATTGTGAATTTTGTTTCAATAGTGGCATCTAGGAGGAGCTGTGAGGAGATAATATTTGATATCGTGTGACTGTTAATGGTTCCGTATGCAATACTCCACATGTAAGATTAGTGACTGGTGTTTGAGCTTAGCTTATTCATATTCTAAATTTTTGATGATGTTATAATGTGTGAAGACTAAAGTTGATCTAAAAATTGATATGATTTATGTAAATGGTAATCGGCTTCCTAAGAAATTGCCTCCAAAAGTCTATCTTGCTCCCAACAAGCCAAAAGGGTTTGTGTTGACTTTATTGCAGTCTATCTGAATATTCTTTTTTAGATATGTGTTTTGACATTTCACTAAATAGATAATCTTGCAGGTACATCTTTTCATGAGGAGAGAGCCAATCGAAATCTATCATATCTTTGTTTGATGATTATATGAAGAGTTTGGTATGTTCTATTTAAACATCACGTGACACCTTAAACATTACTTATCTTAACCTACTGTTATTTTTATACAGGTTATAAGAAATATGGGGCAACCAAAACCTTGATTGTTCACTGTTGGTCGTCTTTATCTTGCACAACTGGGCTGATCCTCGTGACAAACTATGGTACTTTACAGTTACATTTATGTTGTGGGATCATGATGCACACCTTTTAACTGGTCTTTATGCTTTTCAGGCGAGTTTGCACTCTTTTTAATGTTTGTTGAAGCTTTAAATAGCCGTTAAACTTATTATTTTCTGTTTTCGGGTAATCAGCTTGAGCTCATGAAGTATTTTAGTTCATAAAGCTTAAGTTAATAAGCTCCTATGTTGAAAATAATTAGCTTATTGGGCTTTCAAAGTTAAAAAAACCCGATAAGCCTCTAAACCTCTAATCCTGACACCTTCTTATTTGGAGCTGAGTTTATTTAACACCTTTAAGAAAATGATTGTGGAGTTACAGTTATAGAGTATAGTTGATAGTTCTATACTGATATGCTTATGTTTTGTTAAGCTAAGTTTGTTAGCACAGATTAAATCAGATATTCCCTCTGTCTAAACTCGAGCGGATCAATTCTAGCTTCCGAATGAGTAAATACATTATGGTCAATGCAAACCCGGTTTCACCCGTTACTCAATATTACCATCTTGCGACCTGTATCGTATGTTTAGAATAGGAAATCTTCGTGTGATGGCAATAGTGAACATAATGTTAGTAGCCTAACAGTTTGTTTCAGTGAATTGTATGTGCCAGTAATTAGCTTAAAGTTACGCTACAGACGTTCTGTTGTTTAACATATCCTTCATGCATTTTGGTTCTAAATTCAGCTAAAGAATTCTCACTAAAACTTGGTTTAAATTCTATGTCTATTGTATCCGTTCTTTTGATCATAATATCCTACATAAACTATACAAGTGGTGCTTTTGTTGCAAGCCGCGGTCAAATGCAGTAATAACCCTCCTCTTAAAATAAGCGATGTTGTGTAGAACGTGTGCTTTGTTGTTTGGAACACCTTCTGATCAAGTGTCATGTACTGTTCCTTGACCAAGTACTATTTCAATCACACCCCTTTGTCCCTTTGTATTTTTTTATTATTATTTAAAAAAGTTTCATCCCAAGCATCAGAGGAGTTTCGTGGTTGTGTTATCAGATGTTTTAAGGCCCTGCTTAACGCTTTATGTTTCTGCTCCAACCCGTCTTGTGAATGCAAACAACTCAAATCTACACATAGGCTTATAGACAATAGATATTCACAGTCATTCCCAGTATCCTCACCACTTGCTTCAAACATGTATTATTCTGAATGGTGAAATTGTGATTGGTTAAATGGTTATGTGTTGAATTGTGTTAATTTGATGAGCAGAGAAATCGAGTAGGAGTAACAAGGGAGGTAGGTGGGGGAGAATTGATCTTGATCAACATTTGCAGCTGCTTCTTTAAGCTATTGTATCCGAATTTGTATCCTTTTTCCTGCTTGGGTACTGTAATTGAAATATCTAGGAAGGTCCTCTTAACTTATTGTTTTCTAAGTAATCTTTTGAATAAATAATTTTATTTGGTGAATTTGCAGGTCTCCTCTTTTTGGAAGCCGATTTTAGAAGATCCTTCGACACTACAAACATTTTTTTATTACTATGCAATTAAAAAGCCTCGATCATCAAAAGAGGTGAGTTACTCTCTAATTAATCATTCTTATACATTTATGCACATCAATTGAGTGTCTGTTTTTATGAATGTAGATGGTAGCTGTTGTCGTTTCTTTGGCAATTGGCATAAAAACCGAGGTTAGTAAACAAAGCTTCATAATCATTATTGCATTTTCTCTTATTTATTTTAAGATAAATAAGTATTATTTTTACCTAGAAACAAAGAAAGTTAAATGGGTTAAACAGGTAAACAAGTATCATTTTTACCTAAAAACGAAGAAGATTGCATAGGTTAAACAATTAACCAATTAACAAAGGGGTGAAACCATATTAAAAATGTACTTTCTCCAGACCATAACCACTACCGCAGTTAAAAAAACTTACAGAAAGGTGTGCTTCCTGATAATCTTCGACAAAGGGGTGTAAGCATTCGAAAAAAGTACATATGTGAAAAGGTTTTTGATCTTTTGAAACTACGCAATTCTCGACTGTTTTTATTGATTCTGATATGTCATTGCCTAAAAAAAGTACCCTATAGTAAATTGTTTGAACTCATAATCACTTTTTATTGCATTTAATTATATAGCTAGCATATTAGGTTTCAGAAACTTTTGAGACTTTTTTTTTTCTTTTGCAGACTAAAATGTAAATGAAGGGTATTTGCACGGGTAGTCAAATACGCACCCTCATATTCCTTGCTGATGCACAGGCTTGGGAGCCTAACTGGTACTGTTGGTTTGATATTTTTCTTTTCTCACGACTTGACGATTCACATACACTCACATCTGTTTATGAACAACAGTATTTAATTAACAGTTTAAAAAATAGTGTTAAAAATACGACAAATGAACGTTGCGAGAAACACCACAAACCTTTCAGGTATGCCTTTCCCTGTCTACGCATTTTCAGCATGCACATTACTATCCTCTAAAGAAGACAACTGGAAGTAGTTTTGAATACAGAAATTCTGAATAAAGCATGGTTTGCCTAATTATTAGAAATTACACCCTCTGAACAATCTTACAAGTAAAGGAGATGGTGAAATAAGTAGGATCTGGAAGAACATAGAAAAAGAGGAGTACAAGTATACTTTGACACTAAAAGACAAGTAAGTTACAATCTGCAAATTTTGGAATTGTAAATTGATTTCGTTGTTTGTTAATCTGACAACATTTCCGTTGCAAGGTCTTGAGAATAACTTCCATAAAACTCAACGGAGGCAGGATCTTGGTCCAAGACTCGATAGAGACTGTTTGACTTACAACAGGTGATGAAGCTGGTGTATTTTTCCGTGATGAGTGCCTGTACCCGTGTGAAGATATTCCAATTCTAGCATACCACCTATGCATATTTTAAGTCATTGCAACCAATTTAAATAATTACCTGTGCTTTTACAAAGATGGTCCTTAAGGGTCCCATGAGGCATATAGTCATAAACAAGAGCTGTTTCTGTATAAATTTATGGTGTTTGGTGTTTAAAATTGCAGTATTGATTTTGGTATGAAATCTATATGGTGCTAAGGAGCTATGAGATGGGGACTGATAGTGAGTAGATTGCTTCTAGATATGAAATCAGGCTCACAAAATCACCTGCGACGCGTTGGACTGCAAATTTGGTACATCATTTACAATTGTTTATTTTTCTCTTTTTAAAACTTTGTAGGCTAATAAAAAGGTGAGTAAAAGCTTATGTGCACTATGAGGCTCTGTTGGGTTTTGAGTTCTGCTGCTGAGTGAAACTACTGCTATTATGAAACTGCTACTAGAGTAAATGATTCTGCTGCTGATGACAAAGTGCTGCTAAGGAAAATGCTGCTGAAGGAAACTACTGCTGAAGAGATAAGCATGTATTCGTAGCAGATAATTATAGAATAGATTGAATGTATATCTTATACGTCTAGAATATTCTTATCTTGATTAGAAAGTTATTGTAAACCTAGTAGGACTCCTTGGCCTATAAAAGGAGGATCCTAGGGTTAGATTATGAACGCATTGTTTAGTTTTCATTTACACTTCAAGGTTGTAAAACCCTAGCATTTTTGAATGCTCGTATTAATAATATTGAAGTGTTGATAGAGAATTATTCTTCTTAAGTTAAGCTTTTACATTCCGCATTCAAGCTTAAGTGTTTACTTTAAAGTCAACTTCTATATAAGATCGTTTGCTCAACTGGGATCAACAAGTGGTATCAGAGCTTGTGATCTAGAAGTTGTAATCAAGAAGAAACTGTTCTTTGCAAGTTTGTTGTTCCTAATCAACTGCTGAAGATGGGTGATGACACACATATGGTGACTGCTTCAAAGGTTCCAATGCTCAACCCTGGTGAATATGAGCTATGGAAGATGAGAATTCGACAATACATTCACATGATTGACTTTAACATGTGGAATGTGATCATGAATGGTGACTCTTTACCAAAGAAAGGTCCTGATGGTAAAGATATACCAATCAAGTCTGCTGAAGAGAACTCTTTTAGGAAGATGGAGATCAAAGCTCACAGTATTCTCTTGATGGGAATACCTAATGAGTTTTAGTTGGACTTTGAGAGTTTTGAGACTGCTAAAGAATTAATGGATGCTATTTAATTCAGGTTTGGAGGGAATGATGCTACCAAGAAGTCAAGGAAGAATATGTTGAAGCATCAGTTTGAGAACTTTACTGCTGAAAGTGGAGAGAAGATTATTGGCACCTACAACAGGCTCAATCAACTGGTCAGTCATCTAAAGCTTGTTAGCTATGTGGTTCCACAAGAAGATGTGAATCTCAAGTTTCTCAGAAGTCTTGCACCTGAATGGAGTATGCACACTGTTGTTTGGAGGAATAAGCCTGACTTTGAAACCATGAAGTTGGAAAGCCTCTATAACAATTTAAGAATGCATGAACCAGAATTATCTACTTCATCTGCTTCTGGTTCACAAAATCTTGCCTTTGTATCTTCAAAGTCAAAGGGGTCTAAAGAATCTCACTCTGCTGCTTATGGAGTATCTACTGCTGATAGATCTGCTGCTAGTTCTCATGATAATAACTCCACCAGTGATATGGCTTTATGTGCATTCTTGGCTGATCTAACATCAAGTATAAGGTCACAGGCACTTAATCAAGATCTGGATCACCTTGATCAAGATGATCTTGAAGAGATGGATCTTAAATGGCAAATGGCCATGTTGACCTTGAGGGCTAGAAAATTCTGGAAGAGAACTGGAAAAGAGATCAAGTACAGACCTAAAGAAAATGTTGGCTTTGACAAGTCAAAGATAGAGTGTTACAACTGTAACAGGAAAGGTCACTTTGCCAGAGAATGTAGAGCTCCAAAGAAGAATGGTGAAGCATCAAAGAAGACTGAAGAGACAAAGAATACTACTACTGCATTGGTGTCTTGTGATGGATTGGGAGAGTATGATTGGAGTGATTTGGCTGATGAAGAACCAAATTATTCCTTGGTGGCTCAAGTCAAGCCTGAAGTGCATAACTTTGCACTTATGGCTTATTCATCATCATCTTCTGGATCAGACTCTGAGGTATCTAATGATTCTGATTTATATGTGTGTTCTTTTAAGTCTTGTGCTGACACTATTGAAGAACATAAGTCTAGGAATGAAATTCTAAATAAAGAAGTTGAAAACCTAAAACTTGATAACTTAGGTTACAAAGTAGGTATTCAAAATGTTGAAAGAAGACTTGAGTACTTAAAAGAGTGTGAGATGGAATATGTAGATAGAATTAACCAACAAGATGTTGAGATTTTTAAGAAAAATAGTTAAATTGAGTTTCTTAAAAATAAATTAGAAGAAGCAGAAAAAGATAGAGATGAAGCTCTTGCTGAAAAAGAAAAACATATAGTAAGAGTAAACAAACAGCAATATGCTTCTGATTTGGTTAATAAATCTATTGAGAGTACAATAATGAGGAAAGGAAGTGGAATAGGTTACAATGAGGTTGGTCCTCCTGTTAAGAGTGCCTATGCTCCACCAGGAAAAGAATTGTCCTTCATTAGTGAGCTGAATTTAGAAAAACCATTAGGTGAGTCTAGTACAAGTGTCTTAGAAACACCTAAGGTAGAGAGTAGAAAATTTCCTGATGCTCCCATTATTGAAGATTGGTACTCAGATAGTGATGAGGAACAAGAACAGGTTGAACCAGAACATAATGCAGTAAAGAAAGAAATTTCTGCTAAGATTGAAAAAATTGAACCTAAAATTGAACAAGTGAAGTTTGTGAAACCTGTACTAGGTCAAGGTATCTCTAGGAGAATGGTTGAGTATAAAGAGGTTTCAAGAGAAAGAATGAATGGTTTCAATAATAAGCCTAGGGGTAATCAGAGAAACTTTAATAACCTAGTTTCAAACAAATTAGGTAGTGAGTTTCAATTAAGGAAAAAGGCATTTTATAAGTGTGGTAGCTTTGAACATTTGATTAATAGCTGTCCTGATCACAAGAAACCTGTTTGGAATCAATACTCTAGGGTGAATCACAAATATGTTAACCAGAATACTCACCCTCATCCAAATAGAAACATGATTCCTAGAGCTGTGTTGTTAAGATCTGGTGCAACTAGATCAATTTATGCTGCTAAACCAAATGGTGTTTTCAAAACCACAACTGGTTCTGTAGCTGGCTCTACTGCTAGTAAGCACTCTGCTGCTAGTAAGCACTCTGCTGCTAGTAAGCAATCTGCTGCTAGTACAAAACTTTCTACTTCTGGGCCAAAAGTTTTATCAAATACAGTTGTTGGAAATCATTTTTATGCTGTTAAGGCCTCAGCTTGTTGGGTTTGGAAACCAAAATCAAATGTTACAAACAAAGTTTCCAAAACCAGCAGTGCATCAAGTGATTTAAAGAAATTTAACTATGTTGATGCACAAGGCAGATCCAAGTCAGTAATGGCTTGGGTCCCCAAGAGAAACTAATTTCTCTATTTTCATGTGCAGGGTAATCTACTGGATGAGCTTAAAGACATGGTTATAGTTGATAGTGGATGCTCTGGACATATGACAGGGGATGAGTCTCAGCTTGATGATTTTGAGGCTTTTGATGGTGGCAATGTTGCTTTTGGGAATGATCCAAAAGGTGGAAAGATTATTGGTAGAGGCACATTAAAGACAGGGAATTTGGACTTTGAGAAGGTGTTTCTTGTGAAATGGCTTATGTTTAACCTCTTTAGTGTTTCACAAATGTGTGACAAAAGGAATTTTGTTCTTTTTACAGACACTGAATGTATGATCCTTTCTCCTGATTTTCAGTTGCCAAATGATAAATTTGTGCTATTGAAGGTCCCTAGAAATGAAAATATATACAGTGATCATATTAAGAACATAGTTCCCAAAAGAGCTTTAACTTGTCTGATTGCAAAAGCCACTGTTGATGAGTCCAAATTATGGCATAGAAGACTTGGGCATTTGAACTATAAGACAATGAATAAGTTGGTGAAAGGAAATCTGGTGAGAGGAATGCCCACAAAGTTGTTTGAAAATTATGAGACTTGTATTGCTTATCAGAAGGGAAAACAAAACAGAGTCTCATTCAAGTCAAAGACTGTGAATACAAATACAGTGCCCTTGCATTTGCTACACATGGATTTATTTGGGTCTGTTTTTGTGAAGAGTTTGAATAAGAAGTCATATTGCCTAGTTGTCACAGATGACTACAGCAGGTTCACTTGGGTGTTTTTCTTAGCCACTAAAGATGAAACCCCAGTGGTACTTAAAGAATTCATTACAAGAGTTGAAAACCTACACAACCACAAAGTGAAGATTATAGGATGTGACAATGGTACTGAGTTCAAGAATAGTGTGATGAACCAATTCTGTGTGGGAAAAGGCATTTTAAGACAGTATAGTGTTGCAAGAACTCCACAGCAGAATGGTGTTGCAGAGAGAAGAAATAGGACACTTATTGAGGCTGCAAGAACTATGTTAGCTGATTCTAAACTACCTATACCTTCTTGGGCTGAAGCTGTAAACACTGCATGTTTTGTGCAGAACAGGAGTAAGGTAGTGAAGCCTCACAACAAAACTCCATATGAGCTCTTTCATGGGAAGAAACCAATGATTGATTTTCTTAAGCCATTTGGATGTCCTGTCACTATTTTGAACACCAAAGATCAGTTAGGCAAGTTTGAAGAGAAAGCTGATGAAGGGAATTTGGTTGGATACTCTGTACATAGTAAAGCTTTCACAGTATATAATAAAAGTACCAAACATATAGAGGAGAATTTGCATATCAAGTTTAGTGAGAACACATCTAATGCTGTTGGAAAAGGACCTGAATGGATGTTTGATGTTGACATCCTAACCAAGACAATGAATTATGTACCTGTTATTGCTAGTGTTGACACTAACAAACCACAAGAAGACATTGTTTTGATTGAGAAACTGAAGGTTGGTCCTACTTTCATCCCTTTACAGCAAAATCAAGATACACAAGAAGATGATGTTCCTCCAGAGAAACCTAAAGAAGCTCAAGCAGATGTTGTAACTCCTATTGATGCAGAAAAGATACCCAATGAAGCTCCAAAAGAAGTTGTTGTTGACTCTCCAATTAGTCCAGAAGACTCTACTGCTAGACCAAAACAAGCAACTACTACCTCTATCTACTCTGCTGCTAAGCCTACTCACTTTGCTTCTACATCACAGTTTCCTTCTTTGAATACTCAGGATAAACCTTTTGATGATATAAATTATCCTGAAGATCCAAATATGCCTCCTCTAGAGAATATTTATGATGACACAGATGATGAAGCTCTTGATGGTAAAATATTTGGAGCTGAAGTAGACTATACTAATTTTGAACTCAATATTCCTGTTAGTCCCACTACTACTACAAGAGTTCACAAGAATCATCCAAAAGAACAAATTCTAAGTGATCCTCAATCATCTGTACAAACAAGGAAAATGACTAAAGAACTTAATGATCTTCAACATCAAAGTTTCTTTGCAAGATCTCTGCATCAAAGAAACACTCATAAAGATCTACAAAATTGCTTGTTTGCCTGCTTTCTATCTCAAATTGAACCCAATAATACTTACAAAGCCCTACAAGAAGCTAGTTGGGTGGAAGCAATGCAAGATGAGCTTCTGCAATTCAAGCTACAAGAAGTATGGACTTTGGTTGATTTACCAAATGGTAAAAGAGTTATTGGTACTAAATGGGTTTTCAGATGTAAAAGAGATGAAAGAGGGATAGTCATCAGAAATAAAGCTAGATTAGTAGCTCAAGGATACACACAGCAAGAGGGACTTGACTATGATGAGGTATTTGCACCAGTGGCAAGGATAGAAGCCATTAGACTATTCTTGGCTTATGCTTCATTCAAAGATTTTGTGGTGTATCAGATGGATGTAAAGAGTGCTTTCCTTTATGGGACCATTACAGAAGAAGTGTATGTGTCTCAACCACCAGGTTTTGAGGACCCTGATTATCCTGACAAAGTTTACAAGGTGAATAGAGCAATGTATGGACTACATCAAGCTCCCAGAGCTTGGTATGATACCTTGTCAACACATTTGTTAAACTCTGGGTTCAGTAGAGGAAAGATTGACAAGACTTTGTTTCTCAAAAGACAAAAAGATGATATTTTGCTAGTACAAATCTATGTTGATGACATCACCTTTGGTTCTACAAACAGAGCAATGTGTGTTGATTTTGAGAAGCTTATGAAGGATAAGTTTGCAATGAGTTCAATGGGAGAACTCAACTTTTTCTTGGGACTACAGGTGGTTCAAAAGAAAGATGGCATATTTATCAGTCAGGATAAGTATGTTAATGACATCTTGAAGAAGTTTGGATTTGAAGATGCTAAGCCTGCTAAGACAACCATGGATACCAACAAACCTTTGTTGAAGGATAAGAATGGAAAAGAAGTAGATTTTAACTTGTACAGGTCTATGATTGGCTCATTGATGTATCTTACAGCATCAAGGCCTGATATCATGTTTACTGTATGTACCTGTGCAAGATTCCAAGTTTGTCCCAAAGAATCACATCTCAATGCAGTGAAAAGGATTTTTAGGTATCTAAGGCATTAACCTAAACTGGGACTATGGTATCCTAAGGATTCACCTTTTGATTTGGTGGCATATTCAGACAGTGACTATGCTGGTGCTTGCTTGGATAGAAACTCTACAACTGGAGGTTGTCAATTTCTTGGAAACAGATTAGTGTCATGGCAATGCAAGAAACAAACAGTGGTTGCAAATTCTACAACTGAAGCTGAGTATGTGGCTGCTTCAAGTTGCTGTGGTCAAGTGTTATGGATGCAAAACCAGCTACTGGATTATGGGTACAATTTCATGAACACCAAAATTCATATTGATAACAACAGCACACTTTGCATAATTAAAAATGCTGTTTTTCATTCAAAAACAAAACATATTGAGATAAGACATCATTTCATAAGGGATTGCTATGAAAAGAAGTTAATTCAAATTGTCAAAATTCATACTGATAACAATGTTGCTGATCTTCTCACTAAACACTTTGATGTTGGAAGATTTCAATTCTTAATTGCAAACATTGGTATGATTAATCTTTGAAAAACTTATCTCTTATTGTTTTTGTATAAAGTGTAAAGATCTTGTGCTGTTTGTTGATCTGTTTCTGTTGCTTCTTAAGAAGCAAGTGATTAAGTTGTAATGTACTCTGCTGCTATTTTACTCTACTGCTAGTATATTTTCTTGTATACTTTGCGGTGTTTGGACTAACATTTTGCAGGATAAGCTGAAAATTGATGATTTGCAAGATTGTTCAACAGAAATTCACAAGATTTCATTCATCAATTCCATGAGTACATTCAACAAAAGAGTTCATCCATATCAAGTTCTGACATAACAAAAGACTGCTAAACCACAAACTAAAATTAAAAGACTTAAAACATGATTTTCTAGGGCATGGAAGCCCAAGTACAATTTTCCTCTCCTTAGGAAGAGGAGGGTTTGTCTTCCTTGCCTTAGTAGATGTCTTGGACCTTGGTCTTAATGTTGATGGTCTTTCTGGAGTGGATGGTGGATTGTAGTATGGTTCATCCTCATCTGATGATGTGTAGATGAAGGGGGAAACAAGCTCCTTGGGAGATGGTCTTCTGATTGGGATCCAAGCAGGGTCTTCTGATGATTCTGAAGACGATGGAGACTTGGGAGACATCACCTCTTTATCCCTCGATGTACTTGGGGTTTGATTCAAATGTAGGAGATCTTTGAAGACTGGAAGGTCATGCTTCCTCTTTCTGGCCTCCTCCTTGGTTCTACAACCATCTTGAGGAGGACGGAATGGAGGGACATATGTTTCAAAAGGAGATTCATCTTACGAAGAAGAATCGGATGAGATGTTGATTATTTCGGGTGATGATTTCATTGTGATTGGACGAATTGATTTGGGTGATTGGAAGATTTGATCGTGTGATTGGCGTTTCTGATTGTAATTAGGGTTTAATTGTGGTGATTTAGGGAAAAGATTTCGTCCGGTTTTATAGGGATTTAGGAGTATCAAGCGCATTAATTGTTATGGGTTTTTGACTTTTTGAGCAACTTTGAATAGTCAACTCTACTGCTGGCTTATTTTAACTCTGGTGCTAGTTGTTTCATTCTGCTGCTAGTTGTGGATGGCTGGGTTATGCTGTTACGGTTGTAAGTGAGAGGGTGGTATGTGTAACTTCTACCAATCAGTAAAACCTAATTAATCTTCATAATTGGTTTCTACACACTCCAAATTGAAGTTATCACAAACCCTAACACTTCATTATTGTCAAAATCAATTATCCCCAATTTCCCTAAACCCTAATTTATGGATTGTGTACATACCTGGCAGAGCAACACAATAGTGTGGTCGTTTTGGATGAAGTATTGGTTCCTGAAGGGCTCACAGATATGGTTAAATTTTTGAATGCTACTTCTCTTAGGTATGCACTCACTGTGAATCCTACTATATATGTTTCCTACATCAAACAGTTTTGGCTTACTGCTAAAGTCAAATCTATGAATGGGGAAAATATGTCAGTGCTTTAGTAGATAGGCAAAAGGTTCGTATCAATGAATCATCTATAAGGGAATCTCTTCTCTTAAATGATGAAACAGAGACTACTTGTCTTGCTAATTCTGCTATTTTTGATGGTTTAAAAACTTTGGGGTATGAGGGCAAGCATAACAATTTAAAATTTCAAAAAGGCTCTCCTATGTCCTCAATATAAGTTTTTGGTACACCTTCTCCTTCATTTTTTAAGTCCTAAAACTTCTGGGTCGCATGAGTTTAGTGCTACTATTGCTTCTGCAATGGTATGCTTAAGCACAGGTCAACCATTTAATTTTTCAAATATGATCTTGGAGGGCATTGCTAAAAGTGTTAAAGAGTCTGGTTCTTATTTGCTTTATCCAAGATTTCTACAGCTCTTTATTGTTGACCAACTTACTGATTTTAGATCCCATGCTGGTTATTATGAAGCTCCAAGATTGATTTCAAAAACTTTCACTTTCTTGGTTAAGCATGGAAAAAGTTTTTCAGGCACACATACAAATCTTACACCTTATATGGTGCAACTTGTGCAAAATATTCAGGGTGAAGGATCAGGAAATCCCACTGATTCCCATCACATACCCAATTTTTCTGCATCTGCTACACAACCCAAAATACACTATACCCGTAAGAAAACCAAAAAGAACACTGATCTACCTCAGGATAGTGTTAGTATGGCTGTACCAGATGAGGCTGTCCTAGTTGATGGAGGGGACATGTTGGTGAGGGCTGTCACTACTGCTTCTAGCTTAGCAGCAGAACAGGATAGTGATAACATAAATAAGACCCAATCCAAGGCAACATCTAGAGAAAAGGATTCTTCTGAATCTACTTCTCAGGATGGTAACCCTAGCCAAATGGAAAATATAGGGGGCTCAGATGATCAAACTAGGTTTGATACTGAGTTTATGTCCCAAGATTCACCTCTCGGACCAGGTTACACAGGTCGAAGTGATGAGGACAGGCCAGTGACCAATGAATTGACGGAAAATCTTGTACATGATGACAATGTCCATGATTCACCTCTCGGACCAGGTAACACAGGTCGAAGTGATGATACTACTATGCAACTCATTCAGGAATTGACGGTTACTTGTACCAATTTGGGGTTGAAGTGTACTACTTTGGAAGATAAGGTTCTTACTCTGTCTACATTTGTTGCAAGTCAAGGCAAGATTATCACAACATTGAAGAATAAGATTAAGAAATTGAAGAAATCAAGAACTTCAACCTCATTGAAAAGGCTAAAGAAGGTGGGAAATTCTCAAGTTATTAGTTCACCTGAACTCTCTACACATTTGGAATAGGATGATGCTTCCAAACAGGGGAGGAATGAAGATGTAATGGGTTCAAGGGAGGCAAATATGAAGAGGGTTGAAAGTGCTCAGGTTATGAATGAAGAAATGGTTTAAGGGGAGGTTCTAGTGATTAGAGACATGGATGTGGAAAGTCCTGAAGATGCTGAGAATTTTTTGGTTGCTGATCAATCAGGGAATGAGGTTGTAATGGAAAAAGCGATTGCTACTCAAGAAAAGGTGGTGGAAAAACTCAAGACTTTGGAGCCTGAGCAATTAGTGAAGGCAACAGGGTTGATGGGTGAAGCTTTAAAGACCTTGGGAGATTCAATGGTGAAAGAGCTTGAAAATGCTGCTATTGCTGACAAGACTAATGACTCTACTGATGTTCATGATTCTGCTGCTAAAGATCTAGCTGATCCTGCTGCTAGTGGAAACTTGAATTCTGCTGATACACAAGACTCTGCTGCTGGGTCTAGTGATAATGCTGCTGCTGAAGCAATGGTTTTGTTAAGTAAGAAGACTTCAGAAGTTCCATGTGAATCATCTTCAAAACATACACCACTACCAACACTATCACTACCACAACAACCTACAATAACAAACATATCATCAACACAAAGTTTACCTCTAAAAGGAGTTGTATTCAGAGAACCTGCTGCTCAACCAAAGAAGATAGTATCATCATCTACTGACAAAGGAAAGGGCAAGCAAGTTGCTGAACCTCAATGGATGTATAAGGGGTTTGACTACTCTGTACTACCTTTTCATATGTGGCCTAAGGAACTACAACTTAAACATGACTCAGCTGTTGCTTTAAAAGAACAAGAGATGATTGATCAAGAAGAACTACAGCTGGTTCAGAAAGAAAAGGAAAGGATTGAAAAGGAGACAGAAGATTTAAGGAGGTATGAGGAATGGGTGGATGAGAAGATAAGAAGAGAGGCAGATATTGAACTCAACAAGATGATCAAGATTGAGGATAATGAAGATCCAACTTTTGATGTGAGATCTTGGGTAAGTAAGTTCACAGCTAAGAAAAAGAAAGAAGATGCTGCTACTAGAAAGAAGAAAAAGGTACTTAGAGGTCCAACTCCATTACAACAAAGAAAAGAGTATGAAAGATATCTGAAGAATATGAAAGGATGGAAATTGGTGCACTTAAAACCTAAGTCTGATCAAGAGGTTTATGACTTGTATCAAGTGGCTAAAAGACAAACAGATACCTTTTATCCTATGGTTTGTGCTGAAGACTTGGAACATATTGCTCAGATGAACAAGAAGTTGGTACCTGAAAAAGTAGCTGAAAAAGAGCATGTTCAAGAAGCAGATGTTGTTAAGCAGCTTGATGATGTAGTTAAGACTACTTCTTCTGTGCAAAGTGTTAAAAGAAAAGGTGTTGTTCAAAAATCATTTGCAAAGAAGAAGAGGAAAACAGGGGAAGAAAGCAGTTCTAAGCCAGAAGGAGATGAGTTTAAGAATGATTGTGATCATATTCCTCCTGAGCATTTAAAAGAACAACTGAAGGTTTACACTATGGTTGGCAAGATGGAAGATCCTAAAGTAGTTGATGCCAAACCAATAGGAGGCAAATATCCTATTATCAAAGTAACTACAGGATATGATACTAACATTGGTGCATTTCATGATGTTGAGAGATCTGATGGTAAGACTCACAGGTTTCTTACATTTAAACAGATGCTATACTACTTTGATAGAGAGGATGTTGATGATTTGTGGAAGTTGTACAAAGCAAAGTTTGGAGCTGAAAAGTTTGATGGTAAAAAGTATGAGATAGATCAAATTGATCATGTCATAACTATGTCTGATAATGTTTTGTGGAGAGCTCTAAAACTTATGTATGAACCTTCAATGGATGATTCTGAGTGGACAGAGATAGTACAATACAAAGTAAGAAGATGGAGACTCTTTCAAGATTCTGGAGTTCATATGCTAGAAATTGGACCAATTACTTTGTATATGCTTGCTGAAAAAGATTACCCAGTGGTAAGATACTGGAATACTGTCAATCAGATGGTTAATGGTGTTGGATTACTCAACTTGCAGAAAGACTATGATATTGATGATCAAGAATTTAATTTGATGTTAAAGTATAAGAAGATACTTGATCAACAGACATCTCAAGACTTGAGTGTTTGGAAGCATCCTCCTGGTGTTTAGATGAGCTTTGAAGAAACTTAATGATTTAGAAATAAATATTAAGTTTAGGGGAGGATTGTTGGGTTTTGAGTTCTGCTGCTGAGTGAAACTACTGCTATTATGAAATTGCTGCTAGAGTAAATGATTCTGCTGCTGATGACAAAGTGCTGCTAAGGAAAATGCTACTGAAGGAAACTACTGCTGAAGAGATAAGCATGTATTCGTAGCAGATAATTATAGAATAGATTGAATGTATATCTTATACGTCTAGAATATTCTTATCTTGATTAGAAAGTTATTGTAAACCTAGTAGGACTTCTTGGCCTATAAAAGGAGGATCCTAGGGTTAGATTATGTATGCATTGTTTAGTTTTCGTTTACACTTCAAGGTTGTAAAACCCTAGCATTATTGAGTGCTCGTATTAATAATATTGAAGTGTTGATAGAGAATTATTCTTCTTAAGTTAAGCTTTTACATTCCGCATTCAAGCTTAAGTGTTTACTTTAAAGTCAACTTCTATATAAGATCGTTTGCTCAACTGGGATCAACAGGCTCCTCCGCTTTGCTCAGTCGGGGTTGACTATATAAGTGGACTACCGACACGGGAGTGATCAAAGAAAACGCTCCCAGCTTTGATCAAAGAACATGAGTTTCAGAGTTCATGTAGTTTCAAATTGCAATTATGGGTTTTTTTCCCTTTCCTGAATTATTACTTGAATCATTCACCTTCAAATTGTTCATAGAAGCCGTTGAACTAATTGGAGTTATTATTTTAGGCACTCTAAATCTCGCATCTTTGGGTTTTATATTTGACCTGTTTACTCTGTTTTCTACTTACTCTAGGATGCCTTACAACCATATATGGGGAAGAGGACTCTCGAGGTGCACTAAGGAAGAAACATATTAGAAGATATGTGATTATATAACATTTTTGTGTGGTATGGAATCTGAATGTTGCTGTAGAAAGGGCTAGCAGAGAATCTCCTGGAAAAGTTCTTTACAATAACCTATCGTAAACCATTAAAATGCAGTGTCAACACGATCATATTTACGTTGTGGAATGAGCAAGCAACCGGGTTCCCAATAAATCTATGCAGACAGATTCAACAACCAGTAATCTAGCTCATGTTGGGCCAAAAGCTTTGGAGGTATATAGTAACCTAATTCAACCTACTACTTTCTCATGTATAACGCATTAACAGGAGGATTACAATTATCTGCAACACCAGCGACATCTCAATCCTGAAGTAGTAGACGCGGATCACATAAGTGTATTGTAGGTAAATAATCTAAAATTGGACATCGAGGCAATTCAAATAACAACTAACAATACCAATACTTGATTGTAATGTAATCTGGAATGAAGAATATACTGGACCAATGGCACCGTTGCTTCTACCACCACCTAAAGTAGAAACTCAAGAAACAGAAATGCGACAACAACATATGCCAATCCGAGCTTTGCTAGAAGTAAAGCCTGAGACTAATGTGGTATATACCATAACTGTCAACATCATCACATTCAGTTACATATTCTAATGATCTAAATATGTCCGAAACATCTATGACAGTTTGTCATAGAAGCCATGATAAAAAAAAAACATTAACGAATCTCAAGGATGGTACTTCAATCGTTGTCGCAAATGTCACATGTAGATAAGCGAACAATTCTCACAGCAACACTGTCAACCACCGGGTGTCCAACAAGCACCAAACTATACGTAATTACATACTATCAGTCAACATTATTACTATCATTCTATCTCACTACAATTACTAACCAACGTCACCGTCATGACGAATGTTTTTATAAACAGCTATAGTTTCAGAGCTGCACTCGCCGATGTGACTGATAGCATCATTGTTACCTATTTCAGTCCTGAAGGAAACTCACTCCTTTTACCCAATCACTGAAATGTTGAATTACATTCTAGACCCTGATCCGTACGTGCTACCCCCACTAATCAAGGACCTAGAACATATAAGTCATCTGTTCACAGTCCACATCGCTGTAGGAAGTCGCAGAGGCAACACAAAATTCATCCTAGACCACACAACCAACCTAGACTACCTGACATTCCGATACCAACTGACCCCTAAATGCTTGTCTTTTGTTAGCAACATTTCCCTAGAACTTTGGAGGGTTTGATATTGCACTTGGTTTCGCCAGTAGGAGTTGAAGTTCTTACACAGAAATTTGATGAGATGGATCAGCCAATTGTTGAATAAGCTAGGTATGGACATTTACCAAAAAAAAAATATTGAGAAAATTTCAGACCCATGTTCTAATTTTGCTGTTTTTAGGAATTAATTCTACCAAGCATTTTATTGGGTGTTTGATGATGAATTTGCTGTAATGGTACTCTTCTTAATAGAAAGGAGTCGTTTACACGTGAGGTACAACTTAAACCTCCATATATGATAAGAAGTGTGTTGAAAGGCCTCTTTAACATCTCGCTCTTCGTGGTTTGTTACACCATACGTTGTGATAGACCATTTCGTGAACTTTTTGATGTGGATACTATAGACATGTTCTAAATGTATAAGGCTTTCGTAAAGCATATATGGCCATTAATTTCTGATGGTGGTACAACCTTCTGTCCTTTTTCCTCTAGGAGGTTATGAAACTGAAGTAAATGTGGTGTTGGAAGATGTTCCATTGGACGAGAGGGAAATTCTAGGTCATCAAATTATGTTTCACACTGATGTAGAAGATATCCCTCCTGATAACAAAGTTGATGACGAGGTAGGTTATTCAATGTTTTAAAAGTATAATCCTATGTGCACTTGAAATAATTATTGACTAAATACATACGTTTAAAGGCTGAAAGGGCTGCTATTCAAAGAGCCCAAACCGAGGCTCACGAACGAGCTGCTTCTGAGGCTAAGAAAAGAACAAAAAAGGCTGCTACAAAATCCCAGGAAAGGACTTCAGCAGAAAAATTTGCTGCAGAGTCCAGGGAGAAAGAAGCACGGGAGAAAGCTGCTTTTGCAAAAGCACAAGCTGAGGCACAGCTGCAGTAGCGAGGGTCACTGTTGAGGCTAGAGATAGAGCAGTTGCATAAGCTCGAGAGATTGCTGCTGCTGGCCAGGATTTTATCACCACAAAAAAGTCGGTGCCATGAATTCTTTTGTATAATTTTATCTGTATTCTTTATGGTTATATAAAGTTTTTATCAAATGTTTTCAGTGCTGATTATGACCTGCATTTATTCTTTATCAAGATTTGAGTGTCGGCTGTAGTCTCAAATTTGCCATACAGATAATTGTAGTGTTTTAGCAAACTTATCACTTGAATTATTATTTTAAACTCTCTTTTTTATTGTAAGAAAATACGTCTCCAGAACACAGTGGATATGTCAAATTTTGGACAAATATATTAATTTTGTTACCCTTATGTAACGCCAAATTTATGTTTCTTTGTCTTCTTATGGTACAACTTGTAGAATTATGTATTGATCTGAGGCTATGAGCTCATTCTCATTGTCTCACTTTCTCAACAACCCACAGGAAGTATATTATGTACTACATAGAATTGTGTATTGGCATAATGGCATGAATTACCCGTAATGCGTTGCCACAATATATAGGTTAAACATGTTGGTCCAAATATGACTGTATCGCAGGATTTGATCAATTGCAGGCGATGCACTTTTCATTCCTGAAGGGTGCCATGATTTTCGATTTCATGGACTTCTCATTCCTGAACGTGTCCCACCTAAAGAACTCTGGAATCTTTCTACCTTTTATCCATTGAGCGTTCTTATTTTCATTTTCATTTTCATTATTTTGTACTCAATTACACAGGTTTCACCAAGTTGACAGTGAAAGTTTAATTGTTGCTGTTAACTTCTGGTGGTGGTCTGAAATGATGTGTGGCATGTCAGAACACATGGATTCATATTATATGCGCATGATATTGAAAAGGTATTCTCTTTTTTTCTATAGTTTTTCCAGTTATATTAGCACACAAATACATAAACTAATTATTACTGTATTATGCATCCATGTTGAGGGTTGGTGTTTCTCTGAGCAGATTATACCCTCTTTCTTTACACTTAATTTAAGATATGTAGGCAACACAGAAGAAAATGTGGAAAACCCAGTGCTAAAGGCCGAACAAGAAGCTCAAGTTTACTTTTATATGCCACAGAAACCCGATTACGAATATAAGTACAAAGTTTATACATATTTATGTCTTGCTTTGTGTTACAAAAGGTGAACACAACGGGGTGAATGTAAATATACATCTGGATGTGGATGCTATTGTAATTCATGGAGTCATGGTTGTAATTATGCCTTTTTTCTATTGATGTAGTTGCACTAAATGTTTTTAATCATGCATGTTAGTATTGATAACTGAATCAATATTTAAGTGTTTACTTTATTTCACATTTGATCTAAAAGTATATACTTTGTAATTGCGGATAACATATTAAGTTTTATTTTCTCTCATCCGATTACCATTCATTTCTTTTTGTTCTTTATTACGACCACTTTCCGACCATTTATGAACATATATTTCTTTTCGTTCTTAATGCATTCAAATAATAATTTGGTATGTTTAGAGTTTATTTTCACCAAGTTACTTTTTTCAATGATATTTATAAGTCATGTCCGCCCATCGGGCGGGCAACAACTACGACTTAAAACATAATTTTACGATAACGCCATCTCCTCTCATCAACAACTACTTCTCTTTCTACACTAAAAACATATTCTCAAAATAATGTTTTGAAAGTGATTATGTAATGAATCATATAAAAGTTACAGCTTCATATCCTTTGTTGTTTGGCATTGCACTAATTAAATAATATGATGTTTTAATGTTTGCTCCGTACATGATTAAATTAAAATGTAAAATTACAAGTCATGCCCGCCTATCGGGCGGGCTTCGAAGTCTAGTATATATATATATATATATATATATATATATATATATATATATATATATATATATATATATATATATATATAACAGGAGGCATTTGAAGAATATGTCACCTCATTACCCAGTCATTGCCCAGTAATTCATTATCAGCCATGTCATGACTTTCTAGCCATGTATGCTATTTTTTTTGTATTTTTATAATTAATTTCGAAATTGTTTTTGTCCATGTAAGCAATTCCATCAAATTCTAAAATTCAGATTAATTTGTTAAAAAATGACAATTGTGGGATTCGAACATGGGTTGTGCATATGTTTGACATACACCTTACCATTACACCAACATATTACTTGGTATTTATTCTGCAACTTATAATCTATAAAGGCTGAGATAAGTATGAGACAATTTAGGCACCTCATTATTAGGAATGTTCGGATTAAAAGAAATAAAAAAAGCTCAAAACCCTAATATTTCCACAAGTCTACTCTCTCTCTTTTTTTCCTTCTCAAAACCCTAATATGTTCAAGTTCACACAATTAACTAAGAATGTTTTGTTTTTACATTTATGCAGATTCTTCTAATGTTTGTTCTTTGCATTGAATTATCTTGCTTTTGCGTGCTGTAAGTGAAGATTATGGGAAAAGACATATTATCCATGTTTTTTGGTGGTTAATATAAATCATTGTTTTCACAACCCTAATGACAAATCTGTTTCTATAGATATCCTGTATGCATACGTTGTTTTCTTTGCAGCTTTTTTCATAAAACTACATGTAAGTCTCTCTAGAACTCATTATATTTCATTTGGTTACGTAAGTGGTTTGTGAATCGACAATGTTGGAATGGTGTTTATTTTACTAATAAGGTGTGTTGTAATATTTTTTTGACTGTTTACCGCCGGCTCCTCTCATAATCATGATCTTCAATGAATTTTACAAACGGTAAATCAACTGTGACTAAATCGGTCACGTAGTTAAGTACATTCCTAAAACACTGTTGCGACACATAATTCATTGGTATAATGATCGTAGGCCTATTATTTACACAATGGACCTGTGTATTGCATGTTGGTGAGATATACATTAATGAATCTGTTGTAGGCTAACTGTACAATTGTTTTTATATTTGCTATAATACTAAATGAATAAACATTTTTTAGGGAGTTGCAAACGATGTATGCTACATATGATTAGTCAGAACTGATCATATATATGAACAACCACACTTGAACTACCACGTAAATCATGGCTTTAAGGATTGACCGTATATCTTATCTTTTTAGTTTTATTCTGTTGCTATTCAAACTACTGTCATTTACCCTGCTGATTATGCAGGTCTTGAATCAATCAGGTCGGGAATGGGAATCTGGATGAGATGATGTGTTTTGTTCAAGAAGAGTATCAACAAGTCAAACAAGCTTACTCCACTGGCCAAGGTCCCGTTTCCACCCTTAGGGGTGATGGAATTTATAGGTAACTTAGTCATATTATCTCTATTTCTATATATATTCAAATACTCAAACAACGCCTGATTGTGACTACATGGTCATGTAAGTAGCATATTGTTTTGCTAGCTGAACAACTAACTGTCTTACTCCACTGGCCAAGGTCCCGTTTCCACCCTTGTGACTATAATTTTTCTCTTTTTAAAATGTGCTTACAATAGTTTTTGAACCTTTTGTTTGTAATATACAGGTTATTCATGACAATTATGGGGTACAACAACAACCAGTGTCACCCGATTCTGATGAAACAAGTTTGCATTCTTTAGAGGATCATCAAGATGAACTATCGCCCCACAGCCATGGACGATTAGGAAACAAGTGATTTGAACTTATATCAGGTGAGTCAGCTAAAAAAGTAAGCATACCTTTTAGCGTTTATTTACTGTTAATATAAGCTGTTTCAGTAACTACTTATTTGCTTGATAGAATTTGCACTTAGAAAAGAAATCCAAAACACCCTTTAACTATGCAATAAGCAACTAAGATTTAACAATGACGTTTTTGGTTTGTTGCATTTGCAGCGTGAGAAAAGCCATATTGCATGCTCTTCGTGCGGCGCTAAGCTGAAGAGATTAGATTTATTGGAACATTTTGGTTGAAAGATTGGCACCTCTGATGAAAAAACCAAAGGAGCAGCTACAGTTTAATGAGACTTTCTTATTATGCAGGCTACTTCTCAGTCAGGTTATGAGTTTTTTTGTATTTTTTTTTTATGATGAATGTTATGTTAATCATTTCAGGCATGTGCTTTGAATCCATAATGTGATCCATATTAGGTGAATTGATGGAAGCTTATGGTTTGTCTGCGGTTTTGCAAGTTTTCTGCATCAATTTAATTCGTTATATGCTATGTGTTCAACAACATTACTTTCCAGTATCGGTTTCAAATTGTGTGAGTTTTCAACATCAGTATTTTTTTATGCAGTATGTCCAACAATAATAGAGTATAGTTTCGTGTGTGGTGCAACATCAGTTTTCAGTTTCAGCTTTGAATTAAGCGATGACAAGTCAAGAGATGAGCATTTTCAGTGAGGGTCTTTGGCATATAATTAAAAAAACATGCCCCAATGGGGTACAATAGACGTTCGTGGTGCATTATGTGTAGATTCAGTGACTAACTAATAATTCTCGCTATCACATAAATCTTTAAACATGGTTTTTGGAATGTCAACAATACAAAATGTTAAATATTCTATCTGCACATATTGAACTGTTTATGCTATTTGGCATGTTCTCCTATTTTTATATTATGTTTTATTTATTTTTCTTCATATCTGCAGAATCGTCTTGGGGAAAGATCGGTTAAGATGGACGTGTATCTACTTATCTGGAAAAGGTTTAACATGGGTCTAAATTTTATTCAATCTGCCTAGGGGATTGGGAAAGAGCGTATTCTTTATCAGTGTAGTTTACTACACACATGTATAATGTTGGCATTCATTAGTTGCTTCTAAATTAGTGAATATGTGTTGACGATGTCGATCAAGTAAGACATGGTGTTAATAAATTATAAGCTGGCCATCAGGACTCCGTCAATGGCTTGAATTCATGAAAGTAAATGGGATAACTATCCGTGGAACTGGTGTTATTGTGTAGTGGTGTGTGAGTGGACGAAAAGTAGGTTTAGTTTGATTTTGCTCTCGACTGGCGTAATAGATTCTTATTTGGATTATAATCTTGCTGCAGCAATCAACCGAACCCTCCGACCGAATTGCTAAACTGATATTTGCTGCTGAGGAGGAATGGTTGCGTTTAGGACATGATATTGGGTTCGCAACACATGTATTCCGGATTGAGGTATATATGGCCCTGGCATAAGGTTGTAAATAATTGCATTACGATCCAACTTAAATTGTTTTTTTTGTTCTGGTCTAATAATATTATTTATTGTGTTGTGTACTGTACCATTGATACCATTATCAAAAAAGGAGCTTTATTAGAAGTTCAGAGATGAACATCATTAAAGGAATACACATCACGTGTTCATGTTTCTAAACACTTTGAATGAAAGCATTCACAAACCATCTCCAGGGTAAGTATTTATTGCATTAGGTAGCCTTGGTTTGTTCAACTTAAATGATATGGAGTAATATGATTTCTATTGTTATTTCTGAAGAACTTACAACATTGTGGATAACGACCCTGTCCCAAGAATAGAAGTGTTTTCATACGCTCATAAACTGATTAGTGAGAAATGGCCATGCGAGATCAAGAAAGTGGCGTCTCCAGCTATAAATGAATTATCTACTGTCATGGGGAGTTTAAGTTTAAGGGGAGAAAAAAGAGTGGTGAAGGAGTGTAATGAAGAAAGAACTTGGAGTGGGCTTGCTTCATCCAAGTTATAGGTCTGGGTTGCAGAGCATTTGTGATCAGATGCACAGTTATCCTCTTTCAAGTTCATGTGAATAACCCCCTTTGAAAAATAAGATATCTGGTGTTGCATACATCAAACTACCCTTTTTCGAAACACAAGTCTCAAACTTTCAACATTCAATTACTATGACATCTATTTCTCCTACACTGGAGTCACAAGTACCAACACCCAAGGATAAGGATGGTGCCAGCATAGGTGGTCTCAGGAACCATGTTTTGATAATAACATGCCCGACCGGAATAGTGTTTAGAACTACGAATAAAGTGACACTTGGAAATACCAGTATCCAGAATCCCAGGTTAGTACTTCTGCCTTGCATATTAGCCATTTTCTCATGTTGGGTCAAAAGAAATTTAGGTGCACATACTTTCAACTAACATACCTTCAGACACATAATATGAAATCTAATTTGTTTTTGCCATGGCTTACAGTAACGGGAATGCTGCAACTCTCGGGAACCCCTGCCACGTACTACTATTTGAAACCCTGTGGACGAATAGCCACTCGCTCTACCAGAAATACCATCAACTCCAATGCCATAAACTGCCTCCTCAAGTCTCACCATACCTGCAACTGAAACTGAAACACAAGAAGTCTTGTGATATTTAGTTTTTACACGGAACATGTAAGTGACCGTTTAAATTATATTGATCAACAACGATTTGTTGTTTTAAGTTATATTTAAATTATATATTTATTGTGTTGTTTTGGATATGGAACTGGGAGCAACTTTGATTGGAAATCCGTCATGCACAGGGCTGATTGGGACCGAAGTATCAGCTAACATATCAGCATAACTTGGGCCACGATTTTGTGATTGTGTAATATCGTGGAAGGAAACTGCTAACTGTTAAGATTCAGGTTTTATTCCTCGAAATTTAGTAGATTTGGTTATTTAAAATATTTAGTAGATTTGGCTAAGATAGTTTAGCTTTCATCAGTTAGGTGTTGGGATTGCTAATGGTTCGCTTTGGTTCCTTATAATTGTTTATCAGTTTATGAGTTTATGATGGGCAAACAGGTGAAAAGGTCGAGTCATATGAAGGGGATGCAAACCCATTACTTACTAGACATGATGTACATGATGCTTTTTTAATTAAGAATAGGATCATACGGGCCAAACTTCTAAACAAAGTAGAAAATGAAACTGGAACAGGTCAATAAGGTTTAAAATGCACAAGTACCTGCACTTGGTCCCCTGACTTAATATTGTAAAGTTAGCTGATATTGTTACGCTTTTAATGAACGCAGAAGCTTTATTTAGTAGCTATTCTTTTATTCCTATTATGCTTGAAGACTAATATTGTTACGGCTTTTGGTGAATGCAGAAGCTTCAATACTTTATGAAAAATGACTTTTTGGGGTTCGATTGGTTCTTCATTTAATTGGAGTATCGAAATGTCAAATCAAAGTCTGGTGGGAATGTTGTGGCGCCATTCAATATATTTGATGCTCCTATTCTTACCCTTAATCAACACTATTGGGTGATAATTCTGTAGGTATGGAGTCTGTGTATACATCAGAAATAAGAGGGCCAGGAAGAGGGCTGGTAAGCCAGTCAGATGCCCCCGTAGCTGATAAGACGGATAGCATTTCACAGCAGAGTGAAGATCATCATGCAGAGATTGATCAGATTGCTATGCATTTAGAGCCGAATCAAATTGTTGAAGGTGATATTAATCCACAACAAGCTCATTCCAGTGTGGTTGTGGGACAAATAGTATAAGATCTACAAGCACATGGTTCCAGTTCTGATCTTGTGCCCGCATTAACTTGTCAAGATAACATGGAAACAAGTGAAGGAGATGGAAATGTCAATGAGCAGGTATACCTATCGGATTCGTTCATAAGCTCCAAACCTTCAAATTTTCTGAGCGAGATTTAAAACGTCTAATTAAAAGGATAAATAACACCTAAGTGTTATAAGAGAGTGGAAAATATATTGAATAGCAATGTAATAGTATTTTGTATGCATGGAGACTGGACTCCAATGTGAACCTATAATCTCGCTTCATTGCTTCTCAAAACTCGAAGGACTAAAGATGTTAGTTAGAAACTTTGTAACCGAAAGTTAGTTACAGAAGTTAGTTATTGAAAAGTTAGTTATTAGTTATACCGGTTGGAACTATAACCGAAAGGACACAATGGTTGGGTCATGTCGATTCAAACCTTATATATACATATGTATTAGAATCGTTTAATGGTTAGACAATATATAGATTTACTTATTCATATTACTTTGCAACTTATTTTATCGATCCAAAGATAGTGGGACAACAATTGGTATCAGAGCAAGGATTATACATCAACATCATCACAACGATTTCTGCAATAACGAAATCAATACAAATCAGTGAGAAGCCAAAAGAAAAACGCAGGAGAAGTGGAAGAACAATTCGTTATTCCCTTTGAGCGAGAAAAGATACAACTTGTTTTCTTTTAAATCTTCGAAGGAAACACGTTTTTTGAATAAGGAAACGCGTAGAAAAGATAGTGCACGATCTGTTTTACGTAGGAGTTGCAAACGCATAGCATCAAGCGTATTGGTGTCGAGGAAGATAGAGGAGACTTTGTGTATTAAGAAAAAGGAACTAGTTCGAGGCAAAGAAACACAAAGCAAAGGGCGTTGTTGGTTGAGAAAAGCGTATACGTAGTATTAATTGATCATTTGGAAGAAGAGTGTGGAATTTGTGTCGATATTAACACAAAAGAACAACAACAACGACAGGCGCAAGAAACTGTATAACCATAGTTTGGTTGTTTCGTTGCAGCAAGGATCAAACGACAAGACAGATTTGATTCATATTTACCAAGGCGTGGTAACAAGTAGATGTGTGTAAGATACGTGGAGATTTCAAGAAACGAGATCAAGTTGAACACACAAGAAGAAGAATATAACAACGTGTAGTGTGGTATTATTTTTGTTTGTGTCGAATTTCTGAAACAACATTCGACAACAACAACAACAACAAAAAGCAGGGACTCGTTTATAAAAAAAAAAAAACAATTCGACAAGAAGGAGAACAAAAGAACTTTGGTGTTTATTTACTGGTTCGAATCAGAAGCAAGAATCAGAAGCAAAAAATCAGAAGTAAGACAAAAAAAATCCGAGAGATTGCTTGGAAAGATTTGAAGTCGATCTGGAAAGAAATAACGAGGCAGAAAAATAAACGAAAAAGGAGACAAGGGAATACATCTCATATTCAAATACGATAACGAGGTCACAAGTTCTAATTTTCTGGATTTCAATTCATTAGAATAGTATAGATTTTGTTAGTTTATACTATTAGGAATCCCGAGAACTACTATTGATCCCGTAATTACTAGGAATTCCCGAAAACTATATATATTCCCATATTAGAGGAGATACCATATTAGAAAATTCCCGTGAATATTAGAAAGTGAAGATCATAAATACTTTCAAGATGGGCGATGATACGAACGCAACAACTACATTAAAACCCTTAACACCTATAGCACAATACCAATGTCCTAAGTTGAAAAACACAAATTACACGGTATGGGCTATACAAATAAAGGTTATATTAGAAGCACATGGTTTGTGGGAGACAATAGAACCTACGGAGAATACAGAATTAGATGTTAAGAAAGATAAGGCAACAATAGCCTTGTTATATCAAGCGTTGACAGAGGATGTAATTTTACAAGTGGCAAGTTGTAAAACAGCGAGGGAATTATGGGATTCATTAAGAAGGAGACACGTTGGCGAAGAGAAAGTGCAACAAGCACGATTACAATCTTTAATGATAGGATTTAATGCCCTTCAGATGAAGGATGAAGAGACGGTGGATGCATTTGCAGATAAGTTAAATGGTTATGTCACGAAGGCAACAGAACTAGGGAAAACAATAGATGAATCACTTATAGTTAGAAAACTCTTAGATTCCACACCAGATAGATTCATTCAGATAGTAGCATCCATAGAACAAACTAGTGATCTAGACAACATTACCCTAGATGAGATCACAGGAAAACTCAAAGCATTTGAGGAAAGGATAAAACTCCGGAAGGGAGATCAAGTTGAAAGCAAGGATAATTTATTATTCACACACGGTGAACACTCAAGTAGAGGAAAACATTTTAATAAGCATGGAGGTAGATCAAACTATGCACGAAGAAACTGGCAAAATAACAAACACAGAAATAACTCACAAGATGGAAAACCCAATTATAAGGAAAACCCTAATAAGAACACGAATAGAAAGGATGTGAGTAAGTTAAGATGTTACAGATGTAACAAACTTGGACACTTTATGAGAAAGTGTAGAGTAAAATTGACAGATAAGGAACAATCCAACCTTATCTTAGAAGATGAAGAACCATCACTATTAATGACTAAGCACGAAACCAAATACGAGGAAGTTTTGTTGAATGAAGGCCAAATTCAACCAGGA
Source organism: Artemisia argyi (assembly GCA_030686995.1). Classification (NCBI taxonomy): domain Eukaryota; kingdom Viridiplantae; phylum Streptophyta; class Magnoliopsida; order Asterales; family Asteraceae; genus Artemisia; species Artemisia argyi. Next base: position 63,999,775 of record CM060698.1, read on the forward strand.
AAATATGCTTCAAAGGACGAAAGCATATGGTATTTAGATAACGGTGCAAGTAATCATATGACGGGAACCAAGAGTCATTTTAGAGATATGGATGAAAACATAACAGGACGAGTAAGTTTTGGAGATGGATCATATGTACAGATAAAGGGAAAAGGCTCTATATTGTTAGGTTGCAAAAACCAAGAACAAAAGGTCGTATCGGATGTATATTATATACCAAACCTTAAGAGCAACATACTAAGTCTAGGACAACTTACAGAAATAGGTTGTAAAGTTATAATGGAGGGAAATAGATTGACTTTGTATGATAAGAGCAGGAAGTTATTGATGAAAGTTGAAAGATCCAAGAACAGACTTTACAGTATTAGATTACGGATAGACACACCTATATGTCTCTTAGCAAATATAGATAACCAAGCATGGTTATGGCATGCTAGATTAGGTCATCTAAACTTTGAAGATATCAACAAGATGACTAGAAAAGGTCTAGTAGAAGGAATACCTAGAATAAATCATGCCGGACAAATTTGTGATGCATGTTTATTAGGAAAACACAGTAGAACACCATTTCCAAACCAAGCTAAATTCAGATCAAAGAACCCGTTGGACTTAATATATGGAGATCTCTGTGGTCCTATTAGTCCAGCAACACACTCAGGCAAGAAACTCATATTCTTGTTAGTAGACGATTGTACACGATTTATGTGGGCTTACTTTTTACAATCAAAGGATCAGGCATTTAGTATATTCAAGGAATTTAAGCAGAAAATAGAAATGGAATTAAGAATGAAAGTGAGGATGCTAAGAACAGATAGAGGAGGCGAATTTACATCAAATGAATTCACCAAATATTGTAAAGATAATGGAATAGCAAGACAGTTGACAGCACCATATTCACCTCAACAGAATGGAGTAGTGGAGAGAAGAAATAGAACAGTGTTATCAACTACGAGAAGTATGATGAAAGCCATGAAGTTACCCTTAACTTTTTGGGCGGAAGCAGTGAAACATGTTATTTACATACTAAATAGGGTACCTACAAGAGCCCTGATAGATAAAACTCCATATGAGGCACTCTATAATAGAAAACCAAATTTAGAGAACCTAAGGATATTTGGATGCACAGCTTATGCAAAAGTAACAATTCCTCATTTAAAGAAGCTGGATGATAGAAGCATACCAATGATTTATTTAGGAGTAGAGGAAGGATCAAAAGCATGTAGGTTATATGATCCAATAAGGAAAAAGAAACATGTTAGTAGGGATGTAAAGTTTATAGAAACAAAGCCATGGAATTGGGAGAAGAATGAAGAGGATACAAGTACACAAGACACATTTTGGACTAGTTTTGTGGTAGACGAAGTTGACAATACAACTCCTATAACTGTCAACATAGAAAATGATGATGATATGTATCCAACACCGGATCCGTTACCAGATCCAACATCAGAACCAAACTCACCAATTACACCACCAACATTCCATTATGACCCTAACTCAACAGAAGAAGAGGCTACTATTAGTTCATTAGAAACATCAGATGAAAGATATGATCATACACCAGTACGAGGATTAAAAGGTTTAGCAGAAATTTACGAAACTGCAAGAGTAGTGGAAACACCTAGTTTATTTTTCACAGAAGAAGAACTTCGTAACTATAAGGAAGCATCAGTAGATAAGAAATGGATTGAGGCTATGGAAATTGAAATAGATTCAATCAATAAGAATAAGACATGGATTCTTACTACATTGCCAGAAAATCACAAGGCAATTGGACTCAAATGGGTTTTTAAAACCAAGAGGGATGCACAAGGAAAGATCATTAGATACAAGGCACGGTTAGTAGCAAAAGGATATGTACAAGAACAAGGAATAGACTTTGATGAAGTATTTGCCCCAGTTGCTAGGATAGAAACAGTACGATTAATATTAGCGTTAGCAGCATATCATGGTTGGCAAGTTCATCACTTGGATGTAAAATCAGCATTTTTACATGGAGATTTGAAAGAAGAAGTCTATGTTACACAACCTGAAGGATTTGTACAACCAGAAAACTCAGGAAAAGTGTACAAGCTTATTAAAGCTTTATATGGCTTAAGACAAGCACCGAGAGCTTGGAATGTGAAGCTTGATCAAACATTAAAGTCATTAGAATTCAAGAAGTGTAATCTCGAACAAGCAGTATATACAAAGAGGAACAAGAATTCTACAATTATAGTAGGAGTTTATGTAGATGATTTGATAATCACTGGCACTCCAAAGAAGGAAGTAGAATTATTCAAATCCCAGATGGAAGAAAAGTTTGAAATGAGCGACCTAGGATTGTTAGCTTATTACCTTGGGATAGAAGTTACACAGACAGGAGGAGAGATTACAATCAAGCAAACAGGTTATATTAACAAGATCTTGAAGGAAACGAATATGAATGATAGTAATGATACGAAGATACCAATGGACCCCGGTACTAAGTTGGTCAAGGCGGAAGATGGAGAATCAGTTGACGCAACTTATTACAGAAGCTTAATTGGAAGTCTCAGGTACTTACTACATACAAGACCAGATCTTAGTTATTCAGTTGGACTACTCAGTAGATGGATGCAAGACCCAAAGGAACATCATCTAAAGGCAGTAAAGCAAGTAATCCGATATATCAAAGGAACAAAGGAGCATGGCATAATTTACAAGAAAGAAGGCGGATGCAAGATTACAGGTTACAGCGACAGTAGTTATGGAATCAACACTGATCAAGGAAAAGGAACTACTGGCATAGTATTTTATTTTGGAGAGTCACCCATTACTTGGAGTACTCAGAAACAACCGACAGTGGCGCTATCATCATGTGAATCAGAATTTATGGCAGCTACTGCAGCATCATGTCAAGCCTTATGGTTAAAAAGATTACTTAGTGAATTAACTGGAAATGAAGAAAAAAAGATTACGTTGAAGGTAGATAACGTTTCAGCAATTGCACTAGTCAAGAACCCAGTTTTTCATGGAAGAAGTAAACACATCGACATTCGATATCATTTCATTCGAGAATGCGTGGAGAATGGACACATCAATATAGAACATGTCAGCGGAGAACTACAAAGAGCAGATATACTAACAAAGGCTCTACCAAGATTGAAGTTCATGACAATGCGACAAATGCTCGGAGTTCAAGATTTAACAAGAAGCAACGATCAAGATTAAGGAGGAGAATGTGAACCTATAATCTCGCTTCATTGCTTCTCAAAACTCGAAGGACTAAAGATGTTAGTTAGAAACTTTGTAACCGAAAGTTAGTTACAGAAGTTAGTTATTGAAAAGTTAGTTATTAGTTATACCGGTTGGAACTATAACCGAAAGGACACAATGGTTGGGTCATGTCGATTCAAACCTTATATATACATATGTATTAGAATCGTTTAATGGTTAGACAATATATAGATTTACTTATTCATATTACTTTGCAACTTATTTTATCGATCCAAAGATAGTGGGACAACATCCAAAACTTGGCCCTTAAGCATCAAACAAGCTCGCTTATTGGTAAAAGGTTAAGAAATAACCAAATGCGGTAAAAATTCGGTAGTGTCTCTCTTTTTTAAATATGGATTTCAATGCTAGGTTATTATAAATATATGAATATTATTAACCTAGGTTCAATGCTGGTGTCTCTTTTTTATAGGAATGTAGATGAAGAATACCCCTCCCATGGTTACAAATGCAGTAAAAATGGCTATTTCCAAGAAAATTCAGGTTTACAGATTACTCTCGATACAAATGCAGTCACTTGAACTTTCTAGGTTAGCCTCATATCCCATTTTATAATGGGTGAAATTTTGTGCCTATTGCAACTTAATTAACTTAGCTGATAACGATAAGGTCTCGCTTTCTTCAGGTCTGGAACATTTTCAGTAGACCTCCAATACGTGGATGTCAGTGAATTGCAGACGTTGGTAGCTATTAAGTAGAGGTGGCATAATTAGCAGGTTGCATAACGTCCAATATGATACTTCTTTATGCGGGTCAAAAGTCAAAACCAGTTGGTTGTATAAAAGCTACTTCATCGCCAAATCCACTTCAGAGACTACTCATTTGCTTACAAAAATCAGATAATCAGATTGAATAAGCAATCCACCCATTTTTCACTTCTATTTCTCTTTGTTGCACGACTTCTACAATCTTTAACTGTCAAGATTACTTTCAGTTCAAGGAAGTCCTTTCGAGGGAACTTAAAAGGGTGGAGAAGGAAAAAAAAACTTCATTGCGCTGATCCAGTATATCCAAACAACTCACAGAAGTGGTTGGGACTGTTCTTGTAGCCCTGAAAATCCCCTACATGTTGCTAAAGGGATGGCAGTGTCTATTTCATGATTTTATAGGCAGATAAGGCCCCTTTTTGTGAGAGTATATGTGTCCCATTTGCATGTCTTGCGATATAATTGATATTACTTTGTGCTAATTGATATTCTATAAATTATTATATTGCCTTATAGTAATATGTTACTTCTACACTATGTTTTAGGTCTATCACGATCTTTGTTAGAGATGAAATTCGCCCACGGTCATTGTGTTTTGGTTAGTTGGTGACATATAAGAACGGATCTGGATTTCTTGGTCCAGTTTTACATATATCTGGTCAGTGGTGTTGCCTTCCACCACTTTCGAGAATTTTCATCTCTGTTAACAATAAAAAAACACAGACACACATGAACAGGCGCATTATTCATGGTTAACGCAGGAGGTCCAGAACGTATTTTTAATTACAGTTTTATTTATTTATTTATTATTTTTATTATTATTATTTTTTTGTAACTAATAAAATAATCTATAAGTAGAAGGACCATTTAAAATCACACTGCGATGATATTCAGTGCAGGTGGATTTTCAGGGAAGCCGTATATAGGTGTCACCCATAACTACATGACTTGGGTTGCAACATGGTTGTTGGATCCCATACGGGTATTCCAGCGTTCATGCGCAACCAATGCAATGTTCTATGTAGCCAGAAGCAATCGTCAATTTATTTCTATTAGGAGATCCGAGTAGCAAGAAGCAATCGTCAATAGTGTTAGTTTGAAAGAGAGCACCTATATGGCTATAGATCGTAGAGGTGACAAAAAGTGCAAGTTTATTCGGGTAATGGGTCAAAACAGGTACCAGTCAAATTCAAATCAGGGTTGAGTTGGGATGGGTAGACGCATTAATCATTCTTAGTTCTACGGCTAAATTGCACTAGGTGGTTTTTTAGCCCATCCTTTTTTTCCTGATTTACTAATTTTAAGCAAGTTAGAATGCTCAAATTTGTATTTCCACCGCGTCATATATCTGATGGAACCTTTTATATTCAGATGTCTATAAAGAAATTGATAGCGAATCAATGACGTATAACTTCCTAGAATCAAAGCAAGATGACATCTACACGGATGATGGAACTGTATTTTACCTTAACAATCTAGATGATAAGAGAAAGCCCAGAACTTGGAAGGCCCGTGGCTTCATTTAAGTGCATATGATCTATATCCTTTATTAATATTTGTTGCTAATGAGTATTGTGAAAGACTAGCATTTTATGGAATGAGCTACAATTTAGCATGGTATCTTAAGTATCAGTTGGGTAAGTAGTTGTTGGGATCCTGCAACTCATGAAGCTTTTTCCTGATTTTGTAGACTAATGGCTGCCAGTAGCGGCCCCGATTCGTTATCCAAAAGTACATGAAAGATGATTGCCATGGAACCAGATGTTGTCGATGTCGCAGACTTAAAACCTATAGACTGCACAAGGAAAAGGTATTGTTATTTAGGTTTGATTCATATCTCAAATATCTTGATTTTTCCTCGGTTGGTTATGGCTAACCCGCGCTGAGTCAACATTAATAAAAGAGGTTGTGGAGTATATGCTCGACGTGGGTTCTCACATGCCCTCTGAGGAGACCAGGTTTTGTTCGTAATGACCATGAACAGAAGCAAACAGGTACTATTTGATGATTTTGGTAAATCTTATGTGCAACACCAATGGCGTACATAGATTACATGTAACTTAATATCATTGATGATGTTTTGGGTATTGTCTTTCATGCAATTTTTTTAACTTGGACTTTGTAGCAATATCTATTCTAACCAATATGAAATTACAGCAATGTTCGTCCTTCATCATCCAGATCATGGGGATGTTGTCATGCTTCCCATAATTGATGCAAGTAAATTAGGTGTATTGCTAATTGCTGCATTACTCTGTTGTTTGTTTAATAGTCTGTAAAGTTTATCATTTCTATGATCATAACTTAAGGCAATAGTCTATGGCCAATAAAGATTTCTGATACAGCTCCTAAAATGCAGAATGACTATTCCGAACAATGGGCACTGGCATGGGTAGAGATTTTACGAATGTTAAATCATTGAGATCGACCAATATTTAAGCTTGAATGTCTCAATGGTGCATATAAGAGTAGCAATGGTAGCCAAGCATCGATAAGTAAAGCTCTTTCACAATTCACCATATGTGCAGCGTGAACGTAAGCCACTAAGGCCTTTGTCTCCTTAGATCTTTGTTTCTCGCGGCTCCTTTAGGTGTCAAAAGTTACTACTTTCACTGGTAAGCGGGTGTTTAATATAGCTTACTATGGTATCATTTTGTTTAATATGGCCCTTACTGTGTTAGCTCATCCGTTTTTTTCCCAAGGATCTGTCGGACTTCCAAAAGGCATCTTTAAAACCTTAACATTTTTGGGTAAAGATGGTAAATACATGTGGTGGGTGGTTTCGTGCACACATTTGTTGAAGAACCTGACTAAACAAATGATTTGGTTGTTTTTTTATTTGTGATACAATGCAATGATTTATGGAGTATGGCATTGCGTGTCACCTTGAGTAGCATGGGGTGTTTTAGTAATTAGTTTGGATTATGGTAAAGGTTTTAAATGATTGTCTTCATATGGTGAGAGTACTGAATTTACTTTCCTCCTATGTTGGTAAGCATATGAACTTTACGGAACCAAATGAGTATGCCTGGGAAGTTTTCTTACAAATAACTTTGTAACTATTAATTATCGAATAAAAGTTAACGCTCTTTTATTTTCATTATTAATGCCACAGGTCTTGGATAACATGGAACTGTTTATTGGATTGAATTACACGGAACTTCTTCATGTGCTACAAGCATTACCTTTTCTTAAAGTTTTTATATGGATGAGGTTATACTGTATCGAATATGCTGCAATGATAGTCTTTAATGAAAACATAGTTTGTCTCAATGTTGCTCCCCGTCATCACAAGTGTATGTCACACACTACCAAGTTTTGATTTCGAACATTCCACTAACGTTCTTAGTAGACCTGAGACAAATTTCCCTTTGTTTGTACAAATCATCTCTTTGGTCGTTATCTATACATAAAAGACTGTTTGAGTATTTAGGAGTTTCAAAGTATCAATAACACGACGGTTACTGCCCAGTTCAAAAGAAAGATACACGCTATTTGTTGACGATGTATGTAACCTGGCATCTCTTAGCATCAGCAAGTAATCAAATTAGTGTGTACCTGCCACTACCAAAACCGGATATCTGTACGAGCTCTATAGTGATATTTTTTAAAGATATTTCTACTAACAATGTTGGCCAGCAAACTCCAGCATATCAAATATACCATGATGGGAAGTGTGACATAGCCACTGTTGGTAAGTGGATAGAGATAGTAAATTCAACCTTTTTGCTTATAAATTGGCTGAATTGGGTTATGGTTTATTTCTAATGGCTCAAATTGGTCAAATAAATGAAGTTAGAAAAAATGAAACGGGTCAAGTAGGTTTAAAACCACAAAAAGTGCTTCTTTTACGCATAAAAGCTCCTAAATCCATCCATTTTAAATTTTCCAGAAATATATAATAAAATGAGATATCATGGCTACATTAAATCTGTGTTGGATAAAATAGATAAAAAAAAAGTGACATTAATGAGTTGGATAATGCAAAACCAACAGTACATCAATCTCATGTAGTTGTGAGCAAATAGGCTATTTACAAGTTAGTTTCTTCGTTTCTACATGTATCTTTAAGAAATATAACCAAACAACACGAATTAGTTGTCAATTATATTGTTTTTAGATAACATTAATTTTTTTTTTTCAGTGACACCTTAGTTTGGTTATTAATATTTTGTTCCATCAAAATAGACGAATAACATGGCAACAACATCCAACCAAAAAAAAAAAAAGTTGCAGCGTGTATTATGTAGCGCGAAAAAACAAGATCATATTTCATCAGTTCTTGATAACAAGTCTAACTACTATTTGCCCCTTTACGCTATTTAAAAGACTCTTAACAGTTGTGTCTAGACACTCTTTTATTGGCTTTCAAAATTTATATTAACATGTTATAGTTAGATGTGGATGTCAAACTTTGAAATAGAACTTCCATTGCACAAAATACAAGCTCTTTATCACTGTAGCTTTTCTTACCTTTTCCAAAAAGACACTAACTGTGGTAAATTCAAAACTTGAGAGGGAGTTTGCTTATCATTGGCCGTATGTCAAGGCTCGACGCCTTTTTAACGAAATTTGCTTTATTTATTTGTTTTATTTACTTGTCGTTTAAGTTGACGTGAAGCAGGCTTTTGCGATATTCAGTAACAACAATATATGGTTGTCTCAAGAGTGAAGAGCAAAAAGGAACAGAATATTCTTTGTGGTGATAAAGATAGTAATTACACAAAATCAACAACAAACGTTTTGTATAAAAAAACTTTATTTCGCAATTGAGTTTAAATCATATACTATATTCTTAAAAACAATTTTGTATATTTTAATTGTTGAATAAAAGTTAACGTTTATTTACTTTCATTCTAAATGCATTCAATAATAATATCGGTATGTTTATATCTTTTTTTTTTTGGTTACAGATAATGCAGTTAATATCGATAGAGTTTTAACATGTTACATTTATTCATTGCCATGTCTTCATTTAATTGGAGATCATTCTTTTATATTTCTATATTGCCCAATGTTAGATATAATTTGAAAGCAAATGCCTGAGTAGTTAGGTGGTGCCTGTGGTGATAAGTGACTGGCCTTTAGGTGTCACATATGTAAATAGCCGCCGCCAATATCCTACAAGTAAACCTAAAAGTTTTGATGTACAACCATTTCTTTCGACATGTACACTTTTCAACCATTTTTTTACCACCCTTCTTTCGCTATAGTAAATTATGCCAACGATAATTATAATGTGTTTAATATATTTGCCGTTATTCATTATTTATTTACATCTAGCTAGAATACGTTAAGTAAATCTTGGTTATTACATGCATTCCTATATTTAGTTATCGCTAACCCAAACATGACCAGTGTTCTCACCATAAGTTTGATACTACATTTTTTTATGTGATACACTTGGTAGTGGTTGTTGTTGAGTAATATAAGATCGCACAAACTTTTTTATTGATGTTTTATGCAGGTGTAGATGTACAATAATCCTATTATAAATATAATTAAATTGTATATATACAAATTAATTTCCGTGGCATAATACTATCCAAACAACTGATTAAAATATAATCTTAAATTACTATGAAAAACAAATAAATTAAAATGTATATTTGCATTAAATTGTATATATGCATATCTCTTTATCAATACATAACAAATAACTATAAAAAATCACTGATATCCGTACATGATTGACTTAAAATGTAAAAATACATGTCATGGCCGCCCATCAGGCGAATACATAAAAAATAACTATAAAGGATCACTGATATCCGTACAACATTAAATTAAAAATACAAGTTATGTCCACACGTCGGGTAAATACATAAGAAATAATTATAAAATATCACTATTATCCGTATATGATTAAATTAAAATATAAAATTACAAATCATGCCCGCCCATCGGGCGGGCTTCGAAAGCTAGTATATATATATATACAATTTGGTATTTGGGTAAATTTTATAAAATTTGGTAAACTTTGAGAGTTAGTTATGTCATATAGCTAAATGTATATGTAAATTTACAAATCTTATCATAAGTTAAAGTGTTTTATGTTTTATTGTTTCTTTTAGCTATATTCGTATTTTTATCTCGTTTGTGATGTTTCCCCAATTTTGGATCTATTCGTTTGCCCTAATTTCATTGTGAATTGATTAGGTTTATAAGAATATCTTTACGTGAATGGATCTTATTATGTGAATGCCACGATTTTACAAACCCTAATTTTGGCGTGAATACGACGATTTTACAAACCCTAATTTTGATTATTTAAAAACTCGTATATTTTGAATTGGAATTAGCCTATTTTGTTAAAATTTTTAGGGATTCGGAGGTCAATTCGTGGTTTTTTAGGTTAAATGTAGTTAATTTGGCTGTGTTTGTTATAGTGTGCTGTGAAGAAGGTGAAGATCATCGTTATCTTATGTGTATTAAGGGGTAATGGTGTATGGGTCTATGATTATTGGTAAGTATCTGTATTTCAGGGAGTTATGTCTGTTATGTCAGGTTTAAGTTGATTAATTAGGGATACTTGTTCTGGTTTGCTGGTTCTGTTTTATTATCTTGTCTGTTAGTGTGCTTTCTCTTGACTATTCTTCATGACTGGTGCTAGTAGTAGTAATGAGGTTTTAATTAGTTCTAACATTTTAGGTGCCTGTTGGATGTTTGTATTCATGTTTTCAATTTGATGGAAAAGACAAAGATTCAATACATGTTTTTATTAGATATCATGTTGGACCATTACATTGTTATGCTAAGATAGGTTGTTGAAAGTTTCCTTGAAAACAATGTTACGCGTGCAGTTTGCAAGATCCGGGTTCTTGTCCTGGATCATTAGTATTTTAAGGCAATCAGGACTTGTAACTCTAGATAATGCCATGTAAAGTTGTCCATGACTGAATACGGGAGTAGGCAAGTAGAGGCCAACGTGATTAAGTAAATGTCCCTAACTTTTGTTAATGGTCATTGCATAGCATGCTCTTACAGGGAATTGTCTACATTTGAGGATAAAAGGCCACATGGATTGTGTTGATGAAACTATAATCCTGTGTGTGACGACATTGTCCCCTACATTTGAACATGTTAGTGTCTTAGCATGGATAACAAACTGGCCTAGATCTGTGATGAGTAGCCTTGTACCATTACATAGTCCTCTGCTTTGATTGATATTCTGCAATAGCATAACGGGCAGTTCCTTTTTTAAGTGAAGAGCATGTGGGGGCATCCCGAGAAAATTTAAGGAATTTAGAAATTCAATTAGATAGAGGTCGTGCTGTTCTAGATTGTCTGTAGATGCCTTGCATATCTCATCTGCGCTATTGTACGTAACAGTTTTCCATTCTAACTGTTTAAACATGTACTCATTGATGGCATCAGCATCATCATTCCGAGGAGTTAGAATTGCCCTTTCTTTGAGGTACACATCGTCAGTTTGTCTTGTTGTAAAATCAGGGTATGTGTCTGTAACAATTGGCTGAATAGGTGAATCCCATGATTTAATTACAAAGGTTTCTAGAATGTCAATCCACGTTGGCTCATCCTCCCCTTCTGTGCATTTTGTTGGAAACATGCCATCGCCCACAGCCAAAACCCATCTATTGAAATCCTGTTTTCGAGTATCAATTTGCCCATTCACATTATATTCATTTACATGCATGTTGCGTGTAAGGGTGAAGACTTTGCAATGCTTCCATAATTCAAATTGGTTTATGCAAGATTGTACAATGTCAACTCTGCTCCCTTTTGGAATAACTGGAAGAACTTGTCGAAAGTCACCTCCTAGTAAGACCATCATGCCTCCAAATATTCGACTCCTACAATCCGGATCACGAAATCCTAAAATATCCTTTAGCGTCTTGTCCAATGCCTCAAAGGAATATTTTTGAGTCATTGGGGCTTCATCTCAAATAATAAGCCTAACTTGCTGCATGAGCTCTACCATATGTGTGTTTTGCTTTATGCCACATGTACTGTTCTCCAAAAACTCATGCGGTATAACAAAATGGCTATGTGCGGTTCTGCCTCCTGGTAGCAATAAAGAAGGAATTCCTACACAAATTGATACAATTATGTCAACATGTATTATTTTAAGTTGACAAATTAATTTATTGTTTTAGTTTAGTATTCATTTGTACCTGAAGATGCAACAACAAGAACTATCATACGTTCTGATCTTAACATTGAAATGATAGTTTTGTATAAAAACGTCCTCCCGGTTCCTCCTGGCCCATAGACAAAGTAAAATCTTCCTTTTTTTATGCACAGATTCAATAACTTCTTCCTAGATTAATGATTGTTCAGGATTTAGCAATGAACAAAGTTGTTGATGTTTAACTTGACTTTTCTTCATATCATAATCCGATGCTTCTCTAATGAGACGATTGTCCAAGTTGGTTAGCAACTTTGGGTTAGGCAGTGGTAGATCTTGAAACTCTGATAAAGATCTTCCATTCCTATGTAACAACTCTTGGATTTCCACCAAACAATAGTTTTGGAGTTGTTCAGCTGTCAACTCCAATTCAGGATATTTAAAAATTTTCCTTTTCTTATGTAGGATATCCTTTGATTGGCACTCCCAGTTTTCTTCCCATAATTTTAACGGCCTGCTAACATCGCAAAACAACAAAATTGTCACAAACATGTCACGTAGCTGTGGTCTGAATGCCCATACACTTGCTTCTGATATAGCATGCTTCCACTTTGTATCATCAATTAAGAGAACATATGCAAAACAAGCTTCCTTAAATGTGGAACATAATCTGTCGTTAACAGTCATGAGTTTTTCAAATGTTTCAGGACCTCTCACAACGTTCAACAACATTCTAAGATAATACCGTTCTCCAGAAGCCGGGTGCGAGTAAACAATTCTCCCAATGCATTCTTTACATTTTCTTTGTTTCCAGATTTTATGTTTCTAATGCCACACATAATGTACGGGTATCTCAGCATATGTGTATGCCTTCGCTGTTCTATTACGCTTGTTTAAGTCAAACCAATCAGTAAACATAATTATGTTGATACCTTCCCTTTGATGTAGGGTAGGTAGGCTTTCTGAGTCACAAAGGGTTATTGTGTTTTGATTCGGCAAGTGGTAACTCAGTCTCATGACTGATGGATATGAATAATGTATGTCATAGGAAAACAAACGGCACACCACCTCACATGGAGCTAAGAAATGACAATTCAAATAGTTTTTTATTTCGTCTACCTCCAAAACCTGGACATTTTCCAAATCACCATTGTTTTTAACATTCTCTTTTATAACAATTGTAGCTCTATCGGACTCTTTATTTAAGTACTCAAATAAGTACTTAATTGCCTTTGATCTGTTGCACCATTCAACATTAATGTGTGCCTGGTACTTCAAGAGGAGGTAACAATTGTGAGGAACCACATACCTGTTATCGTATTTGAACTTTCCTTTTACATGGTAAGCTGTATTATCCCTTCGACGATAAATAACATACCCATCACTACCAACTATTGTTTCCACAAAAGGTTTAGGGTAATGTTTCAAGCACTTACCCTCAACTGTACATGGGGCCTGCTTAGCATCTTGGCCGCAAGGTCCATGTAGCATAAATTCAGTTACTACTTTATACCCTTCTAGATCACTTGCTTTACATGGTATCTCTGCTGTAATCATGTCATCTATCTCAGATGGGGTTTTGCATTTCATGTCTTCTTCTAGCCATAATAGCATGTGAGCGTGTGGCAGGCCTCGATTTTGAAATTCTATGACATATACAACTGAAAGGAAAAAGGAAGAAAAGCATAAGTAGATGTGATGAGTGTGTAAATACTCATCATTTTTGTCTTATATGAACTGCCAAAACATCCAAAAACACTCAGTAATGCATCAAAATACTAAAAAATATTTCAAAATTGTGTTTTATATGTTTTAGATGCAAAGCGAGCAAAAACAAACGAAAAACGCACAAAGTTTGCAAAATTGGCAGTTTCAGTCCCTCAACTTTCATAAAATTACAAATCTAGTCCCTGGATATTCAAAATATGGAAAATTATCACCAAAGGTCCTTTTACAATCATAAGTTGTCATATTTAGTCCTTTGGTGAAAAATTGGAAAAGTTTTGGAAAATTACAATTTAGTCCCTGGATTTTCACATTTTGGCAGATTCAGCCCCTGGTGGGATATTTTTGGATGAAAAATCATTTTTAGTCCTTGGAAATTCAAAAATATTCAATATTGATCCTTGGATAAGAGATTTTACAAAATGGCAACTTTAGTCCCCGGATTTTGAATATCGACGTAAATGGTCCCCGGGTGATTTAAAATGGGAAAATCACAATTTTGGTCCTTTGGTTGTTTTAACATGGCAAGTTTAATCCTTTTGATATCTTTTGAAACTTGTCAACACAGGTCCATGACTTTTCAGAAATTACAAAAATAGTCCTTGTGGTTTTTGCAAAATAAAACAAACAAATTACAACAACAAACCAAGCCACCCTTTAGCCTTAAATCTGATCCAGTAACACATCCAAGCCCAAACTCTAAACCAAACCCGGCCCACCCAACCTAAAACTAATAACACCCAGTTTGACCAAGTCAAACCCCAACCCCCGCCACTATTCATCCCCTTCCCCACAACCCCCATTTCCTGCTACTATGTTCCCCCTCCTCCCTCAACTTTTCACCAAACCTCCCAACCCTCATTAAAGCCTTCACCTACACCCTCACTTTTCCCCCTCCTCATAAATGCTCACCAAACCCACTATCCTATCAAAATCCAAGTTCCCGCCAAAACCTAATCAAACGGCTGGGGTCTTTTGAAGCCAATCCAAGGGTCCACAAGAAGTGGGAAAAGTCAGAGGTGTGCTCAGGCTTATAAAAAGAAAAGAAAAGTGAAGAATGGATAGTTAGTGTAGCAGTAGGTAGCTTTATTTAGACATAGTTTTAAGTTTTATGTTCCTTTTTTTTAGTTGTTCAAGCTTTGAATTGTATTTCTAAAGATTTCTTAGTGTAACAACAATCTATTTCAATTCAGAATCCAGTTTAAGTTTTATTTCTCAATTTCACTTTTTATTTAAGAAATTCAGTTTCAATTGTGATGTTATGAAAGTACTGGTTTAATGATAAGTGTTGTTCACATAAGCAATTTATAAGCTTCAATAAGCTCAGAAAGGGTTGAAATAGGTTTAAGCTTCAAAAATTATACTTGGTCAACAAAAGTCAATCTGGTTCAAATGGGGTGAATGTTGATTCAGACCTGGTTTCATGGGTATTGATAGGTTGAGCATGTCTCAGTAAAGCTTAAATGAGTCTTACATCATTGTCATAAGGTCTGTTTACATCTCACTAAGCTTATTTCATTTATTTATCTCATAAAAATCTCTGTTGTTTATTCATTTTAATTTCTAGTAATTTAGTGGTAGATTATGGTTTAAATGTTTTAATTTGATAGTATGATGCAGTGTTTTCCTTGTGGTTAGCTTAAGATTTACTTGTTCTTTTGAAAACATCTCTACAGCTTCACTTAAGGGGTGTTTGGCACAGTGGTTTTGACCACTGTGCTTGGGTTTATTTGTTGAAAGCTTGATTTAGTTAACTCATCGTAGGTTGTAGTAACACATTCATAACATATTATCCAGTGGTCAATTGTTTAAATAGTTAAAATCAACTTAAGCTTTCCATAATTGTCCACTGTATGGATTTTTAAGTACACAAACCTTCACATCCTTGCACAAGTTATTGTTTCAGCTTATTGTGACCTTGTTTCAGCTTAATGAACCCTTTTCAGTTAATTTAGATCAATCAAAAGTTCAATAAAGTCAAAATAACAAGTTTTCACAAAAGTCAAATATTGCCCATTTCAGATTTTCACCAAACTTGCAAGATTTTATGTGAATTTTGTGCTTGAAGTTAGCATTTGAATTTTCTTGTGTGCAAAGTATACCACCTCAGCTTTCAGTTCCTATCATCATTACATTTTTAGCATTTTTTCTGTGGGGTCCACATTGGCTCAAACTCAACTGCAGGGCAAAAGTATGCCCTGCTTCATCAGTTCTCAGTTCAGACCCCAACTTTTATAGACCCTACATTGTTCCTTAGTGGGCCCCACCTCTTGCTTATTGGCTTATTTAAAAGCCAATAAGCCCTTATTTGAGTTTCTGGGTTTATCTTTGAGTTGGTAGCTTATTTGAGTGGGCTGCAAGCTCCTTGTAATCTGTCCCATTCCACTAATAAGCTGAGTGCTCAGGTTTTGGACCATATTTCCCATCACTCCCCTGACCTCACTAGTGGGTCCCAGTAGTTAAGCCTTAGCTTTTTAGAAAGCCAATAAGCTCAGCTTATTGGCTTTGCTTTTCCCTTGGGCCTCCAACTTCTCATGTGGGCCCCACAGACCTCTTTTCCCTTGGGCCTCCAACTTCAGTGAGCTTATCTTGATGATTTAGCTTGTTACTAGTATCTTTCAGTTGTATCTAGCTTATTCTACTCTTTGTTCCATCTGCGTAGCTTTGTACAAGCTTATTCAAGTGTCACCTAATCCTAATAAGCTAAAGTCCAAATCTGCCAATCCATTGTGCTTTTCATATTGCTTATTTCTAAGTTCTGAGCAAAGTTCCTTTTTTAAAGTTATATATTTTTAGTTTATAAATAGTTTTGAAAAAGAAAATCCAGAAAAAGACAAATTTTCAAATAGTGATAGCTTCTATTTAAGAAGCTTATTGCATAAGTGCTTATTTTCCTTAAGCACTTTCTGTTTTTATAATTTTCTTAAGTTCATATAGTTGTAAAATAATTTCTGTAAATTTTTCATATTTTTCTCTTTTCATTTAGTATTTTTAATAATTAATATTAGTTTTTATTAATTAATAATTAGTTAATAATTAATAGTAATTATTTAAATAGTCTTAAAAATATATTTTCTGTTCTAAAATTAGTTTTATATTATTTTAGATTTTTCTAAGTTTTAATTTTATTTTTCTAAGCTTATTTTACATTTTCCTATTATTTAGTGTAATTTTAATTAGTTTAAATTAGCTTTTAATTAATAGTAATTATATAAAAAGTAGGAAAAATATATTTTAAGTTTGAAAATTAGTTTTATAATATTTTAGATTTTTCCAAATTTATTTTTCATATTTTTAGTATAATTTCATAATTAGTTATAATTTAGGTTAATTTAAATAATTAATAAGTAATTAATAAATAGTATTTAATTAATAGTAATTAATTAAATAGTGTAAAAAGTAATTTTAATTTTCTAAAAAGTTTCTTTTATTATTAGGATTGTAAAAATGTGATTCTCACTTTTGTAAGTATTTTATTTTGTTAAAACTCGCGTTTTATTTTGTACGTTTACGTTTTATTTAAACGTAACGTACACGTTTTTAAGTTTTAAACGTTTCTGGTTTTTCCTACTCTCCCGTCTTATTCACATAGCTTGTTTAAGCTATTTTATTGTAGATTCCTTAGCTTAATCTCACACAAACCCCTTTCTCGTCCAAATTCACCCGATCAAATAACTGTTTATTAACCATCACACCTCGTCGGGACATAACGACTCGGGGAAACCCTATTCTTCACCGGTTATCTTGCACTTTCTCCTGGGTTGACCTATTGACCGCACCCGGTTGACTGGTTAGTTCGGGAGGAGTCAAGATGCATAAATTTGTTGTAGAACATTAGATATATTGACATTATGCGCCAAGTTGTATTACCTGCTCGTGACTTTCCAAAAATATGGTGTTTCGTAAGATCGTCCAACATTTCAGTCAGTTTAATCATGAATACACGGGTTGCCATTTTTGGACGGTCATTAACTTTTTGACCGGGGATGTGCTTTAACATTTCAGTAACCTCAGGCCATTTTGGATTGGCCGTGAAAGTGATGAACAGGTCTTGGTTTCCATAGGTTCGACATATAGCCGTACCATCTTAGTAGTTTGCCATCATATACCTTGGGCTGCCGGTAAAACTCTTTGGTAGAACGATTCGTTTCCCGATCCCTGTTGCACTTGTGTCACCCCTTGTCACAGCATCACAGACGTTATGATATAGATCCACACGTAATGTATCTTGATTTTTTCTAGTCCATTTTAGTCTTTGTTCCTCAACAGCCGTGTATGCATCCACCAGGTATTGTTGGAATAATCACCCACCTCTGAGCAAGTTAGTACCTTGGTTATTTCGCTGCTATATTATGTATGCGTAGGACTCTTTCATTGTGAGACAATCTCTTTTGGTTTTGCGGGCACCTATGTTCTTATGATACGGTATTTTTTCATGAAATCCTTCCTCTCCATACGGGAATAATAATGGATATTCGAGGGCCATGTATTTTGAATGCAACTCAGAAATACATTTTAGACCTTCATTCTTGTTACTTATAACAATATCTCTCATAGGAATGACATCACCAAAGTCGTTAGTAATCGGAGCTGCTATTTCGGGCACAGTCGAGGCGTTATATTGTCGTGCTGTACTCCGACCACTTAGCAGGCGTAGTTCAAACTTTGTTGAATTCAAGGAGTCACACCAATCCCTGGCCATTCGAAAAGCCTTGGCAATTGAACATGATTGATCAAACATTTGAATCAGGCTTGCTACTATATTTTCATCGACCATTTCGGCAGCATCTTTCTCTATAAAAGCTCCCATCCAGTTCTTTACTTCATTCCCAGTATCAAAAAAGTATAACTGTGCATATTTAGGTTGATTACCATGCGTAGGGAGTAAAGAACCTATTCGATGATAGTTTTGGCCATTTATTCTAAATGTGTATGGTCCCCTGCCAGTGTTAATTGAATTATCTATTTTTGCACCAAAAGATGTGTAGTAAAACATGTCATTATAGACTCTAATCTGCTCTTTGAATCTCAAAGATGCCAGATTGTTATAGCCCATTAGCTTGTTAAGAGGCGAAGATGCTTCATGAAATTTGGGCAGAAGGAGTTTACCATCTTGACAACAAAGGGAGAATGATGGATTGCTAGTGCTAGATGCTTTTTCTCTTCTCTCTTCGTACCACATTACCGCCTTGCAATTTCGACATTCAAATGATGGAGGCCTAATATTATGGTAAACCACAGGAATACCTTGCTAAAAGAGGCAAACTTTATTGTGAAGAAAAAATTATGAATAAAATAACAGGTGACAAGCTGTATAACATGTGTAATTACTTGCAGACGCGAATGTAGCTCCTTTTGGGATTTTTTTAGTTGCACGTAGATGGACTGGTCCTGAAAGAAACACCATAATGGTAATAAATAATTTGATCAAATTAAAGGCATGTCAAATATACAACATTTTGTAAGAGGTATTTAGAGTTGCTATCATTTGCTGAATTAATTACCAGATGATCTTCTTTTTTTATATATGAAAGGACTTTTGGAGGTAGAAGCCATTTGGCTCAGTGGTAGATTTGTTGAAGTGCTTATTGTCTGTAATACTTGACTTAACAAATTATTTTGTAAATTCAACATTCATGAATGAGGTATGCATGTTGGCAATATTTTTTTAATTTGCTTAATTTAAATAAAGGTTTAGGCTTGATGTTTACCTGTAAACGGTTCAACAATTCCAGACAGCTTTAAACCACAATAGCTTTGTACTATGGCATCATTAGTAACAATTGTTCTAGAATGAATGACCAAAGATTTATGCAATATGCCTGACAGGGATGGAACTTCAGCATTTTTATTCCGTGATCCTATAAAAGACAGACAAATAAGGGTTTAATCAGATAAATAATTGCAATGTATGAAAACTCATAAAATTGAACTTTACTTTTATTCATTTTTATTTGGAGGATCTAATGCACTTTTGTAATACATAACCTTGCAGATTTGGATACATATAGACTGAAGATATTCAATATAGCATCTTTTAAGATTCTGTTGGTGAACTGATGCAATAAGTATGATAACCAATGAGAAGTCAGCCATTTGTGGAGCATAATAAGTGTCTTTATGTTTTAATATTATCTTTTTTTTAAACAAGGATTTCAAGTTTCTCAATAATTGCATGTTGATGAGTTTGATTTAACAACTAATCAAATGTATTATGGTTTAGGTATGTATATCAAAGTTTGGTTTCAAATGAATGGCAACATCGACAATTTAGTGGAGGCTGGAAGCATGCAGCATTGGAAGTAAGTCAAGTACTCTGCATTGTTGCACATGTTTATATAAAATCAAGTAGGACGAACCGTCCTTTAAAAATGTCATTCTAAGATTTGCTTATAATACATATGGTATTGTTGACATGTTAATTTCACATGTATAACTTAAAACAAGAATAAGAGATTTGGACGAAATATCAAACCAAAATATTCATACTTTATTTTCAATTGTTGATAATTTAGTTTTCTGAATAACATATATCCTAACATATCAAACTATAACCAACAACTTTAGGTAAAACTATATTAAAAAAGGCACGTTGACGTAAGCGTCTTTCCCCTATTCTTGGTCATCAGAGTCGCTAAGAAAACCATTGTATATCTCTTCATTACTCGAGTAGTTACTCGGATATATAGTTTGTAACGGTTCTACATCTTCTGGTGTCGGGCATGCTAATGACAATTCCAAATTTATGCTTTCTCTTTTTTGGTTCCTTTTTTGGTTCCTTTTTCGGTATTTAGCTTTGAAATTCCTTTGTCTGATCCTTTTGGTGCTATTAGCAATTTGTAAATTTGGGTTTTATTGTAACTATTTTTTCTTTCTCTAGTTATGTAATTATCTCTTGTTTGTTCCCATTTGTTTCTGCACCTCCTTGTTGTCCCTATAATGAAAACAAATTTGTAAAGTATAAGTTGCAGGTCACATATGTGCATATAGTGATAACCTTTTATTTGATTGGCCAAGATTTGTTACCTGAAAATCATTAATCATCTTTGTAAACTGATTAGCTAGTGATATGGCCACCGTTGAATTCCAACTTCATGACACTGCCTTTTGAAAACAGATAAGCCAACATTAAGTCGTTTTGCAGCTTGATCTATGGGCATATAAAAGTACTGTGACACGATCTCCATGCTAAATTCCATAAATTTAGATTATAGATAGCTGGTTACTGTGTGAAATAAGCAACTTGACTTGTGTAGATTGGTGGCAGAAGGTGCATTTTAAATGCTTTTCCAAGCTTTTGAACTGCCATGTTTTTATTAAAGGATATGTCACTTCCAATCATCCATAAAATAAATTTATTAGATATTTATGAAAGCTTTTGTACCTGTTCAAGCTCTTATGGCCTTAGTAATCTACTGAAATTCCATGTAAACAAGTTTTCTAACTCATATTTATCCATAATCATCATTTATTAGATATTCAAAGGGAACTTTGTAACTGAATTTATGCAGTTAAGTGATCGTTGATGTATGACAGTTGTCTAGGATGTAGTCATTCTTTAAGAACGACTTGATGGATGTTGCACTGAGCTGTTATTTCTTTTCGATGTATTAATGCAGAGCTTATATTTGGCAATATTGACAACTGATGCTGCATATGTGTGACTTAAAATATACGTTGTCAGTAAAAGGTTAGGGTCAATTCATTGTAAAGTTTTTATCATATTGGGCTAGACCTTAAGTAACAGACATCGAGGCTCATACGTCAATATTAGAAAATGAAAAAGAACATGACATTCACAGCATTTTTCATTTGCATATATTGACACCCGAAGATCCATGTACTTGGTAGATTTCATTGCTAATTGGATTTGGAATGTGGCGTCATTTAATGGAGTAGTATATATGTTCTAGAATTATGTATTTTTTTCTCCTTGAATTAACATCTTGGCACCCTGGATATATTGATTGCTTGTTATTGAGTTTTGATTTGTATTCCTTGAATTAACATTTTTTTGTACATGATATATATAGGATAACTATCCAATAAGTTGTTTCCTGGTTGGTCGATATTAAGTGATGTCAATATTTCTGTTATTATCGCAAATACATTTCACATGAAAGTAGCATGAGCATCGAATACTAAACAAATCAAAGCAGGAGTTTCAGCCTACAATACATATACTAGGATGGGTATACAACATGGTAAGGTTTTAAATACTTTGGTTGGTATTTTAAAGGGTTCAATAAGATCATGAAACTATTAATTAAAAAGTCACAATTACAAAATTATAGATAATTGGATCTCATTCATTTAAAATTTAGGTACAACAGATATCTAGTTACATACCCTAGGAAATAGTATACACAGATTATATTTTGGATCATAACTTTTGAAAAATAGGACAATCTTATACAACATGCATAACTTAGTCTTTACACCTTATGGAGAGAATCTTTAATACAGAACAGTTTGACATGAAACTTTGTGGAAAAATTCAGTAAAAGTGCTCATTGAATGCATTTGATCAGGTGAAGCAAGTGTTCATAAAACATAAACAAAAAAAAAAAGATATATTATGAGCGAGTCAATAGTGTTGTATCATTCAAACGACAATAACAAAGGATCACCAAAACAGTTATAATCCAACATATTATTTATGTCATAAGTGTTTTTTTTTAAAAAAAAAGCCTTCTTGGTGTGTAGGGTGTTGAAACTCTTTCTGAAGCTTCCACCATAAACCTGGCAATGTTCACCGTCTTTGCTTTTTCTTGACAGTAGGGGTGCTGTCTTCTCCTTGGACATCATCAGCAGGAGTGAGCTCACTGTAGGCATCTGAATGTTCAATATCCACACTACAAACATTAGAAACATGGTTAGCATATCGAATTTAGCGTTGTTTTGCATTCTTTGGTAGGCAAATATTATTTGATTTGCTTACTTATTTATTTTCTCATCCTCTGCAGTCTTGCCATCATCGACAATAATCATCTCATTTTCAGCATCTGGATCCTCAATATCCAGCCTATAAACAATGGACACATGGTGCTCATGTTCACTTGATTATTATGTAATTTTTGGTAGACAAGTATTATTTGATTTTTTTTTTACCTAATTTAATTTTTATCCTCTACATGCTTGACCGGTGTAGCAACCGATTGGGCTTTGGTATGTGGTTCGGATGATGAGCCAGCAACGACACTTCCATCATCAATGGTACTTGAGCTTGCAGTTTCAACTGATGGTTGAGGCGGATCTACTGTCTAGCAGGTAAAACTTTCAAAGGTACCATACTCATAGTAGGTATGAGTCTTGATTTCAAAAACATGTGTCGTGTCAATGATGTTGGCTATAACAGGCGGCAAGTTTTCGTGTTCTTCAAAAGTCTACAGAATAAGGTGTGAGTAATGGAGGTTGGAAATGGGCAGGGAATTTATAAATATACCTCATCCTCAGCTTCCAATATTGTTGCAGCTGGTAACTTGACCAATTCGGTTGCGACCTCATAAAAAAGCACCACCACGGTTCGTTCACTATCATCCAAAATACCAAGCTCAAGGTGATACCTACAGAAGGGACGTTGTGAGCGGTATGTATCAAAATGATTAATCATATTTGATGTATACGAATGCATACACTATAGGTGAGAAACATAACATTACCTCATTACTGGATTCTCGACTACCTTGTCACACGCATCACACCAGAATCACCCATTCTTTCTAGTAGCACCTTTTTTGCATTTTTCACTTCCACACGATGGAAAATTCCATCATTTCCTAGTCCTCACATTTTCGATAACAGCCTTACAGAGGAACGTTGCCGACTGTGTAGAAATAAGGTAGATCAATATTATGTAGAGGCATGAGTATAAGAACACAGTGAATGAAAAATAACACATACATCATTTTTTCGATTACGGGCCCATATGAGAAGATTCTCAATTGTCCCTTCCCTTGGTTCAGAGTTATCCACATGCGAAACTGCTTTTGAAGAATCGACATTGGTAACAAAAAAATAAACCATGTTGTTAAATTTGATGATTGTATGAACTTTTCAATAATAAACACTAAATTCATAAACCTTCATACCCAGTCTCTGATTTCAAGGCTTTGATTGCAGGAATGTCAGCATCATCCACTATCAGTGTGGAGGAACTACTTGATAAATATAGCTTATCTGTAAGGTGACATTAAAGCTTAAATTAGCATGTGAAAGTTTCATTAATATGAATAAGCTGCATACTCCATTGTCACTCACTGTTGTACTCTTTTGCAGATGTTGATGTCACCACAACAGGACACATGCTGGTATATTTTGATTTCTTGTCAATCAATATCTCACCAAGACTGCCCCATAGAGTCACGTGTATTGATTGGCCCCTTGATGCACTGGACAAAAAATTACAACAAATGGTAAGCTCATGAATACATATCAGCAAATAAGCAATCAACTTTACAACATCAAATGTAAAACATAACTAAAACAACCTATGATTTTCCAGGTATAAATCAAGGTTTTTTCTGCCTGTTGTCGTATAGTACCCTGCAACATCTAAAATGTAACAGATTTGATATCCGGTTAGTAAAACTAATTAAGAAAAAAAAATGTACACATATAAATAAATAGAAAATTACCAATGAGATACTTGTTATCTATAGGCAAGATGATCAAAATCTACCAGTTGCAAAGGATACGTGACAAACCCTGTCATCTTCACAACAACTTTCCTTATGGTTGTTGCTCCATCAAACTCAAGCATAAAGGTATCGTCCTTCCTAATGTGAAAGTCTCTCTATTATTCGTCGCCACAAAATTTTTAACTAAGTACACGGCCCCCTCTTTTAACCGAAAAAAATTGTGAGCCACTGTTGCCTTGGCGGTGAAATGGATTACATTACCCTGGTTAAAAAAGCGTGTAAAAACGACTAAAGATTATTACATTATCTTTTACGATATTGGTCTTACTCAGTTATTTTTAGGAGGAAGATGAATATACCTTAGCATCAGAGACCAAGAAATTAGTGCCAAAGTATCGCCCATTGGTGGAAGCATTTACGTCTCATGCTCTACACAACATCACCACAATGGTACCACTGGATTCTAAATTGAGCTCATCCAGGAACATTTCAGATTTTGGGCTTCCAATATTTGCAGCCATGAAGAAAAAGGACCTTTTTTCTAGTTCAAAAGTTGTTGGACGAACCTGGATTGCAATGGGTGGAAAGGAAATGGGCTTGCCTCATTTATGCAGCACACATTCAATAAGGATGTAATTGTTGCTTGATTGTATTCTTTAAGGTTGCAAAACCGAGACTTTCTGTGTACCTGCATTGAAGGGTGGATTTGCATCTTCGAGTCCTTTTGTATTTCGTAACAGCGCCATTGATGATGCTGCATTCAAACCATACATGTAAATCGAAGTAAATTGTATATTTTTGATGTGCATGACCTACCTTGTACCGTACTTTCTATTGTGCAAAAAAACTCTTGCACATTCAATTAAGCCATTCAATCTTTAAGTAGTATAGATGATCATTTAAAAAAAATCCCCCACCTTAATAGCCAATTCCTAATCAATCTATAAATACACCAGCTATTCACCATATCACATAATTCATAGCCAAATGTTCAAGATGTATTCACTCCACATTTCTTCCATTCAAGGAAAATACTATGCTTTCTATTCAAACCTTTGTCGCTACATTCTTAAATGAAAGCGGGTTCCGGTTCTTTTACATTTAACAAATGAAAGGTCGTTTCATTCTATCTTATTAATTTTAAAGGTACAGGTGGTGACTGTTGCAGTCGAGTAACCCAAAAATGTATATTGGTTTCATGAAACCCAACAACTGAATGAGGCTATGCAGTTACTGTGGCAAGTACGGATACCATGATGCAAGGAACTGCCCTGAAAGGAAAAAAATTATAGGAAAAGCCGTGTACCAGGTTCTCTACAAGGAAAATTATGCGTACAAAAATGAGTAGTTACTTTATCTTTTAAATCATTTTGTTTTTTAAGTTGAACTATTTACGTTCTCGTTATCCTTTAACGGTGTTCTTGTTTACTATTGGACTTCAAGTGTGCCGGTTTGATTTTGAAAAATATCGTATTTTTTTCCATTTATACTTATTATACTCGTTCCATTCTCCATATTAACTCCATATGCATCAGTTTTTCTGTTACTGTCATTACATTAACAAATGCATCAGACATAAGTTAGATGGGATTACTGGTTCATTCACAGGTAGACGAATACATATGCACAAGTTATGGGGGGTGTTTAGATCATCACATATACACGTTTCAACCCATTTTGAAAGCATGTTTGTCTGCAATTATGCTTATACCATTTGAAAGCATTGTTGTTTTGGCATGCAATTTACTTGTACATGACCTGGTTATAGATTATATACTATAACCAAACCTATACAAGTTTGTACCATAAAAATTTATATACTATACTCAAACCTATACAAGTTTGTACCATAAAAACTTATACTTTGGAAAGAAAATACTGAATTTAGATAACATTTCATAAAAAGATAGATTAGCATCTTGCTACACATCAGTTCAACTATTAAGTGTACCAAAATAACCTTTTGTCCTAAGTTATGCTACACCAACCATTATAAACCAAAAGTAACATAACATTAACCCCATTCCAATAAACAAGTATTCTAGTAACTAAAAACTTATTATGCCACTGACACGCTATAGCATTTGCGTAACACACGCATTACATGTTTCATATGAAGTAGCCTCTAACCTTTGCCTTTCTACAAAAGGTAGCAATTTGTGCTCTTCAACTTTAATTTCAAAAACAACTTTCTTCTAGTTTATGTCTGTCAAGAGTATTTTTGCCTCATACTTCTTATGGAGTTCATCCAGTTGGTGTTGCTGATCCTTCCCTTCTCTTCTTAACCCACAAAGCTCATCATATTCCCTGCCGAAGAGGTATGTCTCCATGTGTCGCATCGCAAAAACCCCACAGTCAATGACGTTATTCTTTGTCATACATCCCAAGCGTAAGATCATGCGGTCAGCATCCCTAAGAAACTGATGTGATGTGCTATGTCATTGTATAATATTCTTATTCATGTTTTAAATTTATAATAGACGACTTATCCTATAACACACACTAACGAGCAGTGTACCCGATCAATGTAGCCTAGTTGGTAATTAGAGTGTCGATCACTATGAGTGGAACATTAACACCTAGAATGTTTATCAGTATTTTAATATCTAAGTTAGTTTTACAATCTAATTTAACGCAGGGGGTTTTTAGTCTGAGAGACTTGCACGAATTGGTTTGATTAATTAAACTAAAACTATTGAGCAAGAATACAACGAATGGCGAACACGTACACAAATAGATAACATATATAGATAGAAGGCCTGACTAATGATTAAGTAGCTTGTCACTTGTTTTATTGCTAGTTTTATATGATGAGTATCTTAAACTATTCTCTCTCGTTGGTATCTTGACTATAGGTGAGTAAACCCTTAATGATCACTTATGTCTAAGAATTATTTATCCTTTTTACAGGCTTACACTAACTTATAATGCTAGTGAAGTAATCGTAGGAGGGGTATGGCGGCCCAAGCTTGCTACTGCTAGACACAGAGGTTATCAAAGCACATATAACAAGAACCAAACATCAAATAAACTTTAATCGATGGGAAAGCAATTTTAAAGGCAGTAATATGGTAAGTAGAGTGTCGATCAAATAACACACACTAACGAGCAGTGTACCCGATCAATGTAGCCTAGTTGGTAAGTAGAGTGTCGATCACTATGAGTGGAACATTAACACCTAGAATGTTTATCAGTATTTTAATATCTAAGTTAGTTTTTCAATCTAATTTAACGCAGGGGGTTTTTAGTCTGAGAGACTTGCACGAATTGGTTTGATTAATTAAACTAAAACTATTGAGCAAGAATACAACGAATGGCGAACACGTACACAAATAGATAACATATATAGATAGAAGGCCTGACTAATGATTAAGTAGCTTGTCACTTGTTTTATTGCTAGTTTTATGTGATGAGTATCTTAAACTATTCTCTCTCGTTGGTATCTTGACTACAGGTAAGTAAACCCTTAATGATCACTTATGTCTAAGAATTATTTATCCTTTTTACAGGCTTACACTAACTTATAATGCTAGTGAAGTAATCGTAGGAGGGGTATGGCGGCCCAAGCTTGCTACTGCTAGACACAGAGGTTATCAAAGCACATATAACAAGAACCAAACATCAAATAAACTTTAATCGATGGGAAAGCAATTTTAAAGGCAGTAATATGGTGGTCACAAGCCCATCAATCCTGATTGATTAAAGTGTACTATTACAATAAAAAAAAACTACTTAATTGAGTTAAACACATTCAGGACCTTCTTACTGCTATGAAATCTTCAATGTGGTGTGTCTTGTGTTGCGTTTTCGTCTGTATTCTTCTCCTTAGGGTTTCTTCTTTTTGTTCTAGGGTATATGGTACACGAAATCTGGCTGTATCTTGGGGTATTTATAGTTTCTGTCTGAGGGATCGATGCGGCGCATCTAATAAGTAGATGCGGTGCATTGACTTAACTTCGCGTGGGGTCCAAGATTAATTTTTTCTAGAATATTCGTACACCGTCTTCAGATGCGGTGTATATTCAATGCAATGCGGCGCATGTCCTTCAGTATCTTGCATTGTATTTGGCGATGTCTGGAAAGTGATGCCCCGTATGTTGGAACTGTGATGCGGCGTATCTGAGCTAAAACAATTTGGTTCTTCTTCGTTGACCAAAGTCTCATATGCGGCGCATCAGACAAATTAGAAGCGGCGCATTCTTCAAAGTCAGGCAATGGACTTCAAATCATCTTTCAGTAGACTTTTCCAATCTTGATCATTTAGCTTCATATTTCATCTAAAATCATTAATTTTCACCAATTGCTTGTTTTTACCTAAGAATTACTAAAGTAAACAATTAAGTATCGATTCTCATGGATAATAATATAAAACAAGTCAAATAAATAGGATAAACGATGACAATAATATGTACTTATTTGATGTCATCAATCCCCCCACTTGATGTGCTATGTCGTTGTAGAATATCCTTATTCAAGTTCTAAATTTATAATAGCCGACTTATCCTATAACACACACTAACGAGCAACGTACCCGATCAATGTAGCCTAGTTGGTAAGTAGAGTGTCGATCACTAAGAGTGGAACATTAATACGTATAATGTTTATCAGTATTTTAATATCTAAGTTAGTTTTACAATCTAATCTAACGCATGTGGTTTTCAGTCTGAGAGACTGGCACGAATTGGTTTGATTAATTTGTTGAACCTTAGACCTTGATAGATCTTTGAGCACTCGTGGATCGTTAGTTATGTTAATGTAATCACTAACACACTAAAAGAAAATCTCTGAAACTTGTATTTTAAAGCGGAAACAAACACAAGTATAAACAACTGAATACTAAGAACACTTGATCCTCTATGGATCTTTTAATAATACTGAAAGTGTTTTCTAAAAAGCGTGTACTCAATACATAATCGTGTGTTCCTTTTATACACAAGGAACCCTAAACCGTTTCACATGAAACGTATCTTCTAAAATCTTTAAAAGATATGCATTATCACTTCCTAAATAAACTCGTGTATATCCTAACTATATTATATATTATACAGAATATCTATTTCCGAAGAAACTAATAATGCTGAAACAAATCTTCAACAGATACACTGCTTCAGCAGGAACCAGCTCTTCAGCAGTAACCGTCAGCAGAATTCTCAATTAGCAGAATTCCCAACAATCCTCCCCTAATCTTGAATTTGACATGGTTAAGTTCAAGATTCTTGATAGATCTTTAAAGTTACAAACCAAGAGGATTGAAGTCGAACATCATCAGCAAAGAATCATCATCAGCAGGATCTCTATGATCAGCACAAACTTGAAAATACCATTCTTTGCAGCAACAAATGACCAAATGTACATCAAAACAGATTAGTTTCATACTATTCTCATCACATCCAGGTGTGTTAACTCTTGTAAGAGGTGAATCATTGAAAATAATGGATTTGATGTCTCTTTACCAATAGCCATCACTATTGGAGTAGCCAAATGTTTAAGTTCAAAAACTATGGTACACTAATGACCATATGATTTTTAGCAAATCATCAGCTATAAACGGATTTGAGTTGTCTTTACCTGTAGCCGTTTGCTCAGGACTAGTCAATTATTTGGTTGATTGAATCACCTTGGTACATTGAATACCAAATATGGTTTTCCACTGCCTTTAACACAAGCCATACACTTGTGGGCTAGCCAATTATTGGGAATCCATAAAGGAAAAATCTATGGTCAATTGACAACCATCCAACTCTCAGCTGTTAGGCATGGATGAGTTGAGTACCCAATAGTTTTTAGCAAACTATTACAGCTATCAACAGATTTTACATGTCTTTACCAAAGTTGTACCCTTTGGACTAGCCAACTTTTTGATGGAATAATCAACATCAGGTAAGTTGATAACCAGAGAAGGTGTGATATGAACCAACTCCATAACCTGCATAAAACATACACAATACTATACAAATCTGTTAGTTTTTTTTTTTTTTTAATAATGATAAGAAATAAAGAAATATATAACAAAATACCATCAAGTAGAAGCAGCTCTGGAAGTCCTGATCCTGAGTTTGAACAATTTAACCAGAGATTCAGCAAACAACCTAGCATTCCCAACTGGATCAGGAGGAATCTCCAACTTCTGTTGAAGCATTTTCTCCATGAGAGGCACTGTCAGAGGATACCTTTTCCCAAGAATCATGAGAACCCTGAGTCCAGATGTGGACTCCAAAACATGAACATAGCGCATAGGATAAAACTTCCAACTCTGAACTTTCCACCTCTGATTGTTTTTCCACATATCATAACCAGCACCAGTAGGAGTAGAAGAATCCATAAGCACTTTGATATCACCCAATAGATACAATCCTGCACTTCTAGGAGTATGAGTAGCATAATACTTTTGAACTAACTCATTGAGAGTGACCAAGTCCTGATGATCCACAAGATGTAGTATTTCTTCTAGAAATGTGAATGACAGAGAAGTTTTATCAAGTCTATAGATGGTATTGATCTGACCATTCTTAGATAATTCCCAATGAACCAAAACATCTCTATCACCCTCTGGCCAATCATCAAGAGATCCTTCTTTGATAAAAAAAAGCATCAGGAGCATTAACATCTACTAGTCTTTGTGCTGAATGTGAAGTTCTCACTCTTGCCATTCTCTTGGCCCTTCTTCCAGGAATATAAATAGCATCATGTGGTAAAGAAGGTTCCTCAGGAGCTACATCCTCAGCAGATATATCTTCTGCAGCATTAGTTTCCACTGATGGAATATCCAAGTGATCATCAGTAGAATCCTGAGTAGAAGCAAGTGCAACAGATTCATATTGTTCATCCATGGCCTTCCTTATCTGTTAAACCCTAGCAGCTGCAAGCTCTACTTCTCTCTCTTTAAGCTCATGAAATCTTGCCATTTCAGCTTGTTGATCATCTAACCTTTTTGCAGCCTCTTCACCCAACATCTCCTCCTTCATTTGTTTTCTGGTTCTCTTTCTAAAAGGAAGAGCTTCTGCTACAACTTTAGTTTTACCTTTATCAACAACAGATGAAGCAGCAACAGTTGTCACATCAGCAGAAGTATCAGGTAAAGATACTTGATCAACAATAGGAACATTCACATTCATAGTAGAACCAGCATCAACAAGTTGAACTTTCTGAGAAGATGGTTCTGCATCATCACTAAGAATAGTAGGAACAAGCTTAGGAGCACTCATTCCATCCTTTTCACATCTAGACTTGATTTTATTATATTGAAGAACCAATTGTTCATCTGAAAGAGCCCAAACTTGTTTCCTAGTCCAAGCATTATTATATAGTGCACTGCTTTGACTTTTCACATAAGTTCTCATAAAATCCCTTTGCTGTGCTTGAGTCATTGGTTTATCCCTTTTTGCTTTGGCAATTCTCTCTTTTGCTTCTTTCTTTCTCTGTTTCATCCAGAAACCCAATCTTCTTTATTTACATCCTTTCCAAGAATATCTGCAGCTAAACCAGGAGTAGCAATCACTTGTTCTCCAATATGCTGCCAGTCTGATTCATCAAAATTTGGAATAGCAGCATCCAATTCTCTCTGTTCTTCAATGGCAAGGTAGAAATATATCTCTTTGTAGCAGATTGATATTCTGAATCATATTTGGCTTGCTCTTCCTTTGCCAAGTCTGTACTCTTCATATAGTCTTCCCATTCTTTCCAAAGTCTTTCTTGCTCAAGTCTTTCCTTTTCTGAGATGAGATCATCAGCACATACTTCATCAACTTTAGCAGAATCATCATGAGGAATGACTACCTCTTCCATAGGATCATCAGGAATATCTTGAACATCTAATTCAGTTAAATTATCAGCAGATCCTGTAGCATTAAGAGTTACAGTGGTGTCTTCATGAGAAACTTGCTCAGGAACAGATGGATCAATGGAAGGTGAATCCATATACTCTTTACCAGCTACAAAAAATGTAGCTACTGATGCATGAGCCTCATCTGTAGTCTTTTCAGCAGCAATGTCACTAGTTGGTTCATTCTCCTGAAGAGTATCACCAGCATCTGTCATAAGAATCTCATCACCACTAGACACCTTAGAAGATTCAGCAGCTTTCTTTGCCAAATAGTTAGTTTGCATAGAGGCAAATAACTTGGAACCAAGACTCTTAATGGGCACATGAATTTTGTCTTCAGTGGTTATGTCTAAAATAATTTGTA
The DNA here is from genome assembly GCA_030686995.1 of Artemisia argyi. Classification (NCBI taxonomy): domain Eukaryota; kingdom Viridiplantae; phylum Streptophyta; class Magnoliopsida; order Asterales; family Asteraceae; genus Artemisia; species Artemisia argyi. The sequence goes on from CM060698.1 coordinate 64,032,380, forward strand.
GAAACCTAGGGTACATTAAAAACTTATGACTTTGTTTCTCAATATTTTCTATCATATTAGCAAAAATAAACTTTGAAAAATTATAAGTTAACCCTTTAGAAAGACAGACAATACCACAACCCAATTGGGTAGAGAACTGATCCCAGACACCAGACTTATTGCTGATACATTGGAGCAGTAAATGCACCAAAAACCTCCACTTGGGACAGAACTGATTCTTAAGCCACTTAGTTGTGTCAGTGCTTTGGTAACCAGCTTCCCTCAACCCAGCAAGAATTTCTTCAGTGTTGGAGTGAAAAACTCCATTCTCATCATCCAGCTGAAGCTTTGTCCTTATCAACGATTCAGTCATCACATTCCATCAATCGTAGCCACAATCTCTGTGTCAGATCTTTTCCTAGCAGATGCCCAAAATTGCTTCACCATAGATTCATATATCACATTTGGAGAATATGTTAAAGCATAATGAATCTTTGAACACTGTAGAAACTCCACCATTGAATCATACAGTTCATGTCCTTTAGCCTTTTTCAGAACATCAAACTTGTTATGATCTTTCCTGAATTGAAGTCTTGCCATTTGAATGATTTGTGAGAGACGGTCATCAGTTATGCAAATGAATGATGGGTTTAAATTGAGTGATGGGAGAATAATTTAATTTTGGCGAAGATATGCAGAGTAGGTTATATATGGAAGTTCCCCAATCGTGGTAAAAAATTATTGGAACAAATAATTGACCATATCTGACGTGTAAAGTGGATCCATCCAATTTCAAAATTACCCTTCAGCAGAAACAAAAGTCAATCTGCTGATGAATGGTCAATCAGTAGAAACCACTCAAGAGTAAAAATATCTTCAGTAAATATCTTGATTTTTACTGTGCCACCCAACTCGCATTAATTATCATAAAGCTTTGACTTCGCCTATTTAATAACTCCCAAATCACACATTTACAGATATCAATTACCCCCAATTCTTATCAAAACTCTAATTTCTTAATTAACCTCAATTCTTCATCAAATCATGTCTTCTAAACCAGAAATCATCGACCTAACCTCCTTCACTTCCTCCTCTTCATCATCAGAGGATCTTCCACCTTATCCTTTTGATTCATATGATTCAGATGCAGCTAGAGAGCTGGAGAGACGATGGAATGCATTTGAGAGGGGTGAACCAAGCAATGTCCCCATTCCTGCTGAGAGACAATATGTCTCTCCCTTCATCTTTACTTCTGATGAAGACTCTTCAAAGGATGAAGACGAAGATCCATCATTTCTTCCTCCTTCCATACCAGAGAGATCCCAACCAAGGCCAAGGAAGAGTAATCCATCTCTTCCAACATCACGGGGTGTGGTGTTGGGTCTTCCTGCTTCAAGATCTGGTTCTTCATACCATGGACACAGGGAAAAGGGCAAGAAGGTAGAGGTAGTGGGTAAGGGGAAAAGGAAAGTGGAGTAGTTGATGATGGGATGTTTCCAAGGACCAAAGATGTAAAACTAGGTTCTTGAGCATCTTCTTGCCTTGAACTAAAGATATAAAACTAGGTTCTTGAGCATCTTCGTTGTCATCATCATCATTCTTTCCTTTCCATTTTCACCTCCAGCTTCTTCATCGTACTGGTCATGCATATCCACCAACCCTTTTGTAATAGATGATAGAAGCTTAGTATTGGTTTGGTAGACTTAGCATAGGAATGATCTTTGTATTCCACTTTGAAGTTGATTGTAAGCTGTAAATTGTTTCTTTAATGAATGAACAACTTTTCTTATCTGTCAATTTATGAATTTTACTTCAGTAGAAGCAATGAATCTTAGCATAATTGACTCTTCAGTAGAAACAATACTCAGCATACATGACCACATTCCCTTTGAGACAGCTCTTGGTGAATTTCAAATAAAGATCAGCAACTTCATATAAGGACATTCTGCAAAACAGACACAGAGTAACAAACAAAACATACAAATCTGACAGAAACATTAGTTGGTTAGTGTTAGCCAAACAATAATATACAAAAATTATACAAAGTTTACAATGACAATCCTCCCTTGAGGCATATGCCTCCCCTGAGGCTTATGCCTCCCCTCAAACTTTGCCGTCAAGGGTTAAGCTTACCAATGTGGACCACTAAGTGTTGAAACCTAGGTCCATCAAAAGCTTTAGTTAACAGATCCGCCACATTATCATTTGTGTGAATTTTAACCCCTTTAATAAAATGTTTTTCATATGCATCCCTGATAAAATGGTGCCTGATTTCAATATGTTTGGTTCAATTATGAAAAACTGGATTTTTAACAATGCAAATGGTACTTTGATTGTCTATAAAAATGGTGGTATTCATGAAATTAAACCCATAATCCAGCAATTGATTTTGAATCCATAGAACCTGTCCACAACAATTGGCAGTAGCAACATACTCTGCTTCAGTAGTAGAGGTAGCAACAATGGTCTGTTTCTTGCATTGCCAAGAAATCAATCTTCTTCCAAGGAATTGGAAACCTCCAGTTGTGGATCTCCTATCCATATTAGCACCAGCATAGTCATTATCACTAAATGCTTCCAACTTAAAAGGAGATTCTTTTGGGTACCAAAGACCTAATTTGGGTTGGCCTTTCAGGTACTTGAAGATCTTTTTGACAGCATTCAAGTGAGAAGTAAGTGGAGTGACCTGGTGCCTAGAACAAGCACTCACAACAAATGTAATGTCAGGTCTAGAAGCAGTCAAATACATCAAAGAACCAATCATGGACCTGTACAAATGGACATTCACAGGAATATCAGGTTCAAGATTGTTCCTTGGTTTGGGAGCTTCATAGGGTGTAGTGGCAGTTCTGACATTTTCTATATCATATTTCTTCAACATATCCCTTACATACTTATCCTGACTGATCAAGATACCATCAGGTTTCTGCTAAACTTGTAAACCCAAAAAGAAAGTGAGCTCCCCCATGGCACTCATCTGAAACTCTCCCTTCATCAAGTCCTCAAACTCCCTACACCATTCTTCTTTAGTGGAACCAAATATAATGTCATCCACATAAACTTGCACTAGAATGCTATCCCTGGAGTCTTTCTTAAGAAAGAGGGTCTTATCAATGGTACCTCTTCTGTAACCATGCTTCAGTAGAAATGTAGAAAGCCTAGCATACCAAGCTCTTGGTGCCTGATGTAGTCCATAGAGAGCTTTAACAACCTTATAAACATGATTGGGATGATCTGGGTCTTCAAAACCCTTGGGTTGAGTCACATAAACCTCCTCTTCAATCTTACCATACAGAAAATCACCTTTTACATCCATCTAATATACCATAAAACCCGTATAAGATGCATAGGCCAAGAATATCCTGATTGCCTCAATTCTAGCCACTGTTGCAAAGACTTCATCATAGTCTATGCCCTCCTCTTGCCTGAAACCCTAAACCACTAATCTTGCTTTGTTTTTCACCATAATACCCCTTGCATCTCTTTTATTCTTCAAAATCCATTTTGTGCCAATTGGAAATTTACCATCAAGAAGAGGTACTAGTATCCAAACCTGCTGATTCTTAAATTTCATCATCTCTTCTTGCATTGCTTCAAGCCAACTTGAATCAGCAAGTGCTTGAGGAACACTGGTTGGCTCTGTTTGAGAAAGGAAGTAAGCAAACAGACAATGTCTAAAGACTGTATGATTGTCCCTTTGTTGATTGTAGACATATGAAATGAAAGTAACTTCACCATATTTAGTGTTCTTCACAGTACTTCTAGTCCTAACCGGTGCTTGAGGATCTCCAATAACCTTTTATAGGGGATGAGCAATATTGATCCTCTTTGTTGCTGTGGGGTTGACATTGATGGTGGTGTCAAGGTTGTTCACAGTGGGTCCAAACTCACTGTCATAGGAAGAGGACTTGAAGATGCCAGCTTTGGGTTGGTAATTACCAAGATCAGAAGGACTTGGAAATCTTGTAAATGGTTTCCCAAAGTCTGTAGACACTTCAGTAGAAATGGGAGATTGTGCAGCAGGACTATCAGCAGTTTTGATCACATTAGAAGGAACAGGAGATCCTTCAGTAGAACTGTCAGCAGCATCCTGGTTTCCACTGACTGCTTGTGCTGATTGTTGGAGTAAACCCTCGGTCTCCTTTGCAAACTTTTCACTGAGCCTTTTAGCTTCCTGAGTGGCTGCATGTTCTTGCTTCTTGAGTCTAGGAAGATCCTCTGCATAGTGTGACTCATCTTTATGCTCATCAGCAGAATGATCACCTGCAAAATGGTTAGGGGGAAAAGAAGGTACAACAATGGTTTGTTCATCTTTCTCAGATTCACTCTCTGAGTCATCATCCAGGGGACCTGCAGGGTTAGTAGGAGACTCTTTTGTTCCTGCAAATTGGTTAGAAACATGTCTAGTATAACCCAAGTGATTAGTTAAGTAATCCAGGTCAAAATACCAAGTATGACCTTGTCCCTGAACATTAGGCTGATCTTCTAGGAATCGTAGGTTAAGGGTCTCCTCTATCCTTTTAGCATTTAAATTGTACACTCTATAGGCCTTGCTATGAGCTGAATAACCCACAATATATCCCTCATCATCTTTCCCATCAAACTTTCCCAGTATATCACCAGTAATCAAAATGGTCACTTTACAACCAAAAGGTTTAAGGTAATGGATATCAGGAACTTTCCCAGTAAGAAGTTCATAAGGTGTCTTGACATGAGTTCTAGTGATGGATACCCTATTCAAAACATAACAAGCAGTGCTTATTGCTTCAGTCCAGAACATAGTGGGTAACTTAGAGTCTGCAAGCATGGATCTTGCTGCCTCTATTAAGGTCCTATTCTTCCTTTCAGCAACCCCATTTTGTTGTGGGGTCCTTGGAGTGCTGTAGTCCCTTTTTATCCCTTTAGACTTACAAAGTTCTATTAATATTACATTTTTGAACTCTGTCCCATCGTTACACCTAATGCCTTTAACCTTTTTATTTAGATGGTTCTCAATCAGGGTAATGAATTCTTTTGAAATAGGAGTTGTTTCATCTTTAGTTTTTAAAAAGAATACCTAGAAAAACCTGCTATAATCATCAGTGATAACTAGGCAGAAGTACTTATGATCAATACTTCTAATAGGAGTTGGACCAAAGAGATCCATGTGTAGCAACTGAAGAGGTTCTGATATGGTGCTCACAGCTGTGATGGCTTTGTATGTGGCTCTGTGTTGCTTTCCTTTGTTGCAGCCAACACAATTATGTTCATTGGTGAAGACTTTTGAAGGAAGTCCCTGAACCAGACCAAGTTTAGAAAGCTTGTTAATGGTCTTGAAATTCACATGAGCCATCCTCCTGTGCCATCTTGTAGATTCATCCACGGAAGCTTTGGCCACCAAACATGTTAGATCACCTTCAGGTTGGACATCATTCAGATTGAATGTGTACAAATTGAAGGTTCTAGGAACTCTTAGCAAAATGGTTGTATCTTCTGGAAGTTTGAAGTCCTTTGAGAGCACAAGACATTCATCCTCAGAGAAGAAAACTTTATTCTTGGTGTCACAGATTTGTGATACAGAGAACAGATTGAAGTGCTGAAGTTCCTTCACATAATATACATTCTCAAAATCCAACAGAGGTGTTTTAATAGTGCCTTTCCCAGTGATTTTGCCATCTCCTCCACCAAAAGTCACATTGCCTCCTCCTTCTATAGGTACAAAGTCATGCATCTTATCCTTGTTCCCTGACATGCTTCTGGAACAACCACTATCTACTATGCCTACTTCAGTACTCTTCAGGGGATGATCCTACAACAACAACAAAATAATATACAAAAGTTAGTACACTTTGGAGACTCAAGTCATTGCTGACTTGAGTCTGCCTTGTGGATCATAAGAGTTAGGCCATGTAGATGTATTAGATCCATCATTGATCTTGGGCCTGTATTGAAAAGTAGGTCCTTTCTTTGTCCAAGAACAACCTGCTGAGGGCTTCACAGCAGTATCCCAATACCCTCCACCAACATACATAGAGTCAAAATGTCTAGGCCAATAACCATTATGAAAGTAAGAACTAGTGGGTCGCACATAAGATCTAGTACCAGTTCTTCTCCATGAAGAATGTTTTTCATCAGAATTGTGTTTCTGCTGATGTGGAACAGAAGATGGTATATCATTAACATTTTTCCACATTTGCCTAGGTTTCCTTTGACTAGCACATACACCCATTCTTTGCTCATGAAAAGTACAATCCTTAATCAAATGAAATTTATTTCCACACACAAAGCATTTCTTCTTTTTAGAAGATTTATTCAAAGTGAAAGATGTTCCATAACATGAAAAAGAATTCAAACCACAAACATTAACAGAATTGTTTTTGACAGAATTAAAAACATTGTTTTGCAAAAAATTAAATAACAAGTCTTCAGAAGAAACTGTCTTGGAATCAGCAGTAACTCTAACAGGCTTTTAAGGAGTCTTGGGTGATGTCTTGGGTGTGGTCTTGCGAAATTCTGACTTTTCACTTGAATCACAATTGGTATATGTAGTAGACCCTTGGTCAGAAGACTTGTCACTGTCAGAACAAGAGACAAAGTCAGTAGATTTAAAATCAGGGTCTGGCAAGTCAAGTGACTTTTTGCCATAAAGATGGTGTGATCCATCAAAGTCAACAGTTATGGACAGGTCTGTGGGCATGTGTTCTCCTCTAATAGGTCCAGGTACAACATGTAATTTACCTTCTTTTACATAGTTAGCTAATCCTGCTGGTGTTGATTTACCTAGGTCATTCCTAGCTTCTAAACCAACATATTTTTTAAATCCTAAACCTATTCCAGAGTTCACAGCCTGACTACCATAAAGTACACTAGCTAAGTTATCACCTGATATTAACCAAGACTTATGTCTTGATACTTCTTCATCTAGTTTTTCTATAAGCACTAGATTTTCTGAAACTACATCAGCTTTCTATTTCTCAGTACGCCTTAAATCAATCTTAGCACATTCTAAGTCACTTTCTAAAACTCTTATCTTTTCTTCATATTTAAGCTGATTCTTTTGAAACCATATCTTTTGTCTTTCTAAAGTTTTTAAAGCCTTTTTATAAGCCTCAACTTCTACATAACATTCATTATATTTAGGTTTCAATTCATCATATTCCTTTTTAAGTTCATTATATCTTACACTACAGCCAAAAACACAGTTATGTACCTGAGAGATGCCCATTAAGGAAACTTAATCATTCTTATCCTCTGTAGGGCAGTATGCCAGCATATTCACTTGTTCAGAACCAGAAGCTTCCTCCTCAGTTGGCTCATGAACAGTCCAATTGACATGTTCATCCATAGTCACCAAAGCTTTGGAAGTTCCAGCCTTAGAAGTTCCTGCTTCCACTAGATAAGAGTCATATCTAACTTCATCAACAGGCTTTCTATCCTTGCATTCTCTTGAGAAGTGACCCATCTGACCACAAGTGTAGCACTTAACCTTTCTTCTGTCAAATCTTGCTGCATCTCTTCCCTTGAAACCAAACTTTCTCCCAGACTTATTCTCAAACCTTTTGATATTCAGAGAAATCATTGCCAACTGCCATTTCAAGTTCATCTCTTCCATCTCCAATGGATCCAACTGTTCAAAATCCTCATAAGCTAGAAACTGCTGATGTTCATATTCAGCAACAAAAGAGTGAATTACCTCTTCCATATATTACTGGATTTTGATTGAGGAGTTGATTTAGTGTGGGTATGAGAAGATGATGATGAGGTGTAAGAGCTTGAGGCACGATGCACCGGATTGGATGTGGTGCTAACAACGGCTGAGTGAGTGGATGGACGAATGGGACTTCTAACATCAGGCTCAAGAGATTTAAGTCTGTTGTAGAGGTCATCAAAAGAGATCATGTCCAATCCACCTTTAGCTTTGAGAGCAATTCTTACTTGCAACCAAGATGGTGGCAAAGATCTTAGGAACTTAGCATTGCAGTCCTCATTATCTGTTCTAGCCTTCAGCTGATTAAGTTGACTCAAGATCCTGTGGAACCTCTCATAGCCCTTGTGGATTCCTTTTTCCTCAGATATCTGAAACTCTTGAAACTGTTGCTTCAGCATTGATTTCTTCATCCTTCTTGACTCATCATTCCCACAAAATCTAGCCTTGATGGCCATCCAAATGTCCTTGGCATCTTCCATGAAGTGGAAATCACCCATGTGGTCATCTAGTATAGCCTGAAGGAGAATTTTTCTGACTTTATTCTCCCTCTGCATGGCTAGAACTTCTTCAGCAGTTTTAGGACCTACGACGGTAACCACCCCATCAGCATCTTTGACATGTTTCTTCAAGCTGTTACCCTTACGGACAACTTCCCAAAGATTCCAGTCAATGTTTGTGATCTAGTTTTGCATCTTCATGGACCGTAATTCATACTCCTCTACATTCTTAAGGTATGGGAATTTGGCATTACTGTTTGAGAGAGTGAGTTGTTGGAGAGAAGTGGTGTTTTGGTTCTAAGTTGCATCAGATTCATCATCTATTCCAGTCATTGTTTTTGGTTGTTTCTTATTGAGAGGGTGTAAGATTGATGTTTCTTAGTATCACAGAGACTCTCCCGAGGCTCTGATACCACTTGTTGAACCTTAGACCTTGATAGATCTTTGAGCACTCGTGGATCGTTAGTTATGATAATGTAATCACTAACACACTAAAAGAAAATCTCTGAAACTTGTATTCTAAAGCGGAAACAAACACAAGTATGAACAACTGAATACTAAGAACACTTGATCCTCTATGGATCTTTTAATAATACTGAAAGTGTTTTCTAAAAAACGTGTACTCAATACATAATCGTGTGTTCCTTTTATGCACAAGGAACCCTAAACCGTTTCACAAGAAACGTATCTTCTAAAATCTTTAAAAGATATGCATTATAACTTCCTAAATAAACTCATGCATATCCTAACTATATTACATATTATACGGAATATCTATTTCCGCATAAACTAATAATGCTGAAACAAATCTTCAGCAGATACACTGTTTCAGCAGGAACCAGCTCTTCAGCAGTATCCTTCAGCAGTAACCGTCAGCAGAATTCCCAACATAATTAAACTAAAACTATTGAGCAAGAATACAACGAATGGCGAACACGTACACAAATAGATAACATATACAGATAAAAGGCCTGACTAATGATTAAGTAGCTTGTCACTTGTTTTATTGCTAGTTCTATATGATGAGTATCGTAAACTATTCTCTCTCATTGGTATCTTGACTATAGGCGAGTAAACCCTTAATGATCACTTATGTCTAAGAATTATTTATCCTTTTTACAGGCTTACACTAACTTGTAATGCTAGTGAAGTAATCGTAGGAGGGGTATGGCAGCCCAAGCTTGCTACTACTAGACACAGAGGTTATCAAAGCACATATAACAAGAACCAAAAAAACATTAAATAAACTTTAATCGATGGGAAAGCAATTTTAAGGGGAGCAAGATAGCGGTCAAATGCCTATCAATCCTGATGGATTAAAATGTACTATTACAATAAAACAAAACTACTTAATTGTGGTGTACCATATATACATTACAACATACAAACTAAATAATACTACTTTTTATTTATAGCCAGCAAAACACGGCCTTCTAGTTTACCATTTATATTCCATTCTGAAGCACAACTAACATGCGTATATGTGGATTAAAGATACATTTTTTTTTTAACTCATAAATCTACTTTCAATGCCCCAATTTCATTTTTAAAACTATTTATAATTACCTCAGCACTCTTTGGACTCACCCCCACATTCTTCGGACTCAGCCTCTCTTCTTCTAGTTTTTTGAAAATGTCCACTATCCAATTGTTTACCAACGGCATTTGAACATCCCCATTTCCTCTACTTTAGTGCATTGATTCAGCATACACAACCTGTGGGATCATTACATATTTCAA